>OZ007586.1:3586200-4786200 GCA_963931845.1 Maratus michaelseni | reverse complement strand
GACTGCATAATTATATTCTTACCACAGTTCTCTAAATTTAATTGTTCATCATGATAAAGATCCAAATCATTATGCTGTTCATTGATTTCAAAATTATTATTCACTTGATAAAAATTAAACTTGTTATAATGGTCATACTTATTTTCAAAATTACTACTCTCATTTTCAATTTTTATACCTTCATTATTCACTTGTTGTACTTTATTAACATCAATAATATGAAAATGAAGAGCTTTCTCATTTTGTATGTCTACTCCTCTATTTACAATTCTTTTCCCCTGTTTGACAATACAATGTTTACAATTAATTGTTAAATCAAATTTTGAACAGTCTTTTAACCCCAATATGGCATAATTTAGATCTATATTACAAACTAGAAAATCCACCCATTTACTAATTTTCCCAACCCTGATGAGCACTTTACACTTCTGATTAATTTCCATAAACCCTTTTGCTTGATCAATAATAGTAGTAGGTATTTTCTCAATTTTAGCATTAAGTTTTACTACAAACTTTAATAGTAAAATGGCAATTGTGGAACCACTATCCACAATACATGGTAAATTATAACTAGGAGTGTACCCATACACTATTAATTGTCACTCATTACCGGGATTACAAGCAAAAGAAGAAGCATTAGGAGTATCAGATGGAGTAGGATTACTTCTAAAAACACACTCTCTTTCCCAATGGTAAGCATTTCTCACCCCCTTATTGGTGTAAATTCTGCACAGTCTGCTTGGATAAAGGTTCTGAAAATGATTGTTTTGTACAGGATTCGTATAATTAGGAGATCTCTGATTAAATTGTCGTGGTGGTAGCCAATTCTGAGGAGCATATTCTTGCCTAAGTGGGCGGAAAGGCTGATAATTTTGCCGAAAAGATTGCATTGGGAAACGGGGAGCAGAAAAATTTGGCTGACGATATGGTTGATTGATTGGTGTTCGGGTATTTGGTGGTAAAGAAACTTCAACAAATGGCTTCACATTTCTATACCAGTCAGTGGTATTTTCAGGATGATTTACATTGATGGAATTTTGATATTCTGGTCGTAACCCATCAGTCAATCCTTGTAACAGAATGATTTCACTGTAAAGTTTAACTGCTTACCTATCTCTACCTTTTTTCTAAAATAATTTTCTAAGTCACTCAATTTATCCAGTTTGAGTATAGTAAAATCAGAAAAATTTGGGCACTTTAAGTCAATAAAACCTCTCTATTTAAATATTTACAACTTGTTCATAATCATCATAATCATCACAACATACACTTTAAGAGCTTCCCCCTTAAGATATTGAGACATATGATTAAATTTCCATTCCTCATTCTTATTTTCTCTTATACAAATGTGGTCGAAATACTCCAGCCATTGCTGAATCCCCATTCCCTTATCAGGGTCAAATGCAATCATTTTAATTTCATCCATTTTTCTGTTATTTCTATTAGTATGAATATAAGAAGATATTCGATTTTCTTTACAAAGTCCCGATCTTGATAACATTTAAATAACAACAATAGAATCTAAATAATCACTAACAATAAAATAAAAACGCTTATCAAAATATTCGAACAGCATAAAATCAACAAAATAAAAATATCAATGATAATAATAATAAGAAGAATAAAAACTTTTAAAACTGTCGTATTTCTGCTTTTCACATTTTATTTGGCTGTATGTCTGTATTATTTATTACTAAAATCTCCCTTAGCACAAAAAAGAACAAAAAGAAATCAACAAAAAATAAAAATATCAATGAGAATAATAATCATAGAAATCAAACTTATAACCTTCTGTTTGTCCTCTCTCTCCATTTACCAAATCAATGTTTTTACAATACTCTATAATAAGTGAAGATTATATGTTGGCATATTGTCGAATTTTCCAGAATAGCTGTGCAATCCTGCTCGACTTATATTGTATATGTCACATTTCCACTTCACAATCGCTCCACCTTCTGTTAATCAACTTAAGGCCAGAGGTCTCCACCCAGGAAGTTTTGCAGTCGTACGCCGATCATGATAAGTAGTTCGGTTCTTATTGAAAAAAATAAATAGGCAGTCAAGTCCACTTCATATTCTATTAGGATCCAGAGAAAACTTGGTTATGCTTTTATTCAGCTCTCATGATAATTCAATGCATTAGAACCAAGGAGAAGCTTCGTATCCCAAATTAACCATTCGAAGAAATCAAAGCTGTTACGGGGTGGCATCTTAGATTCAATCGGCAGCTACGGAGATTTTTATTCCATGGTCGCGAGCCACGCGTCATACTTCCACCTACATCCTGCTCCCAGCAAAATCTGCGTTCAAGGCGGGAAACCCAGTGTATATCTCTTCTCCACCGCTCACGACTACAGAGCCGTTAAAACCATCTTTCGACCAATCAGCACTACGGAACTCAATTTTCTGGGCATTATGATTTGGAGGCGATTAAGCTGCCGGCTGAAAAGCGCGGGAGAATATTCTAGAATTGTTCCGGAAAAATCTGATTCTTTCGAACAAATAAGAAAGAAAAAAAAAATACGTAGGTTTTACCAAGTGTGGGCAGAATGTCAAGATAAAAATTTTACATTGAAACTGAGATTAGCTTTTATATTTTGAGAAAGAATACTTTTTTGCCAGAAAACATAGGGAAATAAAAATAAAAAGTATAGGTTGTTTTTTTTTTTCGAGAGAATTAAAATATTTATATAATTCAAATACATTAAAAAATATACTTCTGAATTAGACTAAAAATACTTCAAATTTACTGAATTATTACTAAAAATGTAAAGTCTCATTATTTTTAAAATTTATGGTTGTAAAATGATTTCACATAAACTACAGTATTTTTGCAGATAATAACTCAGAGTATTTTTGAAATAAATTACTGCAAAATGACTTCACATTAGCTACAAAATAACTGAAGTATTTTTACAGTCAAGATTGCACTACCGAAGTTCTACAGTCGACTGTAGAAAAACTTAAAAAATACTTCACTTCTGTAGAAAAACTGCAGTTTATTTTTAGCTGGGTGATTCTGTGGCAATGTTTCCAGAAAGCAAAATCTAAAGCATGGCCAAAAAGGTGCCTATGCAAGAGATCCCACCATCAGGCACTTGCCTTTATTTATACATATTATGATTGGTATATACAAATCAAGATTCATTTTTTCCCTACTTTAAAAATTGTCTTTTGTCATTCTTTATATATTGAAAAGTTCTTCTTTAATTCTGCAATGGCTGCATTCAAATATGCATGTGGGAAATAAAGGTTCCTTCACTGGCTTGACTCCACGTTAATATTGAAATTTGGCAGAAGTATTACTCACTTCACATTCAGGGTCCATTTTTTCAAAACAATTTTACAAAATTTGTGAATTATAAACTTGTCATGAAACAACTTTATGTCCAATTAAAAATTGAAACCATAGTTGTATGGGGGAAAAAAATTATATTATAGACACATACATGTAAATATGTATTCAAAAACTTGTAACATTATTTAGTTTGATGCACAGTAAATATGTACTATTCTCAAATTAAATTTATTTTTAACTACATCAAAAATATAAAAGAGGATTTTATTTATTGAAATCATATACTAAAGTATTTTAAAATCTTTATTAATAAGAAAACGAAATATTTTTTTGTTTATTCTGTGAATAAACTTGCAGAATTTAAGACAATCATTATTGGCAGGTTAAAATCTGCACTCTATTTTTTTAGATGTTATTTAGAGCACAGATTAGTATACTACTAGGTTCTATTGTTTGTGATTTTGAGTGAAAAAAAAAAAAAACTATAAGGCTAAGTGATTGACTGAAGTATATTTGATGTAATATCCCTAATTCTCAGAATTTTAAAGTTTATGCTATAATTCGTTGTTGGTAGTTGGACATTGGAATTGTTTCATGCAGGGTTGTAGTGGGTAGCTGCCTGGGTATCCGCCTGGGCTGGGTTTTAAAAAAAAAGGGTTTTTTACAACCATAAGGATTGTAGTGGGTAGCTGCCCGGGCTGGGTTTAAAAAAAAAAAAAAAACAGGGTTTTTTACAACCCTGGTTTAATGTAAATAAATGATTTTTTTTTTTCATTAAATTATTTTTTATTGTTACAATACTGAAAATAAAATACTTATTCACAACCTCATATTATTTTTAATTGAATCATTTTGACTATTGATTAAAAATTTCCAACTATACTATACTTTACTTTTAAATTTTACAATTAATTGGTTTAAGATATTTTGAACAATGAGGAACAAAAGTTTAATGTCAATCATTAAGCTTAATATAATATGTGAAGCAAGTTTAACAGTTTAAATTTGTTAACATTTTTATTATTTTTAATAACAATCTTTTTAAGCTTATTAAGTTTGGTAATGATCATTAATTTTGAAAATCTGATGTAACTTTTAAGTGTAAAAACTAAACAAAAGAAATAATATATTATAAATGAAAAATACAATAAATGACATATTAAGTTTACAGTTATGAACAGATAAATAATGTTTACTCTTCTGTATAAACTTTTAGTAGCAATTTTTAGACAAATTAGATTAATCAAATATTAACAGAAGCCTTCGTTCGTAATCGTAATTACAAAATAAACAAAAACATATTGCCAATGTAGCACTTTCACGATCACCAGTAAAAAAGTGATAAACCACCATTTATGGCACCCATGCTATCAAAAACGACTAAAATATATATATATTTAAGCAATGTTATGTAAAAAAACATATTTGCCTCTTTTTCAAGATCTTATAGTTTCAGGAAATTATATTTTTAAAAATCTCTGACGGCTCGGCCTACAGGCACAGGTAGATTTCGAAGACGCAGACCGTGGGGCACCTGTCTGTTGGGAATTGCGGAAGAAATGACCTTTTTGCCATGATGCGGCAGTTGCAACAGCCCACTTCGAAACCTAACTTGTTTGCAGACGGAGCCTGCAGGGATTTTTTTTTTTGTTTTTAATTTTTTTTTTTTACTATAAGGGTTGGTCCTATAAAAAACTTGACAGTATAAAAGTTTTAGCTAATATTAACCCATTTTCGGCCAAAGGTGCGTAAACACACTATTTCAATAAATATATTTTTATTAACACTGTGACATATATTTTTCACTAATTTTATTTTTCTGCTATGTTTAAGGGTTCTGGAGACATCTATAAAATATTAGTAATTCAGTTGAAGTAATTACTTTCTGTTGAGAAATTTTCAAAATACGCTGGTTTTTTACTTGAAACGGTTATTGACAAATTCGACTTTTTGAAAATGTATAATTATTCCACTTGAGATTAATCATATGTGTTTATAATGGAGTAAAGTTGCAAGTTCTGTAAATAAAATAAAAATAAAACAAATGCCATAAGAAAACCTAAAATTTTTTATTTAAATTTAATGGTAAATTAATAATAGTAACGTCAAATTAAATAAAATATGACTTTTCATGCATGAAACTTTTTTGGTGTCTTAATGAATGTAATTTAAGCAAATTTCAATGCAAATAATGCAACATTTTATAAAATTTCTATGCTTGGCCTAAAATGGGTTAAGAGGATTTATAATAAATTTAAGCAGATTTGATGTCTTGTGAGTTGACGAAGTTATGAATTTTTTTCTTCTAAAATCCCCATTTCCCCCCCCTTTGGGGCCATTTTTAATGATATCAAAAATCTGTCAAACATAAATTTTCGGCCCTTTTCCTATAAGCAATAATAACTTTTAAATGGATTCAATGCGTATCATAATTAAGAAATTATGGAGGTTTTCTGTTTTCACAAAAAGCCTCCCACCATTCTCCCCCCCCCCCCTCCCCCAGTTCGATTTTGCCCATTAACGAACTTGACCGAGATTTTATGCCCCTTGATTTTATGTATCAGTTTGGAAGAGATTTGTGCAGAATTATTGATGTTATCGTGTCCATAAAAAAGTGACATAGATAAAGTTTTGAACTGGGGGTGGTTTTGGGTTCTGGGAGTTGTGATCGGTGTAAATCTGCAAAAATTCCAACTTAGGGGAGAATGTAATAGGTAGTATTTTTTAGGAAATCTACCTAAAAATTATGGGGTACAATGATTCACAATTTATTAATAACGACGAAGAAATCGGAAACTAACCAAATATTTTGCACTTTACCGGAAGTTCATTGGGTGGTTTCGGGTTGAAGCTGTTTTGTATATCTCATTCTTTTGAAAATTCACAATTGACTTTTGTGTTCAAAACTTAGCATTTTGTGTTTGTCCCTCAATTTTTTGGCAACAGTGTATTTAACACAGCATCAAAAGCATAATTTGCAAATTGTTTACTCTCAATGCAAAAGTTTCTTTAATATGATATTTTGATTCAAAATACATTTTTAAAAATTATTTTTCCCTTTTAAAACATTTTAAAGTTTCTAGAGATACCGATTACCATCAACTGGGTTGACTTTGTTTTATTTTTTGCCTTTTCTTGCCTGTTTAAAGATCCAAAAATTATGGTAATTTTGATTTTTTCTATTTCCAATGTATCAATTGTAAATTTAAAAATTCACATTTAGTATGTTTAAAGAATAGATTTTTTTAAATTATTTTTTTCAGAAGTGGGACAAAGTCACCTTGGCTTTGTCTCATAACTGAAAAATCATAGAATAAGCATAAAAAAACTTATAAGACAAAAATACGTCATTCTGTCATTAAAAAACACAAATTTTGTATGAAAATGAACAGAAAAACGAACAAAAAATTTTAAACAAAATTGAAAAATTTGTATGAAAAAAAAAAAAATATTCAAAACGGACCCTCATGCAAGACATGCAAAAACAGTTAACAGTTAAGACATGGTAAGATTAATATTTTTCAATAAAATAAAATTTTAGATATTCACTTATTTCAGGCACTGAAAAGACATTTCTTTTAGGAGAAATAAGTCTTGGAGAATTATTCTTTAAAAATAGTGATTGGAATTAAATATTTTTCAGCGGCTATCCTTTGGCTTAACACATGTTGTAGAACAATACCTATAACTTTCTGCAGCATAATTTTTATAATTACAGCTACCTACAGGAGATTTACATATGAGGCATTATTACACCAGCAAATACATGTACAGAAAATAATAAATATGTACTAATACAATGTTTATATTTAAAAAATAAAATTAAATGTAACAAATAAACAAAATTTCACATGACTTTGTCCCAAGACAATCTTACCCCAAAGTTGTGAATAAAGTCAACGTAAAATCTAACAGAAAACAAGAAATAAAAAAATTTACAAGATCAAATCTAAATAACTTTTCTAAATAAAGTAAAATGATGCGTGAAAAGGTAGCCAAAACAACAACAGAAGTGATGGCAAATTCAATTTGTAATAATCTATGTTTAAGCTACTGCTGCAGTGTATCAGAATTTGACCTGCTTGAACATGATTAGAATTAACCTGGCCCCAGTCCAATGGCGATCATGTTAATTTCTTTATTGAATCAAAATAGAATTTTTATTCTCGGCCCAGTCAGGTCCATTGAAAATTGTTCATATCTTAGTCTTAATTCTTACATTGGGTTAGTTGATTTAATTTTTTTATCGGCCCTACAGGACCATTTAAATTTTTTTTATCGGTTAAAAAAATTGCCTTTGTGCTGTTGGCCCATTTGAAAATTTGTCTTTATTTAGCCAACATGATCCAGTACGGTACTCTGGCCCCTTCATTTGAATGTATTTGCATAAGTAATCAATAACATTGTTATTGCATATTCCATGGCTTAGGGACATATAAACTGAAAACTGCATAAATATGCATGAAATATTCTTTTAAAAGAACTTAGGTTGTAAAATAATGTTAAGAAATGTGTCAGGAATTAGAAAAAAATATAAACTGGCCAGGCACTAATAAAATAAATAAAACATGAAAGTTAATATTCATGTTTTATTTATTTTATTAAAAAAATGAAACTGATTGAATCATATGAGTCTTTTGTTTCAGTTAAACTACTTCTAGATCCTTGATTATAATAATTCCTTATTTGATCTCTTATTTTTATAGCCTGTGCATTAACACTATTATAAAAGTGAAAGGTCAAATATCTTCTAACTCAATTCTTAATTTCTCTCCCTAAAATAATAACTGGTGTTTTCAGAAACAAAAAAAGTTATTTTGCTATTTTCTGTTGCAAAATGACCAATTTTGCTGCTTCAAAATTATGTCCATGCTGTTCCATCACTGAATTCTTTATCTGAAACGTGTCATTTTAACGTATACAAAAATACATTCTTTAAAGTGTTGTAATATTATTTTTTTACAAATACTGTAAATTATTTCTGTAGAGAAGTGCAGAGCTTTTTGAAGAAGTTTGTCGCGGTAAAATCAATCCAGATGGAGATGCTGTTTTATGGGCAGACAGAGATAGTTCACCAACTTTTAGTACATGTTTTAGAATGAGGTATGAACCTAATTATATTATAAATCTTATATGTCCTCTGTTTCTTTGTTACCTGTTAAAATTGTCTTTCATTTTAGCAGTAATAAATCAACAGATGATGATAGCAGTGACTCTGATGATGAATGTCAAGTATTTGAGCCTGAAAATAATCCTATTGGTTTATCATCAGATGAAATGAAAATGGATGTGGACAACCATGAAGGTAATTGTTTTTTCTCCATTGTACAATAAATATGTAACTTCCCAACCCATACAACAGTTCCTTGCATCACAAACTTGTTCCTAATTTGGTGTTTTGCTGATCTTCAACTGTCAGCAGATCTCCACATATTTCCAAGTCTGGAATTCTGCACCTAAAAAGGAAGGTTGAACTGATTGTAGCAGATGAACAGGAGATAACAAAAGGATTTTAATACTACAGAGGTCAGCCAAAAGAGCCAAAATCTTTATTCTTATTGTGTAATACGTCATAAAAGGAGTTACTAAGCCATTTTTTTTTTATTGACAACTTTTTCATTAACTGCTTAAATTTGAGCTCTTCTCAAATTTTTTTATCTTAGCTTTCCATGTGGATGATGATACATCGATAAAATAAAGAAATATTCACAATTGTTGTATTTTACCTGATCGCTCTTTAGTACATTTTCTATGTTTAGAATTTGCAACACTTAAATTGTAACAGTTTAAATTTTGATGTCAAAAAAACTTCTTAATAATTAGGAAATGTGCTAGGCTTTTTGAAAAACTGTCTTTCTTCATCAGGCACAAAGAACACGTGCTACCACTTTGATGGAAGGGAATTGGACAAGTTGAAGAGAAGAGCCAATAAGAAAGCAGAAAGTTCTTTCGAAAGGCCCAGTGCATTTCTTAATTTTTATGGTGTTATTAAGAAGGGTTTTAAATTTTTTCATAATTCTGTATGCTAAATTAATATTTCAAGTTTTTTTTTTCCTTAGCTAAATATTTTCAAAAGTGGATGTGTCTGAGTCGATATATTTAAAATTTTCACTTCTCCAAGTTGGTAAAAAAAATTCATGAACTTTATCAAAAATGCGGCAAATCAATTAAATTAGAAAAGAAAATATATATTTATTTTTTTCAACTTTTATATATACAATTATAATAACATATATGCACACAATCAATCTCTATATTTAAAACGAAAAGCGCATTTAGTGAAATCCACTTTTCACACGAAAATGACCCCTTTGCACATGTGTAAAATTAAATCTAGGACCTAACCAGTTATAGAGTACACTCGAATGAGAAAAGGGTGGGCGAGTCGTATAAGGCCATGGGTGCAAGTTTTCCGTCCACAGGACAGAATTCCGTCTTTTGAAAATTCCTGAGGACAGAAATGGGATGGGAAAAAATGCCCGAGGACGGAAAAAAATTTGTCGTTTTTTTTTCGAGATCCTTCAACAGAATTCGCTGTTTCTTTGCAATCATACGACGAAATTGGCCATTTTTCTGTGATCCTTCAAAGAAATTAGCACTCTTTTCTACGAACCTTTAACAAAATTGGTGTTCTTTTCTGCGGCCATTTGACTAAATTTGCATTTTTTCACGATCTGTCAACGAAATTACCCATTTTTCGCGATCCTTTAATGGATTTCCCGTTTTTTCCTCGGCCTGTGGATGAAATTAGCGTGTTTTCCGCGATTCTTCCATGAAATTTACCATTTTTTCGAGATCTTTCAACGAATTTTGCCGTTTTTTTGAGATCCTTCGACGAATTTTGCCGTTTTTTTTTCGAGATCCTTCGGCGTTTTGTCTAAGTGGGCAGGGTGTGTGCATTCGGAGAGGAGGTCTGGGTGGAGAATTCAAAATATTTTCAGTCTTTGCCACATCCAGGGGTGATTCTGGTCCGAATTTTCCGAAAAATTAAGGCAATGATTTACGAAAAAAAAAATATATCGGTCATAAATCCCAAAATTCGGGCATAAAATGTATCATTATTTCAGCAAATGATTGCCAAAAAAAATCTCTCGTCATTCGTTCGAAAAAAAGTGGCCAATTTTGTCAAAGGGTCAATTTTGCAGAAAAAACGGGACTTTTGTCAGAGAATCGCGAAAAAACAGCAAATTTCGTCAACAGATCGCGAAAAACGCCAAATTTTGTCAACAGATCGCAAGTAAAACGTGACTTTCGTCAGAGAATTGCAAAAAAATGCAAATTTCATCAAAAACATTTTGAAAAACTGCAAGTTTTGTTAAAAGATCGCAAAAAACGGCAAATTTCGTCAAAAACATTGCGAAAAACTGCAAATTTCGTCAAAAACATTGCGGAAAAACTGCAAATTTTGTCAAAAACATTGCGAAAAATGGCAAATTTCGTCAAAAGCGGTGCAAAAAACAGCAAATTTCGTCAAAAGATCGCGAAAAAACGGCAAATTTTGTCAACAGATTGGGGGGAAAACGTGACTTTCATCAGAGAATCGCTGAAAAACGGCAAATTTCGCCAAAAACATTGTGAAAAACGGCAAATTTTGTTAAAAGATCGCGAAAAAACTGCAAATTGAGTCAAAAACAGTGCGGTAAACGGCAAATTTCGTCAAAGGGACGCAAAAAAAAAAGTGGCGGAAGTGGACACCTCCCCCCCCTCCCCTCTCTCTGTTAACTTTTCAGAAAATTTGCTGTGAATTTCAGATTTAAACTCAGAATCACCCCTGGCCACATCTCAAAGTCAAAACATGCATTGTGTGTGCACACGTGTGCGCTTGGAAAGGGGGGAGGGGGGGCATGCCAAAATATTTTCAGTCCTGGTCACATTTCAAACTTGCACCCATGTATAAGGCTCAGTCCTTTTCTGTTCCGATCATTGTGTCGGTTCGAAACCCACTCCGGACAGAATGATTTTTCTTATTTTATTGGCAATAATTCATTTTAATAATTCCATATTTAATTCAGGAGGAAAAGTTGTATAATTTGTATTTTACACTTTATAGGCAAGTAAAAATTTAATACCCAAGAATATTTTGTTTTAATTACTAAATTTATATTAAAAGTATTTAAATTAAATTTCGTTCATGTAATTATTAATTAAATAAATTGAACTGGTCTACAATTTTTATTATATTTGGTATGACCATTATCAAGATGTCGTCATATATATATATAATAAGATAAGTATGTGATTATTTTTCGTAAAAAGGGAAAAATAAAAAGAGAGAAAACAAAAAGAAGGAAAAATATTCATACAGGAAATCGAAATTATCTTGATATTCATGATTTAACAATCAAACAATATGTGAAAATGGAAAATATAAATTCAAGTTATCAAAAAATATGTATTATAAATCGCTAGCAGCAAACAGCAAAGTTTAAATTCAGGGTTTTAGAATCAGAGTATTAAAAATTAATTTAATAAAATTTTTTTAAAGGTTGTGTAGTTTAAAAAAAAAAAAAAAAAAACAATCAGAAATACTAAATATTGTTATTTTTTCAAACTATTGGGACTGTGGTAAATAAAATTTAACAACGGACAATATTTTTTTAATTACTTATTTTATATTATAAATATTTAAATTAAAAGATTTTGAATGTAGTTATTGATTAAATAAAGTTATCTAAACTTTTATCTATATTTTGTATGACCATTATCAATAAAATATATTTGTATATAACTAAGAAAAGTATATGATTATTCTTAAGAAAAGAAAAGAAGAAAAAGAAAGAAAGAAGCAAAAATATCCATATAAGAATTATAAAAGAAATTACCTTGATATCCATTGTTTATCTGGGTTTTAGACTCAGGCTGATAAAAATAAAATTAATGAAAAATTTTAAAGATCACGTAATTTAAAAAAAATGAGAAAATACTAAATATTGATATATATTTTTTAATTTTTGAGACTGTAGTAAGTAAAAATAAATCATTCAATTAATATTTTTAGTTAAATTCTTGCTAAATTAATTAAAGTACAATAGGATGTAAATTACAAACTAATGGCAGGGGTCATACAAAAAAAATGAAATTTGTTGTGTAGCTGTATAGGACTGCATGAAATCATTTCAATTGGTAGTTTTTTATGAAAAGGATATGCGAGGTTGAGGTGGGAAGGTGAGTTCAATTTCGAACTCGTTACATTTTGGTTGAATTGGTGTGACAGACATATTTGGCTGGCATAGTTGGCAGGTGGCCATTTCTATGAATTTGAATGTTTAACAGGAATATTGCTATATACTCATGGAGTTTGAGATTTTTCTTATTATTCTGACTCGAGAATTTTTTCTTGGGCCTTGTGTTTTATTTTATTTTACTTTGTCATTACTGCGTTTTAGAAAATGAGGGCTGGAAAATATTTTTCTTTTTTTACTGAAGAAAAACAAAATATTTGTGCGGACACTTAATTTTAATACGATAATAATTAATTTGAAAAACATATTGAAAGTTTGTTTGGATGAATTGCATTTGATTAAAAGTGTATAAATAATATTTTTAGGTTCATGTGGGATTCACTTGGGATATGCGTTGATAGATATGGACGCAATGAAGTCAGGGATCAAATTTCATTTTTCTACAAATCGTGTTCTTAAAAATTTATTTTATTTTTATACAGGGTATCTCTTTATCATTTACCAATAGCTAATTTCTAAACTGTCAGTTTTAGAGGTATAGTTCCAATTGCAAAAAATCTCAAATGTAGTTTTTAGGTTTATGTTAATATAGTTACGAAATTAAAAATTTTATACAATGCCTAGGTCTTATAAGTTTTATTTAGAAAAAGTTTCATGTTCTAACAAACTAAACAGTAAAAACTTCTATGATTAAAACTTACGAGTTATAATACTTAGAATATTATGAATTTTCAGCATTTTATTCATCAAAAATGGAACCTTTAACATGCAGAGTATCATAACTAGGTAAGTTTTTGTGATGCAAAGTTGCCCCATGGGGTGGGAGGGGGCAACTTTGACGTCTTAAATGAAAATTTCCTTTTTTTTATTGCATATTCGGATTCTACAGGTAAAAATACATAACTTTTGTATTTAACATTTTCTTTGGAAAATCATAGATGATGCTGTAATTGAATGAAATGCAGTGAGAATCATTTCCATTGAAAAGCCTGGAAATGGTCGAATAACTCGAGAAATATACATCAAAAAGGAAAAACAGAAAAATATGTGTTAAATATTTCAGAAAAATCTATGTAAGGATATCAGAGTTGCCTCCCAACTTTGCCTCCTGGGGGGAAAGGGAAGCAACTTTGAAATCTTAAATGATAACACCCTTTTCAAATGCAAATTCAGATTATATGGGTAAAAATATGTAACTTTTGTTTTTAACATTTTCTTCAGAAAATCGTACATGTGAGAATCATTTCCACTGAAAAGTCTGGATATGGTCGAATAACTCGAGAAATATACATCGGATTCAAAAACGTAAAAATACGTGTTCAATATTTTGAAAAATTTAGGGATATCAGAGTTGCCCTCCATCTCTGCCTCCTGGGGAGAGAGGAGGCAACATTGAAATTTTAAATGAGAACCTCCCCATTTTTATTTTCTATTGCAGATTCATATTCTACGTAAATGTTGTATTTTACATTTTCTTCAGATCATCGTAGCTGGCACTATAATTGAGTAAAATGCAGTCAGAATCATTTTACAAGCATTAAATCCTATTTTTCAATGAATATCTGATTTTAAAATAATAATAACTAAACAGAAAAATGTTATTTTCTCCCACCATCGCGAGAAGGAAGGAGACCACTGTTTAAATTCTAAATGAATCTGCACTACTTTCCGCGCTATCCAAGATCAATAACGTGGACACAGTAGCTTCCTGTTTCCTTTGGGCTGCTTCATTAACGTGAGTCACCTTTCCTCTCTGTATTCAATGTACAGAATAAGTATATTTAAAGTTCAACATTCTTCGAAAAACTGTAAAGAAAAAAAAGAACCATTTGTCAGAATGACCTGAATGTACTCAAAGAAGAGGGCAATGGTATGGCCTAAGAAAAAATAGTTAGAAATTTTAGCAGTAGATGGTGCTTTACTCGTCAAAACATAAATGGGTTTGGCTACCAGTGACACTGGAATCCTAATATGATGGCAATAACGTGAATTGCAGATTAAACAAACTGAATGTGCAAGACTGTATGGTGTTTTATTGAAAAAATGACTTTCAAGTAATTCAGCAGTTGTGGCACTTTTAGTCGAAAGCCCAACCACCACAACAAGATTATGCCACATTGGATTGGAAAAATTCTGTTTTTAATTGTCCTGAGACTAAAAACCGCAGAAAAGGCTACAATGAAATCTGTCTTTAATTGTCACGAGACTTGCTCAAGAAATGTTTAATATGCTGTCGACTACATTTGTTTAAGGTGAACCTGTCGCTTCTCACTTTTTAGGTAATAATGTCAGGACCCCCTACTTAATTAAATGTTCAAATTGCTGACTACATGCTACTTGACAGTGTCCTAATCGAACATACATGTTATCAACTGCTTTCTGCAAAGTTTCTGGTTTTATTGTATTGGAACATTGTATTATTCTTTTCTTTAATTCATCAATGTTAGAAGGTTTGTTTCATACACTTTGCTTTTAAATAGCCCCAGTAAAAATAATCTAGAGGGGTTAGATCAGGTACCTTGGTGGCCACTCCATTCCCCTTCCACCCCTTCTAGGGAAAATGGTGTTTAATAAATTGCATACAATCAATGCAAAATGACACTGAGCTCCTGCTGAAACCAAACATTGTAAAACACTATTTCAACAATGTTTTGGATCTCTGGTATGATCTGGTTGTTCAAATTACTGTTGATAAAGAACGGTCTGACAATTTGATTGCATAATATTCCAGACCAAACATTAACTTTCTGTTGATATTGTGTGTCAGAATCTCTCATCCAATGGTGATTCTCATCAGACCAATATCGCATATTGTGCTTATTGACTTCTCCATATAACTGAAATGTGGCTAAAAGAAAATTGTCTATTTTCGTCACACAGTCTCATCATTTCCTCACAAAATTCTAATCTACAATCGAAGTGATTCATCAAAAATTCCTGAGTCAATGTCACCTATTAGGGATGAAACTTATTTGATTTCAATATTTCATACACAGATGTTTTGCCTATACCAGTTTCCTGGGTGATCTTTCTAATAGGTATATTGATCTCAACAACAACGCCTGTACAAACTTCCAAACTCTTGTCTTCATTTGTGACATTTTTTGGCCTTCCTAATCTTGGTCAATCATTGACAAAGCCTGTCTTGTGATATCGAGTAACTGTTTTATAAACAGTTGATTTGGTGATGGGTGGATGACCTGGATGGTTGTCGTTAAATAAGTGTACAACTTCTTCGTATGATCTTATTTTATGGCCATAACCCCGCAGTATGAGAATATTTATTCTTTTTTTCTTGAACAAGAACATTATGCCAACTAAACATTTCCAACTAACAGCATGGGCGTACCGAAGGAGGAGGCTGATGGGGCTACAGAACCCCCGAAATTTTCGAAAGTGATATGAAAAAAGTGCTGATTTTTTTCTTTCTTTTTTGGAAAAAATGTAATTTTTCTCTACCATACAGCGGATTAGCCATTCTCATTAGTCCACATTGACACCAAAGAAGAGAAAGAGGGGTGATGGAGTTACAGCGCCCTCCTTACAAAATAGTAGGAAATTAAATGAAAAAAAGTGTTTTTTCCTTACTTTTTTAGACAAATCTCTAATTTTTTCTTCTGTCATACAGTGAAATAGCCATTCTCGTTAAGCCCATATTAGTTCACATTGACATCACAGTATACCCAAAGATGGGGAGGGAGCTGATAAAATTACAGCCCCTCCTCTCGAAATAGTCGAAAATGAAATGAAACAATAATGCTGATTTTTTTTTCTTTGTTTGAGAAAAATTTGCATTTTTTCCCCTATCATTTAACTGACTAGCTGCTCCCTTCACTTTAGTTCCATATTAGTGCACAATGACACCAGATTATAGCTAAAGAGGTCAAAGGGACTAATGGGGTTACAGCACCTTCCCAAAATAGTCGAAAATGAAATGAAAAAGATGCTGATATTTTTCTTTTTGTTTGTTTGAGATAAATTTGTGATTTTGTTTTCTACAATACTTACTTTTTTAGATAAATCTGTATTTTTTTCCTTCTGTCATACAGCGAAATAGCTATCTTCGTTAGTTTCATGTTAGTCTACATTGACATCACAATATATCGAAAGAAGGGGAGGGGGCTGATGGGATTACAGCTCCCTCCTCCCGAAATAATTAAAAATAAAATGAAAAAATAGTGCTTTTTTTTCTTACTGTTTGAGATAAATTTGTATTTTTTCCCATATCATTCAACAGACTAGCCGCTCTCTTCTCTTTAGTTCCATGTTAGTGCACAGTGATACCACATTATATCCAAAGAATTGGAAAGGGGTAATGGGGTTACCGGCCCCCTTGCTGCGATTTTTTTCTGCGGCTCTTTGACGAAATTCACACATTTTTGTGATTCTTTGACGAAATTTGCATTTTTTCTGTGGCCTTTTGATGAAATTCGCAGGGGGTTTTGCAGCCATTTGACAAAATTCGCGTTTCCTCCATGATCATTTGACGAAATTTGGGTTTTTTTCTGCAATTATTTCACAAAATTAGCATTTTCTCTGTGATCATTTGAGGGAAATTCGATCTTTTTTCCGCAATCCTTTGACAAGCTTCGGGTTTTTCGCAGCCCTTTGACAAAATTTGAGTTTTATGCGCTGCCCTTTGACGAAATTCGCATTTTATTCGCAGCCCTTTGACAAAATTTGGGGTTTTCCATGATCCTTTCACAAAATTAAGAGATTTTTTTCTGCGAACGATTGACAAAATTCACTTTTTCAGCCGCCATTTGTCAAATATGGCAATATAGCCCCCAACTTTTCCCCCTCTAGCTACGTCCTTATTGTAAAAAATTATTGTTCTTTTCAACACAATTCAACTTGTTTCATAATATTCAGAACATTATTGAAATTTAAGTCAACCTACCCCCCTACCCCCGAAATAAAATCCTAGGTACGCCACTGACTAACAGTAAACAGTTTGTCTGCACGTGGCTGGTTGGTAGGTTGTAGGGTGGCGTATTATGGAACCGTATAAGGTGAGAGAAAAAATTGCATAATTGTTATGTTAATGCTTTGTTATTGATTGGATTTTAATTGTCGTATGATTTATTACATAAGATATGTGCAGTGATAGTTAGAAGAAAGTTTGAAATTGTCATTCTTCATTTTGTTGTTAAGAGCAAAGGTTTGAAGGTTGTGTTAGTATTAAGCAATAGCTACTCTGATATAGGAAGGTACTTTAAAAGTTTAATATGATTCAATGATTAAAAGTTGTTGCAAAATCGGAATTTGAAATGATTACTCAGATATGGCAGAGCAGTTTTAAAGATCAAAAGGACGCAGATTGCCCAATTTTACAGGAAATTTTTTGTAAAAAATATATTTTGATGTCTCTTAAAAATATGGTTTTGAGTGTTTTGTAATACATTGTGTTTTATAAATATTGTATTTCCCATGATTATAAATGTATTAGAAAACAGTAGTTTGGCACAGACTCTGAAAGAATGCTAAAACAAAGTTGCCAAAAACATGTGAGTTCCAATTACATATCTGTTCCATAATTTTTTTGTCGATTACAGCACCATCCATTGCAAAATGAAAAATTTTTAAGCACAAAATTTACATATTTTTTCCTGTAGAATCCAAATCTGCAATAAAAAAAGTGGTATTATCATTTAAGATTTCAAAGTTGTCCCCCTTCCACCCCAGGGGGCAGAGTTGGGGGAGGGGGCAACTTTGATATCTCTAAATAAATTTTTCAAAAATATTGAACACAATTTTTTCCGTTTTTCAATCTGATGTATATTTCTCGAGTTATTCGTCTGTTTCTAGACTTTTCATTGGAAATTATTCTCATTGCATTTTATGCACAGCGCCATCTACAATTTTCTGAAGAAAATTTTAAATACGTATTTTTTCCCGTATAATCTGAATCTACAATACAAAGTCAAAGTTGTCCCCTTTTCTTGGGTAGAGTTGGGGGCCAACTTTGATATCCCTAAATAGATTTTTCTAAAATATTGAACACTCATTTTTCTGTTTTTCAATCCGATGTATATTTCTCGAGTTATTCGACCATTTCTAGACTTTTTGGTCTCAATGCTAGAATTTCATGAAAATAAAGGTTTAAAATATTAAACTAATCTAAAAGGCATATTAATAATAGAGAAATGGTAGGGCCATGTTATTTGGAGTCTTAAAAAGATATTTTTTTTATGAAGATCAAAATACTGCACTCTCTGTAGAACTGTACTTTGATTCAACTCCAGATTTCACTAAACACAGGAACCTTACTCTGCTACCATTAATTCACTTCTGCACCTTTTCCTGCCTTAACCAGTCTTGTTTTGCCTGTCTTAGACATCCCATTGTTAATTTTCTTCAAATTTCTTCATAACCACTTAACCTTCATCTACACTTAACAATATTATTATACATTGATTTCTGGGTAACTAATCAACTCTTTGTGATGTTTTCCTAATTTTATTATTGTTAGCCCTATGTATATATTTTTGGACCTTGAAACTTCTACATAATGTCACCTTTTCGTACTTGCCTAATTTTCCATTCAATCCTGTATTAATTTTCTTCAGTCGATATCGTTTTCCATCTCTAGTATCGTTCAAATCTTTCTTTTCATTTTTCAACTCGCCGATAATGTTTACTGTTCGTTTCGATATCGTTCACCACATCGACCATCGTTTTCTCAGCCTTTTTCCGAATTCAGTTGCAACCGCCAGCTTCGATATCGTTTCAATCGTAATAGTATAGGGGAGCATGCGCCCAGACGCCGTGACACAGTCTTCAAAGGCACTCTAGATTACTTTGCCGATGGGCAGTTTGAGAACTTCTCAACTTAGCACATCAGAAAGGGGGCGTTTTCGGAAAGCGGTATGTTGATGTTGTTTAAAAGGGATGAAAAGGCAGTTTGAAGGGCGAGAGTGAGGCAGCTTTAGTAAAATGATATTGGTAGATGCCAGAAGAAACAATATCAGTGGTGGTGTAAAGTTTTTTATGAGTGCAATGATGGTGTTAAACGTTTTTTTAGTGTTTGTTTATTTCGGCTGTTGAAGTTGTGGTTTTTCTTTCTTCTGTTGGGGATGTACGTTCATTTCAAGGATTAATAGTGTGTGTGGACTGTTCTTCAACTCATTTTCTTCACATCAATGCCATGGTGACTAATAAAATAAAAGGCCTGTTTTAATATGTGTCATCACGTTCAATTAATTATCATGTAAGTTAAAATGAACTTTTCTACAAGTATACTTTGAAGGCTTCATTTAAGTTACTCCATGCTATATTATTTTGCCACCTTTTGTTTAAGTTGCCATATGCCATAATATTTTATTTAATTAAATTGTCTGTCATATTTTTCATCTTTATTTTATTTTGTGATATGTTTAATAAACGTTAGCTTTATTTAAACCTAAAAACTGTTTCATGAATGTGTCTTATCTACATATAACACTTTGTCACTACCTTGCCAAATTTCAATCATAAAACTTCCACGTACTCTGCTTGTCAATTTAATTACATTTTTAGACCGGTCCCTGTATCCGGACCGGCGATCACGGTTATGGGCCCGGCTTATTTAAGCCATATTAACCCTTTAAGGGCCGTAACCTTTGGCAAGGGTTAGCTGACAAGTGTTAGTAGATGGTGGCAATTAGACCCACTAGTGAATTTTAGTGGGGGGGGGGGGGGCGCATTTACATAAAAATTTCAGTATGACAGTTAAAATTAAGATATTTATTTTTATGAAATTTTGTTGAAAAATTTTAATTTTTTTTTTTTTTGTACCTTTTTTGTACTTTTTTTTTTTTTTTTTTTTTTGAAAAAAAAAATTTCTTCCTTGGCAATGGCTAACATACAGGTGAGCATAAACAAGCTAAATTTCCATAATTATGGAAACTGGTCAGCCGACATCAAGTTCCTTCTATTAGACAAAAATGCCTGGGGCATTGTTAACGGAACAGAGGCTGTGCCTGATACAAGTGTTGCAGCAGCATACAAGGACTATCAATCCAGAGTTCGTTCAGCACTGTCCATAATTTATCTGAATGTCGAGCCTGATTTCCGTCGAATAATTGAGAACATTGACGATCCTAAAGATGCATGGGCAAAGCTCCGATCCCATTTCCAACCTGATAATAGAGCCCGCCACATGCAGTTATTTTCAGAGTTGTTGGCATGCAAAATAGCACCAGAGGAGTCTATAGATATGTACGCTGCTCGCCTCAACCGAATCGCTGACCAACTGAAGGCAATGAATGAGCCAATTAAAGAAATTTATTTGTCTTTCCAACTACTCAGATGGCTCCCTCAAAAATATGACAGTCTAGTCCAGAACATACTTCGTTGGCCAGATTCAAAGTTTGTGTTTTCTGACATCTTGACTGAACTAGTCGCCGAGGAGTCTCGTCTTAAGCTCAGGTCAGAGGACAAAAACCAACTTGCCGTCCAGTCCCACTTTTCTAGAAGTCGTCGTCCACCAAGTAACACGAATTACCGACGAAAACCTAAAGGCAGATGCCACAAGTGTGGAAAGACTGGTCATTTCAAAAATCAATGTAAGGCCTCTTCTCCAGCCACGTCAGGTCCCGAGTCCTCAGTTGGCACCAGTTCCAGATAGTCTTCTACATCCAGAGGGTCCATCATCAGAACAGAAATGGAGCTCCTAGATCCAGACCGAGTCGAAAACATCAAAGTGTCTCCCATAGTCAGGCAAACTTCCTCATTCAATCTAATCTTAGCAAAGTTAGGGGGAAAGACGATGCCTGGGTGTTTGACACTGGTGCCTCGCACCACTTTTGCAAAGATCGAGGACTTTATGTGTCTTTTCAGCCTCTTCATAACCACGAACTTGCCGTTGCTGTCGATGGAGCAACTTTCCCGATTGAAGGGACTGGTACTGTTAATCTTAATTTAAATGGATCAACTTTGTGTCTAGGGGATGTAATGTATTGTCCTAACTTAAGACGTAATCTTATTTCTGGCTCTCGCCTTGATGATAGAGGCGCAACATTCAAAGGAGGGAAAGGGAGAGTTAAGGCCTACACAACTGATCAAACACTATTTAGGGCTATCCTTAAAAATGGGATTTATTACATCCACCCTGATGCTAATTCTAAAAGTAAAAGTAAACCTAGCAACAACGTAAAATTTAAACAGGTCCGTTTTGAGGCCTCGACAGTACAAAAAGATGATTTCAGATTATGGCATCGTAGGCTAGGTCACCTCAGTCCCACACTAATAGAACATACACAGAGGTGTAATGGCGTAAAAGGCTTACCACACATTAAAGACCGAGACTTTCATTGCGAAACATGCAAATTGAATAAACATAGACGCACATCTTTTAAACCACTAAATCAAATCCGGTCCAAGAAGCCAACTTTTACACACAGATTTGTGGGGACCTACTACAGTAACTGGGAGAGGTGGAGAGAAATACTTTTTAACAATAACGGATGATTTTTCCCGTAAGGCATCAGTTTATCCATTATGTAGTAAATCACAAGTCTTTAAAGTTTTCACAAACCATGTCAAAAGGGCCGAATGTTTTCTAAACACGAAACTTAAACATGTACATAGTGACAATGAGCGGGAGTTTTCAAATGAAGCTTTTAAAAGATATTTTGAGGAAAATGGTATAAAACACGAGTTCACAAACACATATACTCCAGATCAAAATGGCGTCTCGGAACGACTCAATCAAACCATTGTAGATGGAGCACGTTCCATACTACATGAAAGTAAACTAAGTCTGAAGTTTTGGCCAGAAGCCATTTTGTATTTTACTTACACTCTGAACCGTGTTTGTCACAAATCACATAAGAAAACACCATTTGAATATTATTGTGGAAACAAACCGTCCATAAGACACTTACGTCCTTTTGGCACAGTTGCATATGTGGGAGTGCCCAGACAACTCCGAAGTACAAAATTTGAGCCTAAAGCTAGAAAGGGGATTTTAGTAGGGTATGCAATGTCTACAAAAGGGTATAGAATTTGGTTGCCAGACACAAATAAGATCATCGAAACAATTAACGTAAGATTCAGTGAAGAAGCAACCGTACCCAAAGACACCTACGTTGGAACTGAACAAGGCCCTATTTATTCTTTAGGCACAGACCCTTTTGCTAGTTTAGAGCAGCACAACGGAAGCGATCTGGGACCCACTTACACACTATCATCTGAACCTCCCAAAATTGACCCACTAACAGAAATTCAACCTGACAAATTCCATAAGTCTGTAATTCCACCAACAGAACAAAGCACCTCAGGTTTTTCTGCTTCCGCCGCTGGACACCCATCTACGGATGAGAGTGAGGAGGAGGGCGAGGAGCTTTCAAGAACTTTGAGGGAAGTTACCTGGTTTAGAAAACCTGTAACAAGGCCTGATGGAAGGCGTACAGACATTTATTATTATGAGTTTGGAGGGACACAGAGGTTAAGGTCAATTAGAGAGGTCCGTGACTACTGTCTAAAACATGGCATTAAATTTAATCCAACTATCTTTTGTTTTAGAGGAGCAGACAAACATGAAGGTATTATACATGGACACTCACGGTGCTCAAGCGCTAGTTCTAGTCCAGGCAGTACACCACCACATTTCTCCATTTTAGAATCCAACAACTCCGATGCATGACTAGACCAGGTAGTACCCAATACATACAAACAGGCTTTAAAATCACCTCAATGGGAGCTCTGGAAACAAGCAATGGGGGAGGAGTTAGCAGTAATCAACAATAGAAAAGTATGGGTCTTAACTAACTTTCCACCCAATAAAGAACCTCTCGGATGTAGGTGGGTTTTCACCATTAAGCGTAATGATAAAGGGCACATAGCACGATACAAAGCAAGGCTAGTAGCACAGGGCTACAAACAAATAAAGGGCGAGACTTATGATAAAACTTTTTCACCGGTAGTCAATTTTAGTTTAATGCGCTTTTTCTTTGCAGCTTTAGTGTCTTGTCACGGGTGGACTCATTTACAATGTGACGTGAAAGGAGCATACTTATACGCCCCATTAACCGATGAGGTTTATATGAAACAGCCCCCTGGTTTTGAAATAAAAGGAAAAGAACACCTGGTTTGTAAGCTTCAAAGAGCATTATATGGGTTACATCAGAGCGGGAGAGTGTGATTCTACGAATTGCATAAAGTTTTAATTTCTCTTGGTTTTAAAAAGTTAGATTGGTGCAATTGTGTTTATACATTTTCTGATTACATTGTTTTATTATTATATGTTGACGATTTTGTCATTTTAAGCAGACATCAAAAATACATTGACAAGGTTTTAACTCTTTTAACTAAGCATTTTGATATAAAAATCTTGGGCAAAACCCGTAAGTTGCTTGGGGTGGAGTTTGAGGAAGGTGTAGTCTCTATACATCAAATGCAATACATTAAAGAAATTTGCACACGTTTTGAGGAGTATAACTTTCTCATTTCTTCACTCCCGATTAGTAAAGGGGTCGTCTATTCGAAATTACAGTGCCCTCAAACAGATGCAGAAGTTAAAGAAATGCTTAACTACCCATATAGAAGTGTGTTAGGGTGCCTATCTTTTCTAACAAGCAGAACACGCCCTGATATTGCTTATGCAGTAAACATATTCAGCCAATTCCAAAGCAATCCGGGGATAGCTCACTGGGTCGGCCTCTTAAAACTTCTGGGTTACATTAACTATACAAAGCACTATAAATTAAATTTACCTTGTCATAAAATTAACCTGATCACATATACAGATGCGGATTTTGCAGCCAATCGTGATGACAGGACATCTATGGGTGGTCAATTACTTATGCTAGACAAAGCTCCGATAACATGGAGAGCTTTTAAACAAAAATCAATATGCTTGTCTACTATGGAATCTGAGTTCGTGGCCTTAACAGAAGTAACTAAAGAGCTTCTTTGGTTCAGCCATATTATCACAGAATGTTATAATAAACACATATTTTCAGGTCCACAAACTAAACCAATTTTATTAGTAGATAATATGGCAGCAATAGATTTCATTAAATCCCCCATAGAAAACTATAGGACAAAACATATAGATGTTAAACTTTTCTTTGTACGCGATTTATTAAACCAAGAGATATTTTTAGTAAAACACGTTAATAGTAAATCCAATCTTTCTGACATTTTTACAAAACCACTTACAAAAGCTGCTCTACTAAAGTTCATTGAGGCTATATTTATTTTTGGGTCTTAAAAATTAAAATATACGTATAAAACTGGAAAAAAAAAACTCTCCTCTCCTTTTGAATTGTTGAAAAAAAAATTTGTTTCTTTTCTTCAAGCGTTAAAAGCTTGTTTAAAATTTTTCTAGTTAAACATTCAAAGTTTTAACTTTGTCTCTTTTGAAATTGCATGTTTCATGAAATGTCTTTTTATATTAATGTTCGAACCTTGTGTGATTATACATTTAACTTTTCTGTAATAGCATCGTGTTTATACCTTGTTTTAATTTTTATTTCAGAAGGATCCTTCAAATTCAAATTATGATGCTATATTTTAATATATATTGGAAATCGAGTTGTAACAAGTATCTTTCAATCCTATTATGCAAATCTTTATCAAATAGCTTTATAAATATTGCATAAAAAAATTTTTTTTTTGTGTGCACACATATATTTTTTTATTTTTAAGTGAGCTCACTGAAATTTGAATATTTGAAATACATACGTGTATTTATTTCTTGTCTAAGAAAAATTAGGTGTTGGTAAATGTAGCCATATGTTAGTATGGTGAGGTATAAGTTATGATACAAGCAAGAAACAAGAACTTTCTTTGTGTGTTTGAAAAGAAATTCCTTTTTAAAAGGTTCAGCTGTTTTTTTTTTGTGAAAGCCACGTAAGTGTGTACGTTTCATGTAAGTGTGTTCCCTCAAAGTAGTGAGGATCAATGTTGTATTTTTATTTTATATAAATGTTTATATTAATATACCTATATATTTACTTGTTATAATTGTGTAATTATTGTTGAATTGTGTTTATATTGTTGAATGTGAATATATTAAACAAATTTTTACGGATTAACTATGAATGTCTCTAACTGTTATATTATCAGATAATTTCAGTATAAGTGTCAAGGGGGGGGGGTGCAAATGTTAGCCCTATGTATATATTTTTGGACCTTGAAACTTCTACATAATGTCACCTTTTCGTACTTGCCTAATTTTCCATTCAATCCTGTATTAATTTTCTTCAGTCGATATCGTTTTCCATCTCTAGTATCGTTCAAATCTTTCTTTTCATTTTTCAACTCGCCGATAATGTTTACTGTTCGTTTCGATATCGTTCACCACATCGACCATCGTTTTCTCAGCCTTTTTCCGAATTCAGTTGCAACCGCCAGCTTCGATATCGTTTCAATCGTAATAGTATAGGGGAGCATGCGCCCAGACGCCGTGACACAGTCTTCAAAGGCACTCTAGATTACTTTGCCGATGGGCAGTTTGAGAACTTCTCAACTTAGCACATCAGAAAGGGGGCGTTTTCGGAAAGCGGTATGTTGATGTTGTTTAAAAGGGATGAAAAGGCAGTTTGAAGGGCGAGAGTGAGGCAGCTTTAGTAAAATGATATTGGTAGATGCCAGAAGAAACAATATCAGTGGTGGTGTAAAGTTTTTTATGAGTGCAATGATGGTGTTAAACGTTTTTTTAGTGTTTGTTTATTTCGGCTGTTGAAGTTGTGGTTTTTCTTTCTTCTGTTGGGGATGTACGTTCATTTCAAGGATTAATAGTGTGTGTGGACTGTTCTTCAACTCATTTTCTTCACATCAATGCCATGGTGACTAATAAAATAAAAGGCCTGTTTTAATTTGTGTCATCACGTTCAATTAATTATGTAAGTTAAAATGAACTTTTCTACAAGTATACTTTGAAGGCTTCATTTAAGTTACTCCATGCTATATTATTTTGCCACCTTTTGTTTAAGTTGCCATATGCCATAATATTTTATTTAATTAAATTGTCTGTCATATTTTTCATCTTTATTTTATTTTGTGATATGTTTAATAAACGTTAGCTTTATTTAAACCTAAAAACTGTTTCATGAATGTGTCTTACCTACATATAACACTTTGTCACTACCTTGCCAAATTTCAATCATTAAACTTCCACGTACTCTGCTTGTCAATTTAATTACATTTTTAGACCGGTCCCTGTATCCGGACCGGCGATCAATTATCAAAAATTTAAATGTGGCAAAGAATTTTAGCAACTTGATAGAAATCATCAAAAATATTGATAAGTCCTTTTATAGGTACCAAAATCTGGCATATATTTACAAAAATCCTACCCTAGCTTTAATTGACACATTACCAAAATCTGGCATATATTTACAAAAATCCTACCCTAGCTTTGATTGACACATCACCCTAAACAGCTGTTAATGCCTTTTTCTGATTATTTGGCTATAACTTTTGATAAAATAATTATTATTGAACAAACTGTATTGCATGATATTCCTGATTAAATTATCTTTTCAGTGGTATGTAGCTTTTATGGTATTGCTAAGAAATATTTTGTTATGAGCCATCAAACTTCAAAAAGGCACTTTTTTCAAAATGTGTCCACAATTTTGGCCACCACTGTATGTATGTATGTATATATGTGTATATATATATGTATATATATATATATATTCTAATATGAGGAAATCTTGTGTGTGGTTATATCTATATATATATATATATATATATGCAAATTTTATCTTAAAAAAAGCTCTAACGATTTTGACAAAATTTTGTATCCTACTGTTTTGGGGTGCCAGAAAACCATTGGGCTAGGTCACATGTTTGAGAAAATTCGATGAGTGGGTCACCATGTGTCAGGGTCAAGCTAATTGTATCTAAAAAATGGTTCTAACGATTTTGACTAAATTTTGTATCCTACCATTTTTGGGCTCCAGAAGACTATTGGGCTGGGTCACATGCTCAAGAACTTTCGATTAGTGGGTCATTTTGGGGTCAACATGGGTCAAGTTAATTTTATCTAAAAAAACGGTTCAGACTATTTAGACTAAATTTTGCATCCTATGGTTTTTGGGCACAAGCAGACTGTTGGGCTAGGTCACATGTTTGAGAAAATTCAATTGGTGGGTAAATTTGGTCATGGGTCATTATGGGTCAAGCTATTTTTATCTTAAAAACGGCTCACAGGATTTGAACTAAATTTAGTATCCTACAGTTTTAGGGAACGAGAAGACTATTAGGCTAGGTCACATGTTCGAGAAATTTCAATTAGTGGGGCATTTTGGTCATGGGTCATTATGGATCAAGCTATTTTTATCTTAAAAACGGCTCAAACTATTTGAACTAAATTTTGTATCCTATGATTTTTGGGCACAAGAAAATCATTGAGCTAGGTCACATGCTCGAGAAAATCAGATTAGTGGGTCATTTTTGAGTCACTGTGGGTCAAGCTAATTTTATCAAAAAAATGGCTGACTATTTTGAATAAATTTATATATTCTACGGGTTTCGGGTACGAGAAGAGAAATGGGCTTGGTCACATGTTCGAGAAAATTTGATTAGTGGGTCATTTTGGTCATGGGTCATGATATTTGAACTCAAAGCTAATTTTGACCGAGCATAACTTGGTCTTCCCTGCTTGTATGTATATATATATGCTATATATATACATATATACATGCTATATATATATATATATATATATATATATATATTAAAACAACATAATGTATTTATATTCAACCAAAAGTTTTACAGGCAAACAATGGGGGCTCCAATGGGATCACCCATCTCCGGTTTAATGGCAGAGCTGAAACTTAGACCCTTTGAAAAGCATATTATGGAAAATTTTGATTTGAAACCTACGCTATGGCTATGCTATGTGGACGACATTTTCGTAATCTGGGACCATGGCATCCAATCTCTAAACGATTTTGTTAAAAAAGTTAATGAAATTGACATGAATATTAAATTCACGTTGGAATTGGAGAAGGACAAGACTTTGCCTTTTTTAGATATTGAACTAATAAGAAACATAAACAAAGGAACGATAGAAAGAAAAGTATACAGAAAACAATGCAGGTCAAATAATACCATCGCTTATGACAGCAATTCTCCGTTTAAATATAAAATTGCAGCTTACAGATTCTATATAAAGCATGCTTTCGACATTTGTACAGAACAG
Organism: Maratus michaelseni; assembly: GCA_963931845.1. Classification (NCBI taxonomy): domain Eukaryota; kingdom Metazoa; phylum Arthropoda; class Arachnida; order Araneae; family Salticidae; genus Maratus; species Maratus michaelseni. The sequence goes on along the minus strand of OZ007586.1, from coordinate 4,757,576 downwards.
TACTTATATAAAGAGTTGAATAAAATTAGATATATTGCAGCAGAAAATGGGTTTCCCCCGCATTGCATAAATAAGTTAATTTATGAAGCAGAGAAGAAAATCCCTAAGGATATTATACACAAGATGTCTCTTAAATTATGCAAATTTGATTACATACCACAGTTATACGAAAGATTAAGATATACATTAAAGAAATTTGATATCAGTTTGGTTGCAAAAATTGAAAGTTTCAGTTCATAATAAAATTGATCCCATACCCAATAACGACATCGCAGGAATATACTCTATCCTATTTAGTACAGAAACAAACTGGTTTATCCTATATAGGGATGACCACACGGAAATTTAAAGAAAGATTAAAAGAGCACATTTCTGACATTAAGTTTAACCGTCCATCCATAGCTTTATCGAGATTAAATCAGCAACAGATTATAAATATTGTTTTTCAAAACGCAAAAATTATAGTTCCTGCAAATAACGAGTTTACAGCTAAAATCAGAAAGTCTGGAGATTTTATGTAAAGGAAATCAAGTCTGTAATGATTGCTTATCTTATAATGTACCTAAAATCTGGTTTAATACTATTTTGAAATTATCAAGAACCCCAGCGCTGGAACTAATGGACTTTTCCTGATACACCCCTACAGAATAATAGACTGGCCTCGTTAAAACTCCGTTACATATTAGCACAGTGAAAGCGAGAAGCGACATTCGTATACTCAACTCAGTCAACAGTTCCCCACTGAAGAAGATCGCGTTAGTGATCGAAAGTCTCGGGATGTAAATGTTTGTATTTTAACGTTTTTAACATCTTTTGTCACATTTTAAGCATATTTTAATGTATATTTTATTGACATTAAAACAGCTTTAAGTAGTAATAGACTGAAATATGTTTTTATATATTTTCAAAAATATCTTTCAATTTTAATTATACTTATAAATGTAATTAATAACTAAACTATTAATGTAACTTATGAACTAAAATTCTCAGTCTTTTTTTTTTCATTAAATAAATCTTTTTTTTATTACAAAAAAAAAAAAAAAAATCTCAACCCCTGAACTTCTCTAATCAGGACCATAGCCAAATGGCATATTTTAGAGTGTGTGGTTTGTGCTTGGGTGTTTTATTTAAACATTTAATGATATTCACAATAATTTTAAAGCAATATCGTAGCCACCATCATTGATGTTCAATAACAATGTTTAGCAGTAGACCTGATTAAGGAAGATTAATCATCTATATGTATTTAAAACGAAAAGCGCATGCTGTCAAATCCACAGGAAAATCGTCTCTTTGCACATGCGTCAATGGTTTTTTTAAGGCTTTTACCCTCAGAAACAGGAAACCTGATTGATTAACCCCACCCTCACCTGCTTAGCATAGGGGGATTGAAAAGGGTTGATTGAAAACGGATGAAGCCGTATTGCATTGAAAGCATAGACCTTCTAATGTATTTTTGCTCTGAGGTCGAAAGCTAAAGCTTATTTTTAAAGAACTCATGTTTTCATTACTAAATGCGCATATTTTTTCACAAAATTTTAAAGAGAGTTTGGATGCAGTTATATTTATAACCGATTAAAATGTCAGAGAGTTTGGAAGATAACTATTTTTTATTGCTATGTTAAAAGAGCTGATGTGAAAACAAACAAACAAACAAAAAAGTGAGAAGAAAACACTTCTTTTACTAGATAACAATATTTTTTCACAAAATTTTTACACAGGCTGTAAAACTGTTTTATTTATCACCCATAAAGATTTCAAAGAGTTCGGACAAAAAGAACTTTTTATTTTAAAACTATGAAACGACCCTAGATAAGAAAAAAAATCAAGAAAATGAGTGCTTTTATCACTAAATATCAATATTTTTTTTTTTAATTTTTCATTTAAAAATATAATTTCATACAAAATCGGGTTAAAGATATAAAATAATAAAAACTTTTTTTTTTAATTTATTATCACAGGCCCAGGCAACGCTGGGCGGGTGTCAGCTAGTTCATATTTTAAACAAAAATAGCTTTTCAATGTATCTTCCCACCCCATTAATTTTAGATTTCAAGTATTGTTTAAAGAAATTATTCCAAACCGAGTAGAGAAGAAATTTATATTTGTCCATTGTTAACACCACAGTTATAGAAGTATCTATCGATCAATGAATAAAAGAAGTCAAATGTAATAGGGTTTCAAACAAGATTTTGAACAATTTGGCATGTTATTGCGAAGTTGACATTGTTTTCTCACCAAATTGGGTGATATTTTGCAAGTATATACTTTTTGGTGGTCATATTTGTTAAACTTAATTCAAGTTTAATTAGCAGAATTAGTAGCGAAAGTCTTAAGTTCTATAAAAAGCAAGCAAATTGATTGCATATATCATTTTATTAACAATACATAAAAACAACACAATCTTCACACATCACATACTTAAACTGACATGTATAAAATCATTTTATACTATAGATCATCACTATTTTTCAATATGTTGCATGCATGGTATACATATCGGCATCATTTTTTTTTAAAACTATTATTTTAAAGAAAACTGACTGTAATAATCATTCAATTTTCGGCCAACATCTTAAAAGGCATTTTACCTATGCATAATTTTACTTATCTGACAAGACTGGCATTGCCAAAAACTTGTTAGAAAAATTAAAGAATATCACATAGTGATGTCAAACTATTGAAAGTCAGTATTGTTCAATAGTCCTATCAACATCCATGCTATGATGTCATATCATCGTTTTACAATGATTGTCACTATGGTTTCTTGAGGTTAGGTACATTTCTTATACAACTCAACACTTTGTTTATATGCAAGTGAAACTGGAAAAGAAAATAGCCATGCCAATGATTGAAACGTGAAACAAAACTTAAAGATAACATTGTAAGTAGTTTTAAAAAATTGCAATGTTGTCTGAAAATATTTATTTGAATGGTTTTTTCTTTTAAAATGCCAACATATGGAAACCCTTTTTAATTCCTTGAAGGAGCTGTCCCAAAATTGCCCCTGAGATGCTATTTAGTTTCCTGTATTCTGCAATGTTAAAACAAAATCTCATCAATGGCTTTCTTCAAATTTTTACCTATGCGCGAGGGGTTATCGAAAAGTTAAAATGCTGCATACTCATTCAGAAAACTTTTAATTGATAAAATGTCCATTACAAATTTACTTGTATATGTCTTATATTTTGACATTGTACCCTGACTTAACTGATGGCAACTAACTTTTGTATTTCACAGTCATAGAAGTTTATCAGCTGTTGTCAAAACCACATTTCAGCTTCGATTTTGATCTCATCATCTTCAGGAAGTTTTTCTTCAGGTAAAAAAAATAAGTGGTCGCTTCCTCTGTTCTTTGATGAAGGACATCACAGATGGCCTACTTTTACCTCCAGAGAAAGCACATCATTTCGTTATATTTTGAAACAATTTCTTTGTGAATATCCACTGGACGTAAAGTAGGAGTGCACAACCTTTTTAAGAGAAGGGCCACTTACAAAAATGACTGGGTTGTCGAGGGCCACCATCAGAAATTTTTTGTTTCGAGGAAGTGTGACCGGGGGGGGGATCAGATTTTTAAAAAAAACATAAATTTCGGAAGGGTAGATTTAGCCCCCTAGGTTCCTTCCTTCCAGTCAACGTATTCAGTTCTGTTGGCAATGATATATCAACAGTTAACATTTGTATCTATACAAGAGATATAGCTAAGATTATTTTCAAAGAGTGAAAATACTCCTTGACTTTATTTGAAGGAGCAAATTTAGCTTTAAAGATTGTCAGTGCCGAAAAAAAATTCTGCTTTCATGAATGAAGGTGGGGGGGAGGAGAAACAAATATTATTCTAAACTGTACTTCTTAACATATTCAGTCATAAAATGTGGATATCAAAGGGATGCACAACCTTTCTAAGAGGAGGGGCAGTCACAAAAATGACTGGATTGTGAAGAGTCAACATCCATAGGGTGGACAAAATTTTGTTTCGGCCTAAAAGTTCATAAAAATGCTAATTTTAAGAGGAGGGTTAGCTCCTTATACTCAACCACCTCCTTAGTCAGCATAACCCAATTCAGTTGGAAAGGATGGAAAAAACGCATTTTTTTTTCCCATGTGTGATTGACAATATTCATAGTTTTTTCCTAGTGATTGGTGGAATTCATGATTTTTACGCGCCTGATTGGCAAAATTTGTGATTTTTACGCATCCAATCGGCAAAATTCGCGATTTTTACACAGACAATCGGCGAAATTTACAATTTTTTCGTAACCGATCAACAAACTTCACGATTTTTAAGTGCCCGATCGGCAAAATTCGTGATTTTTACACATATGATCGACGAAATTTACGATTTATACGCCCCTGATCGACAAAATTCGCGATTTATACTCACCCTATCGGCGAAATTCATGATTTTTACACACCCGATCGCCGGAATTGGCGATTTTTACGCACCTAATCGGCAAAATTTGTGATTTATATGCATCCAATCAGCAAAATTCGCGATTTATATGCAACCGATCGGCAAAATTCGCTATTTTTTGTAAAAAACTAATCCATTCATTTCAATCACTTAATATTTTCCACTCAAAGTAAAATAAATAAATAAAGAAAATGATGAAGCACGCAGATAAAAACCCAACGATAATTTTTCTCTCATCTCTCAAAACAAGTGACCTAATTTATGACTCTTAAGTTTCAAGTTTATCAAGCAATAGAGATTTATTACCTCGTTATAATCGTTCTCTTCTAATAATGTGAAATATGTTTATAATTTGTTATTTGTGATTATGCCATTATAAACTTATTACAGAACTAAAACATTTTAAAAGGACAATTATTCAACGTCAATTTGTTTCAAAGAAATGATGCAACTTTACTCGTAACTTTCCAAACTTTGTGAAAATGAGTCAGTGTATTACTATCCTTCATTCTGTAAAGTCACAGGAAAAAATGTTTCCTGATGTTAAAATTAATCTAAATGTAAACCTTTTAAAATTTTAAGTAATGTAAAATATAATTTTTAAAATCAATCCAAACGTGAACTTATTTATTCAATGTGAATTGTGCATTAATATAATTTTTTACAAGTTTTATTTCAGCGGTGGTGCATCTAAATAGAATTATTCAAGAAGTGATTATAATAAGTTATCAATTATTGGAAGTATATAAATCAGTGGATACTACTAAAATTGGATAAACCTTAGAAAAGGTAAGCAATTCCTTTTCTTTCTGCATGTTGAAGACCAGAGTTAATTTTAATTTGAAGAATTTAATATTCTGATGTTACGCGCTTACCTCGTTGGCCTCGCCCCTTCAACAGTGATCATGAGCCTGATGAATATATGAACTCAGAATTTATTCTTAAGGATTAATAATTGACTCTAATTAATAAAAATAATACTCAGCTCTTATGCTAGATTAAAAATTCAAGAAAACATAATTGAATTTAATAAACTATTTAAACTAATAAAACTTTAAAAACTGTATAAACAAGTTCTCCGAGATGGCGACAATAAAGGAAATGCAAATAGTAGATAAATTAAACAATAATAATTATTCTATATGGACGTTTAAAATTAATATGTTGTTAATTAAGGAAGATTTGTACGAACTCGTAACTCAGGAACCCCCTACACCAATTAACGAAGATTGGAGAAAAAAGGATGCAAAAGCTCGCGCTTTAATAAACCTGAGTATAGACGATACGCAAATAGTTCATGTAAAACATTTAGAAACAGCAAAACAGACATGGGATAGTTTAAAAAATATTCATGAGAGAGCCAATTTGTCCAGTAAATTGTATTTGTTACGAAAATTGTATAGTGCAAAACTTCCCGAAAATGGGAACATGCACAAACACATTACTAATATACTGGAAATAAAAGATAAGCTCTCCGCAATAGGAGAGAACATAACCGACTCGCATTTATCTGCACTTCTATTGTGCTCGTTACCTGCGAGTTATAATACTCTAATAACAGCTCTCGAAGCCCGAAATGAAATTGAATTAACTCCCGAATTCATCAAGAGCAAACTTACTGATGAATTTAATAAACGGGTAGAAAATAGTGAGCAAGTTGAAAACTCACAAAAGGTGTTTAAAACACAAAAGAAATACACTCAAGATTATAAAGGGCAAAACAAATATTGTACCTACTGTAAACAATCAAATCACACTTACAAACAATGCTGGCATCTCAAGAACAGAAACACACAGCCCACTACACCTAAAACACAATACAAATACAAAAAGTACACATCGTTGTGTTTTGAAAATATAAAAGGTGATAGTAAAAATAAAATGAATGAATCAAAAACAAATGAACAGGTACAAATAAATAAAAGTGAACATAAAGATGCAGCATTCATAATTGTCAATCCCGCTAATAAAACCTGGTTAATTGACTCAGGAGCGTCTTCGCATATAGCGAACGATAGGGATATATTTACAAAATTCAACGATACTGAAAAAACTACAGTAACAATTGCTAATGGGAATACATTAAATTCTTACGGAACCGGCGAAACACAAATAATGACAAAAACATCTGATGGATGTATAAATAGAATTACACTTAAAAATGTGTTATTTGTTCCACAATTGGAATCAAATTTAATTTCCGTAAGTAAAGCCACAGAACATGGCTATAAAGTATTTTTCGAAAATGAAAAATGCATACTATCGTGCAATGGAAATATATACTTAGAAGCATTTAAGAAACATAACTTATATCAAGTTGAAACACTAGAAGAAAGTTCTCAAAATAAAATAAACATTGCACATGATTGCAGAAATAAAGATTGCCTCGAAATTTGGCATAAACGCCTTGGCCACAGAAATAATGAAAGTATAAAAGAATTAGTCAAAAATGACTTGGCCAGTGGGATAAAAATAAATAACTGTAATCATAAAACAAACTGTGAAACCTGTATAAAATCAAAGTCAACAAATGCACCGTACTCTAAATCTATCGAAAATAAAACAACAAAAGTATTAGATTTAGTACATACTGATTTATGTGGGCCTTTTAAAACACCCACAATAGGAGGAAAAAATTACTTCCTTACATTCATAGATGACAGTTCTAGATTCACAGTTATTTACTTATTAAAAAGTAAAGATGAAGTTTATGAAAAAATAAAAGACTATGTACAAATGGTCAAAACCAGACAAGGAAAATATCCGACGGCGATTAGATCGGATAACGGTGGGGAATACATAGGAAATAAAACAGAAGCCTTTCTAAGGGAACATGGTATAAAACATGAATACACAGTTCCATTTTGTCCCAGCCAGAATGGCATTGCTGAGAGAAAAAACAGAAGTTTAATTGAAATGACACGAAGCCTATTATCCGAAGCAAATTTACCTCATAGGTTCTGGGGTGAAGCGATAAATACTGCTAATCACCTCCAAAATAGGCTCCCCACTAAATTGACAAATAAAACGCCATATGAAATTTGGTTCAAAAGAAAACCAAATCTCTATTATTTACGTGTATTTGGCTGTAAAGTATACACTTACATAAACAAACACAAAAGATCTAAACTAGATGACACAGCAGAAGAGGGTATCTTCATGGGCTATGATAATAATACAAAGGGATACCGCGTTTTCACTAAAAATGGTGAAATAATAATTTCCAGATCTGTAAAATTTCTGGAAGAAAAACTGAACAATTTAAACGAGAAAATTAATGATCACGAACAATTAATTGAAGATAAAAAATACATTGAAATAGAAATAGGTGACACACCCTGTACACCTGACGCGCCCAAACAATCAGAAACACATCAACCTCGTAGATCTGAAAGACAAAACAGAGGAGTACCACCTCAAAGATATACTTCCGACAATTTTATTGCTTTAGCAAATGATTGCGATACAACAGAACCTGAAAACTGGAAACAGCTTATCAAAATAAACAATCCACTAGAAAAGAAAAACTGGCTTAAAGCCACTGAAAAAGAAATACAATCGTTAATGAAAAATAATACATGGGATCTAGTCGATCCTCCTCTTAATAAAAGAATCATAGGAAGTAGATGGATTTTCAAACGAAAAATTGATAGTTCAGGAAATACACAAAAATATAAAGCACGTTTTGTTGCCAAAGGTTTCAGTCAAAAATATGGGGAAGATTATCAAGAAACATTTTCACCAGTAGCACAACATTGTACCATCAAAACACTTCTTTTAGCAGCAGCTTATAATAATTTGAATGTGCGACATGTAGATATTGACACCGCTTTTCTTCATGGGAACTTAAATGAAGAAATATATATAAATCAACCTGAAGGCTATGTAAACGAACAATTTCCTGAAAAAGTTTGCAAGCTCAAAAAGGCAATCTATGGCCTCAAACAGGCCGCCAGAGCTTGGCATATTAAAATCGCTGAAACACTAGACAACTTGAACTTTATCCAAAGTACAGCAGACACATGTCTTTTCACTAGAAAAGAAAAAGATCATACATCATATATAATAATATATGTTGATGATATACTCATCGCCAGCAAAGATGAAATAATAGAAGAAATCGTAAATTCTCTAAAACAAGAATACGAATTAAAGGATCTAGGCAATATTAGTAACTATTTAGGTACTCAAATTCAGAAATTACCTAACGGTTATTCTCTTGATCAAAAAATTAAGATTGAAAATTTAGCGAAAAAGTTCAATCTTGAAAACTCCAAACCGTGCAAAACTCCAATGGAACCAGGATATAACAAATTAAATGATGATGATAATTTAATGCCAAATAATATTAAATATCGCCAGGCACTTGGTTCATTGCTTTATATAACAACAATAACTAGACCTGACATTTCAGCAGCAGTAAACATTTTAAGCAGAAGAAATGAGAATCCTCGCGAAAAAGACTGGCAAGCCGTAAAAAGAATAATAAGATATCTATATCATACTAAAGAACTAAAATTAATAATTAACACTAATGAAGAACCAATATTAAAAGTATTCGCTGATGCCGATTGGGCAGGTGATACCAAAACCCGTAGATCAACATCGGGAATATTATATATGTTGGGCAACAACCCAATTCAGTGGACGACGAAAAGGCAAAGTTGCATTGCCTTATCTTCAGCAGAGGCTGAATATGTGTCCGCAGCACATGCTAGCCAAGAAATAATTTGGTTATTGAAGTTACTTGACGATCTAGGCTTTCCACAGCAAAAACCAATCACTTTATATGAAGACAATCAAAGTACCATAAAAATGGTTGAATCAGAAAAATTCACGAAAAGATCAAAGCACATCGACGTCAAATTTAATGCCATTAAACAATATAGCGAAGAAGGCATAATTGAGTTAAGATATCTTCCAACAGAAAAAATGATAGCTGATGCACTTACCAAACCTTTACCCAAGCCTCGATTCATCGAACACAGAAATTCAATGAAAATATTAGTTAATCCCCATGAACGGATTAAGGGGGAAATTGTAAAAAACTAATCCATTCATTTCAATCACTTAATATTTTCCACTCAAAGTAAAATAAATAAATAAAGAAAATGATGAAGCACGCAGATAAAAACCCAACGATAATTTTTCTCTCATCTCTCAAAACAAGTGACCTAATTTATGACTCTTAAGTTTCAAGTTTATCAAGCAATAGAGATTTATTACCTCGTTATAATCGTTCTCTTCTAATAATGTGAAATATGTTTATAATTTGTTATTTGTGATTATGCCATTATAAACTTATTACAGAACTAAAACATTTTAAAAGGACAATTATTCAACGTCAATTTGTTTCAAAGAAATGATGCAACTTTACTCGTAACTTTCCAAACTTTGTGAAAATGAGTCAGTGTATTACTATCCTTCATTCTGTAAAGTCACAGGAAAAAATGTTTCCTGATGTTAAAATTAATCTAAATGTAAACCTTTTAAAATTTTAAGTAATGTAAAATATAATTTTTAAAATCAATCCAAACGTGAACTTATTTATTCAATGTGAATTGTGCATTAATATAATTTTTTACAAGTTTTATTTCAGCGGTGGTGCATCTAAATAGAATTATTCAAGAAGTGATTATAATAAGTTATCAATTATTGGAAGTATATAAATCAGTGGATACTACTAAAATTGGATAAACCTTAGAAAAGGTAAGCAATTCCTTTTCTTTCTGCATGTTGAAGACCAGAGTTAATTTTAATTTGAAGAATTTAATATTCTGATGTTACGCGCTTACCTCGTTGGCCTCGCCCCTTCAACATTTTTATGGGCCCGATCAGCAAAATTCGTGATTTTTATGCAAATGATCGACGAAATTTATGATTTATACGCACCTGATCAGCAAAATTTGCAATTTATATGCATCCTATCGGCAGAATTCGCAATTTTTACGGGCCCGATCGGCAAAATTCACGATTTTTACGCAGGTGATCGGCGAAATTTACGATTTATACGCACCCATTCGGCAAAAATTGCAATTTATATCCACTCAATCGGCAAAATTTGCAATTTTTACGCACCTCATGAGCGAAATTTGGCAAAATTCTTGTTTTCTACGCACTTGATCGGCGAAATTTGTGATTTTTTTTTCACGTCTGATCGGCGAAATTGATCTGCGGGCCACCAGTAATCCAATCGCGGGCCACAGGTTGTGCACCCCTAACGTAAAGGTTAAAATTCAATATTTGCTTTAGTAGCCAGTGGCGGGTAGATGCTGTATGTTTAGTAGCCACTTATTACTGTAGTTTGTAGATTTAAATAGTTTTACAAGTAATATTTTTAAAATATGAATATTACAGAGACATCTTTTCAAGTATATAAAAATAAAATTATCATAGTGGCAGTTTACTTACCCCAACAAAAACAAATCGCAGTTTTATTTTCTGATCATCTGACGAAAATCAAGTTTCTTGTGATTGTCTGACGAAAATCACTTTTATTTCACAGTTGTTTGACAAAAATCACTGTTTTATTTCATGGTCATTAAATTGAAGTTTTATTTCACGGTCCCTTGCCGAATTAAACCAGAACGAAAAATCATGCATCAAGCATAGATTATGTAACACTTTCCAACGCTTCCAAAATAATTTTACAAATCATTATCATTTAATAAACTGAAAGATGACATCTAAGTAAACAATTTGGAAAAAGCATAAAAACGTAATTTCAGGAATTTCCAACATATATTTCCAACATATACAATATTCAGAAAAATATCCGAATGCTTTTATTCAGCCCTGTATAGGATCTATAGATTTGTATATATACTACATAGAATGCTAAATTTTTGTTTAGTTAGGAAACGCGTAGCACAGTTTAAAATTCTCCTTGTGGAATTTCTGTCAATAAACAGAAACGTGTTCGCGAACTTTTGTGCAACCCTGTATATGATATACAGAATTTATACACACCGAGTAATAGACAAAAAGTGAGTTAAATTTAAAATCGCGTTCAGCAACTTAAAACACACTTCCAGGAATTATTGTTAACAGACAGTAGAGAATTCTTTTGTGTGTCTCTGTAAATGAACGATGACTGCTATACATAAAATATTCTGTAGTAAGCCTCTTGTAATGCACCTTAGTGATATATATAAATTTCAATGCATTTAAAATAGTGAAACATTATTTAATTAAACCGCAAACGATTTTTCTCCATAGACGTAAAGTAACGGAATTCTTTTGATTGTCCCTGTAAAGTAACTATAAGTGCTATGCACACCCTATTCCATATTAAGCTTCTTGTAATGCACCTTAGTGATATATACCCATTACAATGTGTTTGAAATTGCGTAACATCATCAAAATAAACCGCAAATGATTTTTCCCCATAGACCGTAATGTAACGGAATTCTTTTGAGTGTCCCTGTAAAAAAACTATGAGTGCTACACACTTCAGTTGAAATAGGAAACATGCTATAGATAACGACAATAACATATAAAAATTGCAGGGCAATCTGAGCCTATTTACGGGAGTAAAAGCAGAAATCTGCCATTTGGTGAAAAAGTAGTATCCTTGGAAACAAAATGGGGCTCAGAAATTGGATGTACTGCTACATGAAAAATAGAAATGGCCTCTTTGGTGATCCAATACATAGTATAAAGTCAGCAATTTTTTACATTTAATCACCCTGTGGTCGGTGGCGACCAGGAATTTTAACCTTTAGCTGGAAAAAAAGTACGACGGAATGTACTTCACATTTTGGCAGGATTCTGATTTGACATAGCCATTAGATAAATACCTGCTACACGAAACAGACTCACTGTACAAATAATGAATGACTGTGAAAGAAAGGTAAACTGTTCAAGGCTGTCAAACTGTGCCAACGTGCGTCTTTTAATTTCCTGCTGTCTGAGGTGTATCTTTACTTTTTAAAAATACCTCGTATTAGAAATAGTATATTAGTTGACCTTTTTCTCATTTCATTAAAAAAATTAATCCAGGATTTAGAATAAGTTGGTTGTTCTCACCAAGTTAATAATCTGTGTAGATTATTTGTATTAATAATTTGTGAAAGAATGTAATTGATATTAAAGAAATAATTTCCTAGGAATATTTGATGGTGTGCCAATGGATGTAGTCCCTGCTGCTCTTCATAATCCATGGGAAAATACTGATACAAGCAGTTCAACATCAGATGATCAAGGAAATTGGGCAGACTTTAGTAACTTTGCTGCTTTTGGGGCTTCCACTTCTGACAAGTAAGTTTGATCTTGGGATTTTGCATTAAGTTATTCTTTATTCTCCAAAAGAAGTGAGCTCTCATTATGGTTTAAATTAGACATGTTTTTTGTGATGAATAGTTGTATCTTAGTTTCTATAGAGTAGAAATGCACCAAATTGTTTATTTGAGGTTATACTGGGTGTAAAATAAAAACTTAATATCTTTTTTTTTTTTTTACTGTTTATATGTTTTGGCTTCATCCAAGCCATTATCAAAACAAATAAGAATATTCAAATCAAAGAAAACAAATAAGAATATTATGCCCTTTCCAATGTTATTTTTCATTTTTACTGGCTGTTTATTTCTATATTCGTAACCATGAAGTAACCAGCCATAATTTTTGGCTGGTGCTGCATCCTTGCATATTGAATTTGTACATGTTAGAATCTCTATGGTCTCTTACAATGGATAGATAGTATAAATTATCTTATTTTCATTAAAATTTATTTGGATGGTTTCTTCTTAATATAACCTTGCCAGGGCGATGCTAGTCATATCAATATAGTAATTCTTTGATCCGTCTGCTATAAATGGTATTTCATCATGTCATATATCATTTAGTTTGAATATTCTTATTTGTTTTGATGAAACATGTAAAAAGTCTAATAAAACTTTTTTATTTTACACCTTTTAGCAGTTAAAAGTAGTATATTATTACAGGGATTAAAAGTTTATTAGGGATAAGAAAGTACAAATATAGAAATAAACAGCCAAGTAAAAATGAAAAATAACATTTGAAAGAGCAGAAAGAGTACGTGAAAATCGAATGCTGGCATTTCAAATCATAGACGTACAGTTTGAATATTCTTATTTGTTTTGATAATGACATTCCATTCATAATTGTTGGTATGTAACTGAGCTGTTTAAATAATATAGACAGGGCTGCCACTGGCGACTATTTTTATATTCTATTAGCACCACTATTGTAAAAAAAAATTATTTTTTTAGTCTTGTACATGTTCTCAAAGTGTATGTGAAAAAAAATTTGTTTTGAGAAAGTGGTGAGAAATAAAATTAAAAAATAGTCGCCTGTGGCAGCCCTGTATAGAAGAAAGTTTTGTGATTTGGTTATGAAATTTTATGAAATTCAGCAATTTGTCACTCATTTTTTTGGTCTAATAAGTATCAGAAAATTTTCACTATCTGCGATTAAATATTGCATTAAGGCTTTATAGTGTTTAATCTTTCTCCATCTGCAACATTTGTGTTAATTTTATTTAATTAGAACTGAAAACCTAAAAGGATGTCATGCACGATATTTCTTGCATATCTCTTTTATTTTGATTTTCTAGAAATTATTATGAAAAATAAATGTATCACTCACTGAGTCTGCTACTGTTTATGTTTGTTATGTCATTACAAAGTTTTCTATTTCCATATTATTATGTAATTTTTTTCATATTATTATGTTAAGTAAAGTTTGGGCAGGAGCAAGATTCTTTCCTTGCCACCTCAGGTAGGCATTATTATTATTTTGTAAAAAATAAGAGTGATAGTGCATATTTTTTAGATTTTTTCAAAATTATTTTTCTGCATTGTGCTTTAAAACTGTTTTTCTTTAACCATATTTTCCTTTCGTTCTAAATTACACTTAATTTTTCTAATGAGTCTTCTGTATATTAATTGTTTAAGTGATCATTACTATTATTACTATTCTGTATTCCATGATGTAGAATACATATCTGAAAAATAGCTTAAAATGTTTACTAATTATGCAATATTTTTATGCAAAGTGTTTTATCTTATTTGCATAGTTCAAATATATGGGATGAATTAGTAATGACTTGAAATCATTTGAAGAATAGAGTGTTTGATTCAACTATCAATCAAATGCCTTACTTTTGATGGTTTGGCAGAAAACCTAATGTGGGCTATTTTAAAAGGATTAAATGTACTACTTATGTTAATATACCAAAACAGAACCCAAAATAAAGATTGGTGTCTTAGTAGGATATGATGTCTATACGTTACAATATTTGGTTCCCAGATGAAGAAACTAGAAATGTGAAATTCAGTGTAAAACTATATTAGATGGATAGAAGGATCAATGAATAAGACAGATAATCAAATGTTAGATTTGTTGAAAATAGTTTTATGTGAAGAAAAATTCTCAGAAGCAGATAGTTGTCTCATAAACAAATTGCATAGAACAGAGAAACCTGTAGAATCTTGGATTCTTGAGACATCAATCTCTAGTGAATAAATGGCAAGTGTGTTTAAAAAGATGAGTCTGGATATATCAAAGCCAATAACTAGAAAAAAAGTTATTTGTAAATCTGGAAAGTCAAAAGGGAGAGCTGGTGTTTATTATTATCCTTCTACAGGAAAGCCAAAAATTAGAAGTAAAAGTGAAATGGAGAAAAATTGCACTGAAAAATCATTAACTTATGACGAGACATGGAACAAAGTCTTCAAAGAATGAATATTAGAGGTACTGATTTTCAAACAGCTTCTGATGAAGAAGATAGCAAGTCTTGAAACATAGATAATTTAAGAGAAAAAGAGTATTCTAAAAGAGATGTGTGATTTTCAAGTTTTCCTTACTGATGACATTGAAATTCCTCAATACTAATATCATAGACAAATTTCAGCCCTGAAAAGTGAGGTGAATGATAAGATCAGAGGAAAGTTGAAGTTGGTACCTCCTCCTGAAGATGGGAAGATCAAGAAGTTTAAGGCTAAACTAGTGATTTTAACTACACACGACCAGGTTATGATTTTGACAATGTCTTCAGTCCTGTGGTAAGTTACACTGTTATTGGATCTTCTGTCATGTCCATTATCCATAAATGGTTAGTTTCTCAACTGGATGTGAATAGTGCTTATCTCTATGGTAAATTAAAAGAAGAGATTTATGTATGATAACCTGTTGATTTCATTAACAACCAGCGGGGAAGGCTGAGCTATGCTCGGTTAAAATTAGCTTTGTGTTCAACTCAATACGACAATAAAGTCTCTGTACAACCTATAATAGTCTATGTTCTATGCATAATGATTGATTGAATTCTGTTTTCGAGAATGTTCTGTGGACACTGATTAGATGTATTTTGGATCCTATTGGGAATTTCTAGAAAATTCCTTCAGATTGTAAAAGCCAATTTTTTTGCCAAATGTCACCAAAATTTGGCAGAAATTCACAAACTTGGCACATTCTTTCATTTGACGCCAAGCATGGGGTTTGACATTACTAATCTTGAAAGTTGATTTTCCTGCCCAGTCTCGAGAATGTCGCCAACATGTCACAAAATTTAGCAATATTTGGTGAAATTTTAACATGTGACCTACCCCAATGGTCTTCTTATACCCCAAAACAATAGGATACAAATTTTCATCAAAACCGTTAAAACAGATTTTTAGATAAAATTAGCTTGACCCAAAAATGACCCATTAATTGAATTTTTTCATCTTGACCTAGCCCAACAGTCTTCTGGTAATCCAAAATGATAGGATACAAAATTTAGTCAATCGTTTCAGCCTTTTTTACATAAAATTAGCTTGACCCTGACTCATATTGATCCAAAATGACCCACCAATCAAATTTTCTCGAATATGTGACCTAGTCCAATGGTTCTCTCATGTGTCTGAAAATGGTAGGATACAAAATTTTGTCAAAATCATTAGAGCTGTTTTGTACATAAAATTAGCTTGACCCATAGTGATCCAAAAATGACCCACTAATCAAATTTTCTCGAACATGTGATCGAACCCAATGGTCTTCTCATAATCCAAAATGACAGGATACAAAATTTAGTCAAAATCATTAGAGCCGTTTTTTAGATAAAATTAGCTTGACCTGCAGTGACCCAAACATGATCCACTAATCGAATTTCCTCAATCATGTGACCTAGCCCAATGGTCTTCTTGTGCTTGAAAACTGTAGTATGCAAAATTTAGTCAAAATTGATAGTCGATTTTTAGAGAAAATTAGCTTGACCCATAGTGATCCAAAAATGCCCCCCTAATCGAATTTCCTCGAAAATGTGGCACGGTCCAATGGTCCTCTCGTAATCCACAACAGTGGGATACAAAATTTAGTCAAAATTGTTATAGCCGTATTTTAGATAAAATTAGCTTGATCCGCAGTGCCACCAAAATGACCCACTAATTGAATTTTCTTGAACTTGTGACATAGTGCAATGGCCTTCACGTGCCTGAAAATGGTATGATACAAAATTTAGTCAAAATCGTTTGAGTTGTTTTTTAGATATAATTAGCTTGACCTTGACCGATAGTGACCCAAACTGATCGAATTTTCTCGAACATGTGACCTAGTCGAATAGTCTTCTTGTGTTTGAAAATTTCGTTAAAATCGTTCCAGCCGATTTAAGATAAAATTTGCATACAAGATTTGCTTATATTATAATATATGATGAGAAGAAGAATCATGTTTACAAATTATTATATGCAGTATATGGACTTCACCAGTCAAGATGCATGTGGTTCCTAGAAATGGATGAAAATTTTGTAAGCGTAGGATTTTCTAAATTTAAAAGTATAAACTGTGTTTATTAGTATGAAAATGATGCTGTAACTCTACTGCGTGTTGATGATTTCTATTTGCCAAGACTCAATTACTATTAGATAAAGTAAAAGTTTTAATTGTTTCCTTGTTTGAGGTTAAGGAACTTAGTCAACTAAAAATGGTATTAGGAGTCTAATTTAATATGACTGATAATGGTATTAGAATGCATCAGCAAAATTATATTGATAGACTGTTGAATTTATTTAAACCAAATTTGATGGTCAAACCTTCCATACCCTGGTTATGAAACAGGAGATAAAGATTGTCCAACAACTGAAAAATACAAAAAGTTTATGGAGAGCATTTCTTTCAGAAACTTGCTAGGTTCTTTTATGTTTATTATAACTCGGTCTAGACTAGACATAAGCTATTTATTGTATAAATTGTCTCAGTTTAATCAAACTCCCAGTATTAAACACTGAAAAGCTTTCCTACAAGTTTTGAAATATGTGGTACAAAGAACTTATTTGTCTAGTTTAAAAATGAGGAGACTTTAAATGGACTGATAGGATATTCAGGTAGTGACTACAAATTGTCAAGATTATAGGAAAAGTGTACCTGGTTTCACTTGAATGATGTAACTATATCATGGAAATCAAAAAAGCAAAATTGTGTTGCTAAATCGTCCATGGAAAGCAGAATATATTTATGTATTCTATGGCTGATATGGTTAGACTGAATTCTGAGAGAATATGACTTTGGCAATTTGCCAACTCCTATTATATACTGTGACTCAAAAAGGGGTATTGACTAGTCAAGGAACAAAATTGAAAATTGTGCCAATAAACATATAGATGTTAAATATCACTTTGTAAAAGATACACATTTCGAAAGCTCAGGGAAATGGTCATATCCCCTCCCGCGAAAACACCCGCTTGCTAATATTAATCCTATGGGACAGTTAGTTTACAATATCTTGTTTGCATAAATTAAAAAAAGAGCTTTATAGAGATTTACCACAACTATCCAATGCAAAAAAAAAAAAAAAACTTGTTTAAAAATATTGAAATGCAAACTAGATATTGTAAAATAACTGCTCCATAGGAATAACATTAGCAAGCGGGGGTTTTCACATAAGAAGACAGGACCCTTAAAAGTAGATTCATTAATATTCCAGACATCTTTACAAAGCCATTACCCAAAAGTAAGTTTGAAATTTAGAGATTCAATTCTAAAGTAAGTTTTGCATGTGAGGTAATAATTTAACCAAAATGGGGTTGTTTCATTTAAATATTTGATTTAGTTTTTTCCCCACCAGGTAACAAGATTGTTTTTCTTACCAGATGGCAGGATTGTTGCTGTGGATGGCCACAGGTTTTTTTTTCTTGGAAGTGCAGTACTTGCTTCGTTTTAGAAGAGGGAGTTGGAGTTGCGCTCTGGGCAGTGATATTTGGAAAGATGTTGACATATTATATTAACTGCTGTTTGTTTTTGCTGTATATGTTGTTTAGTTTGGTTTATCTTGTCAAGTAGGCAAGTGAATAAAATATTTTCTGCTTATTATTAATTATTTACAAGAGCATGACTTTGTTTTATTTTCTGACCACTGTTATAGAAACAAAATGGTGCATTTTTTTGGTTTGACTTCCCACTTTATTTTCTTTCCTTTTCGAAAAGAAGCTAGAGAGAAACAGATTTAATGACTGCCAAGCCGACCTCTTATCTGGGTTAGTTTTTAGCAACAGTTAAGAAAAATTACTGGCCAATTTTTACAAAAATTAGATTTTTAGATGCAGAAAGATTTTCTATGTGTGCATGATGAGTTAGTTTTAAATTGATACCTCAAATATTTTTCTTAATATTCACAAATTAATGAAAATTAACAAATTCCATCATCTGCGATTTCATATTGCTAGCAGGTATTTTCTTTGATTTTCCAATTTGAGTTGAAAACATCACATTTTCAGGAGATTTTTAATGAGTTTTTAATTAATTTCTTGGCTAATTACAGAACAATTTTGTTTTTCAAAACTGAATATCAACAACCGCTGGATTTTTCTGCTTCAATTGATACCTAGAGCGCCTTTCTACTGAGCAAAGTTTTTGGCATATTAATGTAGAAAAATCACCTTAAAATGTAAAATAATGCTAAAAATTTCATAAATAAAATATTTAAAAAAACTAATCAAAACTTCCAAAATTGGGCTTTAAGGTGCATGACTTCAGATAAGGAGGTACCTAATTCCCAAATTTCATAGCTCTGCATCCAACAGTCACTTTAGAACACAGTACACACACACACATACACAGACAGGCACACTTATTCTTTCCTTATTATTAATCGATAGTATAAGTTTTTATGCAGGATGCATTAACAGCTTTAAAAGCTCAAAAAATAACAAAATTGAGGAGAAGTGTTTAAAATTTACAAAAAAAGAAAAAATCACTTTTTTTCTTTCCTTTTTTAAGCTAGTTGAAAAATATTTTTAGTTTCACATTTTATGGTTTATAATTTATTTAGTTAATTCTAAACAATATAGTTTACAAACTTGATTCATAAATGTCACAAATTTTACTTCCCATCTAATTTTCTCTGTTTATATTTTTGGAGTGGCATCCCTGGTAACTGAAATAGCCTGTTTAATCATGAAAATGAGTCTGTTAAGTGGTTAATACAAAACTTTCTATGAACTGTTTTTTTCTTTTATAGGGCTAGAAATATTTTATATATTAATGATGTTTTCTGTTTCCTTATTCTCTCTCTGAAACTGACACTGTATTTTTCCAGCTCTGGGTCAGTGGGTTCAACTGCATCTGCAGCAATGGAAACTTCAGAAAATTCATTTTTAAAGAATGGTATGTTGATTTTTAAAACTATGATTTATGTAAGTTTTCAAATATGCAAAAATGAAGCCATTTTCAACAAAGTTTGAAATTTTCTGTTTGGAAAATATTCTTATTTTTCTAGACTCAAAATATTTTTTGCCCTATTTTTTCTGTCATCTTTTTCAAACATAATGTATGAAATCTGCTGATCAACCTTTTTGTAATATTTTGGCTGATTTCCTAGCACATAGCATGTACAAAGTTTGCAATAAAGATTCAAACAAGTAATCTCAAAAAAAATATTTAAATGCTTGAGAAATTTTTTAACCCTAATATATAAAATTACGTGATTGTATAAAAATTCTAAAGACCCAGTACCACAGTTGTTGATTCTTGATCCCCCCCCCCCCTCAAACCTTGTGGAGTTTTATATAAATGTATGTAATTTATATTTAAGTAAATTGGGTTGTGATTTTTGTTTAGCTAGCAAAGAGGGGGAACAAACCGCTGGTAACATAAAAGAAATTAGAGAGACGTAAATCAAGTACAGATCTTTTTTCCTGATTATGGAAATTTTGCTGAATTTAAGTGATCGCTTTATAAGCAAATAAATAACTGTTGATTCCTGTTAAAATAAATTACACATACTAAAGTAAACCATTGTAAAGCTTAACACTTAAATTTAATAGTACCTTACATCATCAGGTACATAAACGAGAGTTAATCTAAGTAAAAGTCAAAACTTAGACTAAGATATCCTGACTGGATTTATTTCAAACAACAGACTCACTTCTAGTTGACTTTTTGGGAGAATATACTTGCATCATAAGACACATGAACAGAAATGATGCCAAAAAGTAGAGGATGATCATATCTAATGAAACAAACTGGGTTGCCTGTTCCAAGCTAGCAATCCTTAAGGAGGATTGATAACCAATAAGTGGGATCAAAAATGAACACAACCTGATATCATCACTCACTTATATCTTTGCTCATATGAAAGGTCTTGACACCCACAATACAAATAACTTGGGTATATGTTATATTTTTGTTTTGTTTCCTGCACATTTTGTTTTTTTCTTTTCATTTATTTTAAACTCTTGGGAATTCCCTCAAATATAATAACTAAGTTACTTTTTATTAACCTTTCAGCTTGTTTCCTACCAGCTTCAGCCATGTTTGTTTATGATTCACATGGTATATCATTACATCAATTTGTGAATTGAATCACGATTAACTTGTTTGCTAATTGTGAATTTCATAAAATAAAAAGTAAAGTTTTAAATTAAATCTAATCTTAAAAGTATATTTTCTGTAAGTTTGTATAAATTAGTTAATTAATTTTTTAAAGTAAATTAAAGATTGTTGGAATTATTTAATTTGCATATTTCTGTGAGCAATTTATGAATGATTTCACTTTTGTTTCTGATTGATCGATGGCTTGCTGGTAACACTATTTAAGTGTTGTGTTGATATTGAATTAATATTAATTATAGAAAAGTGTCCAGTAGCAAATAGTATGATAATTAACATCTAATGTGTTTTATATGTGAGAAAAAACCAATTTCTATGTTGCTTATGCGATGTCAAATTTTATTTATAAATTGAATAAAGTGATGGCCACTAATCTGTCTTCAACAAGCTTAAACAACACTTCAAAAATAACCAACATACTTGTGAGCACTTTAAAATTATATATATATATATTTGCAGCAGTACGTTTTCAAAGTCTTTTTAAACTTTAGTTAGAATGACACCCTCACACTTTGCTCACGTGGTCCAAACTTAGGGTTGCTATTAATGAAAATCCTACCAGCTAAGATAGACTTAAAAATGATTGCAACTTTGTCACATGTTGCTGATGTGAGAAAGTCTCATAATTGTACCCTAGCTCATGTGAAAGATCTTAACACTCACAATACAAATAACTTGAGATGCTGGTTTTCGAGTTCAGGGGCGCCATTTCAGAACTTTCTTGGGGGGGGCAAAATTTTTTTTAACGTAGTGGCATAGCCAAGGGTGGAGTTCGGGGGCTGCAACCCCCCCCCCCCCCCCCCCGCAACCTCTCCGAACGAGAAACGTTTACTGAATCACATATACAGAGACAGCAATACTTCTAATACGGAATCCCAAGTAACCTCTGAAAAATTCCGCTTTGGACAGGTTTTCGTCTTAGCAAGTAGAATTTTAAAATATTATGAAAGTTTTCAGTTATAGACAGGTACCGTTTTTTTTTTTTCAAGTATTCTTTAAGACTGTTAAAACTTCATTTCTATAAAGCACTTCTGAAGAGCATAGGTGTATTACAGTGAATAGAGTCTAAGCGAAATCTGTCTGTGACATAATTCTTTCTCAAACGGGTTGAGTTGGGTTGATTGTTGACGGCCAATTATCTACGCTAGGGATATAGGCCCGGGGGGAGTGCCCTTCGTGGGGGTCTTTCTAAGGGAACCTAACCCGTATTTACGCATGGATAAATCCACGGTTCGAAGAAAACCACGAAAACTCCGAACGATTAGGCCGACGGGCGCGATTGGGATCGAACCCAGCACCTCCCGTCTACCAGCTTCGAGAGCACAACCTCTCAGCCACTGGTGGGGCCTTTCTCAAACGGACAACAAAAATCAAGTTTCGACGAAAAAAGCACCATGCAATCACACTTGCTAAGATGGAGACCTGTCAAAAATGGAGCTTTTTCACAGTCCTTTTCAGCTCCTTCTTTGCAGGTTTTACTGCATGGACGGCATTTCATGAGTTTCTTGGAGGGGGGGGGGGGACAAAGTATTTTTTTAGAGACAGGGGTTGAAATATCGTGCAGGATTGCAAAAATCGTGCACAAAACAGAAATAAAAAATGCAGTGGGAGATTTTGCCTTGTTATCTTAACTTCTTTCACAAACATGTGATGCTTCAGCGAATAATTTTTTTATTTTAGTGGTAGTCCTCGAATTTTTCTTTTTTTTTTACGCGAAAGCAATTCGTCAACCGATCGCGGTAAACATCACAAATTTTACGAATTGGAAGAAAAAATAGTTAATTTGGCAAAATTGGTTGTGGAAAAAATCGGTAAATTTTCAAATGACCGGGGTAATATATTGCAAATTTCGCCAAAGATCACTGAAACACATAGAGATTTTCGTCAATAGGTCGCAGAAAAAAATCGCGAATTTAGTATAACTATTGTGGAAAAATATCGCGAAATTCGTCAAAAGATTAAACAAAAAAATATCACGTAGTTAGTCAGACAATCGCGCAAAAAAGGGGAATTCCGTCAAATATCGCGCAAAAAAGTGGAATTTCGTCAAAGGTTGCGCAAAAAATATATACTTTTGTCAGTCGGTTGCGTTAAAATGACTTTCGAATTTCAACAAACGATCGTAGAAAAGAGTCGCGAATTGACTTAAAAGATTGCGAAAACCAATAGCAAATTTCGTCGATCAGTTGCCAAAAAAAATGTAGTGAATTTCGACAAATAATGGAAAAAAATTCGTCAACGATCGGAATTTCGTCAAAGACAGCGCAAAAAAATAGCAATTTTTGTCAGTCGGTTGCGGAAAAAGACTCCCGAAGAGTCGCGAATTTCGTCAAAAGATGACGAAAACAAATAGCGAATTTCGGTTGAAAACAAATGTCGCGAATTTAGACAAATGGTCGAAAAAATCAATTCCGTCAATGATTCACAGAAAATAGCGAATTTTTGAAAATTATCACAAAATAATCAAACAATCACGAGAAAAAGTCGTGAAATTCAATCGGTCACGAGATAATCAGCAGACGAACACCATCAAGAAGTTACGAAATTTGCAAATGTTGTAATCTATAGGTATAAGAAAATTTTCATTAATGTTTTTCTGTCAGTAAAAATTTTCCGCAATCATTTTCTGTCTTCCTCTTCAGACTATGATCTAAATTTTATACAATTCAGAAATCTGCAAAACCCTTGGTCTCAGGTCCCTTGCTCCTGCATAGGGTGGGGCAACATGACCTAATCTGCAGTACGGATCGAGCCGGGTTGACGCGGCTTATTTTCGTTGCGGGTCAGGTTGACTTGAATCATTTGACTATGATTGGGACATATATGTCCCTGTGGACTATTTTTTATTCTATTAGTACGATTTTTTTAAATCTGTCATACACTTATATTAGGATATTTTCAAAAGAAATCTGTCACAAGGAATTTTTTTGGAAATTGTAGAACGATTGAATGCAAAATTAGTAGTCAATCCTGGCCCGTTATCAAAGGGTTAATTGTTTCGGGTTCAAGTTGGGATTTCACCATTTTGAGTCGGGTTCGTGTTGCCCGAGTTTTCAAAGAAATCCTAAATATTTTCAGATAAAAAAAAATATTTTTTCTACATAAAAGATAAAATTGTTATCTGTTATTGTAGTCTACTTTTCCAAATCATATTGAAATATGGATTCATTTACTTTCATTTCGGGTGGGATTGCGGTCAATGAAAATTTTTTGGATGTTTCCGGGTTTACTGGAAATTACAGTCCTGCATCGGCTACCCGAAATGCATTTCGTTTTAGGTTTGGTTGATTATTATTTTTTTTTTTTTTTTTTTTTTTTCGGATCGAGTAAACTTTATAAGCTTTGGGTTATGCTTTGACTCTTTCGAATCGGGTTCGAGATGAACCGATTATACAAAAGGAGGTTCTGAATAATTTTCAAATGAAAAAACTTATTTGAATATTAATGGGTGTATATATGTGTTATTTTTTGTACATAAGCGGTAAACTTGTAGATTACTTTTCCATAAATATATTAAAATATACATTCATTTTCTTTCACTTCGGGTTCAGGTATGAATATTTCGGATTCGGCTTGAAGTCTGTCGGGTTAAAGTCAGAATTCGGGTCGGTTACAACCAAATCTGGACAGGAGTCTAGTGTCAGGCTGTGGAGATTTTTAAGAGCAGAGTATATATATAATATCATTTAATAAAGCAAATGATTTAATAGCATTATAACGATTGGAGTAAATATAATGGGACACTAATAAAACAAAATTAACAAATCATATAATTAGGAAATTGAAAACACCCCTCCTCCAACCCCGAAAAAAAAAAGTCTCCTTAAATTTTTGCCTAAAGAGAGAATTTATCACTAACATTCTAGCCTTGGGTGGGGGGTGGGGGGGGGCGAGTTTTCTTTTAATCATGCTGTACACAGCTCAGAAGCGAATTCATAGAGTTTTCTCTCACATATATTTCTAAAACTAGCCAAAATACTCATTAATGATAAATGTCTCACTTATAGAATGTTGCAATAACAAGGCTCTAGAAAACATTTGAATGTTTAAAGTGTTTATTAAATGGTAATTACTTTATTCTATCTTTACAAGAAAAAGGTATTGGATTTATGAAAATTTACCACTTTCGGTTTTCGACGGATTTATAAGTTTTAGAAGGTCCTGAACACAATTGGACTATTTTCAGAAAATGTCTGTCTGCAAGTGTCAGTGTCTGTATGTGACAAAAATTTTGTAGGCGCTGTATCTCAAGAACTAATGCACGGAATTTGATAAAACTTTATATTCAGTTAGACATTGATATAAATGGGTGGTGATTAATTTTTGGTGTAAATCGCCCAACAGATGGCGCTGCTATGCTACATTTTCCATGATTTTTACGATAGCTATATCTCAAGAACTAATGCACAGAATTACACCAAACTTCAGATTCGGTTAGACCTTGACAAAAATAGACGGTGATTACAATTTGGTATAAATAGCCCAACAGGTGGCACTGCTATGCTACATTTTGCACGATTTTTACAATAGCTATATCTCCAGAACTAACGCATATAATTTAATAAAACTTTAGATTCAGTTAGACCTTAATATAAATTGGTGCTGATTTGTTTTTGGTGTATGTGAAACCTGTATGATATAGAAGAAAGTTTTGGGATTGGCACATCAGACTAAGTTTTTTTATTGTAATCAAATCTGTGAAATCTGACATTATATTAGCTTTTGATCATATTTTGATTTTTTTTTTGTCTAACCTGTGATAACTGATAAATTTTCTAAAATTTCAAATTCCTTAGGGGGGGTGGTTGCCCCCCCCAGCCCCCCCGAAATGGCGCCCCTGTTCGAGTTCACCTCAGCAAGTAGGGTGTGAATTGCAGCAACCTTAATTTTGGAACACTTGAGTGAAGACAACCTAAGTTATTCAAATTGCGGACTTCAAAACTTTTCTTAAGAGCTAAGTTTTGATCATGTGCTCAATGATGTAACACAGTGATCATTTTCAAATCTCTCTCTCTCAACTAGAAAGGAATTTGATTGATGGCAACCCAAGTTTTGGATCACTTGTTCGAATGCAATGCAAGTTGTACATAATGTGGATGTCAAGACCTTTCATGTGAGCTGAGGTATGATCTCAATGATTTAAAGTCATAATTGAATTGTTTTTAATTCTCTCTCAACTGAGAAGGGATTTGATTGATGGCAATCCTAGTTTTGGACCAAGTGTTTCACATTGTAGGTGTCAAGATCTTTCATATGAGCTAAAGTACAATGATGTGCTCAGTCTCATAAAGTCGTAATGTTGCAATAATTTTTCAAATCCTTCTCAGCAGGTTAGTTTTGATTTGCAGAAACCCTAATTTTGGACCATTTGAGCAAAGGCATGCCAAGTTATTCATATTGTGGGTGTCAAGACCCTATACATGAGCTAAGGTATGTTGAATAAGCTGAATGACATAATGGTTTGTCCATTTCCAACCACATTTATCTGTTGGCAATGCAGTATGCTTCATCACATCTGATAATCTTCTACTTTTTGGTATAATTTCTGTTCATGTGTCTTAGGACATAAGTAGTACAAAAAGTTAACCGGAAATGGGTCTGGTATTTGGAAAAGGCAACATAGTCAGAATATCCTAGCCTAAGTTTTGACTTTTACGTAGAATAATTCTGATTCATATGCCCAATGAGGTAAGGTTTTCTGTCTTAGTATCCCAGACTATCACATTATCATCTTCAAAATTTTACCCTTACTAATTGTATGAGTTTATATATAATATAACAATGTGTAAACTGTATACTTTTCTGGGCTGCTTTGATCTAAGGAACTCTGTGTCAAATGTATGTTTTACCATTTGAAAAATGAAAGTTTGTACAATTTTTAATATGTAGGCAAACCCCTATTTCAAAAATTGTATCTGTTTCATATTTAGGAAAAAGATACAATTTTCTGTCTAGTGGTACTTATTTCGTCTCTCTGTGATAATTTGGTGATAAAATTGTATGAAATGGTGCTTTTTTATAGTATTAATTTTGTCAAGTTATTTTTTAGCTAGTGTTTTGCAGTAAATTAACTTAAGAATTAAAAAAGATTATTATCTAAATATTGTATTTTCACATTCTTACTATCTTCTTCCATTTATTGGTCTATAATCTCAAAATGGCCTCTAAATAAATTCCTAAAGTTGTAAGAATAGTCAATAAAAATCATCCTTTAATAATAATAATAATAATAAATTATATCCTTATTTATTAGATTAGAAATTGTTCAGTGTCTTACATTTCTTCATGTTTTTATTTATATAAAGTGTTCTGTTTAATATTCAATAAATGAATATTTAATTTGAATAGTTTCAAATTCTGGAACTGCATCTAAATCCTGTAAACTTGATACTGATTCAAAAGAAAGTGGTGTTGAAGAGCATTCATCCGAAAAGTAAATATTTTGTGCATTAGTTCTTATTTGTCTGTCATCATGTACTTGTATATTGTATAAAATATTTCTTCTCTTGCTAATTATTTATGCTAAATGAAGGAATCAAATTATGTGCCTGTGTTAAGTTCTAGTTAATTTTGGAAAAAGCTTAATCTAAAATTGAATTTTTTTGTACATATATAAGAAAGGATATGATTTATCACCTAACCAACAGAGTGAAAAAGTGTCCAGACTGGAGATTAAACCCAGAAACCATCAATCCTCTACCATTTGGAGTATTCCGGACGTCATCCAGTCTAGCATTTTCTCACTCTTTATGTATTGGCATGGCTGTGACTTTGCAGCACAAGATGGAAAGTCCACCATGAGCATATACATCTTCGGTGGCATGCATGAGGTGAATTAAACCCAGCATCAGTGAATATATATATAAGCTAATTAAATTTTCCAGCAGAGCTGAAATTATAGAGATTACTTATATAACAAACATATAATGCTCAGATTACTTATATCTGTTGGTTATATGCTGAATAGTAAGTGATAATTCATGTCCTTTGTTATATAAGTCCAGCGTAATTTCAATATTTCTTGTACAGTTGTTAAAAACTCTGAATCTTGTCAGCTCCTTTTTTTTGTGTGTTTAAACATGTATACATGTTTGACTCCATAAATGAGTACTTCAGGAGAATTTTAACTTTTTATTTGAAATGCATCACTGAAATATGTTCAATTTACACTTGGTACCATTACGCCCAACAAAATCCATTTGTAAGGGCAAAACTCATCTTCAAGCGATCACCAGCCATTCCAAGCCAAACATTTAAGCTGAATCTTGTCTGGTAAAATGAGTTTCCCTTTTCCAAATGGACTTTGTTGGGCTGAATGACACCAACTGTGTAAATTTAATGTATTATCCTGAGTGATTTCAGCGATTCATTTCAAATAAAAGGCTAAATTTCTCCTAAAGTAGAAAAGCAATTAGGTTTATTGTATGTTTATTCGAAAGCTGGTGGAATGGACAAGTTTTTGATACATTTGACTGATTGTAGCTAGATGGGTATTTGCGGAATCGCCATTTAAAAAATTCGGTGACAATTCACTTTTTCATTTCACCCATCTTTCAGCACCTGTAGCTCACTGTTAAATCCAGATATCTTTATGAAAATGGTGTCATCATACAGGATTTTTTCTTTTCTTTCCAAATATGGGGTTATTTTGCATGTATGTTTTACAGAAACATCACAAGTTTGGGTTTTATCAGACTTGACACATTTTAGGCACCATAACTCTGAAACAGTTAGAGATAGGACAGGATTTTTATGGCATTTTATGATCCACAAGGGCTCTTATATCACCCCACTTTCGTTTGGCAGATTACGTCATATCCCACTGTATATATCTTTATAATTAACACTTTAATTTTAGCCTTTTATATTAGTTGCATTTACATTATATACTTCTTTAATTCTTTTAAAATATTTTCCAATATCAAACGACAGATTAAGTAGAACTCCTTCAGCATTCTGATAATGGTACTAATTTATTTTATTTTATATAAAAAAAAGTTCTCTTTAATAAATGAACTATTAATTTTCTTTAATTTTACATTTTGGGTTTGAAATATTTGTTTTTGTAAATTTTGAGTTGGGTGCAGCCTGATTTAAGATAGAATGTTCGAGTTAGGTACAACCTGACCTGCACAGAACTCTAAATAGCACCTCTTGACTATCAGATAAGCGGGCAGGCATAAATGAACAAGAAAGGGTTGTTTTCTTAACTCTTATTCATAATTTTTATCTTGTTTTTTTTTATTATCTACTTGAAATAATGTTAAAAAAAGACATCAAAATTATATTTTGAAAAATTAAATCTTTTTCTGAACATTTTGTATGCTCAGTATACAGTGGTGGCCAAAAATGTGGACATTTTTTGAAAGTTTCATGTTTTTCAACTTTGTGTGCTTGTAGAATATCTTAATTTTCGCTTAAATTGAAGGTAATTTAAGGTAGAATTCAATAATAAAAACAGTATTGCAATATCTGTATTACAAAACAAGTAATGCAACTAATAGTAAGATCTATCTTAGATTTGCATTTTTTTAAAGTGATACTTACACAATCAATACTTAGTAGGATAAACCTTATTTTTTAAGACAGCTTCACAGCGTCTTTTCATCGAGTGAACGAGTGTTTGGAGTTTATCTTTCGTAATCCCACGGTGCCAGGAATCAATTATAGCTTCAATAAGTTGTCTTTTATTGGATGGACGTTTTTTTCGTACCAGAATTTTCAAAAGTCGCCACAAATTTTCAATTGGATTGAGATCAGGGCTGTTTCCTGGCCATGGTAATATATCTATGCCTTTATTTTGAAACCATGCTTTGCATACTTTTGCTGTGTGGCATGGAGCTGAATCCTGCTGAAAAATAAATGGTGCATTGTTGGGGAAGAGATCCCTGATGGAAGGTATCAATTTTGGTTCCAGGACAGTTTTGATGTATTTTTTGGCATTCAGGATGCGACATACATGCCCAAATCATGACATTTGTTGGGTTTTTTGTAGTTTCTTCAATGCAATCAGGATGAAGTGCTTCTCCTACTCTACGTCTCACGTATTTTCTACCATCACTACCAAAGAGTGATATTTTACTCTCATCGCTCCAGATTACTTGCTTCCACTGATTTTCTGACCATTTAATGTGTTTTTTTGCCCACTTGTTTTTCGCGTTGCTTTTGATTAAATATGGTTTTTTCCTTGGAATTCTAGCTTGTAGTCCAAATCCTGATAACCTTCTTATTGTTCTTGAACTTTCTGCAATACCTGCTGCATTCATTTCACATCTAATGAAATTTTTCTATCTTGAAGGCATAGCCGTTTAATTTTTCTATCGGCAGTAGCACTTGTGCATTTTTTTCGGCCTGATTTGGCCTTATTTTCCACTGATTTCGTTTTTTCATAACATAAACAAAACTTTCGTACACCAGAACAAGTCACTGAACCACCAACTTGTCTTGCAATTTCAGCATAAGAGAGACCATTTTCTCTCAATATGACAATTCGGCTTCTCTTTGTAGATGTCCAATTAGTTCTTCTTGTTGATGACATTGTTTAAAATTAGTTTAATTAAAAAAAAAGGACTTTAATATTCAAAAACAGCAATACTCTATTTAATTATACTAGTATGCATAATTCCGCAAAATATTTCCACAACAATAACTCTTTTACCATCCAAATAACCTAAACTATACTTACAGACATTTGATTGGTCCTCAGTCAGAACAGTGTTTGTGATTGGCTAGTACTGTTTTATTACAAAACACGTCCTTATTCAAAACGATTTGTGTTTGTTTGTTCTACTAAAATGAGCATAACTTTTTTTGTAATACTGTTTTTATTATTAAATTCTACATTAAATTACCTTCAATTTGATATATAAACGTTTGTATTTAAGTGAAAATTAATATATTCTACAAGCACACAAAGTTGAAAAACATGAAACTTTCAAAAAATGTCAAACTTTTGACCACCACTGTACATACATTTTGTCGAATATTTAAAATTATACTTGTTAGATTCTTCTGGAATTTTAGGATCCAAAAGAACAGGTTTGACTTCATATTTATCAACGTTGATTTGATAAGGAGGACAATTAGGGGACCAAAAAAAAATTAAAGAAAAAAAATAATACTTGGGATCACCCTGTAAAATAAAATGCACCAAATGATCTTTCGCTACAGAATATACATAGGCAGACATTGTACAGTATGTGTATGCCTTTTTGTAAGAATAACATGTATAGTAATAGAAATATAGAGATTTTTTTTAAAATTTAAAAAAAATCTTGCATATTTTTTGTTCATAACATACAGGGTTTTTAACCAAAATTTACGCCAGTTTCAGAAAAATTGACAAAATGTAGTATACACAATATAGTCAAATTGGAATATAAATATATTAAATATTTAAGGAAATATGGACAGTTGTATAGAATAATTTTTATCAGCACATGCACGAACGATATCAAAGCACTTTTTGCATAATTTAATAGTGAACTCTATGGAGCAACTTATTAAAAAAAATTAGTGAAATATCGTAAAAATTCAAAGAAATATCTGCGATAGAGTGAGCTGTTTTTTAGTTTCTCACTAAAACTCGCTGAATGATAAGGGATTTTCCACAAATTGTCATTTTTTATTTTATACTATTTTCCAATTTTTAATGATACTTTAGTTCTCTTTGAAAAACTACCCTAACGAGCTTATTCGAACGAAAAAAGAATCATCAAATCAAAGGATCCATTCCAAAAATATTATAACCTGGTGCAATAAAGTGTTCCAAGGCGAACTAAAGTATTAATAAAAAAAGAAATATAGTATAAAAATTAAACATGACAATTTGTGGACAATCCCTTATCATTCAGAGAGTTTTACTGAAAAACTAAAAAACAACTCACTCTAACGCCAATATCTCTCTGAATTTTTACAATATTTGACTGATTTTTTTTAATAAGTTGCTCCATAGAGTTTACTATTAAATTATACAAAAAGTTCCTTATTATCATTTGCGCATGCGCAGATAAAAAATATTTAATACAACTTCCCATATTTCCTTAAATATTTAATATATTTACATTCCAATTGCACTACATTGTTTCTACTACATGTTGTCCATTTTTCTGAAACTGACGTTAAATTTGATTAAAAACCCTGTATGTTATGAGCAAAAAACATGCAAGAACTTTTTAATTTTTTT
Organism: Maratus michaelseni; assembly: GCA_963931845.1. Lineage (NCBI taxonomy): Eukaryota > Metazoa > Arthropoda > Arachnida > Araneae > Salticidae > Maratus > Maratus michaelseni. The sequence continues at coordinate 4,725,150 of OZ007586.1, read as the reverse complement.
TTAAAGAAATCGCTACATCTCTATTAATATGCATGGTATTCTTACACAAATGAATACACATATTACACAATGTCTGCCTATGTATATTCTGTAGCGATAGATCATTTCGTGCATTTAATTTTACAGGGTGATCCCAAGTATTTTTTTTCTTTAATTTTTTGTTGGTCCCCTAATTGTTCTCCTTATCAAATCGACGTTGATAAATATGAAGTCAAACCTGTTCTTTTTAATCCTAAAATTCCAGAAGAATCTGACAGGTACATTTTTAACTATTCCACAAAATGTCTAAAATTGAAAGTTGCCGGTCATTAATGGCCATATAGTGTATATACAGTATAGGATCTGTTATCCGGAATGCTTGGGACCTAGAGTATTCTGGATAAGGGGTTTTTCCGTAATTCAGAACACTTTATTACAAGAAATGTATAAAATGACTAATTTCGCAACTAGTGATAAAGGTGAATAATATATTTACACACATATTTACAATTTTGTTAATCTAATAACTTATTTACATAGAATAAAAAACATTCTGAATTACAATTCAAATTATAATAATAGTACATTAACAATTAAGAATTAGTTTTAGGGTTTGGGAGCAGAATCCTATGATGTGGATTTTTGGAATATTTTTATTAAAATTGGTTACTTATAGCATGCCTCTTGCACTAATTGTTTTTTTATCCTGTACATTGACATGATTTGCTGTTCATGGAAGTAGCTTCACTGCTGCATTCCACAACTCAGTTTTTCAGTGAAAATTATCAGTTGCTCATCTGTTTTTAATGCTTTTTATAGTAATATTTTTTGCACCATACTTTTTTATATTTATTTATACAAGTTGTAAATTAATGAATGCAAGCAATATCATTATTTAATTTTCTCTTTGTGTTGACTCTAAAACACTGAGTGTGAATTCTTTAAAAAAGGGCACCATTGCACTGTGTTCCAAATACATATTTTGAGCTCAATTGTTTAATCAGTAGAATGTTGCAACATTTTTTCATGACTAATCGATGAATTTCAGAATTTTTTCTTGCGACCGATTAACGAATTTTAATTGAAATATATGATATTTCCCTCTCGATTTACAGACAAATTTCAAGATTTTTTCCCCCATGACCGCTCAAAAAATTTCATAATTTTTTCGCAACTGATTGAAGAATTTTAAGATTTCTTCTGACAAATCGACTGACAAATTCAAGATTGTTTTTTCGTGTAATCAATTGACGAATTTCATATTTTGCTACTATCGATTGGTAAATTTTGGGGCTTTTTCTTGCGACTGATCGGCAAAAATCAAGATTTTTCTCTTCAACAGATTGACAAATTTTGCAATATTTTCTTTCTATCAATGTACGAATTTTTCAGTTTTTCCTGCGAAGGATTGACGAATTTCATGTTTTTCCTTGTGACTCACTGCCAGATTTCACATTTTTCCTGTGACCGATTAACTGCCATATTTTTCCGTGAACAATTGAATTTCTGTATTTTCCCTAATGATTTACTGGGGAAACTAACGAGATTTTTTCATGTGATTGATGGTCAAATTTCACGATTTTTCCCGCAGTTGACTGAAGAATTTCTCTTTTTTTTTACTTTTTTGAAATGAAACAAATTAAGCTATGATTATCGTTTTGTATTCTGGTTTTCAGAGCGTTCTGGATACGGGGACGCCGGATAACGGATCCCACACTGTATATAATTCTATCATTAATAACACTAGTTTACAAATTTAAACATTTTTTATATACTTTTGATGAAACACCTATTTTCTTATTATACTACCTCTTACTAATAAAAGACGCTATTTGAAAAAAAATCTATCATGTCACATTTTTAAAATTTTTACATTTTTTAATATTTATATTTTTAATTCTATAATATATCTATCACGTCACATTCAACTTACCGGTATTGTCAACTTGGATTCTATATTCTATTTTCTTGTGTTTCTGTGAACTAAAGTGGTTTTGTTTTTGATAAAATGTCTTATAGAATATGTAAATTAAATTCTGGTCGTTTTTGTTACGTTTGTAGACAAATAATATTCACAAAAAAGGGAAGACAGATATTGGAATGTTCTAAAACAGCATATGTGCATTATTTTGGATTCTCAGTGATTAATCAAGATAAAAAGTGGGTCCCACATGTTTTTTGTGAAAGCTGTAGGCTTACTCTTATATGCTAGGCTTCGGGAGAAAAAAAGTATCTTCAATTTGGATCACCAATGCTGTGGAGAGAACCTTCAAATCACGAAAATGACTGTTATTTTTGTTTGACAAAAACTGCAGGCTTTAATTAAAAAAATAAACATAAAATTCAATATTCTGGTATTCCATCAGTCTCAAAACCGATATCACATTCAGAAACTCTGTCACATCTTGTATGTGCAGGTATACGTCAAGTGCGAGTTGCCAAGATAGTGACAATCTGTTTATGGAGGATGAAAATTATGACGAATTCGTTATCGAAGATAATAAAACGCCACATTAATAAACCAAAATGAGTTGAACGACCTTGTGCGAGACTTGCAACTATCTAAAACAGTGGAACTTATTGACACCAAATATCAAATTAACTTATTACCGAAATCGAAGTCAAATTTTCAGCAGTTATTTCACCAAAAAAAAGTCATCCATAGATTCTTAGGAAATCATAAAGATGAAAATTATGAAAAAAATATTGCTGTTTTATTAAAAAAAACTATCATGCAATGGGTGTGAACATGTCTCTGGAGGTACATTTTCTCCATTTACACCCGGATTTTTTTCTTTAAAACTTGGGCGCCGTGAGTGACGAGCAGGGCGAGCGTTTTCACCAAAACCTTAAACTTTTTGAAGACAGACACAAATTTGTTTGGGACGAAAGTATGTTAGGGGACTACTGCTGGTCTATTTTAAGAGAAACAAGTCAAGAAAATTATAAAAAGAAGAGTAAAATCAATCGTTTCTAAATTTTTTTTTTATGTTTCATGTTATTATTTTTTTAAGTATTTAATAAATATTTTTTTAACTAGATGTGACAGATTTTTTTCAATAATTTTCCTGTACTCAGTGCACTAGAATCTATTGAAAAATACACATTTCGGTGAAAGTGTGTAAACCAGTGTAATCGTTTTATTTTCATTTAATTTTTGCTAAAAGAAATGTCACATTTTATTTAAACAAAAGATTCAGCAGTAAAAACTTGTTTCAACTCTTCATTATGAATAAAAAATTGCTTAATAATTAAAAAGGAAAGTTTTTGAAAGCAATATATTCTTGAAAATTTTTATACCTATTTATCTGTCTTTTTTTTTTTTTTTTTCTTTTAATAAAGCTAAAATGAGCATAATACTGATTATTTCAAATAAATAAATTAGTATAGAAAAGGACAATTTCATTTGTTAAATAAATAATTTTGATGCAATTTTTTGTTCAATTTAAAGGAAATAAATGCCAAAAATGTCCTCCCAACAAAAGAAACTATTCCCCCCCCCCCCCCCCCGTCCATGAATTATACAATCTTAGCCATAGAATACACCCATTCAAAAGATCAGTTTTGGTGATTTTTTGTGTATTTTCTGTATGTTAATTTATAAAAATAGCTGTAAAATTACAGGAAATTCTCAGATTTAAAATGGATAGTTTATTACACTCTCAACATCTCATAAATTGGCAATCTGTTTTCTTCTGAAAGCTCTTATTCATGGTTTCTCCTTCAGTAGCTATTTTAATCAATTGTTGCATTCTAAATAAATTCAATTAAATCTCTTATATATATATCTTGCTCAAAAAATTTGGTAGATGTATAATGTAATGTATAAAAGTGGATGAAATATAAATGCAATTATTAACCTTTTAAAAAAATGCTAAATATAAATTCTGTTTAATGAGTGTCTTATTGGATTATCTAATTTAAGGCTAAGAATTTTGCTTTTACTTTATTAATGCTGCTGGTTTCTATTAATGCAGTGTCTATTTAGAATTTATGTGGATAAGCCATTAAAGTGTTAGTGGTAATTGTTTGTTAATGTTTTGTATCAGTTTTTATTATAAAAATACATTGTTTTAAATGTATGTATTTTTTAGACAGAAGATCCTCACTGGTCTTTTTGATGAAGAAACGTGTTCTGCTACTGTTCATAATGGTCCTCTTTGAATAATCTGCCGTGTATTATTTAGAAGTCATCATTTTGCCTTATTTATAAGGCCTGTTCAAATAGTTTTGGCCGTACTACAATGCAAATCCCTGTAATTATCCATGCAATTAAACTGTGTAAATGAATGAAGATGCATTTTGTCACTAAAGAATTGGGATTTAATTTTTGAAACAAATGCATTAGTAATAAGTATGTTGTAATAGTGGTCTTAGCAGAGTATTTTTTATAAGCAGTTTATTTACTTTTCATTAGATGATAATTGAATTCTGTATGTTAACAGTGATCTGGGGCTGGCCTCTAGCTATGGATTTATCAGAGTTTAATGTGAATATCTGTATATGTTTTCTGTTTACATTGCAGGATTTTTTTTGTGTGTGTGTTTTATGATAGTATTCAGTTTGAGTGATGACTATAAGTAAATAGATAATTATTTTCATAGTAAAAAAATAAAAATAAAAAAAAGTAGAGATGTGATATTTGTATATTTCCCTTAAAAGTGATTTTTATCAAGTATAATTATTTATTTGCTAAGCTACTGCTTTCTGTAATGTCTTATGAAGAGTTTTGTTAACAAAAATATATATGCTTATTTCAGTTAGCATAGTATTATTAAGAACTTTGGGGGAAAAAATACTCTTATTTTTCATTTGAAAAATTATATTTTGTGATATTCTAAATTTATTTAACTCTATCTGAAAATTATTTAGTTATAAGTTTTCACTGTAAGTATTAGAACACAATGTCTATATAGAATGCATTCAATATATTTTTGTAACATTTAGCTATTGTTATGCATGTGTATACATACATATATATACATGCTCATGTGTTTATATATATACATATGTATTTAAGTGTGTGTGTGAGTGTGTGTGCAATGTGCATAAGTCTGTTTGTTAATGTACTTTTGCTGAACATTTCTGCATTTTTGAGATAATTGAAAGAGGGGTAGGGTGACAAACATGGTAATGAATTCTGTTGTAATTTCTGTATTTACTGATATTCATAATTCTTTTTTTGTAGAAAAAAAAATAGTTTTTATAGTCGGCATTGATTAATGAAACTTTGTACTTGAAACTTGTTATTAAATCTAATTTATGAATTTCCATTAACCTTGTAATTTATAGATAACTTTATAAATCTCCATTTTTGCATATTTTTACCAAGGCCTCAAACTGTAAAATTTTTTGTTTCCTTAAAAAATATATATTTTTTAAATTTTTTCTGGAGTTTCCATTTTTTTCTATCTTTTAAATTATGTTAAATGGACTTTTTCTGCAGTATAGAATTTTTCATTTAACATTGAAATTACAAAAGAGAAATTTTTTTTTTCAATAAATTATCAAAAAATGCAAAATATCATCATGCCAAGTGTTGGAATGCCATATGAAGGCATGAATAAGAAATTTCTGAATAGTCAATAATAAAAATGTTAAATGTTTTACCTTTGTCTTGTGAATTATTTATTAGAAATAGATTCTTCGTAAGATGAACAAAACACATTTATTAGATGAAAAAATGCACATAGAGTATGATACTGGATAAAATACTTGCAGGATACATTCACAATAACGAAACAAAAGAATTCTTTGAACTATGTACAAATGTGAAGAAATACTTTGAAAATTTAATACTAGTTTGTTGCAGTTTTAAATTTATTTTTCCTTTGGAATATTAGTGTGATATTATAGAGAATTTTTAATCCTAGCAGCATTTTGCTTGCTACATGCTTACACCCTTTCATTATCTAAACTGAAAAAAAAAAAAAATCTGAGTTTCAGTTTGCATTTTAAAAAAAAAATATTGTTTGATGCTGCCTTCTGGTGGTATTTTCTTGAAACAAAAAGACATTTTCTAACACCTAGTTTATTAGATACTGTTTTTTTTTCTTCTTCTTTTCACCTTAGGCTTTCAATAAATTTCCAAAAACCTTTTTCTTTCCATCAGATTTTTTTTATGGTTATTAGTTTATTTCCCGGTTAAAGATTCATATAAATGGTTAGCACAATATAAACTGGTTTTAGGGTTCTGTACTTAAAATGTGAAAATGGAACCATTATAAGATCACTCCTGTGTCTGTCTGTCCATCTGTCACAGCTGTTTTTCTCGAACTAAGGAACATGGAAGTTCAAACTTGGCAGAGTTTTAAATTCTATAGACCCATATATTTATAGATTATTTAGCAATTCAAAAATATTTTTAGGAAAAATTAAGTTACTTGATTTTTTTTTTTTAATATTGTGTGGGGTATTATTTGAAAGATCTTGTCACACCAAACTCAAAAATATATTTGTTTTAATCTTAGGTATTACATTATCAGAGATATCATTGAAATTGTACTGCAAAAATGTCTTTCCCTTCCCTATTCCCAAATCTACTGAAACTAAAATTATGAAAAAAAACTAAGGGTAGTAGGAGTTTTTTAAAACTTTGCAGGAAAACTATAGTGATTATATGAGGTCAAATAGTTTTTGAGAATATCTCATTTTTTCCGTTACACACAGACTTTATTATGTGGGTGCTCAGTAGGAGAGTTGAGGGACGCTCAAGTTACCTATCAGTGCGGAATCATCCAAGGATTGTTGATAATGGTTTTTCAAAATATTTGTCAGTAATTAGCTGGGATGTTAATTTAAAACCTATGTAGAAAAATGTGGCACAGACCAAGGTAGAGTTTCAAATTTACGACCTCCTTTCAAAGCACGCTTATCACTATGCCAAGTTTAAACTTTGTATGAGGTCTTTGTTTTAGGTAAGGCAAATCATAGTGATAAATAGTCAACGTTTTTCATTCCAATTGAATTCAATTATTAAAGGCAATTATTGAACAGTAATTCATAGAATAATTCATTTATAAAGAAAAACTTCAATAACCATGCCAGCAAGTATCATGCTTTTATGTTTAAAAATGAATCGAAAAGTTTTGCGTTGAGTGTAAAATTTTTTTTATTCATTGAAAATTACCTTAAAATTGTAAGCTGTTATACCAAATATGACTGACAGATGACTTCTCGTGAGCAACTCTGCGATCTCTTTCTGAAGAATGGTTGACACTCTGCCAAGTTTAAAGTTTGTACAAGGTCTTTGTTTTAGAGAGAAATATCTATCTATACTTTTCTAGTATATATAGCTATACCCAACCCTGGGTTGTATAGATTTTAACAAAGTCTTATTTTTTTAGCAACGGTCTTTTGAAATATTGCATTTAGTGATTAATAAATTTATTGTACGGAACCCTTTGTGCACAAGTAAAACTCGCACTTGACCAATTATTTTTAACAATCTTTGAGTGTTTAGTTTCTCATTACTGAGATGGATGTTTAATCAATGAATTTCTTAAAATATGTCTATTTTGTTATATTAAAATAATTTTTACTTGCCTCTCTTTAAAATGTAGGATTGTCATGTGTGTTTCTGTTAGTATGAATTAAATGTTATTGATTTGTTATTTTATATATGACATCTCATGTAGTCCATTTAATTGATTGTTTGTCTTAAATTAATTTAATAAATTATGCACTTGCTACTGTTTTTAATATTTACTTTACAAAATGTTATTTGTATATAAGATTTGGTAGGAATGTTAGAAAGTGAAGTGCAAGTAGAATTTACAAGTACAGTCAAGGATCAATAATTTGTGTTGCTTACCAAATGTAAACAGTTAAACAAATTTACAAAAATTTGTCCAAAAAATTATGTTTTTTAAAAATGCAGTAAAAGTTCATAAAATATCTAATTATTTTTTTATATACCAGTCAAAACCCAACTGCATTACACAGGGATGAGAGTGCTCCGACTTGAATGCCCGATTGTCACCACTTTAATAGTATTTGTCACCTTATTCAAGGACAGAATTTCTGAAATTCATTATGTGGAGAATACTATTAAAATTTAGTGGTAAAAATCGGACATTCGGGTCGGAGCGTTCTCATCCCTGATTACAGAACACACGTAGGATAACAGGACATTCTGAACGCGTGCACATTTTTTACAGCTTTTCATTCATCACTATTTTAATTTGAGTAACAAGAGTGTAAATAACCAATGAAGACTCCTCGTTTTGTGTGCTTGTCACACCTTGTAAATGCATGGCATAATATATGGACTGAATCTTCGTTTATTGATATTCCATGTGACAATGAAGAATTTCATGGGTTTAAGCCCTTGCATGTCAGGACAAAGACTGCAGAACTTTTACATCATGTGCAAAAAGTTAAAAGTAATTTCTCTAAATCTGTAACACAAGATTTCATAGTGAATCTGCTGACAGCAGATGATAAAACATCCATTACTGAACATAGATGCTGAAATAATCTCTAGTGTTTTACATCCTATTGATTCTGAAACTGAATCGTATTCTAAAAATGCAGAGAATATTTCAATTTATCAGGGACTAGTTTTGGGTAGACAATACTTGAACTTTTTATTGCAACAGAGTTGTCTTTCTCAACAAGAATTAATGACTGTTCATAGAATGCAAGATAAACATTCTAAAGAAAAATTTAAAGTTTTAAAATAAACAACACTTGACTCTATTTTTGTTATACAAAAAACTTCATAAATATTATTCAATGTTCTAAGATGCTATTTTTCATATTTCATCATAGTTTATTGAACAGTTCCTTTTACAGTTTTTAATAATTCTGCTCATCAGTATCTGTTATGAAATTATTTTATGCTTTCCCATTATTATAATTTTCTGAATTTATTTTATTTTTGTATTGGTTATTATTTTTTTGTGCATAATTTATTCTTTTTAAGCATTTTGGCTTACTTCTTGCTAAAAATGCTCATGGAAAAAAAATCTTAATTCTCATTATATCAATGTAATTATACTTAAAATATATATATATCTATCAATTTTTTAATAAAATAATTTAAAATTCATTTTTGAGATAAGATATTAAATTAATTATTTGATTTCATATTTAACTTTTCATGTCATACTGAAAATGAAATTAAAATATTGTACAGAAATTTATAAAATGACACGTAATCCGTAATACTCCATAATCCACAATATTCTATAATCTGCACAACCTTTGGTCCCAACTTGTGCGGATTAAAGAACTTTGACTGTATTTATTTGCAATTTAAACTCTTAAAAAAAAGGTAAATATTTTTAATGTTCTTGTTAAAATAAAAATAACAAGAAGAAACCCAAAGCATGTCATTTTATTTAATCAGCCTAATTTCATACAGACCCTTTAATAGTCATCCTTAAATTTGTATACAGTAAAATTCAATCTGGAAATGCACAAATCCAGCCAATTGGAGCTATCCTTTCAAAAAAGCTCGTAAAATATAAATTTCTTATCAAATAATCATTAATAAGGGTCAGCCTAATGTATGTTGAAAATATGACTATTTTTATGTAAGCAATTATTTTTAAAATATCATTTTATTGTAGTGGGAAATCCTGACCAGAGCCCAGAAAAAAAGGGATGGATGGGATCAAAGCTTGGTACTTTGGAAGGGTTTTTAAAAGGTAGACTCAAGCACCCTTTTTCAATGTCAAATTTTCTTCTTAAAATAACTAACAAGTACAAAATTAGTAACAAAATAAAAAGTCATGACTTGTCTATATCAATTCTTTTTTTAACAGGACTAAAAAAAGCATTTAAAAAAATTCCACTTACTATTAAATTACCATCAATGATGCATGTATTGAGTGGCTAAGATGGCAAAATGTCAGAATCCCTCATATTCAAAGTGCTTCATGACAGCTAAAATTTTGTGTTTGACGGTGGATTAAAGTTTTTTTCTGCATTTTTGTTAATATAGTGATGTTTAAATTTTATGAAAATATGTATTAGTACCGTTTAAAAATAAATATTCATCAAGTTTCCTTTCTAATACACTACTGAAGCACCCCCATTCGAATCAGTACTGTAGCACTGCCTACCTTGTTTGTTAGCAATATTCTACACTAGTTGCTTGTCACTTAGAAGATCAGTTACAATTTCTAAAATAGGAGAGAATTCTTCAAATTTTCTTAGACTATGAGAATAGAGAAATGCAATATCTTTGAAATAATTGAAATATCAACTTAGATTTATCCAAATATGGACTTTGAAAATTCCAATTAAATATAAATTTCAACATTAAATTAAATAGAAATTTCTAGTAAATTGTAATTTTACAATTTTATTTTGGAAAATGTAACTTGAGAGGCTTCTTCACTCGGGCGAAAACACCTGCTCGCTAATGTTAATCCTATGGAGGAAATAATTTACAATATCTTGTTCACATTTCAATATTTTTAAATGATTTTTTTTTTTTTTTGCATTGAATTACTGAGGTCAATCTATGCACCTTCCTTTGTACTTTTTCAATTTTTGTTGCAGTTTTTTTATTGAGGATACTTTCATTTTCAAAACCGGTTTCGAAAGTGAAAGTATCTTAGTAAAAAAACTTGTAATCAAAATTAAAAAAAAAATACAAAAGACCTCAGCTATCCAATGCAAAAGAAATCATTTAAAAATATTGAAATGTGAACGAGATATTGTAAATTATTTCCTCCATAGGATTAGCAAACAGGTGTTTTTGCCTGAGTGAAGTAGCCTCTTAATCCAGAGGACTTATGTTTAATGTATCCATTGTTACTCAAATAATAGCAAGTTTTAAATATTTTCCATAATAACACTTCATTTTGACAAACAAATCTAGGCACTCAAATGAACTTAAATACAATAAAATGTGAGCGAAAAAATTGCCTATAGTGAAGTCCTGCCTGAAATGGAAAAAAGAAAAGAATTCAGTCATAAGACACAGTGTACTTATATAAAGTGGAATTATTTCCTGCAATTTTGTTTTCAAAGTGTTGGGACATAAAAATTTCAATGATAGAAAGTAATTTTTTTTAAATCTTTGACTAAAATCATTATGCTTTCTTTAAGCATAACACAAAAATCTCCTAGGAACTTGGCACTGTTTAAAATTTTCAGTATTTATAATTCATAATATTTAAAGCTAACATAATGAGAAAAAAATGATTCTACAAAGTATTAAAATTTAGAAACTTAAAAATTTCTCTCAAAATCTTGACGTCTTACACTTAAATTTATGTTAGAAGGAAAGTATTATGCCAAATTTTTATATTGCTATTGAAAATGGGGTTACTTCTATACCATTACCTATTTGCTTCCCTCTTATATTTATCAATAAAGCAATTTACATGATCAAACAGTATCTTTTATTGCTTCTTTTTGGGAATTAAATAGTATGAAGATTTCTTCTATTTTTTTTTTCCCTGATGCACATAAGTTTTGTTTCTAATAAATTGTTGAAGTCATGTTTTAAGATATTTTAAATACAAGAGTTTTTGGATAAATAGATGAAGATTGCTCATGTAACATGACTTTTATTACTCATCAAACATTTGCTTCCAACGTAAAATTTGTTTAATAAATATGAGTTATTTTAAACTACATATATAAATAAACCTCGACGCTTCGGTTAATCTTTATAACCATCATCAGGAGAAAAAAACTTCATAAATATGAACAGCAAAAATTAAAATTTGTTACATGATTGATTCCAATGTTCAACTGACATGACGCTTAAATAACGGAAAAAACAACAATATATTCAAAATAAGCCAGGTGGCGCCCTCTATGAATCAGCGATGTAACTGGAAACTCATGTTCAATTAAATAAAAGTTCATTTAAAATGCATTTCCATATAGCTGGGACTGAAAATGATGAGATATCATTACAAATTTCATGTTTTCTTAATGAAATTTCAATAGATTCACGGATGTAGGCTTTAAAGGGATTGTTTTGTCTGGAAATAACTTTAACGTTGTTAAAATCAATAAACCTAATTGTCCATTCGCAAAAGTCCTTGATAAGGCAGTGGAAAGTTTATTGTATTTCAAATCACACTTGTGTTCTTTAAGTCTTTCTATGATGCGACGTTTTGTCATACCAATATATGCAGAATTTGTACCATCGGTCAATTCAAATGGAATTTCATATACCCCAGAGAAACAAGTGGCTGATAATGGGTCTATGCTCCTATTCAACAAATTAAACAAAGTTATGGAATTGGATGCTACCAGTTGTATATTAAATTTCTTGAAAACTCTCTTTAATCTTTCAAAGAGAATGGGGACATATGGAATTTTTCTATAAATATGACCAATTTTAGGAGAAGAAACTACTGTAACCTTGTGTTTATCAATTAATTTACGAACAATGTGCGTTTTATATCCATGTTTTATACCTACACTAATAATATAATTAAGTTCTTCTGCTAAGAATTCTCCTGAACAAACCAAAAATGCACGACGTACATACTATCTAAAGGCTGCAATTTTGAAATTCCAAGGAGATGCCGCGGTGATCGGAATAACACTATCTAATTTCATGGATTTCCGAAAATTTTTTAAACTATTGTTTTCTTTAAGGAGAAGAACATCAAGGAAAGGAAGCGAATTATTATCTTCCAATTCCATCGTAAATTTAATATTACGGTCAATGTGGTTGATATCATCAAAAAATTCCATTAAAGGTTGTCTACCTTTATCCCAAACCACAAAAATGTCATCAGCATAACGTAACCATAGGGTGGGCTTAGGATTAAACATCTCAAAAATACGTTCTTCCAATGGTCTTAATTTAAATTCAGCGAGGATACTGGAAATAGGGGATTCCATTGGGGCTTTGCTTTAAAAAAAAAAATTTTAAACAAAAACATTACTTTCATTAATTAAATGCAATCCAGACTTAATTGAGATTTTCATCTTGTCTGTCAGATAAGGTAATCCATCGATAGTGGAACCAATAGAACAAATAACCTCATTGACGTCAATAAAGGGAAACAATGTTAAAACTTGCTAACATTGCATTTTCAGGTAAAACAAAATCATTAATACGGGAAATGAATTCACCAGTGGAAGAAATCGAAAACTTTGATTCTGGGAGAACCTTCTTAAGGAAAATGGCAAACGCTTTCTCAATAAAATACAAAGTGCCTTGACATCTGGAAACAATAGGACGAAAAGGAAAGCCAGTTTTATGGTCTTTAATATTCAGTCCCAGCTATATGGAAATGCATTTTAAATGAACTTTTATTTAGTTGAACATGAGTTTCCAGTTACATCGCTGATTCATAGAGGGCGCCACTTGGCTTATTTTGAATATATTGTTGTTTTTTCCGTTATTTAAGCGTTGTGTCAGTTTAACATTGGAATCAATCATGTAACAAATTTTAATTTTTGCTGTTCATATTAATGAAGTTTTTTTCTCCTGATGATGGTTATAAAGATTAACCGAAACGTCGAGGTTTATTTATATATGTAGTTTAAAATAACTCATATTTATTAAACAAATTTTATGTTGGAAGCAAATGTTTGATGAGTATTTATATGTGCAACGTAAATTCCTTATTAATTATGACTTTTATTTATTGCAATTATTTAAATAATCACAAAAGAAAGCAAAATAGATGCATTTTTTGTTCTTATATGTATACTTTAATTGATGTAAATAATTGTAACCTATTGTTTGTATTGTTGTTTATTTGACAGTAAGGAATTTTTTTCAAATTAAAAATGAGAAATCTGCAGTTTCATATTCTTCTTTTACTTGTAAGGACAAAATAAAGGGGAAATTATTTGATAAAACTCTCACTTGACCTATTATTTTTAACCTTTGAGTGTTTATTTTTTTATTACTGAAATGAATGTTTAATCAATAAATTTCTTAAAATATATCTATTTTGTTATGTTAAAAAAATTTTTACTTGTTAATGCCTCTTTTTTAACAGACTTTAAAAAAAAAGAAGGAGGTTATCAATTCGACCTGTATGTATGTATTATGTTGTTCACGCATAACTCTCGTAAATGTGCATCGATTTTGATAATTTTTATTTTGTTTGAAAGAGTAAGGGTCCAAGGTGGTCCCATTTCAATTTCGTCAAAATCTGATCATTAGAACAAATTATTTTATTCAAATTTCCATTATTTTGATAATTTAATTTATATTTCAAAAGTCCATTATTTGAATTGCTGCCAATTTGTAAAATAGCGCACATAATAATATTCCCTTTCAATTAGAAAACGTATTTACACGTGACTATCAAAAATAGAAATAAAACTTTAAAACAATAATTAAATGATCACGTGTTAAAAGCAGTAAATGTAGAAAAATACGTTATAAAAAATATACTTGCGCGTGAATATTAAAAAAGAGAAATTATTAAATTATTAAACGTTCAAAACATTAAATGGGGAAAACTTACGTCATATTTAAAATGCTCAAATAACATTACTTCCAAACAGTTTCAATTTAAAAACGTATTTACACGAGAGATTAATTTATTTGTAGCTGATATATTATGTATACTAAACTACGAAAAGTCCTTCTGGTCTATACCGGCAAGAAAAGACAGCCTACCTATTCCTTGGTTTTAAGATTTTAGCTAATTTTACTGCAAAACACCAAGCTATAAAAATGGATGGAACCCGATTACAGAAGATTCAGTCACAGTTCTCGTCAATATTCAATTTGAATCAGAACTTCGCCAAATATGCTAGCTATAGCCAAGTTGGCTTCATTTATGGCAACTTGTTTTTGTCGCCAAATTTGTTGATATTTCGCCAAATATTGCCTAGCTTGGAGAGAATTTAACGCTGGCAAACATGAATATATAGTGTTGAGAATGTGAGAGTTAGAACGATGGTTACAACAATGAAATAAAACTTGCGAGATAGCATGTTCACTAAAACTCTTAAAATGGAGGAATCCTTCTGTCTTGTTTCAAAATGTCAGCCACTCTAAAATTTCAAAATGCTATATCTCAGGCATTTTTTAAGGTAGAGGCAAAACAAAAATTGTTCCGGTATCCTTGGATCAAGGCTGAACATTCAATTGAAAAAAACCTTTAGGATTTCTAATATTTTTAACGACTTTGTACATCTTTTTGAATTTTAAATCTTTAACCCTTTCCGGCACAGACAAATTCTGTTCGTAAAATGAGAAATAACTGACTGACACCGGAATTTACAAACGACTTTTTTAGAAAATATGAGCTCCGTATTTTAAGCTTTCATTTTAGAAACAAAATTTTATTAAAATATTCTTGGTGTCGAATGCAAGTTTGGAATTAAAATTAGGTGTGCCCAGAGTGGGATCACTGTGCCGGAAAGGGTTAAGTGTCTATCATAGCGCCTCCTTCTTGCCGAATATCCCCAAATTCAACTGGGACCTGCAGGCCATAGTAAAAAACGCATACAAAAAATTTGGTTCAGTACTGTAGATAACCTAATACACTTTTTGATGATACAATAATTTAAATGGAACAAAAATCGCTATTACAGCGCCCGCTTTCGGCAGAATATCCGCAAATTCAAGTGGGACCTGCTGGTCACAGCCAAAAACCTATAAATGAAATTTCGTTCAATTCTAGGTTGCTTCATAACTTGACACACTTTTCATTGATACAAAGAGGGCGCACACGGACAGACAGATATTTTGTAAAAACATGTTTTTCGGAATCTTTGACTCCTAAAACATATAAATCCGTCGAAAACCGGAAGTTGAAAAAATTTTGATCACAATACTTTCTTCTATTTAGATAGAAGAAGGTGAGAAAAGGAGGATGTTAATAATTTGACCCAGTGTATGTATGTATGTATGTTTTAGTCCTGTTCACGCATAACTTTCGCAAATGTGCACCGATTTTGATATATATATTTTTTTGTTTAAAAGTGTAAGACACCCTGGTGGTCCCATTTAAATTTCGTCAAATTCTGATGATTAGAACAATTTTGTTGTTAAAAAATTTTCAAAATTAAAAAATGCGTGGAACCCGATTACAGAAGATTCATTCCCAATTCTCGTCAATCTGAATGAGAATTTCGTCAAATTAGTCAACTATAACCAAGTTGGCTTCATTTATGGCAACATATTTTGATCGCCAAATTTGGCGATATTTCTCCAGTTGTCGTCCAGATTGACAAGAATTTGATTTTGTCAAAGATTTTATTAAAAAATATTTATTTAATGGATAATTTTGGTAAATTATAATTTCTATTACAAATTACTTATTTATTCAGCAGATGTTGAAATCAAGATAATTGTCTATTACTGTAAAAAACTAAAAAGTAACTAAAAAGTAGGAAATAAAATAAACTTTTACAAAAAAAATATTAACCGACTTTAAAAAAAAGCCCTAAAAAGTATTAAATAATTCTTTAAAATTCTCTAATGACAAAATGTTATCCATTAACCACAAATCTGATATCATGTGTCGGAATAAAAGTGATAAATTTAATATGTACAATTTAATACCCACCAAACATGGATTTTCGAGAGAATATATTTTACAAGAGATGAATATACAGACTTATGATTCAGTTTATGAATATATACATATGAAAAGCAATCAATTACTTTTTGAAGTCGGTGCCAAACAACCCCAATTGATACATTAGTAGATACTAGGTACAATATATTCAGAATTCTTACTAAACTTAAGATAGTTTGGCACCGACTTCAAAAAGTAATTGATTGCTTTTCATATGTATATATTCGTAAACTGAATCATAAGTCCATATATTCATCTCTTGTAAAATATATTCTCTCGAAAATCCATGTTTGGTGGGTATTAAACTGTACATATTAAATTTATCACTTTTATTCCGACACATGATATCAGATTTGTGGTTAATGGATAACATTTTGTCATTAGAGAATTTTAAAGAATTATTTAATACTTTTTAGGGCTTTTTTTTTAAGTCGGTTAATATTTTTTTGTAAAAGTTTATTTTATAAAATATAAGATTGTCATGTATATTTCCGTTAGTATGGACTAAATGTTATTGATTTATTGTTATTTTATATGTGACATCTCATGTAGTCCATTTAATTGATTGTTTAAGATTTAAATTATTTTTATAAATTATGCACTTAGTAGTGTTTTTATTATTTACTTTAGAAGATGTTATTTGTATATAATGTTTGGTAGGAATGTTAAAAAGTAAATTCTAAAAGTATCAGAAAAAAGAAAAGAAGAAACTAAACACCATACTATTCTATTTAATCAGCCTATCATACATCTTTAAATCTATACAGTAAAATTCAATTGTTCTATAGGTACAATCTGGAAATGTAAAAACCAGATACTTGGAGAAGTCATCATAAAAAAATGTATATTGTGAAATATAAATTTCTTCAAAATAACACTTTATTAATAAAGATCAGTCTAACGTGTATATTGAAAATATTACTACTTTTATATAAGCAATTATTATAGAAAATACTATGACTATTTTTCTGACTTTCCTACCCGCAGAGACCAAAAAAGCAGGGTGGATAGTTTCTTTTAAAGAGCCTGTTTTTAGAAAAAATATCAAAAAGTAGACTCAAGCAGCCCTTTTTAATGTAAAATTTCCTTCTTAAAATGACTAACAGGTACAAAGTTAGTAACAAAATAAAAAGTCAAAATTTGAGTTTTATAAGTTGTCTATATTAATTTGTTTCTGAAGCAAATAGCATTTAAAAAAAATGTAATTATGTTTCTATTTTCTTTTGGAAAATGTGATTTATTATTTCCTGATAACATTAAGTTTTACGTATCCATCATTATTCTGAAAATAACAAGTTTTAAATATTTTCCATAATAACACTTGATTTTGACAAACTCAAATGAACTTAAATACAATAAAATGTGAGCAAAAAAAACTGCCTATCTTAAATGGAAAATGATGCAATACAATCATAAGACACTGTGTACCTGTCTAAAGTGGCATTATTTCCTGCAATTTTGTCTTCAAGGAGTAGGGACATACAAACTTCAATGATAGAATGTAATTTTTTCAATCTATGGTCTCTCTGACTAAAATCATTGTTTTCTTAAGCATAACTCAAAAATCCCCTAGAAACTCTGTGCTGTTTAAAAGTTTGAGTAGTCATAATTCATAATATTTTATACATTAAAACAAAAGTACATTGAATAATTATGTTTGGAATACTTAATACAAACATGAGGAAAAAAATGATTCTAAGAAATATAAAAATTTAGAAACTTTAAAATTTCTATTTCTATAAATCTTGAACGTCTCAAAATTAGGTATCTGACACTAAAATTTATGTTAGAAGTGAAGTATTATGTCAAATTTGGGTATTGCTATTGAAAATGCAGTTACTTTCTATGCCATTACCTACCCCCTCTTCTCCTAAATTTATTGATAAAGCAATTTAGGATACAAGATTTACAAGATATAATTCATAGTCAGACAGTACCTTTTATTGCTTCTTTCTGACGATTAGAGAATTAAATAGCACGAAGTGTTCTTTTTTTCTTTTTTTTTTTTTTGCTTTTGCTGATCTGTACTTATGATTTGTTTCTAATAAATTGTTGAGGTTATGTTTTAAGATTATTTTAAATAAAATACAAGATTTTTTGGATGGATAGATGAAGATTACTCATGTAACATGACTTTTATTTATTGCAATTATTTAAACACTCACAAAATGATGCAAAATTGATGAATTTTTTTTTGTTCTTAGATGTATACTTAAAATGGTGTAAATAATCGTTGATCTGACGAGAATAAATTTTGTGAAATAAATCAATAAGAAATCTGCAGTTTCATTTTCTTCTGTAATGGACAAAAATAGTATAAATTGAAGAGATTATCTGATAAAACTCGCACTTGATTTATTATTTGTAACAGTCATTGAATGTTTAATTTTTTATTACAGAAATGAATGTGTAATCAATAAATTTCTTAAAATATATCTATTTTGTTATGTTAAAATAATTTTTACTTGTTAATACCTCTCTTTAAAATATAGGATTGTCATGTGTATTATACCATTAGTATGAGTTAAATGTTATTGATGTATTGTTATTTTATGTATGACATTTAATTAATTGTTTAAGTCTTAATTTAATTTTATAAATTATGCACTTAGTAGTGTTTTTATTATTTTCTTTACATAATCTTTGGTAGGAATGTTATAAAAAGTAAATGATACAAGTATTTATTTGCAATTTAAACTCTTAAAAAAAGGAGAATTGTTCAAAAGAAAATAAGAAACCCAAAGCATATCATTCTATTTAATCAGCCTACTATCATACAGACCCTGTAATAGTCATTTTTAAATCTCTGTACATTAAAATTCAATTGTGCTATAGATACAATCTGGAAATGCAAAAATCCAGATTTTTGGAGCAATCATCATAATTAAGTTTATATTGCAAAATAGCTCTTTATGAACCTTCTCACCACCGTGAACTGATATATCCGTTCACTATGCTGTAGGTTTCACTGCAATATTAACATTATTTAACATTAGAACAGCGGCGAGGGGTCATTTTGATCCGTACCAAATTCAAACCGGAAATTTCTTCATAAAATAAGTTTTAAATAAATAGTTAAAAGTTTTAAATAAAAATTCTGGTGTGAAATATCTTTATGAAATTTGTGTAAAATATCCCGCCGTTCTAGTGTTAAATTAATGTAACTCTCCCAATATAATGCACTTTTAAAACATCAAGTAATGATTAATACTCTCAAGGATTATAGTCTCATGTAATTAAGTTTTTTATATCATGTTTGAAAATTCATCTTTTTTTTAGGATTAAAAAAAAATTACCGAGAAAACATTACTAATTTGCCTTTTTGCTTGGTGGTCAGGGGTTAATGATGTTCAGCCTAATGTATGTTGTAAATATGACTACTTTCATATAAGCATTTATTATTTAAAATACCATGACTAATTTTCTGACTCACTCCTACCAACAGAGCCAAGAAAAGTGGGGTAGATGGGTACTTGTAAAAGGCCTGTGTTTAGAAAAAATAGTGGAACTTATTGTTGTTTAAAAGTTTCAGTAGTTATAATTCATGTTTTATACATTAAACAAGAACGAAAAATCATGCGTCAAGCATAGATTATGTAACACTTTCCAACACTCCCAAAATAATTTTACAAATCATACCGTGTAATAAGCTGAAAGATAACATCTAAGTAAACAATTTGTAAAACGCATAACATATTTAAAAACATAATTTCAGGAATTTCCAACATATACAATAGAAAAATATCCAAATACTTTTATTCAGACCTGTATATGATCTATAAATTTGTATATATACTACATAGGATGCTAAATTTTAGTTCAGTTAGGAAACACGTAGCACAGTTTAAAATTCTCTTTCTGGAGTTTCTGTCAATAAATGGAAATGTGTTCACGAACTTTTGTGCTTCCCTGTATATGATCTACAGAATTTATACACACCACATAATAGACAAAAAGTGAGTTAAATTTAAAATCGTGTTCAGTAACTTAAAACGCACTTCCAAGAATTATTGCTAACAGGCAGTAGAGAATTCTTTTTTGTGTCCCTGTAAATGAACGATGACTGCTATACACACGATACTCTGTAGTAAGCCTCTTGTAATTCACCTTAGTGATATATATAAATTTCAATGCATTTAAAATAGTGAAACATTTTTTAAATAAACCGTTGACGATTTTTCTCCATAGACGTAATGTAACAGAATTCTTTTGACTGTCCCTGTAAAATAACTATAAGTGCTATGCATACCCTATTCCATATTAAGCTTCTTGTAATGCACCTTAGTGATATATATCAATTACAATGTGTTTGAAATTGCGTAACATCATTAAAATAAACCGCAAATGATTTTTTTCCATAGATCGTAATGTAACAGAATTCTTTTGAGTGTCCCTGTAAAAAAATTATAAGTGCTACACACCCATTGAAATAGGGAACATGCTATAGATAACGACAATAACATATAAAAGTTGCAGAGCAATCCGAGCATATTTACGGGAGTTGGAACACGGACAGACGGCAGACAAACCGAAGTCTTAAACACTTTTAACTAGGTTAGAAAGTGTTGAAAAGAAGTATATCACATTAATATGTTTGGAATACTTAGGATCATTTTTTTTCTCATGTTAATATTAAGAAATATTAAAATTTAGAAACTTCAAAATTTCTATGTCTCTAAATCTTGAACACCTCAAAATTGGGTATCTGACACCAAAATTTATGTAAGAAGAGAAGTATTATGTCAAATTTGGATATTGCTATTAAAAATGTGACTACTTTCTATGTCATTACCTACCCCCTTCCCTTCTAAATTTATCGATAAAGCAATTTATAGTGAAAGTGAAACAGTACCTTTTATTTCTTCTTTCTGAGAATTAGATACTATGAAGTCGTCTTCTTTTTTTGCTGAGCTGTACTTGTTTCTAATAATAAATTGTTGAGGTCATGGTTTAAGATTATTTTAGATAAAATGCAAGATATTTGGATGGATAGATGAAAATTGCTATAAAATATTTTTATTTCAAATTGAGTGAATGGGTATGTCTTTGCAAACTGTACGGACTTTTTATTTTCTATGACTCATGTAACATGACTTTTATTTATTGCAATTATTTAAGTACTCATAAAAGGATGCAAAATAGATGCATTTTTTTTGTTCTTATATGTATACTTTAAATGATGTAAATAATTCCAACGTATTGTTTATATAATTGTTAATCTGACAATAATGAATTTTGGCAAATAAATCAATAAGAAATCTGCAGTTTCATTTTCTTCTTTTACTCAAAAGCACAAGATCCAATATGTCGTTAATCCTTAGAAAATCCAGAACTAGAAGGAGGGAAGCTCTCTGGAGACCTAAGCAGTCCAGGATGTTTGACATTTAGTGCAGATTTTAAAGATCTTTCTGCCCTCAAAGAACGAGATACTTTTTGTGTGTCTACTTGCCAATCTTGAAATCGCCGTTCGAGAGGCTCTGTCACAGTTGATAGCGAATGAAGGGCCCGGCTCTTTGCCCGCGTACCAGTGGTGGCTGGGAGGGACCTTCCACTCCTTTGAAATTTCAGATATAACTCTAGATTAATGCTCTGAGTAGGTAAGGGCTGAAGAGGAAGATACAGATTTTCAACAACCCTCCTTAGCCAAGTGATCAGCTTGCTCATTGCCATAAATGTCTACATGGGATGGAATCCACTGAAAATGAACATCATGGAGCTTTGAAATAATTTTAAGAAGGATGGAAATACTAGTTTTATCTCCAACTGTAATCCAATTGTGAAGGCATTGAAGGGAGCTGCGACTGTCTGAAAGAATCCAGAGGTCTACGAAGTCTCGAGAGCGGGACTGCAAAAATGGTAAAATGTGATTTAAGATTATTTGGGCAGAACCAAGCTATAATGATCTCGAAGCCAGCATGGTCATCCAAAGTATTAAATGCCCTGACCCGGCTAGTCGATGTCTTAAATTTATTGAATTTAGCTTTCAAATTTTTCTGGTTGCATCTTCCATGATCAGGCTACTTCTACCATTTCAGGTCAGCCATGTAATGTATATAGTCCAAATTCAACTTACAAGAAAGGGGCGCAGTGCCATCTGATTATTCAATTTTTGTACATCAAATCCAAATGAAGCATTTAAAAATTATTGAAATAAATTTGGGAAGAAAAACATATTTTAGATTCTCATGAAGTTTATAAAGGAAGAAAAGAAACTATTTAGCTTATGCTTCTTTTTACTTCCACAACAGCGAATGCTTAAGTTTTTTTACTTTTATATGGCATAATTTTTAGATATTTTCTGATTTTTTACGTCTGTATTTTTCTTAAGTAAACGACTAATTATATTAAAAATGTAAGTATTTTAAATTTATAAACTGAATTTTTTTTTTATAATTAGTAAAGTATTTTATATGCAATATTTAGGATGAAGTCTCTTTTATAAATTTTAAACATGATTCATCAAAATATAGATAAAAAGGCTTATAAAAACCTTTTAATATAAAGATCAACATATGTTTCAATGCTCAAACAAAGCTGTTATCAAGAACTAAAATGATAAACAAACTATTCTCCCAAATTTTTGAAAATAAACTTGAAAAAAATAAATCACAAGATCATATATGTAAAAAAGCAGGTGCATAAAATAGTCAATTGTGAAATGTGAAAATTAATATTTCTTCATTGCTTTTTTTATTCCTTTCAGGGGCAAAGCACTTTTATTTGTGAAATGTCGAAATAGTTGATTGTCACCAGGTTTTATGAATGTATTTGAAAATAAGTAAAATATTTTCTTCACGTATTTAATAAAAGAAAATATTTCTTTCCAAAATTCTGGTGCCAGGCATTTAGGGATTAAAATTAAGTGGTCTAAAAATGAATCACCACCCTTCAAGGGGTTTAAAAAGCAATAAAGAAATATTAATTTTCACATTTTATAATTGACTATTTTAAGCACCTGTTTTTTAGATATATGATCTCGTGATTTATGTAAGGTGTGTCCCACCGAAATAAAGCCACCCTTATTGTGTGCTGTAACTCGACACGAAACAAACCAATGAGAATGAAACAAATATATTAAGAATGTCTATATACAAATACATATTTACAAGGAGTAACTCATTCCCTGCCCCACCTCGGCAGGAAACAGACATTGATTCGGCTTTGTGCCATCAACGAGTGCGGTTCTCCCGTTCTTCTCGCTGACTGACCGGATAGCTTTAGTTGCGCGGCTGGTTGCAGCTGCACGCGCTAAATAGTCACATTCGTTTCCTGCTGCTTTTCCCATCAGAGGACTGGAGGAGTATTCAAAGCGTGTTCTTTTAAGAACAGCTTCGTTCCTGCGCAATAATGGCCTTCGACTTCACCGACAATTGTAGCAGACTGATGAATGGAAGGACTTATACTGATTTTGCTACGGCCTGGTCTGAATTCCCGGCGACTATCAACGAGGAACATTGCAAAATTGTGACGGACTTTTTGATTTACACGGACGCCCACCTGAAGAGCATCCGCTCAACTGAGGGTTTCTCCAGCAATCCAGAAAAGCCGCAACTTGTGAGTAATATTTTGAATTCAATCTCATTTCTTTTCTGTGAGCCGTTTGACCCCATTAAATTGAGTAGACTCAAATCTTTTCAACTCTATGTAGTAAACAATAGCCAACTAGATTTACCTTACATAATGTATCATTTAAACCCCAATATTGCTGAATTGGTGAGCCCTGATGATGGTTTTACAACTGCTAATGGCCGCAAAAGAAAACCCCCAGAAAATCATGCTAACATACCTGTCAAAAACAAATATCAAGTCCTAAGTGAGGACACTTCCGAAATTAATTCCATGGATCATGAATCCTCTCAGGATTGCGCCCCACCCGGCAGCTCACAAGACCCAACTAACATCCAAAACTCAGACACGAACCTAACTTCTAACAAAAACAAAATACACCCATTTTATATCGAAATCAAATATCACTGGCACAAGCTTGCCTCTGAAATCAACAATGTTAACGACGTAAAATCACTTATAAAACTGGACGGTGAGCTTCTCAAAGTACATTGTAAAAATGATGACGACTTTCGTAAGACTCAAAACTACCTTGACACAAACGCTATAGCATACACCACTCGTTGTCCAATGGAAAAACAACCGCGGAAAGTCTGCATCAGAGGCATCCCCCCCTACACTGACCCCAACATCATCATTAACACTCTGAAAGATTACAACTTCACAGCAAACCGTGCAGCTATGCTCAAAAGTAGGAAAACTGGCAACCCAATGCCAATATACCTTGTCAACCTGCTCCCAAGAGAAAACTTTGACGAAATTTACAAAATTACTGAAATCTGTAATCTAAGTGTAACCATTGAGAGATTCAAAGGTACTAACATAGTTAAACAATGCCACCGCTGCTAGGGGTTTGGACACGCATCAGAAATCTGTAAATTATCTCCTAAATGCGTTAAATGCGCTGGACTCCATCTCACTCCTGATTGCCCCCAAACTGGTAAAATAACACCTAAATGCGCTAATTGCTCTGGCCCTCACCCTGCAACCTACAGAGGCTGTCCCAAAACACCACAAACTTTCAGGAAAAATCAACCCAATAAGCCCAACAGTAGGGAACCCAACACAACAAATGATGTTAAACTCATGACAGAAATTCTCGCCAATTTTAACTACACCAAAAGAAACACTAATGTTCCCAACACCAATAACTCCAACACAGCATTTTCAGCTAACACGGCCTCAGATCCGGACACACCTGAAGACCCACCCACTCATTCCACTGATACCCAGAATCTGTCCCCGGACACTCCTTCCACCACTACTAACAACATTCCCAACACTAATTACACTACAGAAATCTCTGAAATCTTCAAAACATTCCAAGAGATGAAGGAAATACTTAAATTTAACAAATTTATTCAATGTTTTACAAATATTTCTAAGAAAACAAAAAATTGTACAAATCCACTTGAAAAAATGTTTATAATAATGAACGAGTTCAACAGCCTCGCATCGGAATTTAACACACCCAATCATGAATAGTTCCTCTAACTTCTCCTCACTTATAATCTTAACCTGGAATTGTAATTCTATCCGTAACAAATTTAACGAATTTAAAACTTTTATCTTTGATCACCCCCACATTCAGAATTAACATTCCCGGGTACAGATTACACTCTGCCATTTACATCAAAAATCACATACCACATTACATCACCCAAACCCCACTTCACTAGTATAATTTTACAACTACCACAAATAAACATTCATCTTGCTTCCATTTACATTTACCCGACTGGAAACTTTCACACACTTAATCTCACAACACTCACACTGCTTCTTCAATGCCAAAAGTAAGCGTTGGAATTGTCATGGAAACACAAGAATCACTACACAACCTCATTCAAAACCTAAACCTTCCTACATGCACCAGCCTCCCCAACACACATTTGTACTGCACCCAGATCACACAACTCAATTATTGACTTTGCAATCACAAAAAACCTTCCTTACCCTATCACCACTACTGTAATTAACGACTTAAGCTCTGATCACCTCCCTGTCTCCTTTAAGATTGACCTTATTAATGCTCTTTCCCCACCGCCTTCTGTGGCCATTGACTGGCATAAATACTCCGATTTTGTCAACAATAACAACTTAAACTTTCCTGATATTAATAATACTGACGACATTGACACTGCTGTTGATAACTTTAACACACACATAACCAATGCACTTAACCACTCCACCATCAAATACTTTAAAAATAACAATACTTTCACTCCACCGGCTTACATCTACAACCTCATCAAACAACGAAATCGTCTTCGCTGTCTCTTTCAAAACACAAGAGACCCTTCATTAAAACCTCTCATTAACAGACTTAACCACAAAATTAAAGACAGCATCTTCAAAGAAAAACAAAAAAATTGGTCCAATTTCATCCAAAACATTGCTAGCAAGGATAACTCTCTTTGGCAAATTAAGCGTAAAATTAACAATAACTACACTCCCATCCCGCCTCTTACGGTCAACAATAACACTGCTTACACTGACGAGGAGAAAGCTAACTTCCTTGCTAGATCATACTCAAATCAATTTTCACCAAACCCCACCCTCGCTAGCCAAGATCACCTTACACATGTCAGCGACACAGTCCAAAGATTTCTTGCTCAACCCACTGATGAACTACCTACTGTTACTCAGCCTATTGTTATACACAACATCATTACCAAACTCAAAAAACGCAAAGCCCCTGGGTACGACAAAATCACTAACACTGCACTCAAAAACTTGCCTCCTAACTACATAAACTACATCACGAAACTAACTAACTCCATCTTCTACTTTAACTATTTTCAAAAGCCTTGGAAAATTTCCATCATTTCCCCTATTCCTAAACCTGGTACTAACCTAACTGACCCTACTAACTATAGGCCTATTTCTCTCCTTCCTTCTCTCAGCAAAGTTATTGAATGCGTCATTTGGTCGCAACTCCAACACCATATCCAACAAAACAACACTCTCATGCCTGAACAATTTGGCTTCCGCCCTAAACACTCCACAACACACCAGCTCCTTCGAGTTGTCGAATTTCTCAGTGAAAAGCTCAACTCGAAGATCCCAGCTGCTGCCATATTCCTTGACATCGCTAAGGCATTCGATAAAGTCTGGCACTTGGGCCTTATATACAAACTAATTAAGCTTAACTTTCCCGCCAGACTTATACACCTTATATACTCTTACCTTAGCGATCGCATTTT
This sequence comes from Maratus michaelseni, assembly GCA_963931845.1. Taxonomy (NCBI): domain Eukaryota; kingdom Metazoa; phylum Arthropoda; class Arachnida; order Araneae; family Salticidae; genus Maratus; species Maratus michaelseni. The sequence continues at coordinate 4,697,921 of OZ007586.1, read as the reverse complement.
CCGCGTCCGCATAAACAACATTCTCTCCGCTATATTCTATATTTTAGTAGGCATCCTCCAAGGGAGCGTTATCGGTCCCTTGCTTTTTAACATCTACTTTAACGACATTCCCAGATCACCAAACACTCATCTTGCTCTCTATGCGGACGACACCACTATTTACACCCACGCTCACCACCCATATACACTATACAGGTACCTACAGACCCACATTGATGACTTCCTAAACTGGTGCGACCTTTGGCACGTTAAACTTAACGAAAACAAAACTGCCGCTGTCTACTTCTCCAAAAAATATACCTATCCTAACAGAATCACAATTAACAATACCACCATTCCTTGGACCAACGAGGCAAAGTACCTAGGGGTGACACTTGACCGTAGACTTACATTCAACAAACATATCATCAACATTAGGAGAAAAGTCGCCGGCACTTCCACTGCACTCAAACCTCTTCTTAAAACCAAAACCCTTGCTATTCACAATAAACTTCTACTCTCTAATTCATGCATTCTACCCATTATCACATACGCTTGTCCAGTCTGGGCCTTCACTTGCAAATCCTCCATCAAAAATCTCAGTCAACTACACAACAGACACCTGCGCAATGTCAGGGGTGCCTCGCGCTACCTCCGTAACAGCACAGTCTACAGAGACCTCAACACTACCTCTCTTGTTAATCGTATCAACCATCTTTCCAAAAAAATTTTTGACAATCTTTACGACCTCCCCAATGAAATAATTGCTGCGCTGCCAGATTACGACGCATCCGAGCCACATCACTGTAAACGGCCAAAATACTCATGCTTAACTGATGGTAATCATTGGTACTCACCAATTTCAGCTATCTTCTCTCGAATTATTACTCTTTAAAAAAAAAAAAAAAAAAAAAAAAAACTTTGTATAGCCTATTTACTTACATTCCCCAGCTATACCATTATTTAAATAATAATTTAAAAAAAAAAAAAAAAAAAAAAAAAAAAAAAAAAAAACTGTATGGCCATTGAAAAGTGTCTTTTTTTTTATGTTGCTTTGCCCGCCTTTCCATCTGGCATTTTGTACTGATCTTGGAACATGTCCCGAACCCTATTTTACTCTTTTTCCTTCCCAGTAGTATTTACTACAGCTAAACCAATTACTCCATGTTTAATCGACTCTATCCTTAGTCTCTATCGCTTCTTCTCTTATTCCAAAATTCTTCATCCATTTTTAAATTTATCTTTTTAATTGCTATACGTAATCTTAAATTTTACTTTTAATTGCTCTATCTTTATTTTTTCTTTAATTGCTATAAGCAATCTTTACCTTCCCCCAATGGCTCACTTTGAAATGACATTCAACTCACACTCGACTGGGCGTTAAGTTGCTGCAACTAGGAAGCCCCTGAACCGGCATCAACTGTTCCGGACTGTTCCTCAGCAGGAAAAAAAATTTTAATATAAAAAAAGAGGGGGAAAAAGTGTCCCGCTGAAATAAAGCCACCACCCCTATCAGTGTTTATGGGAACACCCGACATTCGAGCTGCTACATGTCAACAGGTTTTTGATGTCAGAAAGTTGTCAAATATCTGTTCTATGCCAGTCGAACTTTGTGCAGACTTCAGAAGGTTGTATTTTCTATTTATCCTGCAGTATTGCAATGGGAAAGGAAACCCAGCTATCAGAGTTCAAGAAAGGTCAGATAGCAGCTTTTAAGGAACAAGGTATTTCTCGTAAACAAATATCTAAGCTAATCAAAAGATCTAAAACCGTAATAGACAATTTTGGGAGTCAGGGTAATGCGTACGGGTATGAAAAATGGAGGTGTACATGCAGAAAAATGACTTCCAGGCAGGAAAGAGATGTGCGTCGTTTTTCATGAGGTGGTATTTCTCTAAGACAATTGTCCAAAGAGGATAACATCCCTGTGACACTATCAACCCTGTCGCGGATTGTAAAACGTACAAGCAACTTGCGATATAAAAAAAAGAAACAGCAGCCCATGTTGAAAGCTATCCACAAGTAAAGAAGAGTCGATTGGGCCAAATATCATCGAACCTGGAAGCACCAGTGGTATCGTGTTATATACTCAGATGAGAAAAAAATTAATTTGGATGGCCCAGACAGTCTTGCCTTCTATTGGCATGACATGAAGGAAGAAGAGGAAATTTTCTCCAAAAGACAGCAAGATGTAGGCTCATTAATGGTGTGGGGAGGCTACGGCTGTGGTAGTAAACTTAACCTAGCTTTTCCCTACGGCCGCATGAAGGCTACCGACTACCAAGAAATGCTAGAAACCCATTTACTGTCATTTTCAGAGAGAACTGGTGGCCTAAGTTGGATTTTCCAGCAGGACAACGCCTCCATTTACGTCGAAAAATCCTCCTGGCAATGGTTTTTGGATAATGGGATGCATGTCATGGAATGGCCTGCCCTTTCCCGTGATTTTAATCCCCAAGAAAATGTGTGGGGTATCCTCAATCTGGCTGTATATGCCTATGGCAGACAGTTTCAGTCTGTGGCAGAATTGATGGCTGCCATCATTGAAGCCTGGGATAATATTGATGCTACTGTCCTCCAAGGACTGGTAAATGGTATGCCACATCGTATATTCCAAATCATATATAAGCATGGCAGATATATTGGCTATTAACAGTAGTGGCTTTATTTCGGCGGGATACTTTTCCCCCCTCTTTTTTAAAAAACATTAATTTTTTTCTGCCCAAATGGGGCAGGGAGTGAGTTACTCCTTGTTTATATGTATTTGTATATAGACTTTCTTAATATATATGTTTGGTTCTTATTGGTTTGTTTCCTGTCCAGTTACGCCACACAATAACAGTGGCTTTATTTCGGTGAGACACACCTTATTTCAAGTATGTTTTCAAAAATTTGTGAGAATAGTTTGTTTATCGTTGTAGTTCTAGATAATGAAACATGTCAATCTGTATATTAAAATATTTTTATAAGCCTTTTGTACCACTTCAGCATTTTTATCTATATTTTAATTATTATTAGTGATCCTATTACATGATTATGCATGGTTTATCATTTAAAATTAATTTTTTTTCAACAGATGAGATATGTGTCGTTTCTCATGCTACATAAGTGTTATAGCTTTTTATTTCAAGTATTATAATTTAAATTTTCACAGTTATCTATAAGCATTTTGTTTTTATAAACCCACCTACATTTCTTTAAATTCCCCCTCCCCCCCTTTTTTTGTATATATTTTTAACAATATTATTTACAAATCTTATATTCGAAATTTAAAGGTTTTTTATTTCTACATGTAAAGAGAATGCTTTGAGAATTTTTCCTTTTTTTTCTCATAGAAAGCATGTATGCCTTTTTCTATGTATGTCATTCTCTTGTAAACAATTTAAGACAGCACAGTATGTTGTCAAAAGGTTGTCAATCTACCACTCCCCAATTCCAGAAATCCTCACCCCAGCATTCCATTACTTAGTCTTTGTAAAAAAAGTTGGACCCCACACAATGTGGATTTTCAACCGAAACACACCTCTTTAGCATTTCATGGGAATAAGAGAACTGAGCATTGTATTTTTGTGTCGGATACATTTTTATGATTTGGGAAAAGTGCTCGTAAAATGCTCTGTAGCCTCAACATTTTGAGTAAACGACGCACGCAAAAGGCAATTACTATAATTTTACGAGCTGAAAACATGTGTCTCTTGTTATTCCAAATTGGGAGATAGGGGTGATTTCCCATTCGGACCGTGCAGGGATTCTCTTCCTCTTCTCAGCTCGTGGTTGTGGGAACAAGGCATGCAGTATAGCTTAGGATACAGAGGTGAAGAGTTTTAGTAAATTTGTGAATGACCCATATTTCGCCACAAAAAAGATGCTTCAACTTTAAACAACTATTACTTGGTCAGTTTTAATCCTAGAATAATGGGACTTTTTTGTCATGCTTGTTAGAGTAATAGGAAATTTTTATTAAATATCACTTATAGGACAGAGGGATCATATAAAAAGTTAAATTTTGTAACTTTGTAAGAAATGGTTTACTGACCCAAATCATTTTTTAAATATTTCTTTACCTCATTTAAAACATTTTTACAATTGGAACTATATGTCTACGACTATCAGTTTAAAAATTAGCCATTGGCCACCGTTGGGAGTGGACACCCTGTATATAGGATTAGTAACACATGCGGAAAATGTACGTCTCATCAAATTTAGACAAAATGTATAAACACTGTTATATTGTATATACACTATATTGCCAAAGGTGACCGGTCACTTGCGATTTTAGACGTTTTGTTAACTATCTAGAAAAATACATTAAGAATTAACCTGAAACTCCAGGTGTGTAAACAGTATACTATAGGCTATATATTTCCGTGAACATTTTTTCCCGAAACCCCATAGGGGACTGTCAACAAATTGAAAAAGAACAAGTATCTTTTGGATAACCCTGTAAAAACTAATGTAGCAAAACCGTTCAAACTAGACATTATTAATAAGTGACTTATTGTAATATACTGTGTTCATATTTATGAGGATAGCATGTATACTCGTAGAGAAATTAAGATTTTTATAAAAACAGTTACAAATTTCGCCAAGTTTTTTGCTTATGATTTGCAGAGTTCTTAATATAAAAAAAAGTTCTTTTCAGAAAATATGACAACATTGTACATAACACTCTGCAATCAAAATTAAAAAATTATAAAAATTGGATGAAAAATGATCAGGTTTACTAAAAAATGTTTCACTGCATGCGCGAATGCAATCAAAATATAACATGCATAATGTATTAGCTAAGTATATAGAGCAACTTTTGTGAAAGTCTCTGTTTTCTTTTCACAATAATTAACTATATATTAGGCAGAGTACACAGTGGAATCTTTAACTTTGGAAATGCTTGAATGTGGAAGACTTTAAGGAGTACAGCAGGAGTAACAACAAGATGATTTTTATTGATGAATAATATACAAATGACAATCCAACGTCAGCATTACTTTTGCCGAACAAACTTGAAAATAAAAGCAAAATAAACTTTCATCAATAAACTAACAGCCGCCAGCAGCCTTCAAAACGTAGCCAAGCTACGACGTCGTAAGTAGTTACATGGCAGAAAAACAAGGCAAAGCAAAAACAGACAAGGGCGAAATCCAAACATCTTGAACTGCTACATATACCAGTCTGTTTTGGAAAAATTTGCATACAGTTGCTGCCATTCTGTAAAAAGAAAAACGTACGCGAAACTCCATTGGCTTCACGGACCATGACGTCAAACGACGACCAATCAGAGCAGCGATCGTCAGACGAGAGCTCTGGGTCGAAAGTAACAGCGATTAACAGTGATACAAAAGGACAGCGATAAATCGTAGATGAATCGGGTGTTTACCTGAAAAACCTCGTGAAGCAATGGAGTTCGTTTGTACTTTAACGTAGGCTTGGGGATGATAAAAACAAATGTATGTCATGTGAAAAAGGAAATATTTAAATGAATATATTTTACACTTAAATTTTAATACATGACATAACAATCAGCCCCCTTTTTAGCATCCCCAAGTCTTTACAACAACTTCAAGAAAAAATATTCAAAAATTTAAACATGAAAAATACACATTATACTTAATTCAAAAACAGCCAGTCTAATCATAACCAGGTCGGGGAAAACAAACTCACCGGCCAGGCACTGATCAAAATGACCAAAAATTGTAGTTTTTTCCCCCCCCTTTAACTATCATCTCAAAATTCTAACTCTCAAAAATATTTAAACTTTAAAAAAAAAACAGTCTAATCAATGTCATGTCAAAAAAAGGCATGACATTGATTGGATGACATGGGAAAAAAAGGCATGACAATGAAAAGAGTGGCCAAAAATGTAATTTAAAAATTTAAACTTCAAAAATTTGCATACAAAATTTCATTAATTGCTCTTTAACCTGAGGTTTTGTGAAAGGATCAGCTAAATTTAATTTACTTGAAATATACTTTAATTTAAACAATTTATCATAAATCAAATTTCTCAAAAATAAATATTTAATATGAATATGTTTAGTCCTTTGATTCTCAACAGATGAATTAGAAAAAGCAATAGCTGCCTGATTATCACAAAATAATGAACATTCTTTAAGATTTAAATTTAAACTTTCATTTTCTAGAACATTTTTAATCCACATTAACTCTTTTGCAGCTTCAGTGAGAGTTACATACTCTGCTTCCATAGTTGAAAGGCTGATGCATTTTTGCTTAAAGGGTTTCCAAGAAATAGGTGACCCGTCTAAAAATAGAATAAAACTTCCTATGGAAACACGATCATCTCTATTTGCTGCAAAATCAGAGTCTGAATAACAAGAAATTTTTAATTCGTTAATTCTAGATAATTCCAATTTAAAATGTTTAGTGTATTGTAAATAGCAGAGTAATCTTAATAAACTGTGTCAGTGTTTCATACCTGGGTTAGATTGGAACTGTGATAAAAGATTTACAGCATACATTATATCTGGCCTTGTTCGACCAGCAATAAAACTTAAACAACCAATTAAGTTTCTATAAGGAAATTCAGACATCTCATTAACTTCATTCTGATTTACTGGAGAGTCCATTTTTGACAAAACTAGCCCCTTCGGTATTGGGACATTACTCAAAGGAATATTATATTTTGAATACAAGCTACAAACTTTGTCAATATAGTAATTTTGATGAATGTACAGCTTGTCTTTGACCTCTTGAAATTCAATACCTAATAGCTTTCTTGTTTTCCCTAAAACTTTCAGATTGAAAACTTATTTAACAAACTTACACCAAGTTCCAAATCACTTTCTGTTTTACCGAAGATGACCATGTCATCTACATACAATAAAAGAACAAGTTTTCATAAAGTAAGTATTTCATAGTATAAACACAGTTGCACCAGTTAAGTTTAATAAAATTTAGTTTTAAAAGTACATCATCTATTTCAAAAAACCATTGACGACCACTTTGATGGAGGCCATATAAAGCTTTATTTAATTTACAAACTTTACCTGTTTCACTAATGAAACCCTCCGGCTGCTGCATATATATGATCTTATCCAGATCTGCATATAAATAGGCATTATTCACATCTACTTGAACATTTAACCATTTAAAAAAACATACAAAAATAGTGAAAAACAATCTTATAATTGAAAAACTTACTACTGGGCTAAAAACCTCATCATAACTTAAACCTTTTATTTGACTAAACCCCTGAGCTACAAGACGTGCTTTAAATCTCACAATTTCATTATTTTCATTTTTCTTAATTGTGTAAACCCATCTGTTACCCAAAATTTGTGCATCTTTAGGTGGTTCAACAAGATCCCAAACTTTGCGGTCATACATGACCTGCATTTCCTAGTTCATTGCTTTTTCCCACTCTGATGCTTCGGGTGTTTTAACAGCTTCCTTGTAATTTCTAGGGATTTTTAATTCAATTAAATTAGCTTCATTTGAAAAATTTGAGACTTTACCAGATTGATTATTTTTCTCCCTGAAATAAAAAAAATCATAATCATATTTTATGTTATTCTCTGCACAGTACTTTATTGTATCATTTAAAGACCTCAATTTAACTTTAGTTCCCTCAATGCCATAATAAATATCTGTCCTGGGCTCATTTTTCCTAGGGACAGCACTACGTACCCAATTGATGGATGTACAAGGAATTAAATCTGGGCTGTCTTTTGAATTTTGATTAATTGAACTTCTAGTTTTTACAGGGCTAAGAGTAGTTTCCTTTACTTTGGCTGGGATATCACTTCTACTTTCTGACTCGATTAAGTCATCTATCATAGGAAAGATATCAAGTTCAAATAGGAAAAAGAATGAAAATTATGTTTTGGACTATTTATGACAGCAACCTCCCTTTTATTCTCATCAAACCTAACATTTATAGTTTCAAAAATTCGCTGCTCATCTATTATCCAAATGCGATACCCTTTAGTCGTTTGTGCATAACCACACATAATGCCAAGTTTTGCTCTCATATCGAGCTTCTTTCTTTTTTGTTTCGGTATACCAACATAAGCTAAGCAACCAAATTTTTTAAGATGAGAAACAGAAGGCTTTCTCCCAGAATACAATTCAAAAGGGGTTTTACTGAAATTTTTATGGCAAACTCTATTCCACACATACGTGAAACATAAAAGAGCCTCAGCACAAAATTTCTGAGATAAGCCACTAGAATTTAAAAGGGTTTTTACACCGTCAAGGGCAGTTAAATTGAAGCGTTCCGCACAACCATTCATCTCTGGAGAATACGAGTTCGTTTTCTCATGGGCAATGCCCTAACTTTCCAGAAAGTTATCAAATTCATCATTGCAGAATTCAAGTCCCCCATCTGTCCTAACAGAGACTACTTTCTTATCTAAAAACCTTTCGGCTCTCTTTTGATACTTAAGAAATCTCTCGAAAACATCAGACTTATTTTTAAGAGCTACAGTCACTTTTCTAGAAAAATCATCTATTATAGATAAAAAATACCTGCTACCCCCATGAGATGAAACTGGCAGCGGCCCACACAAATTCATATGCAGCAGCTGGAGAGGAACTTTAGAACGAATTTGACCAACAGGCTTGAAAGAAAGACCCTTTTTGATTTAGCCAATTTACAAGAAATACAATCTTCAGTCAATTTTGATAGCAAAGGAAGACCATTAACACTTTCTTGTTTACTGGTGTTAATTACATATTCACTGTTAATATGGCAAAAACGTTTGTGCCACAACTCATTAACATTTACTTTATCTACTTGATTTGCTGACAAATTGACTGGATTGTCATTTCCCTTACATTTAGTAACATATTTTGATGGCTTCAAAAAGTACAGGTCATTTTTCCTTAAAGCATAAAAAAGTTCATTTCCCTTTTTGTCATAAACAAAAACTTTACCATTTTTACCCACAAAATTTATCCCGAGTTTTTCAAGCTTAACACCAGAAAGCAAATTTCTTCTTAAATTAGGATTATATAAAACATCTTTTAAGATAATACGATTGAATTTTCCATTTTTAAAAACTGAATTGTACCCTTACCCTCAACTGGACATTCTTTCTCCCCAACTGCAAGTCAGATACTGGCTCAAAAGTGAAAAATAAATTTCTATTGCTACAAAAATGCACTGTAGCGGCAGTGTCAAAAATCCAATGGGAATTTCGATAGCCCAGATCTGATGAATTTGCCTCGCATAATTCAGGAGAAAGCTCAATTAAGCTACATTCAAGTTCAGAGAAGGTACAATTCAAAAGATGTTTACATTCTACATTACTAGTTTCCAAAGGTCTTGAAAAATTTTTACTTTGAAAGTTACTTTTATTTTTAACATTAGATTTAAAATTTCCAGAACCATATTTATGAAAATTACTTTTACGATTAACATCAGAATTACTTTTATCATTACAAGCTTCATTACTAGATTTACTTAATTTAAGTTTACAATTAGAAATTAAATGACCATACATTTTACAATAAAAACAAGGACCAATTCTACTTTTGTTTTTATCAAAACCTTTAGATTTAAATTCACTTGGTTTAACAGACGATTCACTGGCAAAAGCTACATTAGAAAAGTCCTTTTGAGACAACTTTAAGCGATTCTCCTCCAGCAACAGCTCAGCTTCTATTCTTTCAGGCAGGAACTCAGCATCAGTCCACCTATAAATGGCTTGAACAGTAGCTTGAAATTCATCTGGAAGGCTCCGAATCATCTGATAGCCCAAGTAAAGTGGCTGCAGTTGATGACCAATGTCACGAAGACGTTCAGCAGCTTGCTTCACTCGACACAGGAAAAGACCTAAGTTTTCACCAGGAACAAACCTTGTATTAAAGAAAACATCAAGAAGTTGAATTACTCTTGCTCTTGTGGTTGGCTCAAAATGGTCATGAAGAATTTTCCATGAATTCTCCATCAGTGGTACTTGAAATTAAAGGCTTGAATTCAGAACTCAGGGACTGGTAAATAAGAGTGTAGGCTCGATTTTTCCTCAGTTTCACATCTTGTTTTTCTTTCCATGTCAGCACAGATGTCTCTGGAGTTTCTGTTTTAGCAGGTGATAAACTCTTGGGTATCTCCTCTCCATCCTTTTCATCAATGAACTCCCACGCTCCATAATGCAGCAACAGAACTTTAACTTCATGCTTCCAAGTTTCCCAGTTAGAGCCGGTCAGCAGGGTGACATTTTGATTATTTTCCACTTTATCATGGCAACTCTTGAAGCTTTCAGAAGGTCAACAGCATGCAAAACTTCTCAAAACGAAAGTTCATTTAAAAAAAAAACTAACCAGAGAGAGAGTCCACAGTGAGAAAATATCACCGTTTCTTCGCTTCCACATTTCCTTAAAAAACCACTTAAATTCCGGTTATGAGCCTGGGCCCATAACCCATGTTTTCTTTTCACAATAATTAACTATATACAGGGTGATTTTTTTTAAAGTTGTGAAAATAAAACCTTATAACAAAAGAACCACTGATCCAAATAACCTGACATTTCACCAGTATGCTCCCAAAGCAATGGGTATTTTTTATGTGTGGTTAAAAAAAATTAAAATCGCACCGATAGATGGCGCTGTAAGTTAACAGAAACAAAGAATATCATCAGTGGGCGAAAAACAATGCACGGAACTTTCAAAAATCATCATCTGCAGGCCTTCTGTCGTCATCGGACCTTTTCTTAAATTCTCAAGTGTCCTAAATCTCCTAAGAGCAGTTGCTGTGCTGTCATTATTCTGATAATGCAGTTTCACTAACAACGCACGGTCCGCCAATGGCACAGTCATTTCGAGGATATCCGCAGAATAATGACCACGAGGTGTGCGTCCTTCACGTTTTTATCGTCACTGTGCGTGTGTCGTGCGCAAGCTCGTCTCCCGGCTTTACTGCATATACAGCGCCATCTGTCGGTGCGATTTTAAGTTTTTTTTAACCATGCCTAAAAAATTCCGATTGTTTACGAAGCACACTGCTGAAATTTCAGGTTATTTGGATCAGTGGTTCTTTTGTTATTGGGTTTTACTTTCACAACTTTAAACAAAAATCACCCTGTATTAGGCAGAATCTTTAACTTTGGAAATGCTTGAATGTGAAAGACTTTAAGGAGTAACAACAAGATGATTTTTATTGATGAATAATATACAAATGACAATCCAACGTCAGCATTACTTTTGCCGAACAAACTTAAAAATAAAAGCAAAATAAACTAACAGCCGCCAGCAGCCTTCAAAACGTAGCCAAGCTACGACGTCGTAAGTAGTTACATGGCAGAAAAACAAAGTGCTGCTTTCAAGCGAGCTACGTAAGAAAAACAAGGCAAAGCAAAAACAGACAAGGGCGAAATCCAAACATCTTGAACTGCTACATATACCAGTCTGTTTTGGAAAAATTTGCATACAGTTGCTGCCATTCTGTAAAAAGAAAAACGTACGCGAAACTCCATTGGCTTCACGGACCATGACGTCAAACGACGACCAATCAGAGCAGCGATCGTCAGACGAGAGCTCTGGGTCGAAAGTAACAGTGATACAAAAGCACAGCGATAGATCGTGGATGAATCGCGTGTTTACCTGAAAAACCTCGTGAAGCAATGGAGTTCGTTTGTACTTTAACGTAGGCTTGGGGATGATAAAAACAAATGTATGTCATGTGAAAAAGGAAATATTTAAATGAATATATTTTACACTTAAATTTTAATACATGACATAACAGTCTGAAAAACATAGCTTGAAAATTCTGAAAATTATCGTCGATAGAATAAGCTCGAAATCCGTTGTTCCCAAAAAGATGAGGGGTTGTATCAAATATCTGTTGATTAGTGCCAAGATAGCGTACACAATATTGCACGTACTACTACATTTGGATACAACCCCTCATCTTTTTGCTTCCTTTTGGGAACAACGGATTTCGAATTTATTCTATCGACGATAATTTTCAGAATTTTCAAGCTATGATTTTGAGACTTTCACAAAAAATCCTCTATATACTTAGCTAATACATTATGCACATTATATTTTGATTGCATTCGCGCATATATACACGTCGCGGATATATACACATATCGCGTATACATGCTATCCTCATAAAAATGAACACAGTATATTACAATAAGCCCCTTATTAATAATCTCGAGTTTGAACGCTTTTGCTACATTAGTATTTACAGGGTTATCCAAAAGATTTTCGTTCTTTTTCAATTTGTTGACAGTCCCCTATGGGGTTTCGGGAAAAAAAATCTTCACGGAAATATATAACCTATACTATATATTTATAACCTATACTATATCTGTTTACACACCTGCAGTTTCAGGTTAATTCCTCATGTATTTTTCTAGACAGTTAACAAAACGTCTAAAATTGCAAGTGACCGGTCACCTTTGGCAATATAGTGTAATAATTACATCGTGTTAGATTTCGAATCGGGCTTCATTTTTTAATCAGACTTACATTTTATTCTACATACTCGGACCGGACCGAGCCGGAACTGGACTTAATTGTCCCCAGGGCCTGTCGAGCAAGCAATTTGTTTTGTGAAAATAATGATCTTTTGTTAACGGAATCTTTGGAAATATATTTTAATAAATTGTAGAGAGAGCTTTTCAAAAATCTACATTTTTTTTATTCTAAACTGTATTAATTTTTGTCTTTATTTGAATATAAGAAGAGTCTGAGTCTAAGTGATCATTAATGGTGACATTCTGTGGCTTGTAAAGATATGATAATCTAAAATATACTGTAGAAATTCCCCATAAATGTGTATGCAATATTCATTAAAAAATCTTAATTGTATGTTTAGAAAAATCGGAATTTGTTCTAGAAATTGGGTCGGGCTGGGCCTGATTTAATTTTTTTGCACGGTCTGGGTCGTGAACTGCAAAATCATAAACGGAGCCTGGAAAATCCGGCCTGAGCGGACCTCTAGAGCGAATATTTCGCATATTTTTTATAAATGTTTCTAGTCATTCGATTTTTATAGGTGATGAAATCCGTGGTCCACCGTACTAAGAAAGTGTGAAAAGATTGTTCCGAAATACCGACGTTTAATTATTTTTATCGTAGAAAAAATAGAGTGTCTCCGGGAGGCGCATAGTAACCTGCTGTCCCGAATTTTTTCGAAAGAGTTAAAATTCGTATTCTGCAAAAGGAATTGCACCTTCGTAGAGAAAAAGGTTTTCGCTTTAAGTGGATATTTTCGTTAATTAGTATCTCTAATATTGTGTCCAATGTGAACTTCGGAGAACAGGGGAAAAAAGAAAACGACGAAATCCAATTTTTTTAAAAATTTTTATGAATGTATTGAAGCAGATTGAGGCCTTTTTAAACTTAAAAGTGCGAAATTTAAGAATATATATTCTGTTTTTCCGTATTTTTTGAACAGTTCGCCCAACGCGCGCTTACAAATACGATTTTAAAAAAGGCTGATCTCGCACACTTTCTCACTTTCTGTTTCCCAGCTTCGGAAAACTCCCAACTGAGCATGCGCGGCCGCTTTCGCCAATTTGGAAGAAAAAATGTTTTTTGATGAGTTTTTAATTAATATTTCGGTTAAGTATAAAAAAATTACGTTAGGTGCATCAGCACCTGCCTTGGATTATCATCCTCCTCCACATTTTCGAACTTCTACTTGTAGTAGTTATCACTGCCCATCGATAAGAGAGAAAATAAGATAACAATAGAATGCCTCGTAAAGGCATTCTATTGTTTTGGATGTCACAAGCTAACATTCGTGTCCATCTATACTTCATTTTACTCTAACTTTCGATGAATGCATGTAGCCTTTAGAATTTGTGGCTTCTCTGGTCAGTCAGCGATCGTATATAAGCAGGATTGAAAGTGTGTTAGACTACAAAACCAGTGCTAATATTCAGAAGTGGATATTGAGTAAACCAAAGTTGAAAGATAGTTTAAATATATGAGTTTCAATAAAGTTGTTCACCATTTTTGGAAGATTTTGCTAGTTATTCTATATTTCAATCCAGTGTGTATTGGATTTAATATTGGTGTATCTCGTCAGTGAAAACTCTTCTCCAGTAATTTTGATAGTTATTCAAAGTCAAATGCATTTCTGTTCAGTTTAGGCCAAATGGATAGAGACTCTGTCCGTTTATTTTAAATAATAATTGTTTAATCCTTACATCTGTGTATTGACTGAGCTAGATAGGTGCGGCATGAACCCGCATGCTACAATATAACGCCGAGGCTAACGAAAAAGACAGGCTACCGCGGTGCATTCCACTTATCTTTTTTTACAGACCGCTAGAGTGACGTATTGCTCTTTTCGTACATCTGTATTGGTGCATTCGAGCATCACGTGAGTCCCGCGGTCTGTAAAAAAAGATTTGCGAGAAGCACCGCGGTAGCCTTACTTTTTCGTTAGCCTCGTATAACACATTTAAATTTCGAGTTTTAGCCATTACCTTCCACAGTCGAGTTACACAGTTAGTTTGTGCATAAACTTGTAACTTCACATAGTTAGTTTGTGCATGTATACTACATAGCATGCTAAAATTTAATTCAATTAGAAAGTTCACTTTTAGCAATTTTTGCCAATAGATAAAATACACTCGAATTTTTTTTGTATATTATTTAAAATCTTTTTGTACACATAACATATTAAACTGAAATTTACACCAACCATAAACGGAAATGTACCTTGTTCTTTTCGTTGCCATGTATATGAATTTATTTGTATTCCACAAACTTCTACTACGTGGCGCGAAAATAGGGCTAACAACCGTAGTTTCTAGAGCTCAGACCAATGAACAGACTAGATTGTGTTAGATCAGCTCCGCCTCCAATCCAATATGGCGGTCACTGCAAGAGCAGTGAAACCATAGAATGAAACTCAAACTAGCAATTATTAAAAATAAAATAACATGTACGTAATCCAAAGCGTCTGTGATGATTCCTCATTTTAATTATGAGTAATATCGTTAATTTCAAAAGAATTTTCAAGTCTTATTTAGAATTCATTTACGAATTTCATTCCCTCAAAAATCGAAAAAATATGTATATCAACTGTCTAGGTTGCACCTGCCGCCATCTGTTGTTGTAAACTGAAGTAAAAAATAATTTTTTTTGTAAAAATCTATAATCATTTTTTTCCTAATGAATTTAAGCCGCGCTGTACAATATTATAGGTGCAACAAGTTTTAAACTAATTAGGTCCAAGATCCTTTTTTCATAGTATTTAAATGATTTATATTTCCATTGGTAGCGCCAACTAAATGCATTTTTAGTTATGTTTTCAACGGAGAATTACTTTTTTACATAAAAAAAAAATTGTGCAATAAGTTTTAAACTAATTAGGTTTCCAAGATCCTTTTTTCATAGATTTAAATGATTTATATGTCCATTGGTAGCGCCAACTAAATGCATTTTTAGTTATGTTTTCAACGGAGAATTACTTTTTTACATAAAAAAAACTGTCGTGCAATAAGTTTTAAACTAATTATGTTTCCAAGATCCCTTTTTCATAGTATTTAAATGATTTATATAATGGAGAATTACTTTTTTACATTAAAAAAAAATTGTCAATTTCATATGTTCAAATGTTTTATGGTAGAACTTATATATGAATATCCTTGTTTATACAAGGATATTCATATGAATTTTTTAAATTCAGTTTTCTTTCTAAAACAATATAACTGTTGCGATTTATTAATTTATTAATGAAAATGGAATCAGTTTAAACGATATTTGGTTTATGTTGATGAATTGTACCTTGCAATCTATCAATAGTCATAGGTTTTTGCCGAGTCACAAAACTTTGTTGCTCTAACAAAATTTAATATTTCTGGCCTAGTGCAAAACCTTCATCAAAAGTTATTTTTTCCATTTCATTATCAGAAGCTAGCAGAAATAAACAAGGATATTCATATGAATTCTTTAAATTCAATTTTCTTTCTAAAATAATATAACTGTTGCGATTTATTAATTCTTTAATGAAAATGGAATCAGTTTAAAAGATTTATTTGGTTTATGTTGATGAATTGTATCTTGCAATCTATCAATAGTCATCGGTTTTTGCCGAGTTACAAAACTTTGTTGCTCTAACAAAATGTAATATTTCTGGCCTAGTGCAAAACCTTCATATTTTTTCCATTTCATTATCAGAAGCTAGCAGAAAATTAATAAATCGCAACAGTTATATTGTTTTAGAAAGAAAACTGAATTAAAAAAATTCATATGAATATCCTTGTTTATACAACGATATTCATATGAATATTTTTAATTCAGTTTTCTTTCTAAAATAATATAACTTGCGATTTATTAATTTTTTAATGAAAATGGAATCAGTTTAAAAGATTTATTTGGTTTATGTTGATGAATTGTATCTTGCAATCTACCAATAGTCATAGGTTTTTGCCGAGTCACAAAACTTTGTTGCTCTAACAAAATGTAATATTTCTGGCCTAGTGCAAAACCTTCATCAAAAGTTACTTTTTCCATTTCATTATCAGAAGCTAGCAGAAATAAACAAGGATATTCATATGAATTCTTTAAATTCAGTTTTCTTTCTAAAACAATATAACTGCTGTGATTTATTATTTTTTTAATGATAATGGAATCAGCTTAAAAGATTTATTTACGAATAATAATAATGTTAATAAAAAATAATACAACAAAATTTGTACATTTAATTTTGGAATAAACCTGTATAAATGTCTGGTGTTGCCATCTGTTTTTTAAAATGAGTACTAAACTTTATATTTCCGTGTGTCATACTGTTAAAATAATCGTAATAAAATAATGTTATTCATGTAAGTTTTTTAAATGTTTTCTAATTTCTGATATCTATTTAATGGTGGGGTGTGGCGGGTTAAAAATCATTAGTAAGTGTTAAAACAAGATCAAAGAATCCAGTAAATTTGTTTAAAAAAAAGAAAAAATTTAGAAAATGAAAAATAAATTTTTGTAATAAGCATAACAATAATAATGGCACGGGAACAGTAAAAAAGAAAACAATCTAGATTTTATCTATTTTCCTAATGCATATGCGTGGTTTCGCCATCTGTTGGTGAAAATGAGTTAGTAACATTTAAAAATATTAGATTTATTATTATTTGCATGTTCTATTCAAATAATAATAAACATAATATTTTTAAATGTTTCCAATTTAATAATTACGATTTAACACTGAAACTACCGGAAATTTTACTCAAGCTTTTTAAAATTATTTCACACCAGGAATTTTATTTAAAACTACTTAACTTATTCATTTAACGTATTTCTGTGAGTTTTCTATTTAATTTATTTTAAAAAGGAATTTCTGGTTCGAATCGGAATATATTCATTTGGTAACCGTAAAAATTCTAGTGTTAAGGGGGAGAAAATGATTAACTATATTGTCGTCTTAGAAATACAAATTGCATTATTCAAATACTGCATGAATAAATGGTTAAATAAAAAAAAAATTATATTCTCTTCAAATTCATTTGCTTAAATTGCGATAAAATTGATGTATAAAAATTCAGTGGCGTAGCTACATATTCAGCGCCCTGGAACAAGTAAAGTTGGTTCGAAAAAGTTCAGCTCAAATTTGTTTTGAAATTTAAAAATTATATATTCTTATTTCGAGTTAAAACCTTACTTTTATTTGAACATGAAAGTACATTAACAACCAGATATTCAACGTATTAAATACAAAAAATAAGAAATATAATAAAATGAAGTATAATTGTTTAAGTACGAAGTATCTACCAATATTTACTGCAAATTGGGCGGGACATCAGTTTTAAATGCGCCCATGGACCCAGTACAATCTGCCGCCTTAATATCTGTTTTCCCTTTCAATGGTTTTAAAGCTCCATAGAAATAATAAAGAAATAGATAATTAACAAAAAAATAGACTATTGTCAAGGTTTTTTTTTTTTTTTTTTTTTTTTTTTTTTAACTTTTTGCAATTGGGTGAAAAACGATTTTTCGTTTTCAGTGCCAGAAAATGTTGAGATTTCATAAAAGTCGGTATGTTTTGGTCGTACAAAAAATATTTTATTATTTTACTTGTTCAAGTACGCAGAAGATTTTTCTAAACATAACGTAGTATATAGAACTTGCGGACCGTATAAAAATTTAAACTTCATAAATTTTAAAAAATAATGATTTTGACATAAATAGCTTTTAAGAAGATCGAAGAAGAAAGCCAATAGTTTATATGAGTTGACAGTTGACACCAAGATTGCAGTTTTGACTTACAGTGTAAAGAGGGAAAATATTGGTGAATATGATTTCATTTTCGAACAAATCGCCTCAACGGGTTTGGTATCTAAACTAATTTGCAACAATTCCGTGACAATAACTAATAAACATTTTCTCTTATATCTCAATTAAATTATTTTTATTGTTCACGTTCATCTTATATCGATACAACTATGTTTCACCAGAGATGGTCGAACTCGTTCGCTGTGAAAGGACTTTGGATTTTTGGGACCCCTTTGGACCACTTTGGATTTTTGGAGGGAGCAACTTTTTTTTTTTTACGAAACTCATTATTTTACCATCTTACTAGTAAAAGTCAATTATATCAATTACTATTCTAGTTTCCTTTTCAATTAAATTATTTTTGCTGCTCACGTACATCTTATATCGATACAATCAGGCAGGGTTGGACTCGGTCACTGTCAAAGTTGTAGAACCTGGATTTTTGCCGGGCACAACTTTTTTAACGAAACTCGTTATTTTACCACTTTACTGGTAGAAGCCAATAATATCCATTCATTCCCATTCCAGTTATTCTTTCTAGAAATTGATCCGAAATTGAAAGTATCCTTGAAAAACTGAAACCAAAACCGAAACAGTATAAAGATAAACGAAAAGATTAGAAAAAAAAAATCGTTTAAAATATTGAAATGTAAACGAAAAGTTTGTAAAGAACGTTGTTGATTAAACATTAGCTTGTGAGTGTCGTCGCGTGACTGGTGTGGGATCAGAAGTATAAATAAGATGTTTTCATTAATAAATTATTAATAAATTTAATTTTGAATAAAACAAGTTAATAAAATTATTTACAATTTTATTAATAAACTAATTATTTTAATAGTAATAATGGCTCATAATTCAATAATTTTCATGCTTTAATTTTATCTGAATAACAAAAATAGAATGGAAAATGTTTATGGTATGTGGTTTATGATCGACTTACGATCACGTTCGGTTTTGTCCAGGTTTTTGCAGTTAATTTTAATATATATTCGTAATTCAAATTATGTATATTATTTCTGATGTCAACATCCTTTTTTCTATGTGCATTCAAAACGCTCAACGTAGAATGCAAATAACAAACATTGCAAATAATTTCATATCACTTTATAATTTAGGATCTACCCGAAAATCCAAGAATTCAGTTTGATCGAATTCAAATACTATGTCCGGATAGAGCTTAAAACAATATAAAATCAATCTTTAAAAATTCTTTAAAAAAAAATCTGCCAAGCTAGGACGTAAAAAAGTAACTTTCAAAACGCCCCACGTTGAACAGCCCTTCTCTAACGCAGGCCTGTCCAAATTTTAGTATGCATTGGCGCCAGTGTTGAATTCAGGGGGTGGCCATTCCCCACCGGAAGATTTGAAATTTTATGCTTTTAATGGTCAAAAAGTGCAATTTCCTCTTCGGAACTCTATAATGTCCCCCCCCTTCCGGAACTCTCTCCCCGGTGACAAATGTCTGAATTCAACACTGAGTGGCGCGTTTCTGTTGATTTGTTTTGTTTTCAATTGTTTTACAGTTCGCTTTAAAATGCAAAAAATTGCTAATTTCATTAACAAATGATCAATGTAATCAGCAGTTATGCTCTGCATAACTGTAAACAGAACACACAGCTTTTAGATAATCAAATACTACAATTAAGAAATTAAAAATTATCTTTAAGTTTTAAGAAACTAAGAAGAAACAAAATAAACATCTAAAGACTGAATGACTAGCTACTATAGTGTTCATTCTGTCGATGTAATCAGCCGCCATTTCGGCCCGACCGGGAAAGGGCGAAGATTCGAAAACGTCAGAGTACTGATTGACCAATAGCAGAGCTGTATTTTTCTCTTGTACATGAATTCGTGTACGGTTTGCTAATATGCCTCCGGGAATCTGGTTGACGCGGTTATTTTTGCAGTAATAAGTTAATTAGGTAACTGTGGTTGTGTAGTTGCTATATAGTGTGGTAGTAGTTGGAATCAGTGGTTGGGAACGCATTTCGCCCTCTAGTTTGTAAGTTCGTAAAATTTGAGCTACGTCTTAACTTCAAGTGGAATTTTCGATTAGCAGTTTAGATAGATCCTTCAGCTGTGAGTGTTTGACAATTTAGTCAGAAGTTCAGGTTTCTATTTCGAATAAAGAGCAACATCGAAATTTATTTACAGTGATATTATCTGCTAAAATGAATTTCTTAGGTTCCTGCAGAACAAACGGAAATGTCATTTGGATCTGTGTTAAATAAGTTATATTTAATAGTTACCTCTCAGTCTTTCTTAAAGTGAGCTTATTTCTGATCGTCTGCATTAATTCCAATGCTAATTCTCTGTTTACTGTTACAAATAAATTGTTGTGTTTGGTTAAATCTGTGTCGTGGCCTGTTATCCTATTGACAGCCTCGAAGGATATGTCACACACTTAAGTTACTGTTTTTGACAATAATATCTATGACATTGATATTAATAATATTTTTAAACAAAAGTTAAATAAACTTTTGACTTTTGGTTGATATAAAAGTTGTGAACCACAATCTTGAAAAATTTCGCCACTAAGGCAGTGATAGATTCTAACATGTTTTTGTCCTCCCTGTTTTCGAGGCAAGCTGATCGAATTTCGAAAAAAAAATCTTATGTTTATTTTCTATATTTTGCAAAAATTCATCTGTAAGGTCAAGATGGAGTCTGAGGTATGTTTTAGCACCCCCTCTGGCAGCGGGAAGGGGCAAGGAGTTGAATTTAAAAATATCCTCCATGGCTCAAGATTTTATTCTGAGACTTTACATCTTTCAAAATTTCATCACGAAGGCTGTGATAGATTCTGGGATGCGTTCCTTCCTTGGGAAAAAAGGGAAACAAATTCAAAAAAATCATCTGATCATGTTTATATTCTTATAAAATATCTTGCCAAAATTTTATCTTCAAAGACCATCATAGACTATGAGATACGTTTTTGCAGTCCCCCAAAGTTAAAAAAGAGGCCAAATTTCAAAAAATGTTATCCGTATCTGTAAGGCCAAGTTAGATTGTGAAGTATGTTTTAGAAGACCGTCTGGCGTCTGGGGGGACAAAGAAAAAAGTTATCCGTATCTTGTATTTATATTCTGCATCTTACAAAATTTTATCACTGAGGCCGTGACAGGTGTTATGATACGTTTTTTCACACACCCCCGCCCACAAGCAAAATTTAAAAAAATCATACGATCGGATGTTTATATTCTTAGAAAGTATCTTCCCAAAATTTCCTCTTTTAAAGCCGTTATAGATTCTGATATACATATGTCTTTGCAGCGGGCAAGGAGGAGGCGAATTTCAAAAAAAGTTAGCCGTATCTGATACTTATATTCTGATACTCTGCATCTTACAAAATTTCATCATTCAGGCCGTGAAAGATTTTGAGCTTTTTTAATTAATTCCACTTTCTCTTCTGGGGATCAAGGAAACTGAATTAAAAAAATCACCTGAATCTGGAATTCTAATCTAAAATCTACCATCCTGCAAAATCTCGTCACGTAGGCCATGAGAAATTCGGAGATATATCCCTCTCCGCTTGAAGAGAAAGGGAAGAATTTCTGAAAATCCTGTATATCTTTTCACTATATATATATAATTACTAATACTTACAGAGCCGTTCTTATGGGTATGTGACAGGTGCGGCCGCACAGGGCCTGACGCTCGAAATTTTTTTTTTAAATACTTATTACCTTTGTTGTGAATATTTATTTCATAATAAAATTTGTATGTGGAAACATGCTTATTTATAAAATGTAAAATATTTTATCAATAAAATGTTCGGGCAATTAGTGGACGCTCGAGAAGAGAATAGTTTTTTGTGGCTTCTATTCAATCTACAGGCATTTTTATACTTTAGCCTAGGCAGTACCCGAACAATAAATCTGGACAAGCGCATCGACGGAATGTGAATTGTTAAGTGATCGGTGCTGATGATAATTCTGGTAAACTGCTCGCTATTATTTTAATAACTGTTTATAACGTAACAACACTAATTTGTTTTTCTTCTTGTACAATCAAGTTTATCTTTTAATTACACGAATATGAAGATCATCACCCCACGCATATGTATGTCTTAGCGAGTAAATACGACAGGACTAAACTGAAGATTTAAACTCTCCAAAAGTTATGAAAGGTTAAGTTTTTAAAGATTTTTAGAGAAAAGAAGGGATTGATTTTGACTCAGATTTTCCCTTATTTTAAAATTCTTTTATTAAATAAAAATATTAACGTGTTTAATATTTGCTAATTAAATGAAAACCGTTAAACAGGTTACGATGTCATCAAGTAATTTTAACAGACTTACTTTCACTACAAATTTATTTTTTTAATAGCAATTTCTACTCCCGCTGGCTATTTTAAAAAAAAACATGTCTATGACAATTTCAAGAGAAATCTACCACTTTTTTTTTGTAAATAGTAGTACAAACCAAATATAAAAATGTTCGATAGTGGCAGCCCTGTTATCGGTCCGTGGAACGTATTCAAATGCATGCATATTTTAGCCATTAATATTTTTATTATTTATGCTTGTGTTTAAATCATCAGAAACGAATTAATTTTTTTCTTCCATCAAGTTGTTTTAATAATTGCTTGATTTTTGCATAATGTTAATTGGCATTTGGTTGATCACTGATCACCTGCTCACAAATGCCACGTTTTCAGACGGATATCCACCCCGGTCCAGAGGAAACAATCCTGACCAAGTATAAAAGTTAATGAGCAAAAATCATTAAAATCAGACCCAACCCAACCCAATACCTACTAAAATTTCTTATATTTGTTAGCCAGTATTATCCTACAATTAAAATAATATTGCATATATATATATATATATAAACAAATTATTTAGATTATATGTCCAAAAGCCATGATATACCGAATTACAATATTAATAATTACATAAGACATTCAATTGAAGACTGATTTAAATTAAATAGTTTAGAAGGAAAGAAAAGGATGATTAAAAATGTGATAATTTTGAAGCGCTCTATGAAGGAAGGCTCTAGAAGGTTTCGTAGTAAAGGGCTTCGTTTTTACTAAGGACGGCTGTGAATACTTAGAGAAGAAAATACTTATCACATAATTGCTGACTTTTCTTATTATCTCAAGTTTTTTTATTTAAAAAATCATATTGATTAAGTTTGGTAGATACTACATTAATCAGTTCAAAGTATATGACTTGCGAATGAAATTAACTTTCTTTTTTATAGAAAAAAAAATTACGATTAATATAAGATTCGCAAAATTTTAAATTTAGTAAATTTATGTTTGAAACATTATTCAGTAAATATACGTTTGAGCAATTTGAATAACACTAGCTTTCTCAGAAATATTGCAGATATCATCATGTTTGTGTTCAGAGACTCCACATTCCCAAACAAATTCCATTCGCATACAGGTTTGTTTGCAGACAAGAGTAATGGAACGTTACAGGAAGATGAGATGAATTCCTGATCGGAAGCATTCATGTGTAGTATTTGTCATCATCAAAAGCATTGGTGAATGCGATTTTGTAGGACCTACCAAAATATTGCCGTTCAAGAATGTAACAAAAGGTGAGACAACATACACAAGAAAAACTACTTGATGTCCGTCCTGCATTGCATAATACGAGGGCTACTTTCAAAAGAACCATCAAAATTTGAGTGAAGGTATCTATGAGGATATGTGTTTAGAAAAATGATGGCAATAACATTTTTCAGCTATCTCATATTAAAATATTCTTAATTTTTCAGAAAAATTATCTTCTTTTAATTTAGGTCAGGGAATTTCTAGACCAGAAAATTCTTGTGAACCAGTATTTTCTTATAGAAAAACTCATCTTTAACATGGCAAACTTTCCCGGATTAAATTAGGTTAATTTTTATATAAAAAAATAATGGAAAAATTCCCTGAAATGCAGGAGCCCTGTAACAATTGTGTGCAATCTTTAAGATATGTGCTTTTATGTATGTGCATAAGATACTATTGACGATAAGTAACGTTTTGCATATTAAACAACTGATTGTTTACCAGTTGTGCAAAAAAATAGCATCTGCAATATATTTCGAGCAATGGTAAATGGTACTGTAACAGTTTTGAGTGATTAAATTACCTCCTGGGCACAATTGAATAGGTGATTTGAGAAACTACATAAGTCTAAGATTAAGTCAAACACAGATGCTAGATATTTTAAGAACTTATCAATTACTTATTTTAGAAGAATTAAAAACCTTTCGATTTATGTAAAAAATATTAATCCTAATTTTATTAGATAGACACAAATCGTTTATGTCTACATCTTAACCCTTCTATCATTTAATAGGATTTTAATTTTAAATTTTAGTAATTTCCTCTAGTATTTCTCACATTATTTAAAACAAGAATTTTACGATTAGACAAAGCAAAGATAACAATTAATGATAACTAAAACATTCTACTACTACGAGGGGTAGTCGGAAAATAAGTTTCCCCTGGCGACTGTGGACAGAGGTGTGTATGAAAGACAAACAATGTAAAGAGACATTAAAGACATAACTTTATTTTTCCACATAAGTACCAAGTACATTGAGACATTTGTCAAACCGCTTTATAAGCTTCAAAAAGCCCTCCAGGAAAAAAAATCAGGGCTTTGCAGACGAAGCGTTGAACGGCTATGGGCGAAAGAGGACACAGCAGGTGAACGTGAACGTGCAAGACACCGATACTTCATTGGGTAGAGGTCGATCACGATCAAGCAGATGGCGCTGTTGCGATCTCTACCCAATCGTGTACAGATGGCGCTGTTGACTGCAACAGCGCCATCTGCTTGACCACGGTCGACCTCTACCCAATGGTGTATCGGTGTCTTGCACGTTCGCGTTCACCTGCTGTGTCGTGTTTCGCCCATAGCCGTTCAACGCTTCGTCCGTATGCAAAGCCCTGATTTTTTCCAGGAGGACTTTTTGAAGCTTATAAAGTGGTACGACAAATGTCTCAATGTACTCGGTACTTATGTGGAAAAATAAAGTTATGTTTTATCTTTAATGTCTCATTACATTTTTTGTCTCTGTCAACAGTTGAAAGGGGAAGCTTATTTTCCGACTGCCCCTCGTAAAATAGAAGAACACTTATGGAATGATGGGGTGAAACTCATGGAAAAATGATAGTTTTATAACATTACTTTTATGTCAAATACAATTACCATGTAGTTACTCTTAACATATGTGACAATATTTTCAAATATTTCAACACAACATTAAGGTTTAATAATTGTTAAACTGCAGAATTGGGATATTAAGTAAAGCGAGAAAGTAGTGGTATTTAAAATTTATATTCACGGCCATTGGTGACGATTTTGAGTATCAATAAAACGATGTCAGTGAACTTTTGAAATCACAGATTCAATCTTATTTCTATGAGAAATAAGGAGCGTACACATCTTATCAGCATAATACTTTTATTAGTAACTGTTAAAAAAACTCAAAAAGTAATTTTACAAAACAAAAACATTGAATCAAGTTACACTTCTTACAAATTTGAATGCTAATCATTTCAAGTTGAAAAGTTATTGATAAATTGCAAATACGCATAACAAAATTTGTAAAACTCTTTTAAAAATGATTAATTGCTTAGAATAAAATATATTTTTAAAGTTCTATAAGATTGTACAAATCCTAAAAGTTTCTATATATTTCATTTTCATAATCTAATAAATTCTTTACAACGGATCAACACTTTTCACAATTGTAAAATGTTAAACTGTATAAAGTATAAAATTTGAGCATGTATAAATGTCAACACTTTATCATAAATAAAATAACAGTAAAAGCTCAGCTCATTTTGAACAAGTTTTTAAGAAAGCTTTTGTCATTTTGCATTAGTTACAGAATTGGGATCATTTCACGCATCTGGACTGAAACTTTATACAAATATTCCCTATTTGGTGTAGATGTATATCAAATAATCCTGATTTATTTTTATGTTGGGAAAGAAAAACTTCTCGAAAATATAGTTTTTAAATATTTGTATACAACTCAAAAACACTGTAAAATCGAAAACATTTTTGAAACTCAAACTTGGTACAAGCACTTAACAAGTAATGAGTTGAAAGTAAAAATTTGACTGAATAAAAATACTCTGTACGTTATTGATATTTAAATAATAGAAAATGAGACTCTGTATAACATTTGAATTCAATCTTTTGAAACAAAACAATCCACTGTTTCCTGATAAAGGAACATCCCTCACTGCAACAAACGATTGGAAATAGTCTATTTTTAAATAATGTGCATCTACATATTGAAAACAGCCCAAATGTTGGCATGAAATCTTCGGTTCAAACTATGCCTAGATACCAAATTGTATGTCATTTGGATGATAAGTTTTAGAATTATTAAATTACGTTTTCATATTTTTATTAATATCTCCTGAAATTATTGTTCGGTTAAAATACTAAAAAACCTGAACATTGAATTTGTAATTTTTATAATATGAATTATGAATTGTGAAATTAATATTCGAAAAAAAAATATGAATTGCAACCTACAATTTTTTTTATGGATTTATATTTATTATGTCCTGCTTTATGCCCATTTAAAATTTTTATTCGAAGTAGTTTTCCAATTATGCTAAAAAAACGGCATAGTGCTGGTTTAAGGGGCAGTCTATGATATGAGGGAAAGCATAATTTGAAAACATATTTTACTCATTTTATAGTTGATTCAAATAAGATTTTTTAAACCCTTTTAATTTTTTTTACTAAAATTTCGTAAATCATATTTGCATGACATATAATTTTACGTCAGTTATGTAAATTAGTTTCGCTTTTATTTTTAAATTAACAAAGCTCATTTTTTAAAAAATCAACAGTTCTACCTTAGAAAAAAAAATCTTACTCATTATTTTTGTTACCTTTAATTGAATTTCCAACTTCTTCTTCTCCAGTCCAATAAACATATTTTATTTTTTTCTGCGGTATATATGTTTGAAGTAAAGTTTCTTATAAATGCATATGTGTTGTGTATTTGCTGAAATTTGTTTTAAAAATATGCCATTAGAAATCGAGTTAAGATTTATATTCACACGGAAAAGCAATTTCTCTGGGTTTTTTCTACATTGTTCTCTTATACTGCTCCATACTATTTTATATTCTAATTTATCTAACCCGCCCGGCGTTGGCCGAGCCCGTGATAATAACAATCTGTTCTATACGAACATGACTGAAATCTGTAAGGCTATCGAAATCAAGTCGAATGAGGCAAACCCCGTCGTAATCGGGCCCATTGAACCCGAGATCGGAAAGCGCTCCTTGGCGGTAGAAAGTCAACTAAAATATTTAAGGCTAACGATATCAAGTCGAATGAGCCAAACCCTTTTTGTGATCGGGCCCATACAATCCAAGATGCTTCTGTAGTTCCACCTTCCACCGCCTGGGGGGAGCAATATGTTCTACACGAACATAGCTGAAATCTGTAAGGCTATCGAATTCAAGTCGAATGAGCCAAACCCCGTCTTAATCGGGCCCATAGTGTCTGAGATAGAAACGCCCCTACCGGTAAAAAAAGGAACTAAAATGTCGGAAAGCCCGTTCAATTCTGTACACAAAACGAACAACAATTTCTGGTTTGACATCGTTAATAAGTAAGAAAATTAGTAAACACACTTTATTAACTTCGAATTATTTGTGCTTGCGCGAAAAAAAAAACGGAAATCGGCAGAAAAGAGTTGCGGTGAAGAAGTTTTTCAAATGAATAATATTCAAATTTTTTAAAGCCAAAGGAGTCTTTCTACACCTGAATGTACTCACTTTAACTTTCTTCTGTCAGATTTGGCGTATTTCGATTAAAAAGAACTCTTGCAACGGAAGGGATTCGGCAATTAAATATTGCCAAAATAGCGGAAATCGCGAAAGTGGGTTGAGTAAAGGAGAGGTTTCGAAAGGGTTAATATAGATATTTTTTTAAAGCCAAAGGGTGCATTTTGAAGAAAATGAACGCGGCTATGATCTGGTGTCTACAGTTTGTCCGTATTCGCATTTCCCGAGTCGATGCCGATTTTTAAAACTGGGCCGAAAAACGAAAATCGTGTGAGTGAGTTTTGGAAACGATTTTTTTTCGGAGCGTTAAGCTTCAAATTTTTCAAAACGAATACCAGATTTTTAAAAACAAAGGAACGTATATTAGGGGTGCGGTATGTTTAGTTTTTTTGTATCTTGTTTATAATCCCAGGTTCTAATTTTTAAAGATAGGAGAAATCGTTAAAAATGCGAAATTGACTTACGGTAAGAGACGTTTTTGAAAGGGTTAACGTTATTTTATTTAACTAAAGGTTTCTGCCTGAACCTGATAGAACGCAGATGGCCTTAGGTGTGTTTGTTTTTTGTTTGGTAATTTTAAAGAGCCGATGCACGATTTTATTCATCGCAGAAAATCGGAATTTGCAAAAGTGAATCCTGCGCTCGAATTTTTTTTCAAAGAGTTAATATTCGTATTTTTCGAAAACGATTGAAGATGTCGAAAAGAGAACAAATGTAGATATTGTCTAGTATTTTTCGTTTTTCGTAACTTGGTCAAAAGCACCGATAGGCATTTTTAAAAATTGCGAAACGGCGTACAGCAAATATACTTTTTCGAAGTGTTAACTTTTAAAACCGAAAGTGGCTTTGAAAAGGGAAAAGTTGGATCCTTTATTTGGTGTACTCTGTTTTTCCGTATCTCTTCGTAGTCTGGCGGATGCGAGGTTTGGAAAATGAAAAACATGAATTTGACGTTTCTTGATTTTCTTTCTTTTAATGGTTAAATGTAAAATTTTTCGAACCGACAGGTTCGTTCGAGACGTAAAAGTACGTTCTTCGAGAATATGTCGACGGTTTTTCTGCATTTCTAAATTCACCATTCGCCCATGGTAAATTTAGAAAAACGGAGAAAGAAACGGGATGACTTGCGCTTTGATTCTTCTCTTGACGGAAGGTGCGTAAAAAGGGCTTTTGAGCATGCGCGCACGGATTTCGGAATAGTTTCTTTTGTTTGTGATCTTTGATCAGTTTTTAATTAATAACTACTCCAATTTTCAAAATATTAAAATTCTGAGCTTCAGGTGCACCAGAAGAGGCATTGGACTATCCTCACCCAAATTTTCAGACTTTTAAGTGCTGTAGATTTCGCAGACAGACAGACAGACACAACAGAGAGTGAAACTTTCTTTTATTAGTATAGATTTTGTATTCGCCGATATTCTTCACATGTGAATTTAGAAAAGAACGAGTAAAATAAATTCAAAATCTGAGAAAAAACATTATAAAAGTATGGATAAAATTCCAATCACATTCACATATTCGAAAACTATTTTAACCACATAACATTAACCTTATATACTTTTTAATCGGCTAATTCACCTCTTGTAAACATTATAAAATGAATATTGAAAAGGATTTGACCTTATATAACAATAGCCGACACATATTATGAGTAAAATGGTCATACTGGCAAGAAATAATACATTAATAGAAGTGACTTAGGATTTCAACAATCGAGTTCCGGACTTCAATTTGGATACAGTGTGATTACCTAAAATATGCTCATTTTAAATAATTAATTTCTCTGAAACTAATCGTAGAAATTTCATGAAATTTGGTATCTAGGCATAGTTTGAACTGAAGATTTAAAACATTTTGTCGAAAATGGGTTTTGCCATTGAAAAAAAAAAAACTGAGTTTGGGTTTGTTTTGATATGTACTTTACCTACCTTGTATACTTTTTGCCTCCTAAGCAAAGTTTATGTACATCATTTAAAAGTAGAATTATTTTCCAATCGATTTTCTTTTACAATAATTTATTGCAGAGTTAGAAGGAGTGTTAACTTTTTTTCCATGACTATACCCATGTTTTGACAAATGTTTCTTAGTTAAATAAATTGAACCCATAGGTTTATTACTCAGTTGCGTTTTCCATTTACATAAAGGAAATAATATTGAATGGGTAATTAAAAATAACAAAAGCCTTCTTCAAACTAATAGTTTTTGGTCAAATAAATAAAAGAACAAGTAGAAATAAATATAAATAGTGTCAAAAATAACCAAGATAAATATTTTATTAAAATTAAGATTTCTCAAAGGTCGTAAGCTCAGTCAATTAAATAGTCAAAACAAAATTTATCACTTATTCAATTATTTTAAACAAATATCAATCAAACATTTGTAACAAAACTCACATGTCTAAATCTGGCACAAGATTTTTTTCTAGAAAGCAAACAAGTAAATTGCTTAACTGTTGAATACATTTTCCAAAATAGTTCACTGGTACACCGTTTTCACAATGTTTGGAGTCGAAATAAAGAGTAATAAAAGCTAACCATAATCTTTGGAACTTGATTTACCTGTCTAATTTATTCTGTAATGGTGATATGCTTTCCAAAAATGAAACTTCTCTAGCTGAGTATAGTATTAATATATCATGCAATCTTCAATAAAAACTCATCGAAAAGTTTTTTTTAATGTCCAAGTAATTTGAATAATTCTGTCAGACATAATCCTTCAAACTCAGTAAAAGCAAAACTTTTTTTCTGGAAAGTTTAATTTTTCAAGAAAAAAAATTAAAAGTAGGGTATTACCAAAATTTGCGAATGAATTTTTTCACATTATTTAATTGCAGAAAAATATTACAAATTATCTGATTAATTGCAGAAAAATTTTTAATCTTAAGAAAAATATTAATCTAAAATAGTGGAGCCATACGTCTTGGAAATTCTAAGAAGTGCATTCAGTCAATTACAGTAATTTCCGGCGTATAATCGCGTATTTGCGGATCAAACAATCCTATTTCAACCCAGATTTTTTTTTTTAATATAAAATGGTTTGCTGTAAATATTTAATTTTAATTATTAAATGAAATTTCTGGGTCGAAATAGGATTGTTTGATAATTACGCTAACCCAAAAGTTGAAAGATTTTAACTGAAATTGCACTTTACAAAAATACTTAATACTGTGAGTCCCATTAGAAAAATCTATAGATTTAAATTTTGAAGCTCCAAAGCAGAAGCATTACATTAGATCATGTAGAGGCTTGTGATGAATTGAATGCGTAGCTGCAGTTTTTTCAAACCAAATATACAGGATTTAAACCAGAAAAATTATTTAGTGAAAGGTTTTTGTTTTTATGTGGTTAAAAGTTACCCTTTTTTTATTTAATAAAATTTCTGGTTTTATTTGAACGAAACCAGCAGCTATGTTAACGTATACGAGAAAAGATATTTTCCAAATTAAGGAAATTAAAGAATATACAATTCCATATAGAATCACAGTTGTTACAGTAAGCTTAAGGCTGCTTATTCAAATATGTTATAAAAAATAAAAGTGTTCTTGGTCAAACATTTAAAGTTGTCTAATTTAATATAGATTTTGAGGTAAGCTTACTGACCTTCATTTTAAGGCATTAAACAAAACCAACTACTCTATTAAAGAATAAAATTATGAAAAGAGTTTGAGTGGAATGTTCATTTTAATTTTCTAGCCAATGGATTACCTCAAAATTTATATCCCTGATGTTCAATTATTTAAACAGAATACCTTTATTGGTTGAGATTTAAATTACCATAAATAGTTTTCAGACAACTAAAACAGGTGATAAATAACAAATTTCTGTCATTTCAGAAAGTTCAAAAATATTAAAAAAATAATTTGCAAGAAAATATCAGTCTCATAATAGACTAGTTGAATTTTTTTTTTTTTTTTTTTTTTTTTTTGCATGGCAAAAAGATGTTTTCGATTCATGATGGAGATTTTAACAATGAATGAAATGATGGATGAATGAAAGCAGGAATAAGAGATAACAATTGAATGACAATAATTTACATAATTAGGAATGAATCCATTTTAAATGAAAGTACAAAACCTTGTTTTACTTTCAGATTCCTAATATAAAACAATAATAATTTAATATATTTTTTTTTTATCACGTCCATACATGAAGATCATTGATATATTTCGAAATTCATAAAATTGTTACACATATTTAAGAAGATTTTTCTGCGGGCACCACAACAAATAATTTCTGCATAGTGAAAGTAAAGGAATCTGAAAAGAACAAAAATAAAAATATTAAACAAAATTCTATAAATAACAGTAACGAAAAAAAAATCTTAACCATCTACTCAAGGCATCCAACAATCACGAAAAAGATTTACGACGTTATTATCATTTTGCTTCAGCGTCAAAATACTTCGATTTCAAAATTTAATAGAATCCTTTTAGAATGTATTGTTTCTTGCAATTGTTAACAACAATAACTTAATATTACTTATCTCTAGATATAAAGTTCTTAAAAATGAAACTATTATGTTTTCAAATCAATATGTATAGGTTTGGCCCTAGATTTAATATATATATATATATATAGCAAACACGTACTAATTTCAATTCCTTTCATTCGAGGTTACAAATGTAGAGGAAAATTTCAATTTTATTGAAAAAAAAATGAATAAATCATCAACATTTTTCACAGCAAATTTTATTTCAGATGCTATATGAACCAGAACTTTGCTTTTACACATTCTAAAATTAGAAAAGTCTCCGAACACATTAAGTAAAGTTTAGTGGAAACCAAACTTAGGTCTTTGCTTATTTCTTTCGAAATATATTATTGAAAATAAGCAAAATTTCTAGCTTGCGATTTCTTATACAAAAGCGGCACTAGAAGAGGGGGTCCGGTGGGGAAAATATTTTGGCTTGGTTGTGGAGTCCTGCATCGTTTAGGGTAATCCGATTTTCTCCACACAAGACCTGACCCGGGTCGGGTGCATATTAGTTTTTAAAAAATGACCCGATGTTGGTTTCTAAAAAAAAAATACACCACCTGCTGTTAAGGCTGCCGTTGATTGTTTTCTTTGACTATAATTGTTTCGGTTTGGATTAATCTGATTTTTCGTCCAGAATATTATTTCAGATTAGAGTCCTGCATCTGGTCAAGTAACCCGATATGACTCCTGGTTCGGTTTGGAGCTAATTGTTTTCGTTCGGGATGAGTTTTGATACTTATAAGAATTCGGGTTAACTCAATTTTACAAAAGGAAGTCTGTTTTAAATGAAAAACTTCTATATTTAAATATGAGTGAGTCTGTTTACACGTTTCATTTCTGCATAAAATATAAAATTGATATTATAGATAGGCTTTTTTTTACCATTGTTTTAAACTATAGACCTTTTTTTGTTTCGAGTCGAGTTCGGGTCGTTGAAAATGGTTTTGTCGAAGTCGGGGTGTGTTTTGAGTCAACGGAAATTTTTTTGTGGAATTCGGGTTGCGCTTCAGGTAGACATTAAGCGGAATTTTCGGGTTCGGATCGGGAAGCAACCCTTCCTGGTCTCTATTTCAGAAGGAAACTATATATTTGAATAGGAATGAGTAATTATATGTTTATTTTACAACATAAAAGATAAAATTGATATTGCAGTTATGATTACAGACTATTTTCTATAATTACATTAAAATTTGGGTAATTTTTCTCTAATTGTGGGTTTCGGGTTAGGTTGGGTTTATATTAAAGTAATCTGGGTTGCGGGTTGGCTTTAAATAAAATTTTATTTATTATCCGGGCAGGACTCAAGTTGGATGATAATTTTCACGATTTCAACAAATTAAAATAATTATTTTAGTCATTTCATGTGTTTTCGTTAGTCATTTGTCAACTGATTCCTTTCAGTTACCTACGACATCGAAATCCAGAATCAACTCGGCCCGAACACGAAAAATCGGGTTACCAATTTAACCTGATGCAGTATTTTTTAGGGACGCGGTGGTCCACAGTGGTTGGACTGCTCCATATTGAGTCGTTGACACACCCATATATGTGCACGTAAAAAGTGTAATATTGAATGACCTTTTATTGGGAGATTGCCAAGATTTTCCTTTCACTTAATGCTCAAAACTTTTTCCTTAGGTATTTCCAAAATAACCTTTATTAAGAGATTCATTGACAAGCTGCAAAATATATCCTACAATTCATCTCGAATTTAAGTAAGATGTTCGGGTTATGTCAAGTCAACCCGAAAACCGTTCCGAACCACCGCAACCCAACCCGAATCCGTCCAAGTAATTTTAGTCGACCTCAACCCGAGCCGAACCATAAATGAAATAAAATGAATCCATATTGTAATGCAATGATGGAAATATATCTCTAGTATCAATTTATATCTTAAGTAGAAAAATCAATATATACTCATTAATATTCAAATTTTATGTATTGATTTTTCTACTGTGATTTTCTCACTGAAAAATATTTTGGAGATTCTTTTGAGACATCGATCATTCCGAAGTGTCAAAACGAAACCCGAATTCAAAACAATTAAAGCCACCACGACCTGAAGTCGAATCGCGGTTGGGTAAAATCGAGTTATCCGACCCGATGCAAGATTCTAAGTGAGTGTGTATCAGTTATGCCTGCTTATTTACTGTAATGCACACAGACAAATGATTGCAGGCAGGGTCACATAGGGTCGGGTAACACAATTTACCCGGCCTCAGCTTCGTTGTGGGGCGTTTTTACTTTAAACGTTTCTTGTGAGGGTTGGCTTTGGGTTGGGTTTTGACTCTTTTGTGTCGGATCCGGGTTGACCGATTTTTCAAAAGAAAGTTCAGAATGTATTCTCAGATAAAAACTATATATTTGAAAGGATAATAAAATACGGTCAAATCAGGGTGGGAAAAGTTTAAGGGTCACCCCACCACCTAATATGCCTAGATAAGCTCAAAACACAATACAATGCATGGGAGCTTTTTGATTGTGGAGAGAACCATGTTTTCTACACAATATCAAGTAAATTATTGCTGATTTTATTCATGTGGAATAGTATTATTAACTAGGATGCTGATAGGGAAAATTAGAAGAAGAAATAATGAAATTGGAAAGTAAGTAACTCGAAAGTGTGGGGTATCTTAAATTGGACCAAATTTCCTCCAGAGAAGTTGCGACTGAATCAGAACTCATAGGCAAAACTTTAAGGGGTGATAGACCACATCTAAACAAGCTATTTTTGCCATGTAATGTATGGGCGTATCGCAAGCGGTAAATCGCTAGATGGCGTTGTCAGTAAATACACAAAGTGCTGGTTTTTCATGCATATCTTCATTTCTACCGAGAATGTGAAGAAGAATGGTCGGTTTTACTAATCAGGAAAAGGCGGACGGTGTTTCGGTTGTGGTTGCTCTCTCCACGGTCAGAAAGCGATCCACTGCTTGAGTAACGACCATGTATGGAGTTTTCACCCAGGCAATCCCAGTTTTCCCGAATCAACTGTATAGAGATAGAATTATAACCTACTTTTCCATAATTTTATTCAATTACGGATCAATTTTCTTTCATTCCGGGTTCTGTTTAAAGTGTGATCGGGTTACGGTCGATGAATTTTTTTTTGTCGGTTGAAATAGAATTATCGGGTAGAATCCGACCCGCGCAGGACTCTAATCCGTATATACACTATATGGCCATTAATGACCGGCAACTTTCAATTTTAGACATTTTGTCGAATAGTTTAAAATGTACTTGTCAGATTCTTCTGGAATTTTAGGATTCAAAAGAACAGGTCTGATTTTATATTTATCAACGTCGATTTGATAAGGAGGACAATTAGGGGGCCAAAAAATAATTATAGAAAAAAACTAATGCTTGGGATCACCCTGTAAAATAAAATGCACGAAATGATCTATCGCTGCAGTATATACATAGGCAGACATTGTACAATATGTGTATTCATTTGTGTAAGAATAGCATCATTTGTGTAAGAATGTGTATTAATAGAAATATAGCGATTTTTTTTTAAATTAAAAAAATTCTTGCATGTTTTTTTGCTTAGTACAGGGTTTTTAACCAAATTTAACGCCAGTTACAGAAAAATTGACAAAATATAGTAGAAACAATATAGTGCAATTGGAATGTAAATATATTAAATATTTAAGGAAATATGGGCAGTTGTATAAAATATTTTTTATCTACGCATGCGCAAATGATAACAAGGAACTTTTTGCATAATTTAATAGTCAACTCTATGGAGCAACTTAAATCAGTCAAATATCGTAAAAATTCAGAGAGATATCGACGTTAGAGTGAGCTGTTTTTTAGTTTCTCACTAAAACTCGTTGAATGATAAGGGATTGTTCACAAATTGTCATGTTTAATTTTTATACTATATTTCATTTTTTATTGATACTTTAGTTCGCCTTGGAAAACTTTATTCCACTAGGTTATAATACTTTTGGAACGGATCCTTTGATTTTGATAATTCTTTTTTTGTTCGAATAAGCCCGTTAGGGTAGTTTTTCAAAGAGAACTAAAGTATCATTAAAAACTGGAAAATAGTATAAAATAAAAAATGCCAATTTGTGGAAAATCCCTTATCATTCAACGAGTTTTAGTGAGAAACTAAAAAACAGCTCACTCTAACGCCGATATCTCTCTGAATTTTTACGATATTTGACTGATTTTTTAATAGGTTGCTCCGTAGAGTTGACTATTAAATTATGCAAAAAGTTCCTTGTTATCGTTCGCGCATGCGCAGATAAAAAATATTTTATACAGCTGCCCATATTTCCTTAAATATTTAATATATTCACATTCCAATTGCACTATATTGTTTCTACTATATTTTGTCAATTTTTCTGAAACTGGCGTTAAATTTGGTTAAAAACCCTATATGTTATAAGCAAAAAACATGCAAGAATTTTTTTAATTAAAAAAAAAATCGCTATGTTTCTATTAATATACATGCTATTCTTACACAAATGAATTCACATATTGTACAATGTCTGCCTATGTATATTCTGTAGCGGTAGATCATTTCGTGCATTTTATTTTACAGAGTGATCCCAAGTATTATTGTTTTTCTATAATGTTTTGTTGGCCCCCTAAATGTCCTCCTTATCAAATCAACGTTGATAAATATGAAGTCAAACCTTTTCTTTTTAATCCTAAAATTCCAGAAGAATCTGACAAGCATATTTTTAAATATTCGACAAAATGTCTAAAATTGAAAGTTGCGGGTCATTAATGGCCATATAGTGTACATGTACATATATTATGAATTTGGCACCTCTCTTGTTTTTAGACTTCAAAAATTTCCATATAATTTGAAATCAATTCTGCTAGAGATATAAAACTCAAGTATTCGACTCAATTTAATCAATCCCAAACAATAAATTACGATTGATTTAGAAATTCGACGATTTTTTTTTGTTTTGAAATACATTTTCGGGGACTTTAATTATTTGTTTGGGTTTAATATATCTGTTACATAGCAATTGTTTCACTAACTGAGACTTATCGGAATAGAAAATACGTAGGATCCCACTTTTAGGGATTTTATTCGCTAATTGTAAAAGAAATATTTCTTTATTTTAAAATGGAACTATTAAAATGTGAGTGAGAATATATTATTTATGCATGATCAAAATTTCAATTACTTTCCGAAGCAGTATTATTTTTGGAAATTATTCTATTATTCTACTGTAGTGGATAAAACAGAAATCGCGGATGTTTGTCGATACCATTTTCATTCAAATTTATATCTTAATAAATGTTTTCTAAAATAAATAACGTTTAAGGCTTTTCTCAGGGGTCATCAAAGGAGATTTCTCAGACGAGTAAAAGTAAATCTTTTCCAAGAGAAAAATAGAAATAAAAAAAAAGAAGAGAAAACATACATATTTAATTCCTAAATTTGAAATAATTTTCTATGATGTCATTTTGATTTCCGAAATCGTTGAGGGATGAATAAGTTATGAAAAGTAACATCACCTTTCAAAAAGATGAAAAACTGGAACCTTTTTCGAAAATTTTGGAATGTACACTATCAAAATTAGCATACAAAATCAATTTGTTTTTTATTTAGAAACATAAAATGTAAAATACTTTCCGAAAAATGAATTCCAAAATCGTTTCAAGTCAATGAAAATAAATTCCTTTACATTTTTGAACCTATTTTAATTGTGGTTCATTTTTTTAACTTTAGAATTTTCTGAGTTTGTAGACAGAAATAGCATTTACTGTGAAATGTTTTGTTCAAAGTATATTTTTCAAAAGATCTCAACACATCAAGTAGTCTTTAGCATGCATAAATGTAGAAATTTTTCTCAATTATTTCAATTTAAGAGCTAAAAAGATGACAAGCAAAGGCAGCTTATTTGAAAGTGTAGAAAGTAGACGTGGAATTTGTTGAATTAGAATTGTTTTAGAAATTAATAATATCGATTAAGTTTTACAATATTTATATTTTGAAATAAAGCTTGAAATAGAATGCATGTATCTTTTTTCCATATTAGTACCGGGTGCTTCACTTGGTACAGCGAAACTTGTAGTTGAATAACTCTTCAACGGGTGGAGCTAGTGACGTGAAATTGTGCACGCATGCGCAGGGATCCAAATAAAACTTATTTACGGACTATGGTTACTGTCGAAGAATGTACGATATTCAATCGAAGAGCGTGTTTTTTTAGTCAAAATGTTTTATCATTGTGATCAGAATTCTGCTGAAACACTCAGGAAGTGGTCTAGTGCCTGTAAAAATAGGCCAAAGCATATTAAGAGCATAAATAGCCAAGTTTGAACGAACAGGTTCAGTGGTTGATGACAAAGACAGCAAGGGCACTCGAAAACATCACTGCTGCCAAAACAGTGATGGAACTCGAATCTTGGTTCAACAACTTGACCAAGGCATGGAGAAAAGATCTTGACATTTTCCCTTACAAAATTCAGTTAGACAACCAATCGGCCCAGATGCTATTGAAAAAAGACATCAGAAAGTTTGTCAAGATCATGTGTAAAATGATCGACACTGGTTTCAACTGTGGTGATATCGTACACACTTCTGATTGAATGGCAATAAGAATCGTCAAAATTATCGTATTTGGGGCAGCGAGAAGCCAGAATTTGTAGTTGTTCATCCACAAAAGGTCATTGTCTGGTGTGGGTTGTGTGCTGGTGGCATTTTTTTGTCCCGACAGTGAATTCTGAGCGTTATCTCGACTTCTTGACAACGAGGTTTATTCGTTATGTCTACCACGAAGGATGGAGCTCCTCCACATTCAACAGGAGACGTCTTGCACTTGCTCAGAAGTCACTATAATAATCGTGTCATCGCAAGAGGCTTCTCGAATCGCTTTCGCTATGGATTTTTTGGCCCCCTTATATCCTTGACTTATCGCCACTAGACGTTTTTATGGAGCTATGATAAAGATAAAGCCTACAGAGATCGACCAAAAAAACATAGAAGAGCTGAAACTACGATAATAAGTGTGATAAGGTCGATTGCAACAGACCAACTCAAGCAGGTTATCGCGAATTTTGAGCAGAGACTGCTTCGTTTTCTCCTCAGATGGCCAACATTTTGAAAACATCATCTTTTAATCTCCTTTATTCTGATGTGTAAATCCTGAAATTTTGAAATAAAAATCTTTTTCGTTCAAAAGTTATTCGATGTTTTCTTTTTCTGTACCCTGTGAAACACCCTATATATATATATTAATTAGAATGCTGATCGGGAAATTGACTTTTTAGTTTTTGCATTGAAATATATTTTCTTTCTTTCCGATAGAAAAAAATACATATTAGAAGAAATAGAATTTTTTACTAAAAGAGTCATTATGGGCGATTCTCCAATAAGTGGGTAATTTATGTCCTTTGGGGTTATATACTGTATCTTGTCAATTCTATAGATATTTTTAGCATAAAATGTATTTTGTAATGTATTTCTAGAATTTGAAAAGGTATTTTCAAGAAAATAACTGTAATTTTGACTCCAATAATCAAATTGTCAATACTGTCCCTTGTCCTCACCTCATTCACTCATCTTCTGGAGCAATTTTAAATGTAGTTTTATGTAGTAGTATTTTTACCAAAATAAAAATTTATACATAATAAAGAATTTTTATTGTAAATTAAAAATATTCTTATATGTTTTCTGGTCTTCCCTAGTTTTTATGTCATTACTGTCCCCTTGTATAAAACTACTAATGTGACCACCAGGAGGGAAAATAAAATTTGGGGAACAGCTGCATTTAGTAGAAGCAGCAATCTGGATTGCTGAGAAAATAACAGGGTTTAATTTTCTGGACTTGTTACAAGCTACAAAATGGATAGAAAGAAAAGATTATGTTTCTTATTTGTCACTACTTAAATTATCTGTATTATTACTTTTATTTATTTATGATTTTGTCATGATATAAATTACTTTTGCTTAGTTCAATATGTAGTCTTACTGAGATTAACATACTGTGTGCACAGAAGCAAATTTCCTAATTTTGTCACTAATGTCCCTGTCACTACTATCCGCTTTCAATGAAATTACATCAGCTAATTTGGAATATTGAAATTGATAAATTTCAACTATGTGACAATGCTTATTTATAGCTTTAAAATGTGAAATAGGTTGAATGATTTTAAAGAAAAAACTATTTTATACGGGCAATAGATTAAGGAAAACACAACAAAAAAGTGATAAACACGAGTATTTTCTTATGGAAAAAATTCGTGTTGTTTATTTGACCGATTAATAAGTCCAATTTTTTATAAGAACATACTGGTGTATTCCCTTTTTTTTTCGATTGCGTTTTTACTTCATTTGTAGCCACCCTGTATAAAATAATGCTTTAAAAGAAAAATACTGTTTAAAGTTTATACCGAAATATTGTATATTACTCATCAGCCTATGAAAAATTGTTTAACATTTCAATTTTATTTTTCACTAAATGACAGAGTGAAATATTGGAGAATCGACCTTATATTTTTATAATCATCGTTAATTCGAAAGATATATTTTATACTAACCAAATGCTTTTCGAACTGCCTTTGGCTTATTTTCCCAGTAAATGAAAATGAAGTAAACTGGTACTCCTGTAGCGATTATAAGAGCTCCAAAACCTGAAATAAAACGAGTCTTTATAAAACATATATGTAATAAATTGTTTATTACCTGAACCATCTTTCAGAATTGTTCTGGGGTTATTATTGTAATACCTACTACTCAGAGGCATCTCCAATCCAGAGTGAAGCAGAATGAAGTTATTTACCACATGTGACGTGAGAGGTGGTGACGAATAATTTTTAAGACATGCGTGTCAATGAACAGAAACGCATCAAATGTTAGTAGCGTTTGGAAAAAATCGTTCTTGTATATGTTGAATTTTAGATCAAAAGACGTCGTAATAAGTTTGAGGAATCTATGAAGATCATCTTCATCCAAAGACATTCAACAACCATTCGCGTTGAAATAAGAAGTGCATAGTAAGTCCTTACGCGAAGTGCACAGGAAATCCTTTGAAGGACAATGTAATAAATCCTATCCGTTAGGAATGTCGGTCTCCGAAAATTGTAGTAGAACTTAGACGGTGGGTTCAAAGATTAACTGCAGTTTGGGAAACAACGAATTCAAATTATTTGAATGGGAGAGACAAAAGCAGACATCGCGACCATTTCAATCGTCTTCACGTCCGGAAGCGTTGGTAAAGCAAGCACATGACTGGGAAGCCTAGGATTCGGCCTAGTGGTTGATGCCCTTCTAGGGTTTCTGTTACTCGAATCTCCTGGGAGACTCGGATGCGTCCCCAAGTGCCATACAGCAGTTTCCTTTAGTACATTGGCCATGTCGTCAATTTCTTAGGGTAAAGGGGTGATGCGCAGGTGTCTGTGCCCCCTGGCAGTAGAACACACAGGACATCTTGGTCGTACTCGTGAAAAGTTCCCAAGAACTTGGGCACGGTGCTTAACCCGCCTTGAGGTGGTTCGGAGTTATTTTAGAAAACTCGTCTAATAGTCCATGTGTTTTGGTGTATGACTACTGCTAATAGAAGTGTTTCCATGCACCATACAATTATACATGCTGTAACATCCACAATAAATAGCAATCTCATTCATGCAGGTATGGAATGAAATGAAAGATATTGATTATGTATCAAGTGCTAGAAAATATGGACATTGTCACACCCATTTCATAAAACGGAAAAATCAATAACACGTTATTCTTTTAATTTATTTTATTACTGCTTTTGTTATTTTTTTAAATTACTAAATTAGGGGAAAATACTCTAAAAGTTATTCAAATATACCAGGTGTTCAAAATAACATATATCATTTTATAGCAAATTGTTTAAGCTTTTGAATAATGGTAAATTTATTTTGGTCCATCGATTCTTTCAATACGAAATAAAACGAAATCTTTGCGGAATCTTTGCGGAATTTGTTATT
The DNA here is from genome assembly GCA_963931845.1 of Maratus michaelseni. Lineage (NCBI taxonomy): Eukaryota > Metazoa > Arthropoda > Arachnida > Araneae > Salticidae > Maratus > Maratus michaelseni. Next base: position 4,655,575 of record OZ007586.1, on the reverse strand, counting down.
CTTTTAATTTATTTTATTACTGCTTTTGTTATTTTTTTAAATTACTAAATTAGGGGAAAATACTCTAAAAGTTATTCAAATATACCAGGTGTTCAAAATAACATATATCATTTTATATCAAATTGTTTAAGCTTTTGAATAATGGTAAATTTATTTTGGTCCATCGATTCTTTCAATACGAAATAAAACGAAATATTTGCGGAATCTTATTAGTGTCCATGTCTGTTTACCTTCCGATATATAGCACCTTTATTTATCACAATTCTGACATATAGCTTGTAAAATCTGGTAGGTCGAGAGGATTTTGGACAAGCACCAAAGATGGCAAACCTGCCATTATCGCCAAACTGATATTTGTTTACTTATCTAAAACTTATCTGGGAGTATGTCACTACTCTGATATGTCAAGGTTCTAGTTCTGAATAGGAAAAAGGTGTCCCTAGAGGTGCAAGAGTTGTAGGATGTTGCGCACATGCCGCCTCCACATGGTACCTGGCTGTTCGCGATATTGTTCAACGGAAAGTAAAAATATAAGTGTGAAATAGGCATAAGCATTTCAAAATGCCGAAATAGAATAATCAAATGACGATTCTGTAGATGAAAGTGACGTAAATGATTAGATTAAAGTTAATTCGTATTAAAAAATTTAATTTCAAATTATTAAATATATACAGTGTCTCACAAAAGTGATGGGACACTTGTGCTTTATAAAAAGAAACTGCAATAAAATAAATAAACAAACATGTGCAAAAATTTTTTGGGTGTGTTTCATATTTAAAGTTAGTAACAATTATTACATAACATACATTTTGTCAAAATATTAAAATATTAATTTAGTAAAAATACAATTGTTCAGAACGGAGCAAAAAATGGCTCACATAAGTGATGGGACACTTACTTTTCCATCAAATATTTATCCACAAATTTTACTTTTTAAAAGGTTTTAATATTTTGTTGGATTTCCTTTTACTTTTAAAACATGATTTAATCTTTTTGGGATGGATTCGACTATTTTTTTTGTGATTTCTGGAGTGATTTTACCCCATTCTTCTTGAAGCACCGATTTTAGTTGTTGTTTTGAAGAAATGGTGTGTTTGCGAATTCTTGATTCCAATTCTTGCCAAATATTCTCTATGGGATTTAAGTCTGGAGATTGTGGTGGTGTTTTTATTATTTCAGGACAGTTATATAGCAGCCAGAGTCTAACGTTCAGAGCAGTGTGCTTGGGGTCATTGTCCTGGTAGAATTTAAAATCGTTATGAAGGTTCAATTTTCGTGCTGAAGATTTCAAATTTTGCTTTAAAATATCAATATACTTGTACTGATCCATTATACTGTCAATAAAAACAAAATTACCAACTCCAGCGGACGACATACACCCCCATACCATAACTCCTCCTCCACCATGTTTTACTGTTGGTACCAAGTTCTGTTTGCGAAGTTCTTCCCTGGGTTTTCTCCACACCAAGATTCTACCGTCAGAACCAAATATATTAAATTTACTCTCATCAGCAAATATAACTTTATTCCAGTAATCAGAATTCTTATTTATGTTGGATTTTGCGAAAGCTAGTCTGAGTTTTCTATTCTTTTCACTTACGAAGAATTTTTTCCTGGCTACTCTACCGTGATATCCAGCAGATCGAATTACCCTTCTAATAGTTTCAGGATTAACAATTATTCCATATAATGCTTGTAAATCAGCAGCAACTTTTGAAGCACTAATTCTTGGATTTTTTTTAATATTTCGAACGATAATTCGCTTTATTCCATTGGATAGCTTTGATGGTCAGCCAGGTCTTCTTTTATCCTGAATCATATGATTCTTTTTATATCGTTTAATGATATTAAAAACTGTTGAACGACTCAAGTTGACTGTTTCAGCAGTTTTTCTAATAGATTTTCCACGTTCAATATGCAAATTAATAACTAATTTTCGAATTTCAGGCGAAGTTTCTTTTCGTTTAGCATTCATGACTACACAGAGCTAAAAAACACAAAAATTCCAAAACAAACTGGAGAGAAATACTGCAGACGATTTTATAAATTATTGCCAATTGCTTTTAAGTAAAAATAAAACCCCAAAAAATATTTTTATTGCTTATTTCAGGCGATTTTTGTTGCATATATAATGGTGTCCCATCACTTATGTGAGCTATTTTTTGCTCCGTTCTAAACATTTGTATTTTTATTAAATTAATATTTTAATATTTTGACAAAATGTATGTTATGTAATAATCTTTACTAAATTTAAGTATGAAACACACCCACAAAAAAAATGTGTACATGTTTTTTTAATTTATTTGATTAGTTTCCTTTTGTAAAGCACAAGTGTCCCATCACTTATGTGAGACACTGTATATATATATATATATATATATATATATATATATATATATAGACGTGTGTGTCCCTATATTTCACTTTGCAGCCACAACTACCCAGCGCAGACCACTACTGTTGGTGCGTGGTAGTAGCCGCTAGTCTCCTTCGTGTACTATGGTGGTTGCATCTCGGTAGCTGTGGTTGAAAGTGGTTGACCTAGGGCATTTTCATATTTCGACCAAAGTATTCTAAAAAATGTTTGAAATCTTCTTCAGAAGGAATTAGTTTATTCAACTTAATATGAACTAATTAAGATAGCGATAACTAAGTAAGATGTTTTCGCGGCCCCTAGCTGTGAAAATGGAAACTAAACGATATTACAGCACGTGCGTAGCACGCCTGTTATACAATGCCGTAGGCAGCGGGGACGAGTGCCGGAGTTTCGTTCAGAAAGAGGTTTGTTTAGAACAGAATGCGTGCTGAAAACTGAAAATGACTATTTTTGTCGAAACCGCAAAAGAAAGTTGCTGATTTTCGGGTAACGCCGGACGTATAAGCTAGTTTTCTATAAAAATAAAACTTTTTTTTCCAATAACTATCGTTTTACTATTTGCCGAAGTGTGGGAACTATAATGTCATGCAACATTCCCGATGGTCGAAAAACAGCCCTTACCTTCTTCACTCAGACATCATTATTGCTCAGACATGTCATGTATGAGCAATTTATTGTGTTTCTGGCATTAACGAAGTGCAGATGGCGATATGCAAATTTTGTACAAAGGCCAGTAAAGACGTTCCTGCAAGTAAAAGTTAGTTTCAAGCGAAACATGGACCATCTGGGCGACGTTCCCCCCAAAAAAGTTATGCTATGTTGGAGTGTGATGAGTAGAATGGAAGAATACAATATTGCCTACAGCGTAGTTTCCCGTGCATGAGAGATACTTCCGAAGCATGGGTACAGCAGTAAGTAAGGCAATGTGGCGTCATACGCATAGGGAGTATGCTCAGATAGATGGTTTTTACCAAACTATGGCATATCCACATTTTAGAATCTGGCGATACTCGCCTCGACGAGTTCTAATAGACAAGTAATGCAAGTCAACATTCATCAAGCTAAGCGATAATGGCAAGCTCGCCAAATTGCTTGGCAGTTCATTTTTTTTTCTAAATAGTCTTGATAAACCCAATTTTATTTCCATTCTCGTAGGAAGTCACCCTAGTTGCAGGTGGGCGTTTGAAGATTAATAATAACCTCTATAGATAAGCGTTCCAAGCAAAACGAGATCGTTACCAGTGAGCGAAGAACATCGCGTGAGGCAACCGGGCATCAAATGTCGCAATTTGTTGTGTTCCTAAAATGGACTATGCAATTATAGTTCCGAAAGGTTCACGTTCTCTGCACAGATGAGATTTTTTTTTCAGTGTGACGATTGATTCTAGTATGAAGAGGTTTAATTTCAGCAGAAGATTTCATAATATAATGATACTTTCTTAACCCCTTCGAGACCGGCGGCTTCTACACAAATTTTATTCGGTTGGCACCAGTTTTTTTTAAAAAGCTACCTTTACTTAAACTATCACAAAAATGCTCTAATTAGAGAAAGCAAATTTTACTTTTATTTTTTACTGGTGCCTAAAACAAATTCTGTATGCTCTTTTTGATGGTCCCGAATGGGTTAAGCATATTGTGACCTACTTCGTTACTGAAGAGAATCGTCGAGAAATGCTCAGTAATTTTAGAAGTAGTGAAATTCAGCTTGCACTTTGTAATTTTTATACAGATTGGCTCAAAGACACACATTCATCGTTCCGGACAGCATTACACTGATGAAAAGACTTATCAGCCAGCTCTTTCCTCCATCAGTGATGAATTTGGATTTGGTCGCAATGCTAAAAAAAGATGGGAAGTGGGAATCTCATACAGTAACAATTTTTGAGTAAATGAATCACGTTTATTTCATACAATGGAATTTAACAGATATTAGGATTTTATTAACCATTTTTCCATAGGATCAACAGCTAGAGTATTTCGTTTTTATTAATTCTAACCTCTAATTGGGCAAAGAAAGAAGCGTTAGCTATAGAATACCAAAGAATGGATAATCATTCTCGTCTATGATTCATTATCTTGCCTGGAAGTCATTATTGAAGGCATTATTGTAAAGGACATTAAGAGTTTACTCAATTCAAGAGTTTTCTCGAATTCATTTAATTAATTGTTAATTAGCATCGGGTTTTTGGATTTCAATCAAAACATCTGGAATCAAACACATTTTCTAAACTGTAAAGGAATTCTCAGCTAGTTATATATATCACTTATCTCACTAGATACTGCTGCCCCTGGATGTATTCTTTCAAAAATATCATCACTTCTGCTACTTAGAAGCACGATTCAAGCATTGACGTTTGATTAATCAACTCCTTTTTCGTTATGTTTCCGAAAACAATTAACACCAATTCTTCCAAACAGAAAATACTTTCAAATGGAATATACAAAAATTGGATAGGAAATAAAAGAGAGAGTTATTGAACTTACCGGTTCCAACAGGATCAGCCATCATTGGCATCACAGTAATGAAAATAGAGGCAATAATGTAGATGAAAGGAAAAATGAGGTGCACCTGCGATCAAAAAAGAAATTCATTTTCAAATTGAAAAAAAATCTTAATTTAAAAACTTTATTTTTATTTTTATACAAATATTTTAGCTATTTTTGATTGATCATCCGAATATCAAGCATACCGTACCTATTTTAAAAACTAAATCGGTCAAAGGGTTCCGTACATTAAATTTATTAATTAATAAAGTCAGTCGGACTTTATAAAAAGTATATAAATAACGTCATCCAAAAGCGATTGCTAATTTTTTCATAATTTTAGTTTCAGTAGATTAGGAAATAGGAAGATATAATACCTAAATTTAACCTAGGAAAATATAATACCTAAATTTAAAACAAATATATTTTTGAGTTCAAATATTACGAGATCTTTCACACGATACCCCACATGATATACAAAAAGAAAACTTTTTTTTCCACGTAACTTAATTAGCCCCTTAAACTTTTCCTAAACGTGTTTGTGAATGGTAATAATCTGAAAATACGTGGTTAGGCTTTATAACTTTCCATGCCCCATACAGTGGCGCAGCCAGAATTCGGTTCTAGGGGGGGTTTTGAGTTTATAATAAAGATGGTCGCCGGTTATATCAATCATTGGTTAATGGAATCATAATGCTTTTCTCCGCAATTACGTTGCTTATGATTCATTTAAACAGCGTTTACAATATTAGAGTTACAAGCTATAAAATGCACCAATGAAATAACACAAAACTAGGTTAGATTTATAAAGTATTTAAAAATGATGAGGGGAAAACTAATTTTTACATAGAAAATAACAGAGTTGGAATCCATTTGTTCAATCAAAAATACACAAGGTTTCATTACAAGAGAATCACGAATTCTTATTCCTAACATTAATAATAATAAAGCAATTTTAACAAAATTGTCAATAGACTTACTTACCTTGCTTTATGCCAAATGTAACAAGTCATTTAGAACTTTTAGGGCTAGAGTCTTGAAATTTTATATGGATGTTACTTAAAAGACGTAAATGCTCCCCAGAATTTATTTTTTCAATTCGAAATTTAAAAGAATGTAAGAGTAAGAAGCATTCTAAAATTGCGATTTATGTGACACAATTGGTATGAAAACTTGGAATTTGGCATGATGATTACTTTTATGTAGTAAATGCTTCCTTATAACATTTTTAAAAACATTTAAAAATTTAAAAGGACGAAATGAGCTGAAAACTTTCTAAAAGTGTTCTAAATTATCATTTAGTGTAATTTTATCTAACTGTTAGTGTTAGAAACTTGAAATTTAGTATGTAGATTACTTTTAAGATGGAAATGCTTGGCATAAGGAATTTATTATAAATGGGAAATTTAAAGGTGTGAAACAGCTGAAAGCATTCTAAATTACGATTTAATAATAATTAAAAAAATCGGGTTAAATAACTTGGTGGCTAGATAGAAAAACTAGGTCGCCAGTGGCGACCTGGCGACTGCATTTGTCAAGACATGTTTATAACTGAAGAAAAATTTATAGAATTCAGACAACTGGGGTTATTTTTTTTAAACTATGAAACGAGGAGACCCTTACGAGGAAAAGAAACAAACAAATAAACAAAAAAAACCCAACCAAACGAGAAAGTGTCTTTTAAAAATGCTTTTTTGTCTAATAATCAATATTTTTTAGTGAAAATTTCATTTAAAAATATAAAATTGATATAAGATATATAATCATACAAATTTGAGGTAATTATCATGAGCCCAGGCACCGCCGGACGGGTAAGCTAGTATAATTTTAATGACATGGAGATAGCGTTCGTTAAAATGTAATAAGTGTAAATCAATGCATATCTAATATATTGCTGATCAATTCAAATTAATGCATGGTTAGCGTAAAATTGTGTGTAATTATAGATAGTATTTTTCTAAAAAAACGCATTTAACGCACATTTAACGCCTTTTTTTTTCAAAATCCATACTTACAGGCAGGGCTTAAATTCTAGGAAAAAGAGTACCGGAGCTCATACATATACGCTATAAGCAAGAACCCGAAGGCTCTCATCCTGTGAAGAAACATATCGGAGACTTAAGGCTTCCATGAAAAAAAAATATTTTATTTGAAGGAAGATAATTGAAAAAATGAGGCGGTCCCCCAGCACTCAGAACGTCTATATCTTTACATCATGATAACTCAAAATCGAATGCCTTTTTTTGAGATGCCACAAATTTATCCATAGGGTACAGAAGAAAATTCGTTAGGGAGAAACACATTCTAATTTAAACCGCCAAACTAGATTACCATATCAGCATCTTTATAACAACAGAAAACTAACTGTCTGCAGGAATTTTAGCATGCAGATGTATCGAGAAATAGACGTTGCATTTTATCTTTATTTATTTATTCTGTGATCCAAAATGGAGCCAAACTGAAAATGATTTCATTTCTCAGATGAAAACCACAAGCACATACGAAAGAAAGAATTTAGACATGTACATTAATTGAAAAAAGATCACTTCAAGCTGCGGTAAAAGAGTTTAAGAATTATTGAATTTTAAGTAGAAAGGAAAGAGATTTTCTTTTCACAGAAGCGCGATACAATTAAAAATAGCTAAAAGAGGAACCGCAACTAATTTATAAAAATATATGAATCTCCATCATAAGCAAGGCGTCGCGTCGTTGCTACATTACCAACAAATGAAATATAGTCTTTAAATTTGTGTACAGACCCCCTACGAAACAAATGATTCGAAAGAAACACCGATTGCAAAAATCTGCTCATAATCGAAAAATAGCTTTTTATAACTTTAAGTACTTTTCTTACTTTTGCAAAGATTTTTTTCCTGGGTACGCACATAGCTTGGTCTTAGATATAACTGAGAGCAAAAAACGCAAAAAAAAAAAAAAAAAGGCCGCTTGAAACTGAGAGAGACTTACAAAGTGTATGTTTTTTTTTCTCTGGAATTCGATGATCTGTTATTGTTTCGAACGTGGAACAAAGACAGAAATGCAATTAAGAAACATACCACTGTATACTATATAACTCAAAGTGTCTGTGTGAGAGTATATGACCCATCTTTTACTTTAAGACGTCTCGACAAAGTGACGCAGTCCAAAAATCAAGTTTTGACATAACCTATGCGTGTAATATGAGCTTTCACGGTTTTAAGTGGAATTTTCGCCGTTTAATTGAATCACATTGTTGAATAGAATTTGATTTAAGAAAGCGGTGGATTCTGCCAAGGCGGAAAGGCCAAAAAACTTAATTTTAACTTTAGTAGTTTTGATTCACATAAGCGGCAATTATAGTAATTTTTTTAGCTCGGGGGGGGGGGGGGTTAACACCCAAACCCCCCTTGTCTGCGCCACTGGTCCCATAGTTTACGAGAAAACAGACGGACAGACAGACACAGGAATGATCTTCTAATAGTTCCGTTTTTACTTTTAAGTACGGAACCCAAAAAAGAAAGTATTCCGTATAAAATTCGGATTTTTTTGTTAAGTTCTCTTATCTGTTTCAAGCGTTTATGTCGATAATGGCTCCGAATGAATTTGAAGCAAGAGATCAACTCCAAACATATCAAGTCATTCTTTTCAGACCTGTACTCAATGTGTCATTTCTTGTGGGTCATGTGGGGTGCAATCTAGACACATTGCACTAGAAAACATATAAATACGATGGGTCAAATTAATAATTGAATCTATTTTGAGATATTTTAGGTTATGGGGAGGGGAATAATGAAAGGTCAAAAAGTTGGGAAATCACATGTAAAACAGCTGACATGAATGAACCTTTTCTGAGGAACTATTGAAGAGATTTCAATATATATATATTTTTAATTTTGACAGCTAAACTGTAAATTTGTCGCTAAGCAAGAACTAAAAATTAAAAATGCAATGGAATTAACTTAAAATTTTAAACAAACTTAATTCTAAAAAACTGAGATTTCTTTTGTTTGCGAAATTGCATAAAAATCCTACTTTTTATTTCTGTTTCTTGCTCAACGATAAATTGATAATTTATCTACTGTCATAATTATTAAAAAAGTATTGAAATCGCTTCAGTAGTTCCCGAGAGATCAATATCAACTGTGATTCATGTGATGTTGTCCCCTCTTAACTTTTAACTGCTGTTTAATTAGATTGGATTGAAATTTTGTTCATTAAAGAGTTCTGAATAGGCTTCTAGTCCTGTACATATATTGTAGAGTATATATTGGTAGATCTTATCAGTTAATCGACCCTTTTCGATCAACGCACATAGTAGTTATGCGAGACATAGAAAATTGTAAGGAGAAAAAGAACTTTATTTAGGGTAAATGATTATTAGAATGGTTTGAAAGCTTCTTTTTAATATTTCAGAGAATTAGCCAAACTATGGAATTCTTAGGATTGTAAAGATTTTTGAATTGGGTTTGTGATGCATGAATTGATCTTCATCTTGAATATTTTATTTTTCTGAGATATTTTATTTTTTAACATTTTCAATTCCATTTTTTCACCAACGACTGGGATTATTTTATGTATCCTAACTTCTTGACAATGGTGCGTATTCAAGTCGCCTCATCTGGATTCATTTGATTTCATTACATTAAACTTAGTGACACTTGAAGCTCTGAGGCAACAGAAATAAAAAGCTAAACTTTAATAAACTAATGTGAAAATTTAATGAATAAAGATCAAGTCATTTATAGGAAGTAAGTTACCATATCAGTTTATAGGAAACAGAAGTGGATTGTTTACAAATCTTTTGTGTCAAAAGTTCTGCTTCAGATGGTGCGTATTCAAGTCGCCTCATCTGGATTCATTTGATTTCATTACATTAAACTTAGTGACACTTGAAGCTCTGAGGCAACAGAAATAAAAAGCTAAACTTTAATAAACTAATGTGAAAATTTAATGAATAAAGATCAAGTCATTTATAGGAAGTAGGTTACCATATCAGTTTATAGGAAACAGAAGTGGATTGTTTACAAATCTTTTGTGTCAAAAGTTCTGTTTCAGATGGTGCGTATTCAAGTCGCCTCATCTGGATTCATTTGATTTCATTACATTAAACTTACTGACACTTGAAGCTCTGAGGCAACAGAAATAAAAAGCTAAACTTTAATAAACTAATGTGAAAATTTAATGAATAAAGATCAAGTCATTTATAGGAAGTATCAGTTTATAGGAAACAGAAGTGGAATGTTTACAAATCTTTTGTGTCAAAAGTTCTGCTTCAGATACAAATGAAGGAGGTGATACACGAAAACAAAATATAGAGATGAGAGTGTGTGCAGTTATGATGGTCAATAGAAATTCAGACATGAAAGTTGATTCTATTTAAAATTCGGGGATTGATTGATCTTCATCATCCCCATATCCTACATGTTTCTTTTGAAACAAAAATATGTTTTTAAAATTTAAATAATTTATATTAGTAAATCAGCTAATCAGTATAATCCCTGTTCAACAAAAAAAAACAGCCCTACATTGTTTGCTCTATAACATTTGTTCCAACACAGCAATCTATAGTGAAATAATATTTCCACTTGGTAAACCATTCACACGAAGGACCTGAGTGTTAAGCAGATCTTTTACATTTCAAAATATTCTTTTCATTACACTAGCACAATGTAGTAAGCAATTTTCATCCATTAGAAAATTCCAAAACATTCCCAAGCGTCATTTTTTAATTGATACTAAAAACTTTCACTCTGTTTTTAACAGCATTATATGTTACTATGCAGCTTTGAATCAATGTTATTCATTTGCAATCACTATTTTCTGTTAGTGATCAATAATTTACAATAAACCTAAATGCAGTTCAAAACCGTATGGGGATTAATGGGACATTTCAGTTTGTGGTCTAATGGGACCAAAAGTGATTCAGTATAAAGTTTCGCACCAATATCTATGTAAAATAATACAAAAAACTTAATGTATGCAAAACACTTAATATGCTTTATTTCTGTTTAAATGTTTCTGTTCGTTTTACCAAATGAATCACTATCTCAATCCATTTTGCTTTAATAAGTTTATAAAATAATATTTCATTTTTAAAGTAAAATTTTGACAATGACTTTATAAAACTGCTGATATAACTCTTACCTATTTAGGAGATATTTATGTCCGTTTAAGTAATATAGGCCAATTTTTCCAACATTAAATTCCGCGGACCCCTTACATGAATTAATATAATATAATACAGTGAAACCCCGATTTTACGTTTTTCACCGGACTGACGGAAAATAACGTACTAAGTGGGAAATCGTAAAATCGGGGTTTAAAGAAAACTAGTACATTGACAAGAAAATAAATGAAACCTTGTTACACTAAAAATAATCTGTTATTTTACCTTGTTTTTTGTTTTTAGACAAAATGTCATTTACAGCATTTTCAATACTTGCAAGTTTTCGTAAATTCAGTTCTCGGTTTACATTAGCAGATAAAAAGTTTTTTACAATTTTCAAACTTTCAAGAACTTCTTTTGATGAAGGCACACTATCTGTTGGTTCGTCGTCTTCATCATCTCCTCTGTCATAACATTATGGTCTGAATTCCTGAAATGGCAACATCTTTATCACATTCAACATATTCATGACCACTGATTTCTGGATGACCAAATTCAATATTTAAAATAAAATCTTCCTCTTTTGTCTCGTCTGGATGTGATTCACTGGATCCTCTATCGGTTGACTTCGGAAATCCCGCTTTTACAAAAGCATTAGAAATGCACCTTTTCCCAATGTTATCCCACGCCGAACAGATCAAATGAAGGCTTTCTAACACATTAATCTTTTGCTTCCAGGCATCTTAGAGATCACCAGAGTCTATTGCAAGAAATGGCTTTTTTATTAATGGCTTTCTGAAATGCACTTTGAATGCTCGGATTATTCCTAAATCACACGGCTGAAGTTTTCTTGTACAGTTCGGAGGGAAAAAATTCCACACGCACATTCTTTAATTTGAGGTCAACATGAGCGGTACATTGGTCAAGAAATAAAATAATTTTTTGATTTTGCATTCGCATCTTTTTATCCAATTTCCGAAGAAAATCTTCAAAAAGTGATTGGGCGTCCATGATTTGGTGTTGGCCTCGTAATCAGTTGGAAAACTTTTTACACTTTTGAAACAGCAAGGTTTCTTGGCTTTTCCTATTTCAAATGGCGTCAGCTTTTCACCTCCATCTGAATTTGCACACAACAAAACGGTCAAGCGCATTTTTGACAGTTTTCCACCATGGCAGTTTCCCCTTTTAACTGTGTATGTCTTGTCTGGAAACAAGTTAAAAAATAATCCAGTTTCATCTGCGTTAAAAATGTTCTCTTTTGAATAACCATCCACTAGAGAAGGCAATGTTTTCTCAATCCACTCTTGAACGGTAGCATGCTCTACGCTATTCGACTCTCCACAGAGAGATTTGAAAGATAATTTATTTCTTTTTTAAAACGATCTATGCAACCGTTTGATGCTGTGAAATTTTTCAGTTGAAGTCTAGCTGAAATTTCAAGTGTTTTTTCATTTAAAATGGATCCATTTATCGGAATGTTAGCTGCCCGCACGCCATTGAACCATTCAAGTGAAATTTTTTCAAGTTCTTCGTATGAAGATGTTTTGAGAGTTTTTCTTTTCTTAGCAAAACTTTCCCAGTTTTTCGGAATGTAATTCCAATGTCACTTCTTATTTTAAAAATGTTTGTAATGTGGAATAAGACATATTCAACGATTTTGCCAGATCTACTTTAGCGCCGTGAAAATGTTTAGCCTTTTCGATAATTTCTGCCTTTTCGGCAACAGAAAAACACTTTCTCTTAGACATTGTTACATTAACAGCAACAGAATAAGACTGGCGCCCACGCGTCAAAAACTGATCTGAAATTTGTCTCGCCTTTTGTCAGGGGAAAAAAATAAATGTGAAAATCTATTTTAATCCATTTTTCCCTAAAAGAGGTGATGTGGTGAAACGGTGACTGGTATACAGGGTGTTTTTTTTTTAAACTGACACTATTCAGAGCCGTCTGTAGCTCGTTCTAATAACTGGATTGACACAAAATTTTGTGAATGGACTAAGAAAACCATGGGAAAAAAGATTCCAACAAAAAAATAGTTCCAATCACCGCCGATAGGGGGAAATGTGGCGCTGTACATTGAAAAAAACCCATCAGAAACAGACAAAATTAATAATTTGGATAAAATGCCACGTTTTATTCATCATTTACACTTTCCCTTTCGTTTATCGCAGTTGAAACATCCATTATCACTTTTTCTGCCACCGGTTTACGTCCTCTGCCTGACCGAACTGCTAGCGAGCCTGTTTCTTCGAATTTCAGAATCATTGCTTTCAATACATTAACGGATAAAGGTCCTTTGCGCAGTTTATGGCGTGTTCTAAGTAAACGAAGAGCGGCTGGTGCATTGTACTGGTTACAATATAAGAACTTCACAAGTAACGCGCGCTGCGGTAACGTGAGATTCATTTTCAACCTGAGCTGAAATTGTTTCTCGGTGTTTTTCGCATGCATTTATAACTTAAACTATTGGCGCTACTGTCGCTTGCGTAAGTAAAAATTTGCATTTTCATTTTTTGCCCGTATTTTATGCTAATTCCCAGTTGCATAAATGACCACAGCGCCTCATTTCCCCCTATCGGTGGTGATTGGAACTAATTTTTTTTTTGTTGGAATCTTTTTTCCCATGGTTTTCTTAGTCTATTCACAAAATTTTGTGTCAATCCAGTTATTAGAACGAGCTACAGACGGCTCTGAACAGTGTCAGTTTAAAAAAAAAACACCCTGTATAACGCAACTAAGAGGGAGATATAAATGAGGAAAATAGGGGAAAATACTTAAGATACGGTTTTCGGCATTAACTTTTCAAATCATTCGGAGGAATTGAGAGTGAATGGGGAAAAATTTGCGTTCTGATACATAAACCTGCCAAACAACGGACAGCTAAAAGATTAGAGATGACGTTTCACCGTCTAATCTTTTAGCTGTCCGTTGTTTGTCAGTGGAAAAAATAGAGAAATGTGAAAAACAATTTTTCCCTAAAAGAGATGATGTGACGTCATCTCTTAATCTTTTAGCTACGAAACGCATTCGCTATCTGCCATTGACTAACACTAACTAGTTTTAATTTTGTTTTTGTTCGAAGGTTTTTTAAATGGCGGTGTTGATTCATCCTGTATTGGCCTCTAGAGTGAAATGTGGTGTGCTTTTTTCTAACAAGCAAAATTCGAGAAAAAATATTTTCTGCCTCTCGGTAGAAAAACGTACGATGCGGGAAATCTTCAAAATGGATGACGCAGAATCCGGGATTTTTTAATATTACCAGTATAGGTTAATTAAAGGTTCGGACCAGTGAAAAATGACGTACGAAGCGGGTACCGTAAAATCGAGGTTCCACTGTATATGGAACTGAGAGCTCCCATTTTATTAAAATGAAATGCATCTATTTAATGTAGTAAATACTTTTTTTAATGATGAGAAAATCGTAAGAAAAATCTTTAAAGTTTGCTCTAATGTAACAAAATTGTAAAAGTAATTTAAATAATTAAAAGTTATTTAAGTATTTGTTTGAAATAAATGTTTACCTCCAATGAGCCGTTTCTATTTCATTCAGAGTTTTAACTAATGTGCACAAACATGTTTTCATTAGTAGAAAATGCGCTCTTGATGTAGATGGTTAGAATTTTGCAGATTTTCTTCAATGTTTGCTATTATCTACGACCTTCTTGGTTTAATAACAATTCGGAGAGTGATTGGAATAGCTTGCTGATTGACATCCTTCTCTTTCATATATTCACAAAGATTTTGGAACATTTGCATATCTTCTTCGGCCAAAAGCCACTTTTGAAGCTTTCTATGCATCCATTCCAATCTAACAATGAAATGCACACGATTTCTCGGCAATGGCTTGATCTAATGCAATGAAAATTACCACGAAGGTAGATCTTAGTAACACAGAGGCCGTATTGTTGAAATTAGATCTGTGTCTTGAGTATTTAAAGGTCAAATTTTTAATGCAAGCTCTACGAACGATTTCGATTTTTATAAAAACAAAATTTCGAATGAAGCATTTTTTTCCATCTAGAACTATAGTTCTTCAAGGCATTTTCTTTACTTGTAAGAACAGTCTTTTTAACGCAACATAGAGGACATTTAAGGATGCACAGATCATTTTTAAGGGGGAAATTGAATATATATTTTGGGAGAGTTTGGGCGGAAAGCGAAATCAAATTTTGGAATGAGACAGTATGGCCGGAAACTATGCGCAATTTTTCCTAATGATAGATTTTTTTTTTTGACGCACGCAAAATTTTTAAATACTAAACACTGATTCTGTTATTTTTTCAATTTTTTTACAGTTTCTTATTAAAATGTCATCAAAAGTGTCGCGTTGTCTAGAAGATGTCGCGGAACTATTTCCAAGCAAAGCCAGGGAAAATAGGAGCAGAGAATAAGCTGAAATAAATAATAAGCTGAAGTGGGTATAGCGAGCCACAGGGTTCGAAACCCGAAGAGTACCGAACTTCAGAATGCTTTGTCGAGTATAAGCTACCTGATAGGACTGGTGTCTGTGATGAAATATGAGAGCTTGGATTCTTCATCCTCTGTTTGACGTTGTATGAAAGAAATCTCAATCGTTCACACAACTTTATTTTTATATTTTTGGTTTCTTCTTATTTTTATACAAAGATTTCTAGGTTCACTTAATGTTTATCATACATTTTTTAATTTATATGCAGAGACCCTTTTAATAGAAAATTGTTAGAGAAAAACACCCTTTGAGAATGGAATTCAAATTATCAAAATTCATTTCAAAATTTACAAAATACGTTAATTGCTAAACCAATTACGAAGATTGCAGTAGGTGCTGTGTTAAAACAACAATTTTATACATCCTCTTGAGAAGTTTTAGAAATTATGAACAGAATTATTTCAATACAGAATTGCTAGTGTATACAATTTGGACAAATATTGCCATAATGTTCATTTACTATTCACCCTGATCATGAATTCCTAGTCGATTAACACTAGAACTACCATGAACCAGTTACCAAATGAATATATTTTGATTCGAACCAGAAATTTCTTTGTAAAATTAATTAAATAGAAAACTCCCAGAAATACGTTAAATGAATAAGTTAAGTAGTTTTAAATAAAATTTCTGGTGTGAAATAGTTTTTAAGGTGCCTAACTTCTATTACTTGACTTACGGAGCACTTTTTTCCAAAAAGGCTATTTCATTATTTTTTTATCCTATTTTTATTATGAATATGACTAGAAACTGTGAAAAAAAGCAAAAAATATTTCATTCATTGATGAAATTTTGGTAAATGGGGGATTTTGTGGAAAAATTTAGGGAAATTTGGCACAGTACGCAAAACACTCTACAGAAAATTCTACTGTATATATCTTAATTTTCTTTTTACACGTCATATACTTATGACATTGGTGAAGGCAATGAACTAAAATCTAAGAGATATTTTAAATGTTTCAATATTTATAGTATATCGTACCTTTTTTCATAATATTCATTGGTGTTATTCCACGAAAACATCCATAAAACAAAAACTATTTATTCTACAATTGATTCTTTAGTTCATTGCCGCTTTAAATTTCATAGTGATATTCTAATAACTTTTTGAGACATCCTGTTTTGTGTATGGAATTTTAAAGTTTAGTTTTCTGTTTTACTACAAGAATTTGAATCTAAACTTAACTGTTTTTATCTTTTTTTCAAGTACTGAGCCTTTGTATATTTCTAGATTTTTGTTTTCCCCTCCCAGTTAGTACCTTTAAATAGTACTTCCGGTCCTTTAAACAGTACTTCCGGTTTGATTGATAGCTGTTGAGTAGTTTAAAAACCGCTGCAACTCCGGTTCTATTTTTCCTACAATAAAAATATATACAGTTTTGGAAAGGTAAAAAGTTGGGCTTTAATAAAATGTAATAAAATAGTTTTGCAATTTTGGTCGAAAATCAGTTTTTAAACGTAGTCACTAAAACTTCCAGTTTTAAAGAATGATAGAAAACTTACAGGAAAGTTATTTAGACGGTCTTTAAAACTTAGCATGTTTGAGTAGGAAATAAAATATGAAAGTGGTTCAATAAATATCGAAGCAGACATGTTGTCTAGAAATCCTATATCGCATTTTATTCGATCTGTTAGTTTACTTTTAAATGCTAGAGAAATTATAGCGATGCAAAAAAAATATAATATGCGTAGTAAAAATTATAAAACTGAAGATGGAATTATTGTAGTTAAAAAGAAAGGGTTGTGAAACATAGCAGTTCTCATATCTTTAAGATAAAAAATTGTTGGAAGCTGCTCGTGGAAACTTTGGTCGCCCTTAGTCTTGAAAAATATTAAATATCATTTCCACTCATCATTACTGGCTTCCTAGGACTCAGGATATAATTCAATATGTATTGTAATATTTGTAAAAAAAATCAAAAACGTAAGTAAAACAGATTTGGCTTGCAACAAGTTATGCCAGCCACAGAATGTTTCTATTGATACTATTGGTAGATTTAATCAGTACGATTCTAAAAAGAAATACCTGCATTTGATAGTACTAGATATATTGGGCTTTTCCATCGAAAAGCGTAACCTCTGAGACCTATATTGTTTAAAACAAATTTTTAATATACAGGTTCCTCGGAAATTGCTTAGTGGTAGGAATGCAGCTTTTACTTAAGAAATTATGCAATTAAGGAGTTTTTAACTTGAGCTCACCCTACATAAATATATATTATAGTTACTAGATATATATACTAGATATATTCGAGCACGTTATCTGTGAATAGAATGGATGGAATAGAAAGTGGAAATAATATTAAAAAAACATGGTATTAACAACTGCTATATCTGTTTACTACTAACTAGTACTGTGCGTAGTATAACCCCAGGCCACAGTATACTGGAATGGGTGAGATGATACTAAAGAAAGCTCCCTTTTTAATGCATGTTGCTGTTCATTTCGACATGTTTCCAGATCTGCCGAATTCGGAACATTTATTCTTTTCATTCAACTTCGAATTTATTTGGGAATAGTAAATAGATTTTTTAAATTAATGGATATTATATATTTTCCGACTTTTCTTCATAACAATAAGAACTAAAACTGTTATTATTTTATTCGTTATATTATATATATGTGTAATGCACTTCCAGCGATTCTTCTTAACCGAATTCTTGAGTGTGGCCCTGTAACTGTATACACACAATATGCTATTAATAAGCCTCTTGCAGGGTTGCTACTTATAGAGGAGAATGAAACTCTTTTCCAAGTGGATTTCAACAAAATTCTAGTCTATTTTATCACTCGAATTTCCTGATTACAGATAATATGGATTGAAAACTTTTTCGAAATCCCTTCCCGCCCCCCCCCCCCCAAAAAAAAAAAAAAAAAAAAAAAACTTGCTCTGAGGAATTGCTCTCTTTATTAATTTAGGATCATTACAAACTTTCAAATGACTCCAAACTGTAAAAACTTTCTATACAATATTTTGTGTACTAAGTCACAGCAACTGTGACACAAAATCACTCATGTCGAGATAGACTTCATTTTTAACAAAAGGTAAAGACGGAAATTTCAGAGGCTTACGATAATTAATTATATTTTGTTACTTGAAAATGAAAATATTTGTTGGAAATTTTCAAAAATGTCAAACTATTGGATGGAAAAGGGGTTTAGGGGGGGAGGGGTTGGAAATTTTGATGATTTTTTTTCTTTTCGTGTGTAGAATCGCGGAAAAATACGAGTTCAAAATTTAGATAAAAAATCCATTTAAGGATATCAAAGTTGCCATTTTTCTAAAATATTGAACACGTATTTTCCGTTTTTCAATCCGATATATATTTTTCGAGTTATTCGATCGTTTCCAGATTTTTCAATAAAAACGAGTCTCACTGCTTTTTACTCGATTACAGCACCATTTACGATTTCCCGAAGAAAATGCTAAATACAAAAGTTACGTATTTTTTCCCGTTGAATCCGAATCTGCAATAAAAAGGTAAGTTATCAATTAAAATTTCAAAGTTTCCCTCCTTTCCCCCCAGAGGTCAGATTTGACGGGGAAACTTTGATATCCTTAAATAGATTTTTCAAAAATATTGTACACATATTTACCATTTTTCAATCCGATGTATATTTCTCGAGTTATTCAGACACGCTGCATATGAAAACACCAATTCTATACCAGTTAATGAAAACTTGTTTCAAGGGGGAAAAAAACTTTTTTTCATCTGCCCTTTTGTCAGCCGTAAAACTGGTCTGCTGTTAAACAAGTTGCCACGACTAGAATATTGGTGGGAATAAAATACTGTTTTGAAGCCATATTCTAGACTCTGTAAGAGTTTCAAATCTTGAAAAACAACCATTAAAACTGATCTTTTTACCTTGCCTTCCTTCCTTTTTTTTGTTTCATTAAAATTTACATTAGAGTAAAATGAATAGTACTAAATATGCTTAGAAAGAAATCCATTGATGTGATATGTAAAAATGCAGCAAAATAGGCAAAAAATCCGCCTCCTAACTAAGGACTTCTTTTAAATATCTCTTTTCCATAATGATTTCAGTCACACTTTAAAAAATAATAAATAAAACAATCTGAAAACTTGACTGTGTACCATTCGTGATTTCAAGAATACACAAATGAGTTAATAAAATATCAGTGATTATTTTTGTAATTTCATTTTGACGACAATTGACAATACACAAAATTTGAAAGCCAGATACGATATGTTTAATGCATAGAAAAGCGGGAAGGATTGGGCTCGTGGCTCTGAGGTCGTCGGACGACCGCAGCGGTTTCGAGCTTAATGTTCGTTTTGAATACAATGCTGTTTTTGTTCCCAAAAGTTGCTAAGAAAATGATTAAATAGACATATGCAGCTCAAATAAATGACAAAATGAGAAAATGTCAGTTCCTACCTTAATAGGCCGCGCGAGGTCCGGTCGTTTCCATCTTAAGTACGGAAGACAAGCGACAGCTAAGCCTATAGCTAGCCAGGTTGCAAATCCAACGTAGTTGATGAGAGCGTAAATATCACTTGAACAGAGATACAAAATTGAGAGAAGAGCCTGGAAAAAAAAGTCTCCAATGAGTCGTAGAATTTCTCAACTTTAAAAAAATTATTATTATTATTAATTTTTTTTTTTACGAAAATTAAATCCTTATTTTCTGCAGAATTTAAAGTGATATCTCAATTATTAAGAAGGATATTAGAAAAAATGTGCTCCATAAAATTGACCTCGCCGAAAAGATTCTACTAAAGACAAAAAAATGAAATGAGCATGTTAAGGAATAGGAGGGTCCACAGAATGGCGCACAGGAATAGCAAATTAAGTGTAAATTGAAAAAATATATAGATCAGAATATTTTTTTTCTTCTCAAACTTTAAACGTGATTGCGATTTTCTAGAAACTACATTTTTCAACATGATAACTTGAACCATTTTTAACGTCTGGATAAAATTTGCACTTATCTACGCATAATTGAATTGTCTAAGGGTCACCGAGCCATTTTTTGAATATTTTTATTTTATATTGTTTCAATAAGTTTAAAAGTCAAAATTTTAGACGCAAAATGATTTTTTAAAATTTCAAAATAGCACAATTTTGTTACTTTTTAAAAATTGAAAAATTTATTATTAGTTTTTCAATTCATTTCACTCCCTTCCTAAAAAAGAAAATCCAAAATATGTTAAAAATAGGAAAGAAGAAGAAACACATTTTTTTTCATTTCAATATCAATTTCCGTGAAAACGTAAATATCGTTCTATTCTGACTCATCACTATGTAACTACTATTAGGGTCAGACATGTATACATGTTGCAACAGAAGCGAGATTTAGTAGAGTTACGATTGGGGGTCAACTGTTAGTTCTGGATTTTGTCATCGAATCCAACGATTTACGAAATTTTCCCTGACGTCGAGCAGAAAGAGAAATGAAAAAGAAATCTTGATTTTAAAAACAATAGTAAAACACATTTTTTTCGAATGATTTCAAATAATTAAACACTGAGAGAAAAAGGAACTGCCCCCTGATGTTAAAATAATAACCTGTTTCAAATCTTCTTTTTGAAAAAAGCCGGTAGAAGTTTAACATGCCTTATTTGTTACATTTTTTTATGTTGATATATAGAAATTTTGTCTTGCACGATAACAAATTCTAAGTTTAGTTTATTTTATGTTTAGAGTCCCCATCCTTCGCAGATAATTATAGACACATCTGTTCCAAAATCTTGATTTTCTCTGGATTTCGTTTTGTGGATGCGCGTGTGTAAAATTAAACTGACAGTATTCAGAGGCTCATAACTCTGGTTCTACTGAACAGATTCGAATGAAACTTCAGATATATGTTATGTAGATCATGTGGCCAAGATTTTCGTAGAAAAAAAAAAGGTTTGAAATTTCGTTATCAGATGGCGCTGTACTCTAAAAACCATATGCAAATTAGTAGTTATTGCAAGTTCGCTATAAAACGGACAGTATTGTTCAAAGAAATCATTTGTCCGCAGTGAACAAGAAGGAACGCGCCTTGATCGTAAAACTTTTTTATCAGAATAAGAGCAATGCTTCGGCAGTGCTTATAGACGGATGAAAAACTTAAGGAGAGGACCCATGTCCGTAAATGCAGTTAAATGCATGATTCGTAAGTTTGAAAAACTGGTTCTCTGGATGTTGCACCGGGAAGAGGACGGCGATTGTGGAGGAAGTTGCGATTGCAACAGTTGAGGTATCTGCAAATTCATCAAATGCTACTGTAAGTGTCCGCTCAATAGCACTAGCATTGGAAATTCCATGGGCAACCGTGCGCATGATTTTACACAAAATTTTGAAGCTCTGCCCTTAAAGATGCATATCGTACAACAGCTGAAACCGCAAGATCACTCTGTACGTTTTGATTTTGCGTTGCGTTTTCTGGTGAGGATGCAAGTGGATGAGTACTAGCCATCGCACATCTTATGGACAGACGAGGCTCATTTTCACTTAGATGGTGCTGTGAACACCCAGAACTGCCGCTTATGGGGTTCCACCAATCCTCATGCCGTGCAACAACAGCCACTACATTCCCCATACGTCACGGTTTGGTGTGGATTCACGTCGAATTTTATTTTGGGCCCGTATTTTTTCGAGGAAGTCACAATGAACGGGTTTGGTAGGCGTATAGTAACAGGTGACCGATACAGCAGGCTCCTGAAGAGTCATGTTGTCCCGGCGTTAAGTCAAAAAGGCTGTTTGACTACCACAATATTCATGCAAAGATGGAGCAACTGCTCATACGGCGAAATGTGTAAAGAATGTAATTCAAGCCATCTTCTCTGATGAACGCGTCATCTAGCGTACTTTCCGGATTTCCTGAATAGCAAGGTCACCAGATCTGAACCCATGTGACTTCTGGCTGTGGGGTTTTCTTAAATATCGTGTTTATCCAGAACGTGTAACTAACTTAGCGGACTTGAAAGCTAGCATCCGTACGCCCTGTCTACCACATTCCTACTGATATGTTGCGTACGGCCATTGATAACGCAGTAGTACGCTTTCAGCATATTGTTGACCGCTAGGGCATGCCCATACAGCGCACAGGTGTGTAAATAAATAAAATATTCCGTTATTATTTGATTTTTGAATCATTATCTTTCATTTTACATTGTTAAAACGCCACCTAGTGGCAAAATTTGCAACCTTTTTTTTTTACGAAAACCTCGGCTTCATCATCTACATAACATTAATCTGGAGTTTCATTCGGATCCGTTCAGTAGAACCGGAGTTATGAGCCTCTGATTTAATCTTAACCACCCTGTATAATACAGTATATATATATATATATACAATAAACAAGTTCTTGCAACTAATCTAACCTCATCTCCTATTTAAAGATAGGTAATCATAAAGTGTATACAGAATACAGTGTATACAGAATTAATACAAAAATTAACAAGTGAAACATATATATATATATATAATATACATATAGGGCTGGCGCGTGGATTTTTGGTAATGTGTACGAAAAAAAAATGTTGGCGCCTTTTCAAAAAGAAAAGTTTTTTATGTCCCGCATGAATTCTGGAACACTTTATTATATTTTATTCATCTCTTAACACACATTTACTATCCTCATATCTTTAAGTTACACTTTTTTTCTGATTGCAAAAGCGTCCTTGAAGTTCGAGAGCGTGCATTGAATATCAGTGTAGCGTTGTGTATAAAATGTATTACGTCATGTTTCCCACAGATAAGATAGTAATCTAGTGTTAAACAATGTTAAGTTTCGGTCTATATAAACAATGCGTGAAAAGCGTCAGCATTATGAAGAATTTCATTCATTCTTTAGAATTATTTTCAAATAGTCAAACGTAGTCCAAAGATTATGCTTTTATTTAACAAGTTAAGCTGTTTTAAGCTTGGAAAAAATATATTTGAATGCATTTCAAACAAAAAATTTTGACAATGAAAGTTTCAGTTCTTCTTTAAGTTCATTTGTTTCAAATACTTATATCCTCAATCGTTTAGTGTTATTTATGGTTTTTTTAGTTCTCCTTTTTCACTTTCTTTAATATTGTACAAAAAAAAAAAACCCCAGAAATATGAAAATTTGCTATCATGGTTCAAAATGCTCTTTTATTGAATTACTTGGGAATGAAAATGAAATGTCAAAAAATGTACTATAAAATTTCATTTTTTGGTTTAAGCTGAATTAGTTGGTATACCATCGAAAAGTACTCTTTCAATGATAGATAACGGATAATTTTATTTCTGACCCTGAAAATAAAATCCACTGCAATGATTTTCAAATGCAAATTACTTTTATTTGAAATTTGAATTTAATTCTAAAAGACAAAAAAAAATCTTTTCTCTAATTTCCTATTAGTGTTTTATAAAAATGGAAAAACTTAAATAAATTTGAAATTCACTCTTATTTGTCTGGTGGATTTAGTATTATTGAATTAGTTTTCAAAATTTGAATGTAAACACATATATTACATATTAAAGCTTAAGTGTTCCCAAGCATGGCGATACCTTCAGCGATGATTATCTTTTCATTCATTTTGGAAAGAATGACAACAGTGGAAAGTTTAGCTGAAAAGACTTGTGTTTGTTTTTGTATTTATAAATAATTCCTTTTCCTTCCGTATTTTACATAGTTTAGACAACAGAACCTTCGAGGAATCCCTTACAATTTATTGAAATTATTGCTTCAAATGCTTTAACCAGTTTGGGTTAGTAATTAATTTTTCAGATCTCATAAAATCTTCAAATTTTATACTTGCAATGACCATTGTTATCAATGATAATTTAATTAGGAGTCCTTTTTCCCCAGCAAAAATAAATCGAAATTTATGTTCTTTCACAGCGAATATGTACATACCGCAGAAAACGAAAGATTTCTTGGCCATCACGTGATCAAGATAGGTTGGTGTTAAAATAGCCGAGATCAGATTACGAACCAATGCACGGTATACGAAATTTTAAGAAATCAATTCAGTTCATATACACACAGACACCAATGGAATTTCATGAAAAATGCCTTAATATTTACGGCTTGCTTCTTCTACTTTTAAGATTGAATTAAGTTGGAAAATAATAAATCCATCACAATATTTCATTTCCGAAAGTCAAATGAACATACTTTGTACCAAAAATTTCCCTTAATTAATCAAATTGAATACAGAAACAAGACACAATATTAAATAATTCTGTACAATACATTTTCTGGTTCTATTGGAAACTTGGAAGCTAGGTGAAAGTGGGAGCTTCATTTTTTATCCTAATTTTCTTTATTAGGTTTTCTGACATTTTGACTTTTCTCTCTAGCTTAAACGGTTGAAGTTTTTGAACAACTATTTCATCTCAACACCTGTGTGAAGGATCAAAGGAATTACCTGAATATCCTAAAAATCTGCTTTACTTTGTCTAAACGGTTTGGTGATTTTGCTTAAAATGTGGCATAAAGTATTATAGCACGTTATATACATAATCTGTTGTATATAACGGACATTACATTATGTACATTAGCTAGAACTCTAATGGTAACATTTCTTCCAAATACACGCTTCATTCTCTAAATTATCCTGTGATGACGATGTTATGTCTCAAATTACGAATGGAAAATTCAAGTAAAATAAGTTTGTTAGACGACTTGTGCACTACATTTTAGAACGATTTCGCTTGTTAAATATGTTAAAACGCTTGCTATGTCTATATTTATAGAGGTAATCAAAATATTTATTTCAAATTCTGTGTTTAGCATTTTGTATCAATAGAATCGTCTGACATCTAAATTCAGACATTTTTCAGATTTGAACACCAAGAAAGCAATCGGAAAAGAAACTATGCAATTTTCGCTTTGTTGCTTTTGGAAGATAAGAAATTCATCTTTAATCGGATTACTGCTAATCGATGTCATAAAAGAATTCGTTTCTGAAAAGTCCATTTTGGATAAGTAGAAATGAAGCTAAATACCGCTCAGCTTATTCCGAATCTAAGGTGTATTGAGTTCCCACAAATCCTAGGTAGTTTCTCAACAGCAAAAGTGTCTTCCCTATTTTTAGAATATGGAAATTATTTACAAACCATGCAAATGACAGCTGGGGCTGGTGTAAGATGTTTAACTTGAATCATAGATAATACCCTAGGCATTTGTCCTTGTTCTGCTCCAGCATAAAATAATCTAAATAAAAGAGAAAATTTTAAACAAAAAGAATGAAAAATGCATGCTAAAGTAATTGAAAGAATTTGCAAATTTTCGAGTTGGAATGTTTTATGCTTCTAGATAAAAAGGCTGTTGTACCGCGTATCTCTGTTTAATATATAAAGGAAAACAAAATGCATACATGTTTAAATCGCTTATTTACAAAGAAAACATATCAAGGTTAGTTATTATATCTATACTAATAAAATAAAGTTTCACTCTATGTGTCTGTGTGTGTGTGTGTGTGTGTGTGTGTGTCTGTTGGCGATGGCTAGGAAAGTCTAGCCCACCTTGAAGCCTGAAAATTTAGATTTAGGTAGATGATGCACCTAAACCTCAGAATTTTAATATTTCAATTATTTGCTGAAATACACTGCTCAAAACAATTAAAGGATATTGCAGTTTTAGGTGGATTTTGTATCTGGGAAACTTTTTAGCTGATTGATACATGGTCGACAGACATAGTAGATTATATGATAATAAATTACACATGTTTGGCAGAAAAAATGCATTTTATTGCGCATTTGTGTACAAAAGGAAAAAACACAATTTGTGCATATGAGAAAAAAAGAATAAGAAAAGGTGTTTTCTTCAAAGAAAATCATTTTCAGTAGGGGGTATGGTTTCCACGGGCGGCCAGCAACGTTGAACACCTTTGAGGCATGGACTCAATGAGGCTATTAATGACGAGTTGGGGTATTCTGCCCCACTCTTCCAGAAGAGCTCTTTCCAGTTCTTGGAGAGTTTGTGGGGGTTGTTGGCGGCCAGAAAATCGTCTTCCTAGAGCGTCCCAAACGTGCTCGATTGGATTCATGTCTGGAGAACACGCTGGCCATTCCATTCGAACGATTCCTTCCTCGAAAAGGAAATCCTCCACCAGGTTTGCACGATGTGGCCTGCAGTTATCGTCCATTAAAATGAAGTTATCTCCGATTGCTGCAGCGTAAGGGACTACAATAGGTCTGAGGATCTCATCCCTATATCGGCGACCAGTCAGAGCTCCATCTTGAATGATGTAGCGGTCAGTGCGCCCGTCAATGGAGATGCCACCATACACCAACACTCCTCCACCGCCAAATCTGACACTTTCGTGCACGAACGCAGGATTATTCCTACTGCCACGGTCCCTCCAGATGAAAATACGCCTATTATCCGGATGCACAGAAAAACGGGACTCGTCAGAAAACAGAATATTGCTCCATTCATTTCTCCTCCAGTTGACATGCTCGGTTGCCCACTCCCTGCGGTCGCGACGATGCCTTGATGTTAATCTAACACATACCATCGGTCGGCGAGCATACAGACCTACAGCATGGAGCCGGTTTCGGACAGTCTGAGTTGAAATCGTGGTGCCTGTAGCCGAGCGAAGGTGTTGTTGGAGAAGAGTAGCGTTCATGTTTCGGTGTCTCCGAGCTGTTAACGCTAAATACCGATCTTTATTGGGCGTTGTTGCCCGTCTACGACCTTGCCTTGGTCTTCGGCCTGCACATCCACTCTCCAAAAAACGGTTCCAGATCCTGGAAATGACACTTTGTGACACTCCAATGGCTTGCGCTACTTCGGCTTGAGTTTGGCCCCCTTCTAACCTACCAACAATTCTCCAAGCTTCTGAATCTGTCAAATGACTTCGCTGAGACATCGTACTCATCGAAACAAAGCAATCACTGAATGCCGATCATCCTTGTCTTCATTCTCTTTTATCCAGTTGAAAGTCAAACTTCATTCGCTGCCGCTGAAGCGACGTTTTTGATGTCGAACTCAAAATTTGCATACTCCACAGTTTGAAAACTAGAAAAATTTGCATTTGTGATTCTCTTCTTCTATTTTCGGCAAAAAAAATTTCGTTTATATCTTTATTTTATATAAAACTTCAAATATCCTTTAATTGTTTTGAGCAGTGTATTAATTAATATCCACAAAGAACTCTCATCAAAAATACGCTTTTTTTCTCTTGGGTTGGTTGGTTGCATCGATTCTTCACAGAAGTAATTAAATAAACCTGAGTAGCGATGCATAGATAAGGATTTCTAACTAAATAGTGTCAATATAGATTGAAATTATCACTGTACAGCCATGCTAATGTCGCGCCACCTGCACATGACAAATTACACAGATGTCCCCCTGTTTGAAATATTTTCCAGGCACGTTTTTCTTCATGACAATTAGCCAAGTTTAAGTTTTTTTTTTTTTTTTTTTTTTTTTTTTTTTTTTTTTTTTTTTTTTTTTAAATGATGGAGGTTGTTAATGCAGAAAACTTTATATAACAGATTATTTTTTATATTTGCGGGAATGGAGAGAGCCAAGGGTTTAATTACATTTAACAATTTTAACATTTTTAGCTGCACCCGTAGCGTTGAATTGCTGTTTTATATAGAGAATACCGCTATTTTAAATCTCAGCTAATAGTGTTTCGAACTTCTCCGAACCAGTTTCATTTTTACTAAATTATCGTAAAAATCAGCATTTATAGCTTCAAGGTGTATTTTTAGAAAGCAGTTACCAGAATTTCGAATAATAGTCTAAGCTAAATTTCAAATTAAGTTCCTGGCTTAACCAAATGAATCAATATTTAAAGATGTATCGTGATCCTCCTAATTAGTTATCTGCTGAAGGGCACTTGAACAACCCTTCCCCCCCCCGGCCCCCCCTTCAAGGTTTTTTCTCTAACTATGTTCCGTTTCCATATCTCAGCAACTATCTTCCGATTTCAACGCAAGTGATTCCAAACATTATAATTAACTTAATAGTCACCCTTTATAACATTAAACTAAATTTATGAGTAACGGTTACCACTATTTCCGAATAATTGTTTAAGCCAAATTTGTAATTAAGTTCTTAGCTTAACCAAACGAACGAATTTTGAAAGATGCATAGTGGTCCTCTTAATTAGTCATTGGCTGAAGGGTACTTGAACATCCCCTCTCCCCAGGGCTCTCCTTCAAGGTTTTTTTCTCTAACTGTATGCTCCATTTCCATATATCTGCAACTATCTTTCCGATTTCAACGCATGTGATTCCAAACATTATATTTAACTTAATAATCACCCTTTATAACATTAAACTAAATTTATGAGTAGCGGTTACCACTATTTCCGAATAATAGTTTAAGCCAAATTTGTAATTAAGTTCTTAGGTTAACCAAACGAACGAATTTTGAAAGATGCATAGTGGTCCTCCTAATTAGTCATTTTCTGAAGGACACTTGAACATCCCTTCCCCCCGGCACCTCACTCAAGGTTACTTTCTCTAACTGTGCCTTATTTCAATAACTAAGCTAATAATGTTCCCATCTTCTCGAAACCAGCTCAATTTTGTAGCACACCTACTGTACAGTAACGTAGGCAGCGGGGACCTGTCTCAGAAGTTCGTTCGGAAAGAGGTTTGTTTCGAACAGAATGCTGCCCTGGCGGTGGTAGGGGAAATAAATGATTTTCCGGAGCGTACGAGCATGCCCGGTATTACGGGGCCGAAGCCATCGGAGACCGTGGGCAGAGATTCGTTTTTTAAGAGATTTAAGTTTATTACAGGGGCTTGGGCAACGCTGGGCGGGTCAGCTAGTAATGAATAAAATCAAAGTACAAAGTGCGGAAAGTATTGAAGTACAGTAACCTTCATTTATATTAGGGATGGGCATTATTTAACGTATTAAAATAAATAATATTATTACTTCATTGGAACCTATTACCACATTAATACGTTTCTAAAACGTCCCTATTAATCAAATAATATCTAGCCAACTGCCCCGTAGAAGTGCAGAGGGTAGGTGTGGTCATTTCGGGACTACGAAATGTAAAAAAATCACCAAAATCACTAGCACACTACCCAATCACTAGCCAGTGTCACCAAAAATCAATCTTAACACTTTCGATCACCAATGTAAAATTATCATTTTGCGCTCGTGAACAAGAAAAGAAAAACTACAATAAAATGCTGGAATGGCCGGCCGTAAGGGGAAGGGAGGCCGATGCAACACCCAACACTTCTAGAGGCCCCAAAGAGTTTTTTACATTTCGTAGTCCCAAAAGCTTTTGTGCTCAGGCCCGCGCTTATACGGACACTTAAGAATGTTTTTTTCTTCTGAGAAGACCAGTCCTAATCCTGAATTGTGTCTTTAGGATATACACCCCAGACACATCCCGCTATGGGACACTCAAAGAGGCAGAAATAGCCAGAGTTCACTTGACTCATTTTTATTAATAAATTAATGCTTTATATATATATGGATATATATACACGTGGTCATTAAAGTTCTGCCATCTCCATTAACTTCTCACCACTAACTCCATCTCCATTAGTATGATGATATAGTAAACTTATAGTAAAATGGCTATTCGCTACGGTATGAGACCACTTACAGCGGCAAAGAGAAAAGTTAGTGGTACGAGATACGGGGAAAAAGTCAATTACAATATTGTCGATTTAGTATGAAATTATGTCTTCCTCAAAATGTAAATATTTTCTATCCTATCATCAGCATAAATACGTCACTCATTGCATGCAGAAGTGTGGCATTGTAACATTTACTAATAAAACTAACACATGTAAGCAAGGTAAGGTTTAAATTAAGTATGTTTAATCTGTCTACATGCAGAATGAATGATGTATTGCTAGCGATGGTGGATAATACATTCAGCATCATTTCATACTAAATTGAGACATTTTTTCCGTATCTAGTACCGTTCGAGAGATAGGAATGTCCTTCAACTTTTGTTCTGCTAAAAAACAACAGGCTAATTTTTGCCTTCAGTCCAAGTGGAAGCGGTCTCATCGTATATCCACTTTAGACATCGCGTTCATGATTATAGCTGACGCTTTTCGGAAGTTAATGGACTTTAGTTGGATCCTCGTATCTTCGTCAATTTTTATTCGATTAAAAATAGCTTACTCTAAGAAACTCCTTCAACTTTTGTCCTGCTAAAAAACAACAGGCTAATTTTTGCCTTCAGTCCAAGTGGAAGCGGTCTCATCGTATATCCACTTTAGACATCGCGTTCATTATTATAGCTGGCGCTTTTCGGAAGTTAATGGACTTTAGTTGGATCCTCGTATCTTCGCCAATTTTTATTCGATTAAAAATAGCTTACTCTAAGAAACTCCTTCAACTTTTGTCCTGCTAAAAAACAACAGGATAATTTTTGCCTTCAGTCCAAGTGGAAGCGGTATCATCGTATATCCACTTTAGACATCGCGTTCATGATTATAGCTGGCACTTTTCGGAAGTTAATGGACTTCAGTTGGATCCTCGTATCTTCGTCAATTTTTATTCGATTAAAAATAGCTTACTCTAAGAAACTCCTTCAACTTTTGTCCTGCTAAAAAACAACAGGCTAATTTTTGCCTTCAGTCCAAGTGGAAGCGGTCTCATCGTATATCCACTTTAGACATCGCGTTCATGATTATAGCTGGCTCTTTTCGGAAGTTAATGGACTTTAGTTGGATCCTCGTATCTTCGTCAACTTTTATTCGATTAAAAATAGCTTACTCTAAGAAACTCCTTCAACTTTTGTCCTGCTAAAAAACAACAGGCTAATTTTTGCCTTCAGTCCAAGTGGAAGCGGTCTCATCGTATATCCACTTTAGACATCGCGTTCATGATTATAGCTGGCTCTTTTCGGAAGTTAATGGACTTTAGTTGGATCCTCGTATCTTCGTCAACTTTTATTCGATTAAAAATAGCTTACTCTAAGAAACTCCGTCAAATTTTGTCCTGCTAAAAAACAACAGGCTAATTTTTGCCTTCAGTCCAAGTGGAAGCGGTCTCATCGTATATCCACTTTAGACATCGCGTTCATGATTATAGCTGGCGCTTTTCGGAAGTTAATGGACTTTAGTTGGATCCTCGTATCTTCGTCAATTTTTATTCGATTAAAAATAGCTTACTCTAAGAAACTCCTTCAACTTTTGTCCTGCTAAAAACAACAGGTTAATTTTTGCCTTCAGTCCAAGTGGAAGCGGTCTCATCGTATATCCACTTTAGACATCGCGTTCATGATTATAGCTGGCGCTTTTCGGAAGTTAATGGACTTTAGTTGGATCCTCGTATCTTCGTAAATTTTTATTCGATTAAAAATAGCTTACTCTAAGAAAATCCTTCAAGTTTTGCCCTGCTGAAAAACAACAGGCCCATTTTTGTCTTCCGTGCCAGAGAGACAACTGCCAATTTCACATGCTCTTAAATTGGCTTGTTCGGCGATTGGCACTGGCAGCCAGCAATGACAGTTGTTCATTAAAATATAAAAAGGATAATTAACTCTACCTTTTTATGATAAAACTAAAATTATTTCTACCAAGAGTGTAAGTTGAAAATAAGTCAAAATTTCAAATTACTGTAAAATTGTAATTTTGAAGCAAAATGAATAGTCAGGAATAATTTTTGGAAATAGTTCTACAAACC
Organism: Maratus michaelseni; assembly: GCA_963931845.1. NCBI lineage: Eukaryota > Metazoa > Arthropoda > Arachnida > Araneae > Salticidae > Maratus > Maratus michaelseni. Next base: position 4,623,602 of record OZ007586.1, on the reverse strand, counting down.
TAGATGAAGTAAACAAAATTCCATTGACTCCTCCGAAAGTAGACATGGCAACAAATACTGGTACAATCCATGCCATATAACCATACAGGCTATCAGCAAAAGTCTGGAAAGGAATTACAGAATTACTTCACAAATAACTCTTTTCGTAGAAGTGACTTCCCAGGTAGCACAAAGATATCGACCCATATCAAATGTAACATCGGCTAATATCAAAATTTAATATTGGAATTTAATATAACGTAAAATGACTCCCTTTTAACCCTTTTAAATGATTATAATTTTTTTTTATAGTTGGCAATGTTGGTCATTATTTCCCAACATCTCCGAATATCATCATTTGACATCTTTTTCTAACATTTTTTAGATATTAAATAATGTGTTTTCTGCCATTACTGAATAACAATTTTAGATAACAAATGATATTTTTTCGCACCCCAAGCAATTGAAATGAACGTGATGACTTAAGATCCCTGACTGCGCGAGAATTCCTGTACCTAAGTGAGCAAAGGAAAAATATGTTTATAAAAATATCTTACTAAAGAGTGATTTTTATGTCTGACAAAACTATCATCTAATTCTCTCCGACACTTTCATATGTTGACGTTCTCTTAGCAAAGATTTATTCAAATATCACTTTTTATTATTATATTTTCTACACATTTTGAAAAAATATTAAAGTTGGTCAAATATTTAAAACATGTAAGAAATTTTAAAAATCGTGTTCGGCACAAAACTGTAAAGAAAGGTTTAAACTACCCAATTCTTTTGAAATTTTCTTTGTAAAAAAGTAAATCTATACTTTTTTATTAATGTTAAGTTTTTTAGATAGCTACAAATTAAATTACAAATAAGCTTATTATTATTATTATTATTGTATGTAAAAATCATTATTACTTAAATGAATAATATCCAATTAAAATGACCTACTATTGAAACAAAACTTGCAGTCCTTCAATAATAAAAAGTAAAGTTTTTACAAGTCGGTAATTCGAAAGTACAAAAATTACACAAAAAGGTTTTTTTTTTCATGTAGAAACATTATTATGTATAAAACACATCTTTACATATATTTGATTTAAACATCGTTATAGGCTCTATATTGTTTAAAAAATACAAATAATTCTAGCGAAATAATTGCAGATTTCTTTGCAGAATTTATTTTTAACAATATCTGTAGATTTTAATATAAAATATTTCTAAAGCAATTTTTCTATAGCATTCTCTATAATTTTTTTATAAAATGTTCTAAAGAAAATTTTCTATAGGAATCTCTATAATTTCTTCTACATAAATAACTATAGATAAAATTTTTATATAGGCATTTTCTTTCTGTTTAAATTTCACGGCATCACATACCTCTCTATGCAAACTATACAAATAGGTGGTTTTTCAAAATCTCTGATCAAGATTATAAATATATACTGAAGGCTGATAGATATCTTGAAATGTCCGAAAAGGGATATTGGTCTTATAAATGTCGCTAGATATCCCTGAATATTCAGTAATATCATTTAACGACATTGACCAATGTAATAAAAATATTAAAAATTAAGCTTCATAAAAACGGAAAACTTATTAAATTTTATTATTTAGAATACTATTTCTGTACGTCAGTAATGTTGCGTTAGAAGTAATGCCAACAGATCTATTAAATGCTTCTTTTCAAACAATAATTTTAAGTTATTCAGTGTAAATTTGATGCGCGACATTCGAAATACTGATCAATATGGGTAGCCGATATCTTTGGGGCTATCTGAGTTTATGAAATGATGCGTGAACGAATTCAGAGACAAAATATTCTTTCTACCGCAACTTTTACGTTGGTTGCAATTTTTTGTAAGAAACAGAGACAGAAAACAATCATTATTATTACGTTCGTTCGAGAAAATAGTTCATCCTAGAGTTGGTAACCAAAGAATGGCTCTTCAAACAAATTCAAAAGAAAAAATGAACTTGAAAGCACCATGGAAAAAATATTGAAAAGGAATAAACTCAAATTATCATAACCGATATTCAAGTTTTCTAAACAAGCGTTTCTTAAATTCTTAGTTAGCACGGAACTGGAGGTATTTGTGGGCTTAAGGCTGAAATTATTGATATTCTTTAAATCTTTAATACAAGAAATATAAACTAACTAGTATATAACCCCCGTCAAAAATGACGGATTGTTGATCTGCGTTCCATTTTCATAAGACTTCAAAGAAAAGTACATTTTAAAGCCAGTAGATGGCGCCAAAACAACTAGGCGTCAACGATTTTAATCAGATGATTTAAATTGGGGATTAAATCATGATTTAAATCAACTGATTTTCTTTAAATCATTGGATTAAATCAACGGATTTTTTTAATCATAAATTTACTAAATGTTTAAAATGACATTAAAAAAATAATAAAATCTAAGATTAACATAATTTGGAAAGTTTCTATGGATATTTTACCTTATGAATAAACAAAAAAAGCTTTGAATAATTATTTCTAAACGTAATTCCTTATGCTTGTAAAAAATTAAGTACAGTAAGTTTGTAAAAAGCTAGTATATAATCCCCGTCAAAAATGACGGATTGTTGATCTGCGTTCCATTTTCATAAGACTTAATACAAACAGAATGAAAGGTTTGTATTGCAGAAAAGTACATTTTAAAGCCGGTAGATGGCGCCAAAACAATATTGTTCGCAACAGTGTTCGTCTAGGATTCCTAGGATTGTTTAATCTGGATTTTTAATTAAGAACTTAAAACATTATAATAGGATATGATATACATGTTTTATAGTAAAAATATGCTGAACAGACATGATTTCAAGAAGAAGATATCATTTAGCTGTGATATGTTAGCATAGGTTTTTCATTAAGACTAACATGGCGTTTAACTAAGGTCGATTCGCAGACCAGAGTGGTCCTGCCCGGAATGGTTACAGACACTTTCTTGGCTTCGGATTTTATTATAAGTAGATATAGATACAGAAACTAATAATACTATATTTTTAACAGCATTCTTTGATTTCAGGTTGTAGATACGTAAAAACATTGACATTGAACTTTTCGAAATCAGTACTCGTACAGAGTTAGTGAAACTTTCAAAACGTTCTGCTGATCCGAATGATACGAAATTTAAACTACATATAAATGAAATTATGCGTTTCTCATTTGAAATTTTTTTCCTTAAATTGTGTCGGAAGGTGGCGCTGTACGTTTTAAATATGTGTTTAGAAGGCCTGTGCAATTTAATGTTTAATTAGCATTCAGACAAATGTTTAATATGCTTACAATAAATGCCTGGAATATCAACAACGTGCTGTAATTGCAATTCCCTATCGCTAAGTTCGGTTTTTCTGGCCAAATATCCAAAACAGGGTCAAACATGCTTTTCTCATAGCTGGCACAGACGCATTTATTGGTAAATTTTGTACTACAATTTTTTATTTAACGTATGACTAGATCATTATTTTAAAAAATCACTCCAGAACCAAATGAAGAAGGTAACTTATTATTTGAAAACTCACTCCAGAACCAAATGAAAAAGGTAACTTATTATTTCAAATCTCACTCCAGAACGAGATGAAGAAGGTAACTTATGTTTCGGTGACCGACAAAAAGGCAAGATTTGTAAATAATGAGTAGGACCCATGCCACATAATCAGCGGAAGAATGATTTTTCAAAATTCTCACAGTCATATTGGGCCACAACAATCGAATTCTACCTCTTATTATCGAAAGTCAACAAAATCTCCAGTCGGTTATGGTTTGAAGAGGAATTTGTTCCACTAGTAAAACACCCAGTGGTTTTACCTTCATCTTGTCTTACCTGATCTGAAGAGCATAAATGGACAGCACAGGAATGTTCCGAAGAGCCCCTTCTACATCTCATCCAGATGGGTTTACTTTGCACGATTATTGGAAATAGAAGAGACATTTGGAGACCCTAGAAAAATAGCCTCGGGAGAAATGGGGAACATTGCTGAAAATGTTTTTCAAAAGATTTCGCTTTTGCAAAGGTGGCCCCTTCCGAAACTTGTATTTTTTCTGTAAATCACGTAACAATATTTTGTCTATTTAACCATCTGATATTGATTTATGGGGTTACTAAAAGAATTAGAAGCCAAAACGTCTATCCTAGTTCTTTCTTTTCCCCCTGTAAAACTGTTCAGTGACAAATTGACTTATCTAAACATCAATTAGCAATAGGTCAACTTAGTAAAAGCAATGAAAGCAAGTTCAGGTGCAGCTGAGCAGGGTGGCCTACCGATTGGCTAAAGCACAGCAGGGATACCCACTATCCTAGGACCCTAACCAAGAGGCAGGGCCTGGCGAAGAAAGATCTTTAAAATATTTCTACAAATATAAATAAAACAGAAAATATCAAATTAATTTCAATAATTAGTAGGTCTAAATTAAAGTACAGAGAGTCACCAAAGTCACTAAGCTTCTATAGGCACAGAATCTGCTGTATTTTGAAACAATAGCTCGTTATTTTCTACAGTCTATGATATTATGAAGTTCGCATTCGAACCAATTTCACAAGGGAATTGTAGTAGGCTTTCTAATATGATATGAGTACAGTTCAGCAAATAATGTAATGATGTCCACATACGCATAATGGAGAATAGGTACGAAGGAAATGATGTAGATGTTTCTGTGATGTAGTAATAAATACTCAGAGACAGGTAACAGTTTCATTTTTGTTCCATTCCTCCTACCATTTTTATTGATATTGCATCTGTAGACATCTTTGAAGATGAGAGTATGAACCTTTCCTGCGTTAACTTAGTAGTCAGCCATTTCATTACCCTCATTTCCAGCGACGATTTTAACATCATTGAAATGATATGCCTTTCTTTGTTTTCTGTAGATGGGAAATTATTCCTGATATTATTAGATTTTTTGAGTTGATTCTTTAAGCTGGGCAAAAGCCCGGCAGGTATGGGCCTGGTGAGCGGTTTAAAAAAAAATTAAACGGCTAAAAGTTGAAATTCTGAACAGTTTAAAGTTTTTTTTTTTTTTTAAAGAAATCTCAAAAATTTGATTCATTTTCATGTCAAATATTTTTATTTTCATTTTTTCTCGATTTCAAAATAGGTGTTTGCATTGCTCAAAGTTTACCTTCCTTTGAAATATGTAATTTATCTAATTTTGTAAATGTAAAATATTTTCGTAACGTATCATTAAATTATTTTTAGTTAGACCTTATTCATTTTTTATCACCCTTCATCCTTTATAGTAATATATTACTATGCATATATCTAGTAAATCAACTGAAACAATTCATCTGATAAAACCGTAGTCGAAGTTAAACGAGAGGTTAAATTGTTAGAAATGTTGGTACTTTTCTGTTAGTCAAATATTGTTTCAATCACCATTATTCATAATTAGTGGAACGAAGTTGTACTATCCATGTTTACTTCAAAATGAACTAAACAGTTCATAAGTTAGTATCAAAGAAAACATCTCTATTGTAATTAATAAACATTTAATTCACAAAGTCATTAATAGTGAGCGCACAGGTCAGAATGGGGACTACACACAGCTGTTTCCCACATTAATAAGACAGAGATGTTAAAGTAATGTTATTTTACCCAGGAAGGACTTAGAATGGAAGCAACAGACCCAGATCTTATCAGAGAAGCGTCCACTCATTTACAAATCATGAAGGAGAGGCTTGGATCTTCACTATTTTTTGACACGAACAAAAATTCATCATTCGTCTCAGAATCAGCTTGGAATAAAACAGCCAAAAAAATGACTTGTAGTTTTATGGGTATATATGCAGACAAGTTTGACAAACGCGATGTCGTAGGCCGCAAAGTTATGAGAAAAACAATTACTTTAATTAAACACATTCTGCTTACCGAGGTGAAGGTAATGATTATATCACTGGAGGGATTTTTCTCCTGGTAGATGGAGATAATTTTTTTGTTTTAACCATTATATAATTTAACAAAGAAAATCATTAAATAAGAATTTACTTGTATTAAACTAAAAATGTTACCAATCTGTGAATTGTTTGATGTAATTGTTTCAATGTGATGTAATATCAAAACCCTACAATCTAAATGTTAAATTTATAAAACACAATGTAATCACATTGATAATTTGTGTTACTAAATAGGTGCAATAATTTAAATCACAGTTTAAAACATTAAAATTATTAGATACATGAGCCTTCGGAGCTGCTTGTTGTCATCTGAGGAAGGCTAATGTTTAGCCGAAAGCTCATGTATTTTGACAGCTAATAGTTTTACTGTGATTTAAATTATTGCACCTATTTAGTAACACAAATTATCAATGTGTTTACATTGTGTTGTATAAATTTGATAAGGTGAATTTGACGTTCATATTATATGGAATTTTCTATATATTTTTATCTAAATGTTAAAATCAAGTAAAATTTAATTACATAAATGAGAAGGAGCTATGCTGTCAACTTTTTGTTTCTTTCTACTCTCCTTTGTTTCTGTAATTTGTACATAGTAATTTGTAAATCAATTTAATATTAATTTTCATAAGAGTCTTCAAATTTTCTTCCGGCATTACTTGTTATATTTTATTTAGGACTTCTTTTACATCCAACCTGTCCTAGAGAACTCAAAATATGTACGATTCCTTTTATACAGGGTGATTATAAAAAAACTATCCCGATATATGAGCCCCTAACTGTCATATCGTTCACAGAAACTGAATAAAATTTTGGTTTAAAGTATTTTGAGGTATGCGCTCAAGAATCATGTGAAAAACAACAGTTAAAATCTAACAATTACGGTTACAGTGACAAAATTTCGAAAATTTCAAATGGCAACACATATTTTTTTTATTGGAATATGATCTTCATAGTGAAAAACCATCAAAAGCGTTGGACCGGTACCTGTATCACGAAAATTGCCGGCGCTAGACAGACTAAGAAAAATAGTGAAAACAACCAATAAGGACAGAGAAGCAACAGAAAACAAAACATTTTATTGTGTTTCATGCATTTTCCATTTCACACACGACGACACTTTACATGCGGAAGATGGTGGATACCACTGAACAATAAAATGTTTTACTTTCTGTTGCTTCTCTGTCCTTTATTGGTTGTTTTCACTTTTCTTCTTAGTCTGTCTAGCGCCTGTGATTTTTGTGCTACAGGTACCGTTCCAACGCTTTTGATGGTTTTTCACTATGAAGATCACATTCCAATAAAAAAAAAATAGGTGTTGCCATTTGAAATTTTCGAAATTTTGTCACTGTAACCGTAACTGTTGTTAACTGTTACGGTTAACTGTTGTTTTTCACATGATTCTTGAGCGCATACCTCAAAATACTTTAAACCAAAATTTCATTCAGTTTATGTGAACGATATGACAGTTAGGGGCTCATATATCGGGATAGTTTCTTTTCTAATCACCCTGTATTTTCTTATAACAAATCTAATCGTCTTAATCTATGCAAACTAATTTATGGTAATTTTGGCAGTGTGGAATGGAATCTTAAATCAATATGTGCATATTTCTCTAACTACGATATTGTACTCGCTTCATTTAAAACACAAAGCTTTCCCTCACTTCATATAAATACATACGTTACACAGAGTAAAATACATACATTTCATTTCTAATAAAATAAGATATAATATAATAATAAGATATAATATCCCAAACTAAAAACATCAAAGAACTATTTCTGATTTCAAACATAAAAGGAAGAAAAAAAATGATTGGTGAGTGATAAATGAAACAAGATTTTGGAAGTGAAGTTCTTGGATAACTTACCACAGCTACAGCTTCAGCTCCAAGTACTTCTGGTACAGATAAAGTTGTGTGAAAGGCTACTACTGTCATTGTATAAACAAATGTGACCAATATGCATGAAATAAAAATTGCTCTCGGAAGATTCCTGTTTTAAAAAAGAAATATTGAATCACAAAGTATTCTTTATCAGAAATAATTACGTGTAATAAGAAAAAAATATCTTACACATGTGGATTCTTCAATTCTTCAATAACAAAATTTAGGTAGTTCCTAAAAGAGCAATTCACTGTTAAAGACATTTAAGAAAATCACTTCAGAAATAACATAAGAGAAATATATACATTAGATACCAATGATTTGGCTGCTCCTAACATTGTTTATATTTTTAATGACAAACTCCATAAGCATCAGAAAAAATGGAATTTTTTGAAATATTTTTATGCTGTTTTTACTTGGATGATAAAGGTAACTGATGAAGAGATTTTATCATGGATAAGATTTGAATAGAATCTTCCATCTACCACCGATCTCTTAGTGTTGTTTCGCATATGCATACAGTCATAAAAATAAAAGTTCGTGATCTTATTAAAGTAAAAGTTGGTCTGGTAACGGCTATGTGAGTCTAAAAATTCCCATACAAATTAAAGTTAAAAACTTAATTCAAATTAAATTAAAAGCCTGTTGCGTTATTTTAGGAAAGCCGTTACTCCCGGGAAACATTAAATGAATACCGTTAAATATGCCTAAATAGTCTAAAAATAAGACAAGATGTAGGAATTAATAAAATACCAATGTTACATATTTTACTTACTATTCATATAAAAAATGAAAACACATTATTAGCAATTGATTCAGATCTAAAGTATTATCTATTTACTTTATTCCGCACATATTGCTTTTAAAACATACAGCTTTCACTAAAGATTTCTTATTTAGTTTAATCAATATATACAATTTTAATTAAGTGCCTCCAAAACCCTAAAAACATATTTCCTATAAATTAAATGAGACATTACAAAAGGAAATGTTGCAAAGTTTTGAATTATTACGAGATCTGTTAAGATCGAACTTATTTCTCATAACTTGAGCATATTTAATGTCAATGTTTTTAGCTCCTTCAGTATAAAAAAAATCGAAATTTTAGAACGTTTTTCGCTCCTGCACCCCTCTGGGGTAGTGGCACCGACATAAAGTATACCCTATGTTGGAAAAGTGATTGTCACCATCCATTTGCCACCATCACTTTTAAAATCGCTTCAGTAGTTCCAGAGATTATCCCTACAAACAAACAAACAATCTTTACTCCTTTATAATATTAGTATAGATTACATTTCACACTCAGTAGCGCCATCTGTCGGTGATTATTTCAATTTTTTTATTCCATTCTTCTTCTCCCTTCCCGAATAGTAAGTGTACCGATTTTGCTTTCATTCGGGGTATTACTTCGAGCTACAGAAAACTCCAATTAGAGATAACCACCCTGTATATGAAGACTCTGTACCGTCAGTAAGTTTAAAGGTTATCTCATAGTTTGAAAAACTGCTTCGGTAATGTAACGTGTAGGAATTTTTTTGCCGTTTTGTATTTAAGAAAATTAACTTCTGATGGCAGTTTTAAAGATAAACAGAAACGTTGAGAATTATTTTTGTGTTTTTAAGTTTTACATCTCTGTTTAAAATCTCTTTATATTGGGTTGTCCGGAAAATGAATTAGAACCGAAAAATTGTACCGTTTAATTATTAGACATTAATTTCGACAGCTAATGTCTATTAGTTAGCAGGCAGAATTTTCTGATACGAATTAATTTCCGCAAACGGCATGAATTTTCCGGATAACCCAATAAAATGTACGTTGGTTAGCAACTTCTAGATTTGTTTTCATATCGTAAATGGCGACTTTCCGACTATGTCTAGAAAAGAGTGAAAAGAGAAAACAAAGCCAATATTTTTCATTGACAAATTCGAAATAACAGCTATAAAAAAATACATAATTTTCATATTCATACATTTTACGCAAATTTCAGTATGGTTGAATACTTATAGTTTTCTGCAAGTTCCTTATTTTTGTGATGGGAATTTGAAAAGAGTTTCTTTTTCTGCTTTTCCACATTGTGAGTGGATGAAGTAAATTCCACTAAAATTGATCATCAAAAAACTTTTCAAATGGCTCCAAAATGATATAATTATTGGAAGTGTTTAAAAGTGTCAAAAAGTAGAATGACACACATTAGATGCGATTTAATAAAAAGAATGCTGTATATTAATAGTATTTACACTGAACTCGTCTTAGGAGTTGTGGCTTAAGCTGCCATGCTCTGCCAACTGAGCCATCCCGGTTCAATCTGGTGGACATCCAGTTAACCTTAATGATCATAGCACGTGCTCTGATATATGGAACTCCAGTAAACGTGATTACACTAGAATAATTTGAACACAATTATTCAAATTGATAAAGAAATCATATGAGTTGTAATTTTCCAACTGGGATGGCTCTGTTAGTAGAGCATGGCAACTTAAGCCAAGATATCCCAGGTTCGAATCATTACAACTCTTTAGCAATTGTGTTGAAATAAATCTTGTTCAGAAACATAAGAAAGCCTTTAATTTGTCTCTGAGACTGCTTGATTGAAAGATGAATAAAACTCGTAGGATACTGTTTTTTCTAATATTCATCTATTAAGAATACTATGGAATTTACAAGTTGAAAAGTGAAAACAGCACTTAAGGGTTTAAGAAAAAATCACGACACAAAATATCATTTGCAATAGAAAAATACATTTTTAGCACAAAGTAGCCTTGATCGGAGAAGATCACTTTGATGTTCCAATTCAAATATCAAAAGATTAGACTTCCAAATCAATCACGTCGTTTACATTCAGCTAAACTTACGAGATTTTTAAATAAATAAAGTTGAGAGTGTAAAATAAATAAATCAATTGATGTTATCCCAAACTCTTAACGATGAGTAATTCGAGATCAAGGATTCTGTCTGTTTATGGTAAAGGGACTACTGGAGAGGGAGATTTGGACTCTGACATGCCTTCTCAAAGATAGCAATCAGAAGTTTTAAGGTCAATACCAATTAACTTTGAGATAATTAGTTTCTAAACAATTCCATAAATTGGATCAGCATTACTAATACTTTGGTATAAGATGTAACTGGAAAATGAAGGAATTGCTGTGTCAAATAATTGATATTAGCTATTTTTCGTAGTTGTTATTTAGAATACTTTTCAATGTGAAGAGTGATTTCTAAAGTGTTAACACTCTATGGGAAATAAGACATTTACAATTCTTTACTGTATATGTACATTTTCTATTTAACCCTTTCAATCAAGGCTAACAATTTCACATGCAACTAAACAATCAATTTCAAATGCATTCCGATCGTATTTTTCAGAAGCCAACAATAGATCCTGGAACTTATTCATTTGAAATTTATGAAATGTCTTGGAATGCTGAATCACTAAAACCATTTTTAAATCGTTTTGGATCAAAAAGGCACATACTTTGTAAAGTCTTTTCTCAGTTTTTGTAAGAAGAAAATAAAATGATTACATAAAGAATTTTTCACACATCAAGTGAATGTACTTTAGTAATCCTACTCTTCAATTTGTGTTTCAATTGCATTGAATTAATATTGACAATTGGAACAGCACGTGTAAAAAAAGGATACTTTCTTTAACATCAATCCCTGAATTTTCAAGTTGAGTCAAATTATTTCTATCTTTCCAGTTACATCTTACACCCACGTATCAAAATATTAGTAATGCTGATCCAAATCTTGTGGGAATTTATGGAATTGTTTTGCCAAAACCAATTATCTGAAAGTTAATCTTTAATAATTGGAATCATTTAGCATTCAATTAACTACGAGGCTGTTCAATAAGTAATAAGACTAAAATTATAAAAAATACAGAATATCTTTAAACGCCATCATTTACATGGTCTTTTTCAAAATAACTACCGCGGCACGTAATGCATCATTCCCAACATTCTGTCCACTTCTTAAAAACATGTAAAAGCCCGTTTTTTGAGAGCTTTTTCAAAACCGCCTCCGCAGCCTTAACACATGCTTTGTTGCTTGCAAAATGTTTGCCTCGTAATGGTTTCTTAAGTTGAGGAAACAGCCAGAAATCGCATGGAGCGAGATCAGAACTGTATGGAGGGTGTGGTAAAATCTCTACATTGTGCTGCTGAAAAACACCCTGTACGCAACGAGCAGTATGTGGTCGGGCATTGTCATGGTGCAATAGGAAGCCATTTCGGAGCAATGGACGTTTCCTTTGAAAATGCTGTACCATTGTTCGTAGGACATTCGCGTAGTACGAGCCGTTTACGGTATTCGCTACACAATTGTTTCATAATCAAAAAAAATATGGTCCCAACTTTAGCAGCTGATTTCACAGTTTTTGCTTTCTTGGGAGTAGGCGAAGTTGTTGTGGTCATAGTGATAGCTTCGTCTGTTTTTCTTTCCATCCGCATTTTCTCAGGTGTCATCGCGCGCAAACACGTTTCAGTTGCAGATGTTCTGCCATGATTGAGTGAACACTTCCTACAGAAATATTCAAGAGAGCATGCAGCTGACGTACTGTAATTCTGCGGTCCTCCTTCATGATAACCGCAGCTGTGTTGATCATTGTCTCTGTGATGAACGTTGAAGGTCGTCCCTCACGTTCAATATCTTCCCCATTTTGCCTTCCTTCCTTAACCCTTTCCGGCACATACAAATTCTGTTCGTAAAATGCGAAATTACTGACTGACACCGGAATTTACAAACGACTTTTTTAGAAATTAAGAACTCCTTATTTTAAGCTTTCATTGTAGAAGCAAAATTTTATTAAAATATTCTTGGTGCCGATTGCAAGTTTGAAATTAAAATTAGGTGTGCCCGGAGTGGGACCACTGTGCCGGAAAGGGTTAAAAGCGAAAAATACTTGCCCTCGACATGCTTCATCGTTGAAAACTTCACGTATCATGTCAAAGGTCTCCGATGCTGATTTCTGCAGACGAACACAAAATTAAATCGCATAACGTTGTTCCATCGACGCTTCCATTTCGACAACTGGGCGCTCTCGTAGGCGCCCGCAAACACGCTTCAGTTTGATCACGTGATACACAGGAACATGAGCTTGTACACGCCATCTATCGGTGTGGTTCCACATCCATCTAGTGGTTTCGCGGCAGTAAAATTAGTCTTATTACTTATTGAACAGCCTACGTAATAATCCCTCGAACTAATTATCCCTGTTTTATTTGAAATTTATAAAATGTCTTGGAATGCTGAATCGCTAAAAGCCATTCCTGAAATTGTGTTGGATCAAAAAGACAGATATTTTGTAAATTCTTTTCTCAGTTTTTGTAAGAAGAAAATAAAATGACTGCTTAAAAAATTTCTCACACATTAATTGAATGTACTTTAGTAATCCTACTATTAAATTCCAGTTTCAATAGTTTTGCATTGAATTAACTAATAATCCCTCGAACTAATTAACCCTCTTTTATTTGAAATTTATGAAATATCTTGGAATGCTGAATCCCTAAAACCATTCCTGAAATTGTGTTGAATGCAAATTCTTCTCTCTGTTTTTGTAAGAAGAAAATAGAATGGTTATTTAAACAATTTCTCACCCATCAAATCTATTCAATTCTACTATTCAATACTATTCAATTCTAGTTTCAATAGTTTTGCATTGAATTAACTAATAATCCCTCGAACTAATTAACCCTCTTTTATTTGAAATTTATGAAATATCTTGAAATGCTGAATCGCTAAAACCATTCCTGAAATTGTGTTGAATGCAAATTCTTCTCTCTGTTTTTGTAAGAAGAAAATAGAATGGTTATTTAAACAATTTCTGACCCATCAAATCTATTCAATTCTACTATTCAATACTATTCAATTCTAGTTTCAATAGTTTTGCATTGAATTAACTAATAATCCCTCGAACTAATTAACCCTCTTTTATTTGAAATTTATGAAATATCTTGAAATGCTGAATCGCTAAAACCATTCCTGAAATTGTGTTGAATGCAAATTCTTCTCTCTGTTTTTGTAAGAAGAAAATAGAATGGTTATTTAAACAATTTCTCACCCATCAAATCTATTCAATTCTACTATTCAATACTATTCAATTCTAGTTTCAATAGTTTTGCATTGAATTAACTAATAATCCCTCGAACTAATTAACCCTCTTTTATTTGAAATTTATGAAATATCTTGAAATGCTGAATCGCTAAAACCATTCCTGAAATTGTGTTGAATGCAAATTCTTCTCTCTGTTTTTGTAAGAAGAAAATAGAATGGTTATTTAAACAATTTCTCACCCATCAAATCTATTCAATTCTACTATTCAATACTATTCAATTCTAGTTTCAATAGTTTTGCATTGAATTAACTAATAATCCCTCGAACTAATTAACCCTCTTTTATTTAAAATTTATGAAATATCTTGGAATGCTGAATCGCTAAAACCATTCCTGAAATTGTGTTGAATGCAAATTTTTCTCTCTGTTTTTGTAAGAAGAAAATAGAATGGTTATTTAAACAATTTCTCACCCATCAAATCTATTCAATTCTACTATTCAATTCTAGTTTCAATAGTTTTGCATTGAATTAACTAATAATCTCTCGAACTAATTAACCCTCTTTTATTTGAAATTTATGAAATATCTTGGAATGCTGAATCGCTAAAACCATTCCTGAAATTGTGTTGAATGCAAATTCTTCTCTCTGTTTTTGTAAGAAGAAAATAGAATGGTTATTTAAACAATTTCTCACCCATCAAATCTATTCAATTCTACTATTCAATACTATTCAATTCTAGTTTCAATAGTTTTCTAAACCCTCCGCCTACCAGACAGGTACATTCAAAATGACTAATCGAAGCAGAATTTGTTTCAAAAAATAACTTAAACAGGAAACTAAATTAAATAGTTTAAAATCAAAATTCTGGTGTGAAATGTTTTTATCAAGGTTGAATGAAATTTCCGGTAGTTCTAGGGTTAAATAAGCAGTTTGATTGACAATTTATTTTATCTCGAATTCAGAATGAGTCTCAAAAATTGCCTCGTCAAGGGAACACGCATCCAGTTTAGGGCCTATTTTAGAAATATAGAAATAGATCATCATGGAAATGGACTCAATGACTACTGTGCAGAAAAAACAGCAAACTATTATGAAAAAAAAATTGCAGATGAACACCTATTTTACCATCGTCAGCTCAGATTGATTGAATTTTCGCAAATAATATCTCATTTCTGTTCCTCTACTAAAGTTGACTTCAAGCTTGATAAGTGCCACTTGGTATCCTATTCAATTCAATTTTAGTAACTTACATTTTTGGATTTGGCTAATCTCTACTATTTATCTGGCATTCCTTTTTTTTTCTTTTTTTTCTTTAATTTTCGTCTTAAAAAAATGTTAAAATTCTCTGCACAAGTTTTCTGAGAAATATTAAGAATCTGCAAAATATATGTATAGTAGTTTATTGTACCGTCCTCTTTCATATAAGGCATAAATTTACAGTCCCGGACCCGACCCGTTTATATTTTCGTAATTCGCGGCCCGGTCCTTGCAAAAATCATGAATTCCGACCTAGGCCGGTCCGATTGAATTTCTACCAAGAAAATTCCGATTTTTCTTAACATGCAATTAAGATTATTTGAAAGATATATGAGGGGGTTAGAATGACAGTGGAGCAAGTCAAAAATTTGAAAAATCTAGATAACCCTATTTTCACTGAACTTATATTACTTTCTGTTCAGGGGGATCCCAATTCGCAAAACAAGTTTGCCATTTAATGCAATGGCAATACAACAAAACTCTTCATTTCTCATATTACAAAATATTGTCATTCTAACTCCTCATATGTATGCTGTATGTTTCAGACGCGGGAGCTCAGTGGTCCACTCAGGACTTGACACAATCTTTCATCCTTTCAAAGTCGATAAAATCAGTACTAAACAGCATTAGACTGACCACAATCCTCAAAGGCTCAATTAACCAACAATTAATCAATAAAATCTCAAATTTCCTATTTTTTAAATGTCTCCTTAGGAAATTCATATTTTTAACATCTGTTTTCTGTGTAATCTGCTTGAAGAATGTCCCCTTTTTAACACTTTCCAAACTAGTTGAAAACTATGTATGTATGATTCTTTAAAAATTTGAAATGATTGTGTTAAAAATAATCCAGTGTATTCACGTATCCAGCGTTTACTGGAGTTCCATTACCTGCGATCTTTTCTGTTGAGCTGATTAAAATATCAGACCAGATGCTTTGATCAATAAGGTTAACTGGATGAATTATGCCCTCCAGATTCGACCGGGATAGCTCAGTGGTAGAGCGTGGCGGCTTCAGCCAAGCGATCCCAGGTTCGAATCCTGGCCCCGGACATTTTTCGTCCAGTTGGAAATTTACAACTTGTAGTTGAAAACTATTTATGACTTCGGTTTGTCTGGCCGTCTGCCGTCTGTCCGTGCTCTAACTCCCGTAAATAGATTCGGATTGCCCTGCAATTTTTATATGTTATTGCCGTTATCTATAGCATGTTCCCTATTTAAACTGAAGTGTGTAGCACTTATAGCTTTTTTACAGGGACACTCAAAAGAATTCCGTTAAATTACGGTCTATGGGAAAAAATCATTTGCGGTTTATTTTAATGATGTTACACAATTTCAAACACATTGTAATTAATATATATCACTAAGGTGCATTACAAAAAGCTTAATAGGGAATAGGGTGTGCATAGCACTTATAGTTACTTTACAGGGACAGTCAAAATAATTCCGTTACATTACGTCTATGGAGAAAAATCTTCTGCGGTTTAATTAAATAATGTTTCACTATTTTAAACGCATTGAAATTTATATATATCACTAAGGCGCATTACAAGAGGCTTACTACAGAATATTGTGTGTATAGCAGTCATTGTTCATTTACAGGGGAACACACAAAAGAATTCTGTACTGTCTGTTAACAATAATTCCTAGAAGTGCGTTTTAAGTTGCTGAACGCGATTTTAAATTAAACTCACTTTTTGTCTATTACTGGATGTGTATAAATTCTATATTTCATATACAGGGCAGCACAAAAGTTCGCGAACACATTTCCGTTTATTGACAGAAACTCCAGAAGGAGAATTTTAAACTGTGCTACGCGTTTCCTAACTAAACTAAAATTTATCATCCTATGTAGTATATATACAAATCTATAAATCCTATACAGGGCTGAATAAAAGTATTCGGATATTTTTCCGAATATTGTGTATGTTGGGAATTCCTGAAATGACGTTTTTAAATATGTTATGCGTTTTCCAAATTGTTTACTTAAATGTTATCTTTCAGCTTATTAAACGGTAATGATTTGTAAAATTATTTTGAAAGCGTTGTAAAGTGTTACATAATCTATGCTTGACGCATGATTTTTCGTTCTTGTTGTTTTGATTAGTCATAGAATACAGAATAGCAACTTGAATGATCCCTTAGACAACTTAGAATATTACATTCAAATAAAGACTCGTTCAAAAAATGAATGTAGAAAATAGATGGTTAAAAACATTCTAACTTTTGAAGCTGTATAATAAAAAAAAAGTTAATTTTTGAAAATTTATTAAAGTAGATTTCCAACGATGCAACACCAAAATAGCATTTCTTTAACTCGAAATATTGAATAATAACCATTACTAATTAGAAGCCATGAAATGTAACGTTTTTCTATTCCATCATTAAAAGGGACTGATTATATGGCAAATGCAGTTTATTGGAATGAAGTTAAGAACATTCATCTTGTCCGGATGATGTACACTCGATAAAAAAAGGTCACTTGAGGCTCACTGTGAAGACGCGAAAAGTTTTTTCTTTCTGTCTGTCTGTTCCGCGATCATCCAATTAGGATCATTTTTAGTGGGTATGTTGGTGAGGTACCCTGAATGAGTTTTGAATATTGAATAATAACCATTACTAATTAGAAGCCATGAAATGTAACGTTTTTCTATTCCATCATTAAAAGGGACTGATTATATGGCAAATGCAGTTTATTGGGATGAAGTTAAGAACATTCATCTTGTCCGGATGATGTACACTCGATAAAAAAAGGTCACTTGAGGCTCACTGTGAAGACGCGAAAAGTTTTTGCTTTCTGTCTGTCTGTTCCGCGATCATCCAATTAGGATCATTTTTAGTGGGTATGTTGGTGAGGTACCCTGAATGAGTTTTGAATATTGAATAATAACCATTACTAATTAGAAGCCATGAAATGTAACGTTTTTCTATTCCATCATTAAAAGGGACTGATTATATGGCAAATGCAGTTTATTGGAATGAAGTTAAGAACATTCATCTTGTCCGGATGATGTACACTCGATAAAAAAAGGTCACTTGAGGCTCACTGTGAAGACGCGAAAAGTTTTTGCTTTCTGTCTGTCTGTTCCGCGATCATCCAATTAGGATCATTTTTAGTGGGTATGTTGGTGAGGTACCCTGAATGAGTTTTGAATATTGAATAATAACCATTACTAATTAGAAGCCATGAAATGTAACGTTTTTCTATTCCATCATTAAAAGGGACTGATTATATGGCAAATGCAGTTTATTGGAATGAAGTTAAGAACATTCATCTTGTCCGGATGATGTACACTCGATAAAAAAAGGTCACTTGAGGCTCACTGTGAAGACGCGAAAAGTTTTTGCTTTCTGTCTGTCTGTTCCGCGATCATCCAATTAGGATCATTTTTAGTGGGTATGTTGGTGAGGTACCCTGAATGAGTTTTGAATATTGAATAATAACCATTACTAATTAGAAGCCATGAAATGTAACGTTTTTCTATTCCATCATTAAAAGGGACTGATTATATGGCAAATGCAGTTTATTGGAATGAAGTTAAGAACATTCATCTTGTCCGGATGATGTACACTCGATAAAAAAAGGTCACTTGAGGCTCACTGTGAAGACGCGAAAAGTTTTTGCTTTCTGTCTGTCTGTTCCGCGATCATCCAATTAGGATCATTTTTAGTGGGCCCTGAATGAGTTTTTAGTGACATTGGGTTCATTCGTTCGAAAAATATACAACTTTTTTTTAGGTCATGCAGATGATTTTCAAATTTCATTTTTAACAGAAAGGAAAATCGTCTATTTGAATAATGGATTTAAACGTAAAATTATTAATAATAAATTTTCGATAGAGAGGTTTTAATATCCAATAGCTTTGAAAATTTGCCGATACATTCATAAAATTTAGAAATTAATTGTTTAAATTATTGGAAAAAAATTTGTGTCTGTTCGGGAAATATAAAACATTTTATTTTCTTACTTTTTAGAAATTTTAAAATGCATTTCTTTTTACTTTGCTCTTTAATTTATGAGTTGCTTAGCAACCCTATTTCAAAGAATATCAAAATAATAAAGTTCAAGTAACTCGCACTATTTTGCTGCAACATTTTATTATCAAAATAAATTATTTTGGTATTCTATTGACATAATTGAAGAATTTATTTTAATACAAGTATATTTTTTTATGTAAAAGTTACATGAATAAGAAGTTTATACGAATTTCAGAATATTATTGCATAAACCGTGTTTAATTGAACGCTTCTAATTTCTGAAACCTCAGAAATATTTAATATGTCTATAAATATGTATGGAATATAAAAAAAATAAATTTCGGATTAGTAGTAAATGTGAATCTGTCTTAAAACAAGACACATTTTTTCCATATAATTAAAGCTGAGGATTGATTTTTTTCATGTAAGACGTCATTTCATACTAAATCGACGACTCTCTACAACTTTGTAATTGACGTTTTCAAGATAGAAATTCTAACTCCAAAGTTTTCCGCTGCTAGGAGAGCGCATCCAAGTATCTCCTAGTGTAACACATATCAGTTTTATACCTAGACACCACGTTGAGGGCTGTAGCTTACTCGGTTTAATAGTTATTTGAGGCGAAATGGAATTTATATCTATACCATTTTACCCCTATCATGCTCCATACAATTTATCTATTTTATGTAATAAAGAAAAAAAAATATTAAAATCGTAAAAGGATTTTCGATTTTGTAGTGTCTTTGTTTCATTTAAAATAGAACAAGTTAATTAAACAATGATTTTTTTTGTACTTAAGTATTATTCACATAACAGCGGATAATCGCCACATATTTCATGTCTTTCATTATATGTATCCGAGGCTAACGAAAAAGAAAGGCTAACGCAGTGCTTTACGCGTATCTTTTTTTACAGACCGCGGGAGTCATGTGATGCTCGAATCCACCAATGCAGGTGTACGAAAAGAGCATCACGTCACACTAGCGGTCTGTAAAAAAAGATAAGTGGAATGCACCGCGGTAGCCTGTCTTTTTCGCTAGCCTCGTATGTATCCATGTGACGTCATATAGGACGAATACGAGGCACGAGGCTAACGAAAAAGAAAGGCTACCGCGGTGCTTTACGCGTATCTTTTTTTACAGACCGCCGGAGTCACGTGATGCTCGAATGCACCAATGCAGGTGTACGAAAAGAGCATCACGTCACTCTAGCGCTCTGTAAAAAAAAGATAAGTGGAATGCACCGCGGTCTTTTTCGTTAGCCTCGTGACAAATATATTGTGTATTAATTATGTATCTACAAAGGGCATTCCATAAAAACTGAAAGTTATTTTTTTACGGAGTGGCATCACCGCGAAACTAAAAAAAACTGCAGGCTATATTTTCAAACTGTTAACTGTACGTTTCTAAATATTCTAAATGAAGCAGACGATTTTATTTTCTTAGTTTTATGCTTGTTTTTTTATTTCCCCTTTAAAAATGGAGGTAGGTGATTCAGAGTTAAGAAAACAAAATGCATAAAATTTTGCAAAACAGCTCCTGAAACAGTTAAGTTAATGAACAAAGTCTATTCAAAACTAGTCGTTGGGGGCCACCGTAATACTTACCCATCATGTATATGTATAATGTAAAATATTAAAATAAAAATGTGTAAACTACTTATAAAATGCATTGATATTCAAATAAAATCGTGGCTTGATGACGTCATAAAAAGGCTCGATTACTGAATTGCTTGAAAGATGTTTTTCCTTATAACACCAAAAATAATACTCCTATTAACTAGCGGTTTATTGCATCTGATTAAGCGTCAAATTTCCAATTAAAATATATATTTGAAGTGAAATTTGAATGAAATACAGGGTCATGAAAAATCGAAGAGTGGGGAAAATAGGATTACAAATATCTCGGCAACTAATTATCCGATCGACTTCATGTTTTATGCAAAATTTATGTTTTTTTATTGTCTTTTATATTTACTGCTTAAAATAAACAATTTCAAACATTTTTATATACCTTTCATCAGAACGAATATTTCGAGAGTCCGAAAAAAAAATTGTTCCGGTTAATCGAGGTTATTGAAATGAAATAGGCTTCTTCCCATTATTACATACTAAGTACATACCAAATTACAAGTCTCTATCTCAATTTGTTCGGGAGATAGAGCGTTTACAGACACACACACAGACACACAGACGGACGGCAAAATTTTTTTTCTAAAAATATGTTTTTCGGAATCTCCAGTGTCTGAAACGTGTAAATCCGTCAAAAAAAAATTTTCGATTTTCAAAACGATTACAAGACTTACCCTATACTACGTATGATGGGTAAGTAAAAGGACATTTGTCTGCAGAACTGGCTCCTAAGCCTGGTGGTAACACTGTGTGGGCAATCTTGCAAGAAAATCGGCTAATGACATGTGAGGAGATAGCAGCATCCATTAACATTTCGAAATTTCGCATTCTACGTAACAATTTACAGCTTCGCCTTGTTTGTTCCAGATGGGTCCCTCATCACCTTACTAAAAACAAGAATTCACCAATGTTGTGAGTGGAAACAGATTCTTCAAAAGGATCCGAATTTCCTAAAGACCGTAATAACAGGTGATGAAACTTGGGTGAATCATTTTGAAACCCTTTAAAACAGATTCTGGGGTTATTTCATCAGTGCAGGGCTCTTTGAAGCAGCTTCCTGAAAAGGCTTCTCTACTTGTTTTGAAAAGTGGATTGAACGATGGAACCGTTGCATATCATCTGAGGGAAGGTATTTTGAAAATGAATGATGTATTTTTTGCTGTTAATATATATATATATATATATATATATATATATATATATATATATATATTATGATTTTATTTGTATGTGTCGATATGTATATATGTGTGGTATGGGAGAAAGTTCCCTAACCCTATTTGCAGCTAATTGGAGGTACTAATTGGTGGTTTGCAGCTAATTGGTTTTTAGAAAGAATGTCTTGCGAAAATTTAATTTAATTTGATTAACCTCAGCAGTAGAGGAATCAGAGTTTCGCTCCAGCAGGAGCCGTGAGCGTGGTGGAGGTGGTGCTCCTGGCAGTGGAAGCGGAAGTGGGAGCGCTCCTGGGGGTGGAATCGGAAGTGGAAGCGGAAGTGCGTGTGGAAGATAAGAGAGGAAGTGAACCGGAAGTGGTGGAAGATAAGAGAGGAAGTGAATGTGATAAAAGGGAGGGCTTATTTTTAGGGGGTCTTCTAGGTAGGGGAGGGCTTATTTTTAGGGGGGCTTAATTTTTTTTTGTTGAAAAATAAAGGGTTTTAATCACATTCTTTCTTGACAGGGAATTTTTTTTTTTTTTAAATACGAAGTTTAGATTTAAGATATTTGAGAAATATAAACTACAACTTTGACTACTTTTCTTATTTTTAGGGGGTCTTCTAAGTAGGGGAGGGCTTATTTTTAGAGGGGCTTAATTTTTTTTTTTTTTTTTTTTTTTTTGCAGGAAAATAAAGGGAGATGAAAGGATTGGACCGACCTATAGGCGAACTGAGATTGAAAGGGAGTTTTTTTTTTTTAATTGTGGACCCACCATAACCACCCGCTATGAAAACAATTCATAACGCACAATTTTTTTTTATCTGCCTATCCTCTTACACCAGTCATCTGCGAGAGACCTGTAACGAAATAAAAGGGTTTAATTATTATTATGTTTAAGCGAGAGTTGTGTCATACGGGAAATCAGATGTAATAAAAGGGTTTAATTATTATTATGTTTAAGCAAGACTTGTTTGGAATTTTTTTTTCCATAAAAGTATCTTATGGTTGGTGGGAAATGTTAAAGTAACAGATTGCCAACAGTGCTAGTGGAGTTGAGAGGTAGGAACCCTGCTGTAAAAAATAATAATTTTAACAGAATGTACAATTTTTTTTCCTTTAAACATTAACTTAAATGTGAATGAGATTAAAATAGATGTGAGGGTTAAATTTTTATTAAGAGAATGTCAACAGTGCTAGTAGAGTTGAGTAGTAGGAAGCCTGCTATAAAAAATACCTGTAAAAGAAATATTTATGTGCTACCTTTCGCGCTCGTCGACCTAACTGTTCAGAGTTTAACATGAAATTTACTTATAATTCACCTGCAAAAGAATTTTTTTCCCTTCTTTAAACATTAACTTAAATGTGAATGAGATTAAAATAATTAATTAATTAATTAATCCGGACTTTACATTGCACACTTAACATATAAATACTCATCAAACACTTGCTTCCAACGTAAAATTATTTAATAAATATGAGTTACTTTTAAACTATAAAAGTTACTTTTAAACTATTATATATATGTAGTTTAAAAGTAACTCATATTTATTAAATAATTTTACGTTGGAAGCAAGTGTTTGATGAGTATTTATATGAGATTAAAATAGATGTGAAGGCTAAATTTTTAGAGAGTTAAAATGAAAATCCACTGAGGGTTGTGTTAAATAAAAGGAGATGATCGACTTTGACAGCATTTTTCTAAAAGTTTAATTATCGAAAAAGGAATCATACGTTTCGATTATATTTGTTAACTATTATAGTTTAACATTAAAAAGCAGGTAGACATTCACATCTTTAGCGCTCGTCGACCTAACTGTTCGAAATTTTCTTCGAACCCATTATTTTTAACTTTATAAAAGTTTCATATAAAAAAATTGATCTTTAAGTATTAACTGAAATGAGATTAAAATAGATGTAATAGCTAAATTTTTAAGGATTTAAAATGAAAATTGTGATAGCCATGTAAATGAAAGTAATGTGATTACTTTGCTTTATAAAAATCTAACACGTAAAAAGTTGGTAGACGTTTTCCTTTCGCACTCATCGACCTAACCGTTCGGAATTTTGTTTAAAATTCTCTCGAGTTCGTCGACCTAACCATTCAGAGTTTTCGTAGAAATCCGGTTATATATTAACTTACAATAGTTAACTTTTTTAAGGGAAGTTTAAATAACATATTTCCCAAAGTGTCTTAGGAACATTTCAGAATTTATACACACATAAGAACCTCACCTATAGGTGCAAGGTTCTGATTTTAAAGCTACTAGATGTTGAAATTTAAACTTCTTGCGCTCGTCGACCTAACTGTTCGCAATTTTTTTTCGAACTTTGTGTCAATACGAGTTAGGATCCCTTAGAAAGACCTACATAGAGACACTTATCCCTAACGTAGATAATCAACCCTATATTTAACTAACCAGTTACAACACACAAGACATAATCGTTACATTCAGTTAATAAGTGATTTGACATGTAAAATATTAGATATAAAAACATACAATATGATATATACAACACACAAAAAAATTTTAAAGATTTTTTTCCCTACAATTTTTAACAAGAATTTAGCAATAATTTAACTTGAGAGCAGGTATTTTGTATAGAGTTATACAATTATAATAAATTTTAACCCTATTTTACTTGATACAACTAACATTTAAAAGCAGTCGAAAGATTTTTACTTTTAAAAAATAACTAACAGAATTTTAATTTTTTAAGCATTGGGTAGATGACACTAACTTTAAATTAACTTTTTATAGGTCACTTTAAATAAAATACATATTTTTTATTATTATTAAAGAAATTTAAACTACACACACATTATTATTATTATGCTGCATTTTAACATAACAACATTATAGTAAATTATTTAAGACATGCGATTAAGACCATTGGAATTTTCTACAACATTTAGCTCACATGTGTTCACAGAGGAAATCTTTTCATATATAGAAGACAAAATAAGATAATGAATTGATAACATGATTCGTTATGCATATGTTTAAACAGGAAATTATTTAAGATGTGTGATTAAGACCATTTTACATGGTATTACAGAATAAATCTTTTCATAGGATGCAAGATAAGATAAGATAATATCACGTAATGATTTAATAAACGCGATTCGTTATGCATATGTTTAAACAGGAAATTTGTTTAAAAGATAACATTACTTTACTTATATGAAGTGTCCAATTATAAATTTTGCTGATATAATTAAGTTTATTTCGAATTTGAAAATAGTATTGACAGAACATTCAAATTTTACTTTTACAAAATATTTTTAAAAATTTAAATAAGGGAATTGTGCACATTATTAAAAAAATTTAATTAGCGAAGTTAGAAAATGTTGTACACGAACCCACTCATTTAGGAAAATACGTTACGATTAAAACTTTTAGAATACATTTCAAAGTATTGTAAACTTTATCGAATAAAGAAAAAATACGTTACGATTGCTACACTTTTTTTTAATACATTTCAAAGTTTTATAAACTTTATCGAAAAACTTTTTGCATGTGACTTTTTTTTTTAACCAATAAAATGCTAGTATTTTGAAACAAGTGCCCTCTACGTGAGAATGTTATTTTACGAACAATACTTTGTGATTAATGTAAAAGGTTGTGATTTTCGTCTAAGTATTAAAGTTGATATGGAACGTGTCATGCAGTCTTGTGAAGGTGATAAAATCATGTCACCTAAAGCAATTAAAAAGGTACCCTATTTCTGCAAGTCGTGTAACAAAACATTTCCTCGAAAAGTTAACTTAGTGTTTTTTTATGAAAAGTAATTTAAAGGAAAAGTGTTTTCGCTGTGAGGTGTGTGGTGAAGTTTTTTCGCGAAAGAGTGATTTACAAATTCACGAAAAGATTCCCGAATCACCCAAACAATTCAAGTGTAGTGATTGCAACGAACTGTTTTCAAGAAAGACAGACTTATTGAAAGATAAGAAAACTCACAACTTAGGAAATCAACATTCATGTACAAAGTGTTGTGAAATATTTAATTGTGAATCGGATTTTTTACAACATTGTGTTACTTTTCATAAAGTTTTACCTAACATTGCAAAATCACCTTGTTTAAAAGATTTGTTATTCGAACTGATAGTGAAGCTTATAGATTAGTTCGAACTTATAGTGAATTAAAAGACAAAATGATATGCAAAATATGTAAAGTGGAATTAACAGATCGAAACGCGCATGTATATGTTGAGAATGCCTTTTTCAAGTTGTTTAACTGATTTTAAGATTTCACTGAACGAGTGTTTTATTGGTCATTACAAAAATTTTGAAATTAGAATTGTATACATCTTACTTGATGTGTGTTATTTTAAATGATGAATAAAATAGTTTGATTGCGAAAAAAGTGTTTTCTTAAACCTACACTGTTAAAACTGATGTTGTGTATTTTGAATGACTTAGACAAAATGTTAATTTAAAAAAAGATTTTAACATGAGATAAGAGAGTTATAATTAAAACTGGACTTACCTAAAATTTTTTCAAGATAGTCTCGATATCCTTTTCATTACAATTGTTTTAAGGAAAAAGAATTCAATTTTATTGCGAATAACACTTTGTTGTTAACATCACGTGGTTTGTTTTATCATAACTATGAGATCACTTCCGATTAACATGATAACGAAGAGTATAAAAATGACTAATGCAAACCGATTTTCCTGCCTAAACTTGTTATCAGCTTGCATGAGTGACTCATCTTTACTTGACCTATATCGCCACCAGCTTGTGATATTTCAAAACTTTGAAAATGTATCACATTTTAAGAATAAAACTTAAACATTTAAAAACTTTAAAAATTTGAGTTAGCGAAATTTGTTAGATGGACACATTTTAAAAGCTTTAAAATTTCGAGTTAGTGAAATTTGTTGGATTGACACATTTTAAAAATGAAACTTAAACATTGGACTTTGTGAAATTTGTTAGACTGACACATTTTTTTTTTAAGTCTGTTAAAAATTTGAAATTGAAAAATCAACATGTCATTTTCAAAGCAGTGAATAGATGTATACCTTTAAAAATTCGACTTAGTGGAATTTAATACTGAAATTTATTAACCTAACACACATGCTAAAAATAAAACTTTATAATTTTTTTCCATTTTTAAAATAAAACTTATTTAAAAAATAAATAAGCAACTATTAAACATTTTGAATGTCTTAGACAAAGTGTGAATAAATTTGTTGAAATTATATAAAACATGAAAAATTTCATTACTTTTAAAGGAAATTTTATTTTTGGTGAAATAAACTCGAGGTATTTATTATATGTTACTTAAACTACATGAGAATTGATTGAAAATGTGTTACTTTTAATCACTCACAAAATAAGACATGATGTTACAACATACACATAGGAATGACATAGGAATTATAGATGGGTTTTTCTCACATACATGACGTCACTGATAACATATTTACTGATCAAGTCATAAAATCATAGTTTAGGGTAGGTTTTTAAGCACGAAGTTTAGTTGAGATTTAAGATATTTGAGAAATATAAACTACAACTTTGACTACTTTTTGAAATTTCCCCCTACATAAGAAAAAGAACATAGAAAAATAAAATGAAAAGTCGTATTTGAATGGAATCGAATTATTATCCTTTCACTTAACAGCTGAATGCGTCGGCAATTACATCACAAAGGCACTGATAACAACTGATTGAATATATTGTGTTTCTTTTTTAAGGTTAAATTGATTTAATATTCAAGTTATTTCTTAACTTGCACTTAAAAACAATAAACTTAATTAGCATTCAAAAAGCAAACGATCACATTATTATGTAAAACAATCAAATGTTTTAAAAGTCACGAGTTAAAATTTGAAATGACTTAGAGTTTAAGTAGAATTTAGATGTGAACCTTTTAAAATGAAATAATAGTTTTTTGTATCGCCCTCTATCGGTGGGTAATAGAATTAAGAGAAAATTAAAAGTTTTAACTTGAATTCGAACCCACAACAAAAATTATTTTTCGGTTTTATAATTTAGGGTAGGTTTAACTGAGCAAGCCATGATATTTCAGTATTTATAGACGATTTAAGATATTCGATAAACGAAATCATCAAGGAAATCATCTGAATTTTTAATTTAATTGAAGGGTTTACTGCTTAAAGTACTACAAAATGAGTACAACACGATGCATAGTTTTTTAATTAATTATATTTTTCAAAAGGTTAAATTGACTTATTGATAAACTTAGGATTTATGTTTAAAGTGAATAAATTTGATATGTTAGGTTCACTTAATAACAGAGGGTTGAATAAGTTAGTTTTAATAAAAATAAAGTTTACTAAAAGTTTTTAAAGTTAAAAAAAATGTAAGTTACGTTAAAAAAGTTAACAAAAATATAGTTTTAAAAAATTTAAAGATACAAAAAGTTTAAAAATCTTTAAGTAAATCAAAATTAACTTTTTAATTTTAACTATTGAGAGACTGTAATCTAAATGTTTATCCTTGTAACCAACTGGTGCATATCAACTATCTGCAGATGTGCAGTAAAAACATACCCTTTTAAACTAACTCGAGTTCGATTTTAAATTCTTTGCTAATTTTTATACAGCTCGATTTCCTTTCAGAGACAAAATAGAATTAAATACTTACCAAAAAAGCACGTCAATGTCTTGTACTTGCTTTCACTTAACTAATCTTTCTGCATTAGCTTTGCTAGGGGGCGCTGCAATCGCCGCTAGAGGCGCTACTAGTCTTCCGGTTTGTGATGTAGTTTCCGGTTTGGGATAAGAACAAGGTTAAAATAAAACCCACGTGCATTCAGTTGGTGTTGTTTACCTGTATCTTGTTATAAGCCGTTTGCCTTCTCTTGGTCACTTATCACTCGCTTGTCCAGACTTGTTTCTGTGCTGCACGCCTGTTTTGCTGACTCATCTCTTGCTTTAACTGTTTGGACTTGCCTGATGGCAACTATCTCAGGTTTTTTGTCATAGCCTGAATGTACTTTATGTCGATCACTTTAATATAAAAGTTATGTCCCAACTTACTTAAACTTTGATAAAAATATTATTTATTTATAAATTATATCAAATTCTTATTTTTCTAACACATTTACTAAGTCACTTTCGTTCAAAAATATGGTAAAGCCCGATTTTAAATCGAAGTTTAGGATAAATTCCCCAAATTTTGTAACATTTTAGCACTAATAATAAATATTGTAAACACCCTGTACATACAAGTTTTGTAAAAATAATATTACTTATAGCTAAAAATCGAAGTTTAGGATAAATTCCCCAAATTTTGTAACATTTTAGCACTAATAATAAATATTGTAAACATCCTATTCATACAAGTTTTGTAAAAATAATATTACTTATAGCTAACTCGTTTAGTCCCATGATCAGAACCTTCAATATCGCTAAAATCAGTGTTAAACGAAAATGCAACCATAGGTTTTACCGTCTAATTACATGTCTTTACATATTATTTTAAAATGTAAAGCATTATATCTGAACGAACGATATAAGAAAAAGTTAGAATAGTTCACATATTTCTGTTATTAAAAAAAAAAAAAACCTTATATGCACACACACTTACAAGGTTACAAGACTCGACAAACGATTCACCATGTTTTTTAAACTGAGTAAAATATTTTTAATTTATAAATTTAAATTAAAATACTTTAAAAATTCTTAAATGTTCTTATTTAAAAATATTTTATTTTTAATTTAAATTTATAAATTAAAAATATTTTACTAAGTTTAAAAAACATGGTGAATCGTGTGTCGAGTCTTGTAACCTTGTAAGTGTGTGTGCATATAAGGTTTTTTTTTTTTTTAATAACAGAAATATGTGAACTATTCTAACTTTTTCTTATATCGTTCGTTCAGATATAATGCTTTACATTTTAAAATAATATGTAAAGACATGTAATTAGACGGTAAAACCTATGGTTGCATTTTCGTTTAACACTGATTTTAGCGATATTGAAGGTTCTTATCATGGGACTAAACGAGTTAGCTATAAGTAATATTATTTTTACAAAACTTGTATGTATAGGATGTTTACAATATTTATTATTAGTGCTAAAATGTTACAAAATTTGTGGAATTTATCCTAAACTTCAATTTAAAATCGGGCTTTACCATATTTTTGAACGAAAGTGACTTAGTAAATGTGTTAGAAAAATAAGAATTTGATATAATTTATAAATAAATAATATTTTTATCAAAGTTTAAGTAAGTTGGGACATAACTTTTATATTAAAGTGATCGACATAAAGTACATTCAAGCTATGACAAAAGACCTGAGATAGTTGACATCAGGCAAGTCCAAACAGTTAAAGCAAGAGATGAGTCAGCAAAACAGGCGTGCAGCACAGAAACAAGTCTGGACAAGCGAGTGATAAGTGACCAAGAGAAGGTAAACGGCTTATAACAAGATACAGGTAAACAACACCAACTGAATGCACGTGGGTTTTATTTTAACCTTGTTCTTATCCCAAACCGGAAACTACATCACAAACCGGAAGACTAGTAGCGCCTCTAGCGGCGATTGCAGCGCCCCCTAGCAAAGCTAATGCAGAAAGATTAGTTAAGTGAAAGCAAGTACAAGACATTGACGTGCTTTTTTGGTAAGTATTTAATTCTATTTTGTTTCTGAAAGGTAATCGAGCTGTATAAAAATTAGCAAAGAATTTAAAATCGAACTCCAGTTAGTTTAAAAGTGTATGTTTTTACTGCACATGTGCAGATAGTTGATATGCACCAGTTGGTTACAAGGATAAACAGTTAGATTATAGTCTCTCAATAGTTAAAATTAAAAAGTTAATTTTGATTTACTTAAAGATTTTTAAAGATTTTGTAAACTTTAAATTTTTTTAAACTATATTTTTGTTAACTTTTTTAAAGTAATTTACATTTTTTTTAACTTAAAAAACTTTTAGTAAACTTTATTTTTATTAAAACTAACTTATTCAACCCTCTGTTATTAAGTGAACCTAACATATCAAATTTATTCACTTTAAACATAAATCCTAAGTTTATCAATAAGTCAATTTAACCTTTCGAAAAATATAATTAATTAAAAAACTATGCATCGTGTTGTACTCATTTTGTAGTACTTTAAGCAGTAAACCCTTCAATTAAATTAAAAATTCAGATGATTTCCTTGATGATTTCCTTTATCGAATATCTTAAATCGTCTATAAATACTGAAATATCATGGCTTGCTCAGTTAAACCTACCCTAAATTATAAAACCGAAAAATAATTTTTGTTGTGGGTTCGAATTCA
This sequence comes from Maratus michaelseni, assembly GCA_963931845.1. Classification (NCBI taxonomy): domain Eukaryota; kingdom Metazoa; phylum Arthropoda; class Arachnida; order Araneae; family Salticidae; genus Maratus; species Maratus michaelseni. The sequence goes on along the minus strand of OZ007586.1, from coordinate 4,592,512 downwards.
AGTTAAAACTTTTAATTATCTCTTAATTCTATTACCCACCGATAGAGGGCGATACAAAAAACTATTATTTCATTTTAAAAGGTTCACATCTAAATTCTACTTAAACTCTAAGTCATTTCAAATTTTAACTCGTGACTTTTAAAACATTTGATTGTTTTACATAATAATGTGATCGTTTGCTTTTTGAATGCTAATTAAGTTTATTGTTTTTAAGTGTATCATTAAGAAATAACTTGAATATTAAATCAATTTAACCTTAAAAAAGAAACACAATATATTCAATCAGTTGTTATCAGTGCCTTTGTGATGTAATTGCCGACGTATTCAGCTGTTAAGTGAAAGGATAATAATTCGATTCCATTCAAATACGACTTTTCATTTTATTTTTCTATGTTCTTTTTCTTATGTAGGGGGAAATTTCAAAAAGTAGTCAAAGTTGTAGTTTATATTTCTCAAATATCTTAAATCGCAACTAAACTTCGTGCTTAAAAACCTACCCTAAACTATGATTTTATGACTTGATCAGTAAATATGTTATCAGTGACGTCATGTATGGGAGAAAAACCCATCTATAATTCCTATGTCATTCCTATGTGTATGTTGTAACATCATGTCTTATCTTGTTAGTGATTAAAAGTAACACATTTTCAATCAATTCTCATGTAGTTTAAGTAACATATAATAAATACCTGGAGTTTATTTCACCAAAAATAAAATTTCCTTTAAAAGTAATGAAATTTTTCATGTTTTATATAATTTCAACAAATTTATTCACACTTTGTCTAAGACATTCAAAATGTTTAATAGTTGCTTATTTATTTTTTAAATAAGTTTTATTTTAAAAATGGAAAAAAATTATAAAGTTTTATTTTTAGCATGTGTGTTAGGTTAATAAATTTCACTATTAAATTCCACTAAGTCGAATTTTTAAAGGTATACATCTATTCACTGCTTTGAAAATGACATGTTGATTTTTCAATTTCAAATTTTTAACAGACTTTAAAAAAAAATGTGTCAGTCTAACAAATTTCACAAAGTCCAATGTTTAAGTTTCATTTTTAAAATGTGTCAATCCAACAAATTTCGCTAACTCAAATTTTTAAAGTTTTTAAATGTTTAAGTTTTATTCTTAAAATGTGATACATTTTCAAAGTTTTGAAATATCACAAGCTGGTGGCGATATAGGTCAAGTAAAGATGAGTCACTCATGCAAGCTGATAACAAGTTTAGGCAGGAAAATCGGTTTGCATTAGTCATTTTTATACTCTTCGTTATCATGTTAATCGGAAGTGATCTCATAGTTATGATAAGACAAACCACGTGATGTTAACAACAAAGTGTTATTCGCAATAAAATTGAATTTTATTTCCTTAAAACAATTGTAATGGAAAGGATATCGAGACTATCTAGAAAAAAATTTTAGGTAAGTCCAGTTTTAATTATAACTCTCTTATCTCATGTTAAAATCATTTTTTAAATTAACATTTTGTCTAAGTCATTCAAAATACACAACATCAGTTTTAACAGTGTAGGTTAAAGAAAACACTTTTTTCGCAATCAAACTATTTTATTCATCATTTAAAATAACACACATCAAATAAGATGTATACAATTCTAATTTCAAAATTTTTGTAATGACCAATAAAACACTCGTTCAGTGAAATCTTAAAATCAGTTAAACAACTTGAAAAAGGCATTCTCAACATATACATGCGCGTTTCGATCTGTTAATTCCACTTTACATATTTTGCATATCATTTTGTCTTTTAATTCACTATAAGTTCGAACTAATCTATAAGCTTCACTATCAGTTCGAATAACAAATCTTTTAAACAAGGTGATTTTGCAATGTTAGGTAAAACTTTGTGAAAAGTAACACAATGTTGTAAAAAATCCGATTCACAATTAAATATTTCACAACACTTTGTACATGAATGTTGATTTCCTAAGTTGTGAGTTTTCTTATCTTTCAATAAGTCTGTCTTTCTTAAAAACAGTTCGTTGCAATCACTACACTTGAATTGTTTGGGCGATTCGGGAATCTTTTCGTGAATTTGTAAATCACTCTTTCGCGAAAAAACTTCACCACACACCTCACAGCGAAAACACTTTTCGTTTAAATTACTTTTCATAAAAAACACTAAGTTAACTTTTCGAGGAAATGTTTTGTTACACGACTTGCAGAAATAGGGTACCTTTTTAATTGCTTTAGGTGACATGATTTTATCACCTTCACAAGACTGCATGACACGTTCCATATCAACTTTAATACTTAGACGAAAGTCACAACCTTTTACATTAATCACAAAGTATTGTTCGTAAAATAACATTCTCACGTAGAGGACACTTGTTTCAAAATACTAGCATTTTATTGGTTAAAAAAAAAGTCACATGCAAAAAGTTTTTTCGATAAAGTTTATAAAACTTTGAAATGTATTAAATAAAAGTGTAGCAATCGTAACGTATTTTTTCTTTATTCGATAAAGTTTACAATACTTTGAAATGAATTCTAAAAGTTTTAATCGTAACGTATTTTCCTAAATGAGTGGGTTCGTGTACAACATTTTCTAACTTCGCTAATTAAATTTTTTTAATAATGTGCACAATTCCCTTATTTAAATTTTTAAAAATATTTTGTAAAAGTAAAATTTGAATGTTCTGTCAATACTATTTTCAAATTCGAAATAAAATTAATTATATCAGCAAACTTTATACTTGGACACTTCATATAAGTAAAGTAATGTTATCTTTTAAACAAATTTCCTGTTTAAGCAGATGTATAACGAATCGCGTTTATTAAATCATTACGTGATATTATCTTATCTTATCTTGCATCCTATGAAAAGATTTATTCTCTAATACCATGTAAAATGGTCTTAATCACACATCTTAAATAATTTCGTGTTTAAACATATGCATAACGAATCATGTTATCAATTCATTATCTTATTTTGTCTTCTATATATGAAAAGATTTCCTCTGTGAACACATGTCAGCTAAAGGTTGAAGAAAATTCCAATGGTCTTAATCGCATGTCTTAAATAATTTACTGTAATGTTGTTATGTTAAAATGCAGCATAATAATAATAATGTGTGAGTAGTTTAAATTTCTTTAATAATAATAAAAAATATGTATTTTATTTAAAATGACCTATAAAAAGTTAATTTAAAGTTAGTGTCATCTACCCAATGCTTAAAAAATTAAAATTCTGTTAGTTATTTTTTAAAAGTAAAAATCTTTCGACTGCTTTTAAATGTTAGTTGTATCAAGTAAAATAGGGTTAAAATTTATTATAATCGTATAACTCTATACAAAATACCTGCTCTCAAGTTAAATTATTGCTAAATTCTTGTTAAAAATTGTAGGGAAAAAAATCTTTAAAATTTTTGTGTGTGTTGTATATATCATATTGTATGTTTTTATATCTAATATTTTACATGTCAAATCACTTATTAACTGAATGTAACGATTATGTCTTGTGTGTTGTAACTGGTTAGTTAAATATAGGGTTGATTATCTACGTTAGGGATAAGTGTCTCTTTGTAGGTCTTTCTAAGGGATCCTAACTCGTATTGACACAAAGTTCGAAAAAAAATTCCGAACAGTTAGGTCGACGAGCGCAAGAAGTTTAAATTTCAACATCTAGTAGCTTTAAAATCAGAACCTTGCACCTATAGGTGAGGTTCTTATGTGTGTATAAATTCTGAAATGTTTCTAAGACACTTTGGGAAATATGTAATTTAAACTTCCCTTAAAAAAGTTAACTATTGTAAGTTAATATATAACCGGATTTCTACGAAAACTCTGAATGGTTAGGTCGACGAACTCGAGAGAAGTTTAAACAAAATTCCGAACGGTTAGGTCGACGAGTGCGAAAGGAAAACGTCTACCAGCTTTTTTCGTGTTAGATTTTTATAAAGCAAAGTAATCACATTACTTTCATTTACATGGCTATCACAATTTTCATTTTAAATCCTTAAAAATTTAGCCATTACATCTAATTCTCTAATCTCATCAATAATCATCTAATTTAGCCATTACATCTAATTTAGTTTTAATCTCATTTCAGTTAATACTTAAAGAATAATTTTTTTATATGAAACTTTTATAAAGTAAAAAATAATGGGTTCGAAGAAAATTCCGAACAGTTAGGTCGACTAGCGCTAAAGATGTGAATGTATACCTGCTTTTTAATGTTAAACTATAATAGTTAACAAATATAATCGAAACGTATGATTCCTTTTTCGATAAATAAACTTTTAGAAAAATGCTGTCAAATTCAATCTCTCCTTTTATTTAACACAACCCTCAGTGGATTTTCATTTTAACTCTCTAAAATTTTAGCCTTCACATCTATTTTAATCTCATTCACATTTACGTTAATGTTTAAAGAAGGGAAAAAAATTCTTTTGCAGGTGAATTATAAGTAAATTTCATGTTAAACTCTGAACAGTTAGGTCGACGAGCGCGAAAGGTAGCACATAAATATTTCTTTTACAGGTATTATTTTTTATAGCAGGCTTCCTACTACTCAACTCTACTAGCACTGTTGACATTCTGTTACTAAAAATTTAACCCTCACATCTATTTTAATCTCATTCACATTTAAGTTGATGTTTAAAGGGAAAAAATTGTACATTCTGTTAAAATTATTATTTTTTACAGCAGGGTTCCTACCCCTCAACTCCACAGCACTGTTGACTTTAACATTTCCCACCAACCTTAAGAAACTTTTAAGGAAAAAAAAAATTCCAAACAAGTCTTGCTTAAACATAATAATAATTAAACCCTTTTATTACATCTGATTTCCCGTATGACACAACTCTCGCTTAAACATAATAATAATTAAACCCTTTTATTTCGTTACAGGTCTCTCGCAGATGACTGGTGTAAGAGGATAGGCAGATAAAAAAAAAATTGTGGCGTTATGAATTGTTTTCATAGCGGGTGGTTATGGTAGGTCCACAATTAAAAAAAAAACTCCCTTTCAATCTCAGTTCGCCTATAGGTCGGTCCAATCCTTTCATCTCCCTTTATTTTCCTGCAAAAAAAAAAAAAAAAAAAAAAAATTAAGCCCCTCTAAAAATAAGCCCTCCCCTACCTAGAAGACCCCCTAAAAATAAGAAAAGTAGTCAAAGTTGTAGTTTATATTTCTCAAATATCTTAAATCTAAACTTCGTATTTAAAAAAAAAAAATTCCCTGTCAAGAAAGAATCTGATTAAAACCCTTTATTTTTCAACAAAAAAAAATTAAGCCCCCCTAAAAATAAGCCCTCTCCTACCTAGAAGATCCCCTAAAAATAAGCCCTCCCCCTTATCACATTCACTTCTTCTTATCTTCCACCACTTCCGGTTCACTTCCTCTCTTATCTTCCACACGCACTTCCGCTTCCACTTCCGATTCCACCTCCAGGAGCGCTCCCACTTCCGCTTCCACTGCCAGGAGCACCACCTCCACCACGCTCACGGCTCCTGCTGGAGCGAAACTCTTATTCCTCTACTACTAACCTCTTTTTTTATCCGTGTATGTGATCGACAAACATTTACCATTTGAATTTAAACATTTGTATCCGTGTTTCTATAACTGTTGTTTGTAGTATAATTAATTATGTAAACCCTGTTTATATAATTAACAATTAAATCGAAACATTTGTCTCTATAATACGTGAAACCATATTGTTGTTGACATCGCTCGTATTGGATGCTATCTAGATTACGAAACTTTAGTTTATGTATATATATATTCATGTATGTATTTTCTATGCTTTTATTTTCTATGCATTTATTTTCGATGCATTTATTTTCTATGCAATATGTTCTATGTATATTCTATTCATTCTATGTATGTTACTCGCATTATTATTTGTACTCTATGTTTCATGTGAGTGAGAAGCAATAATTGATTACTTACCATCCATTATATGCGAATAATCCCGAATAAAAAGACAGCGCGATCTTGGTAGCATCCGACTCCGAGCCTTCAAAGGTAAAATATTCGCTGTGACCTGCAAACAAACAAAACTATCTTCATTTTTGGGACACTCTTTTGTTGGGACACTCTTTTCCATCTTCCCTTATTTTATTTAAAGTATAAATTCCATTTTAAATTTATTAAGTTATTGATTTCATAGATATTTAACTGGCCGTAAATCGTATAAATGGAACAGAAATTGTCCCATAATTTGTTTTAATTTATAAGGAAATAAGAGTCAAACTAATAAAACATCAAATTATAGTTAAATGAGATTTTATTTAATTTATAATTATATTATACATGAAAATTATTTTAATATGAGGAGAGTTATTGGTATCGAATATATGATTTGATTAATTCCTATAAATCACGTTAAACATTAATAAAATTTAGTTATAAAATTTGGCTCAGAGAGGAATTGATAATATTCCTTACCTTCTCTCTTTAAAGACATCGGGAACGTAATCCACTCACTAACACGTAATTCACTACTCAAAATTTACTATACCAACATCCAAATCTACTAAAATTCTCCTAACACTCCTGTTGCTCGTGTATATATCTTTTTTTTGATTTCCATACAATTTTTAATCGCTTCTCTTCATATCCAATCGAAAGCACTCTCCGCCTCCGAAATTAAGCGCCCCTCTAAATTTTAATGCTCAGTGGCCCTTTTTGAATAATGATATTAAAATTATTAGTTTTACTTTCTACCCTTTTGGGGGGGGGGGGTGTTTCTTCAATACTTTCTCGCGTGGGAAATGACCCCTTTTCGGTCAAAGCTTTAACCGGAGATTTTATTTATTTTTTTGTTGTGCGGGGCTCACAAACACTCGTATTCCCAGCTTTTCGTTTGCAAGCTGGGAACAGATATTACATCCTGTTTATTCTTATATAAAATTCCACAAGTATTATATTTTGAGTTTTTACGACTTTATTTTTGCCGATGTCCGATGTCCAGGTGTTTCTAGACAGATGTCTGCATTTTAGAACTTCACAACAAACTCATAAAATTGCGTAGGTTTTCTCACATGACTTTGTTATATGTTTTATTCTGACTGCCGAGGTATTTCATATACAATAACCATTTCGATATTATTGGATTTCGTCTGAATCACAAGTGGAATATAACAAAATGTACGCAACCCTCTCATAAGTTCCTAGAAAATATCGCACCTGGCTTTTCGTGAATTTCTGCTACCGGGTGCCTCAATACTATAGGATTAACATTAGCGAGCGGGTGTTTGTCTTAACCGTGTTTAAACTGTTAATGCAAACTATTTTTTGAGACTCAAAGGTGCTATAAAAAAAGTTTACCGGAAATTGATAGAAACTCCTGAACAGCAGTGGTGCATACGTTGAAGTGTGCTTTCTCAACTTTTTCCTGCGCTCTAATCTTCATCAATAAAGTTCATCGGCTTCGTTCAGTAAGGTTTACAAATAGTACAAGAAAAAACTCCTTATTATAGAAAAACAGTGGAGTCAAATAGTTTTTTTAAGAATAAAAATATTACTCAAGAAAGAATAGCATCTCATTTATTCCATCAAAGTTATAGTAAAAATTCATCGAAGATAGCAAAAGGCACGTGCGAGAAAAAAAATTAACAATCGTATTTTAACTGCATCAGAAGAGGACGTGAACATGAGACAAAGAAAAATAAATTAAATACATTTAAAATACAATGTAACAAAGCATACCTTTTAGGCTACACATGAAATACCATTGCTTCCATCGATCGAGGGTGTCTTTTTGTTCTAAACATTTCAATTTCACTTTTGCTGCTTAAACATAAATATAAAATAAACCCGTGCGGAGAACTTGCTATCATTTTTGTACTATTTCTTTCTTTCTAATCGTTGCTGAGAATGATATAATGTGGTATTTTATTTTTGTGGCAACATTGAATTGAGAAATTTTTTTCTTTTGATTTATGAAAGCAATGCTTATTTCATTTTTAATGAAGAACAATTTTTAATAAAAAAAACATGTTTTAACGAATTGTAAGATGTCAGAAGCCGGTTCAAAAATCTTTCGCATGATACTTCATTGATCGTTGTAATTGCATTGAAAAGAGACAGAAATAATATATAGGATCATGCACTCACACAGCGTAATTTGATGAGAAAAAGGAAATTGTGACAATATCTCAACTGTTTTGATAGAGATAAACAAATAAGGTAACTGTATTCATTGTTATTATTTGAAAATAATCCTGTCAATATTTTATTATTTTATCAGAATAAAGATTCCGAAATCTATTTCTCTGATGCACTCAAGATAGTACTAAATCTACATAATAATGAAAATGTAGACTTTTTCAATTCATTGTGAGCAGTGAAATGATTTGTTTGGAAAAACGATCCAGCTTCATATAGCAACTCAACCATTCCAAGGATCCGGCTTGGGCATTAGTTAGCAATGTCAAATATTTGAAAAGACATATTTCGTCTCCATCTTGTGTTACGATCGTTTTCGTTGCACTCTGCCACGCTTAATTAGCAATGGATTTAATATTTCGCTCAACTTCACTCATGCAAACAGTTCCAACGCCATCTGGCCGTCCTCTAAATTCACTCGGATTGCCCTGAAATTTATTTCAAATGAAGTGTGCAGTACTTATAGTTTTTTTTACAGGGACCGTCCAAAGTATCCGTTCCATGACAGTCAATGGGAAATGCATTTTGAGGATGCTACGTCATTTAAAACAGGATGAAATGGATCTAGAATGATGAAGCGCATTAAAACATGCTTTTTGTAGAATAGCATTTACAAAAAGATTCTGTTACACATCATTCTAGGAAGAAAAATCGTTTGCAGTGGCATTGAGTGATATTTCACTGTTTCAAACAGAATGAAAATTATATGCATTACTGAGGTGTACTATAAATTGCTCTCTTGTCTGCATTGCGTTTATTTACAGGGACACACAAAATAGATCTACAGTATATGTGCGATATTTACAGTCTATGTGTGATAAGTGCTTTTTCAACTTTGCTTTGCGTTTTCAGTTTAACTACATTTTTTCATCGTACTTATGTGTTTATAAACTCGGTTGATCCTATACAGGGCTACACAAAGGAATTTGTAAGTATTACAGACTATGGGAGTGAATTGCTTAAGGTTAGTTTTTATTTTTGTTACGCATTTTCCTGCTGAACTATATTTAATAGACTAATAGAAGTTTGAAATAAATATATTCATATAAAGGGATACGCAAAGAAAAAGATACATTGTCGTTTACGATTGGCATTATCTGCGAGTGAGTTTTAAGTTGCCTTTTAGCTAATATGTGGTGTGTACAAAAATCTTCAGTCCATATACAGGGCTGCACAAAAAATTTCGAGTGCATTTTCATCGATTGGCAAAAATTGCTAAATGTGAATATTCTAACTGAACTAAATTTTATCATGCTATATATCCACATCTATTGATCCTATACAGGGCTGTAAAATAATTTGACTATTTTTTTTTACACTGGAAGGTAATTTCGAAAACTGTATTTTTCAATGTGCTAGATGTTTTCTAAACTGTTTACTTCCATATCTTCTTTCACTTTATTTAACGGTGAAGTTCCGTTACTGTTTTCTGGCTGTGTTGGAAAGTGTTTCATAATCTATGCTTGACGCATGATTTTTCGTTCTTGTTATTCTTATCTCACTTTACGTAATATCTAATATTTTAGAATTATGTTATATACAGAGTGTCCCTTCTTATCTAATAGTTTTAGAGGTATAGTATAAATTGCATATTAAAATCCACTTACGTCAAAATAGTTAAGAAAAAGTTAGAAAAATATTTAGAAAACTTTCTCCGTGCCCTAACAAGCTAAACAATTTTTTAACTTGTTAGAGCACGGGCTCTTGTTAACATTTATTTTCGATCTTCTACGACCAAAACTTATCGATTTATAATACATTGAATTAAAAAAAATTTGCAGTGTTTTCTGGCGCTAAAAGTCCATTTTCGCGTTTTTAGAGCGTGAATACTACAAATGACATAGGAGGGAAGAAATTTCTAAATTTCTATCAACGGAAACATTAGAGCTGTTTTTTGTCGAAGGTTTTTTTTTCTCTCTAAGTATAATCTTTTGTGTTTCGGCAGATATCTGCTTAAAAGTAATTCCTTCAAAACAACATTTCGACTATCCTTTTAAAAAGTTTAAAATCTTTAAATTCTATTAAATTTTGCTTCTATTCTATTACATGTTACTTTGTAGTAACAAAAAATAAATAATCATCTAAATTGCCAACTAAACTTCTGCTTCTCTATATTGTCTTTAAAGCACTTTAATATGCCCTATTAGTTATAAATAGCCAGTTAATCATCTAATTACGTAAGGGAAGGGGAGGAAGAAGTAGTTTCAAATTTCTCGGTATACTGGAGAAAAGGATTTCTGCGTTACAAGCGTTTAACCGAAACACTCATGACCAATGTATCCATAACACTGACAAATTATGTGATTTTTTTTTTACTTTTGCTAAACAACAGATAACCAACAGAGTGAAAAATGTGTCCAGACCGGGGATCAAACCCAGATACCCTGGTATCCCTTTAAGACCTGAAGAGTTTTGTAGAAATTAAAAGCTTGGTTTTTAAACCTAATTAATAGGATCATATTTGATTGAAAAAAAAATACGTTGTCAGGTTACGTCAAGGAGGATCCACACAATTCTTGGCTTTAAATCGCAGGGAAAGAGGAAATTGTTTCTCTTTTTCCTTAGGATCACCTACACAATTGTGTCTTAAAAGGCTAAAGCGTGCCATTTAAGCGACATCCAGTCTGTCATTTTTTCACTTATATAGTCCAAGAGCCGGCCGTCGATTTTCCTATGTATAAGATACAAGAGAAATTCGGCCGGCATAAGTAAGCCCTAACAAAGATCTATAGGAAGCCACCTTTTTTAATTATTTATTCCTGCCGGGTCATGGATTTTTTGCGTCACTTCCGGTGTTAATTTTGAGTGTTTGCCTATGTATCGAATACAAGGACCGTACATACATCACAATGTAGGTTTCAAAGTGTACGTTAAGAATATATAGGTCTGCCAGGTCCAATCCTGCCGGAACCAGATGGCAGACTTACTTTTATGACGTCAATTTTGAGTGTTTACCTATGTATCGAATACAAGGACCGTACATACCTCACAATGTAGGTTTCAAAGTATACAATAAGAATATATAGGTCTGCCAGGCCCAATCCTGCCAGAACCAGGTGGCAGACTTACTTTTATGACGTCAATTTTGAGTGTTTACCTAAGTATCGAATACAAGGACCGTACATACATCACAATGTAGGTTTCAAAGTGTACATTAATAATATATCGGTCTGCCAGGTCCAATCCTGCCGGAACCAGGTGGCAGACTTACTTTTATGACGTCAATTTTGAGTGTTTTCTTATGTATAGAATACAACGACCGTACATACATCACAATGTAGGTTTCAAACTTGAGCAAACTTTTAATGCCGATGCAGCAAGTTCACGTACTGGGATTACGCATTTCACTAATTCTATTTCGGCCAGACAACGTTGGGCTTTGAGTCATAGTATGAGAATTAAAATAATATCAAAATCATGATGATGTTACTTGTGAAGTAGAATCTAGTAGGATTACCAAGGATAGACAATATTATTGCAAAAATCAAACAAAATATAAACCCGTTTGATTTTAATATAGATACAAATTATTTATTTAATATTGTTACTGGAAGATCTGTTTGGGATTCAACTTGTAAATTTCTCATCGAGGCTGAACAAATAGGTGAAAACAAAAAACTAAGTTTCATAAGTAGCTGTAATAGCAATGGTGACATATTTGAATCTCCCATTAGCAAAGTAAAAACTCAAACATTTTCTTCAGAATGCATGAAAAAAGGCAGCAAAATTTTTTTAATGAAAATGGAAAGGAATATTTTTGGAAGATTATTAGCAATAGTTGTAAGCAGAAAAATTGATCTTGAAATGTGTCTTTCTTGTCCATTAGCACCTGCACCACCAGCATTTTTCCAATGCTCAGGTGAAATGCATAAAACAGCAAAATCGGCTTTGGCAAACACAATTAAAGCTTTAGTTGAACCAGAATATCCATTATAGATTGATGTGGAATTAATAGATTGATTTTACTTGCTTCACAGATTAAAACCAACAGTGCCCCAAACCTTTGGCAGGATAGCTGAATTTATATTAAAACAAATTTGCAATACTGAAGCCGGCGAAATTCATGTTATTTTTGACAATTATATATCCCCTTCAATAAAAGATATAGTAAGAAAGTATTGGGATGAAATTGATGTACCGTACACCATTGTAGGGCCTTCCCAGAGCAGGCCAATAAATTTTTTGAAAAGCCTGAAAAATAAAAAAATTAAAGAATCTTTAGTTGAATTTTTAAGTCGATATTGGGGAAGCAATGAAGTGGCTGCAATTTTAGGTGAAAAAAAAAAGTTTATTTAACTGTTGGAAAAAAATGCTATTCATATATATCAGAAAATGGGAAAACTTCAAAAGTGGAAGAGACAGCATTAGAATGCAGCCACGAGGAAGCTGATTCTAGGATAATGTTTCATTTAAATAAGTGCAAAAACAGCTCCAAAGTTCTGATAAAAGCATCAGATACAGATGTTTTGATCATATTATTAGATAACATCCTAAAATTTCAACATCTTAAAATTTGGCTTTTCTCATCTACCAATAAGGCAGCTCAAAATAATTGTATTAATTGTACAGACCTAGCTAAATTGTTAGAAAATAATATTTGCAATTTCTTGCCTGTTTTTCATGCTTATACTGAATGCGAATATACATCAAGTTTTTATAAAAGGGGTAAAATAAAACCATTTCAAATATTAAGGGAAAATGTAAAATATCAGTTAATGTTTGTAATTCTCAATAATCCCCTAAGTATTGAAAACGGAGAGATGATGAGAACGATCCAACAGCTCACTTGTAATATTTATGGTATTAAAAATTGTACAGATGTTAATTTAGCTCGTCTGTTAAATTTTGAAAAACAGTTCGCAACACAATTTAACGAGGAACAGTTTTTCAAAAAAGTAAAAAATTACGATTCAAGTTTGATGCCCCCTTGCTAGAAATCTCTCAAGCAAAAAATTTTAAGAACAATTTACGTTACTTCTATGTGGCAAAATGCAACAAATAAGAATTGCATTTTATATGATATCTCTGATTGTGGACGGATTTGTAATGATAATGATGAAATCAGACCAAATTGGTTTGAAGGAAGTCCAACACCTGTGCTTGTGGAAGATATTTTATTGAATGATGAAAAAGAAAATGAAAGTGAAGATGAAGACACTAGCAGATATATCTCAGATTCTGATGAAGAAGATTGATTAAAAACTCATTCGAAATGTGCCAAAGTATTATTGTAAGAATGCGAATTTCTATATCACGTATTATTTTTCATGTCATTTTCTATAAATGAATGTTCTGAAATAAATTTATATTTATTTTATTTTGATTTTATGTGCATTTTCATTACAGTCTACCAGGGTTGCTTTACTCAGCAGTGTAACTTTACCCCCATCGTCTCAAAAAGTCTGAGGCCTTGTCATTTAGTTTTTAAGTAATTCTTTTTTTTATTTATTGGCAGCATCAGCTAAGAAGCATACTCTGTTACCAAACAGTAGTTTAATACAATTTGGCACTGTGTTTATTTGTTTAAAGATAGCCATTTGTACATAATGTTACTCGATATTTAAAAAAAAAAAAAAAAAAAAAAAAAAAAAAAAAGATTTTTTTAATATGCATTTTGAGTATAAATTAAAATTCTCAAAAAATAATTCGTGCTTTTAAATCTAAAGTCAGCAATTTAAATTTAATCCTATTTTTTATTTTCTTATAGAAAATATTATAATTTTCTATAGATAGGCACTCAAAAAATTGTCAATGAAGGGTAACATTAGCCCAGGTCAATAGTCCCCAAAAGATTTTTGGTATAAATATATAAACATAAAAGGAAAAAAATATGGAATTAAAGAATAAAAACTATAATTTTAGAAACTAAGCCGTCATTTGTGGAAGACCAGTATAATGATATCACTGAGATTATTGAGAACAAACATTTACATATAAAAACAAATATCTATAACAATGTTTAAGTCACACGCAAGTATGCATGATAACAGTTCTTCCAAAATTACTATTTTACACATTAAAGATGAGTTGTTATATATATATAAGAAAGAAAAGTCATAGTCATATATAAGAAAGAAAAGTCAAAGATGTCAATAAGAAAGAAAGCTTGCATTTGTCTAGAGCGCTAGAGCGTCTACTTAATCTTGTCACAGAACTACATAATTCTTTTCTAGGCTTTGAAACCCATTGAGATGTATGTTTAACCTTTCTATTCGATACACTCAAAATTGACGTAATAAAAGTAAGCGTCATGTATGCCATCTGAAGTTGGGGAGAATTAAATTTGGCAGAAACGTATATTTTTATTGTATACTTTGAAATGAACATTATTATGCATATTTCATACTTTCATCATCGAAATTCACGAAACAAAAGTAAGTTTTCGTTCTGGTTGCGGCAGGATTAGACCTGGAAGACCTGTATATTTTAAATGTACATTTTTAAACCTACATTGTGATGTATGCACGGTCCTTGTATTCAATACATAGGTAAACAGTCAAAATTGACGTCATAAAAGTAGGTCTGCCACCCGGTACCGTCATTGGACTTGGCAGACCGGTATATTCGTAATGTACATTTTAAAACCTACATTGTGATGCATGCACTTTCCTTGTATTCGATAGATAGGTAAGCATTCAAAATTGACGTCATAAAAGTAAGTCTGCCACCTGGTTCTGGCAGAATTAGACCTGGCAGATCAGTATATTCTTAATGTACACTTTGAAACCTGCATTGTGATGTAAGTTTGATCCTTGTATTCTATTCATAGGTAAACACTCAAAATTGATGTCATAAAGGTAAGTCTGCCACCTGGTTCCGGCTGGAATGGACCTGGGAGACTTATATATTCTTAATGTATACTTTGAAACCTGCATTGTGATGTATGTTTGAACCTTGTATTCGATACATAGGTAAACACTCAAAATTGACGTCATAAAAGTTGGACTGCCACCCGGTACCGTCATTGGACTTGGCAGACCGGTATATTCGTAATGTACATTTTAAAACCTACATTGTGATGCATGCACTTTCCTTGTATTCGGTACATAGGTAAGCATTCAAAATTGACGTTATAAAAGTAAGTCTGCCACCTGGTTCCGGCAGTATTGGACCTGGCAGACCTATATATTCTTAATGTACACTTTGAAACCTACATTGTGATGTATGTACGGTCCTTGTATTCGATACATAGGTAAACACTCAAAATTTACGTCATAAAAGTAAGTCTGCCACCTGGTTCCGGCAGGATTGGACCTGGCAGACCGATATATTCTTAATGTACACTTTGAAACCTACATTGTGATGTATGTACGGTTCTTGTATTCGATACATAGGTAAACACTCAAAATTGACGTCATAAAAGTAAATCTGCCACCTGGTTCCGGCAGGATTAGTCTTGGCAGACCGGTATATTCTTAATGTACATTTTGATACCTACATTGTGATGTATGTACGGTCCTTGTATTCGATACATAGGCAAACACTCAAAATTAACATCGGAAGTGACGCAAAAAATCCATGACCCGGCAGTAATTAATAATTAAAAAAGGTGGCTTCCTATATATCTTTGTTAGGGCTTACTTATACCGGCCGAATTTCTCTTGTATCTTATACATAGGAAAATCGACGGCCGGCTCTCGGTCTAATACGTTGGCAAGGCTGCAACCTCGCAGCGCAAAATGGAATGTCATACATGAGTACACTACCCAGAGGCGTACATGAGACGAATAAATTCCCAGCATCGAATAATATCTAAATTTTCAGCAAGACTGAAACTGCGCGTAAATTTAATAACACTGACAGAGGATGTGAATTATTTTTCACTTTTGCTGTACAACGTATAGCCAACAGAGTGAAAATGTGTCCAGACCGGGGATCGAACCCAGATACCCTTGTATAGCGCTTTATGCACCCGGGTTCATACCTTAGTGCGTTATACCAGGGTATCTGGATTCGATCAATGCGTTGTTTAGCTAAAGTGGAAAAGAATTCACATCCTTTGTCAGTGTTATTAAATTTCAGTCCTGCTAAAAATTGAATTGGAAATTTCCATTGTATCCATGTGCCAATATAGAGGATTACCAAAATACAAAACAACTACTGTTTTACAATGTGTATACTAATAAATAAATAACACAAAAGAGAAAGAAAAAATTCTATTGGAATTATTATATATTCAATGACTACAAATAAATTGATTGCTTTCGTGTTCTTAGTAATCTAAAACAATGTTAGGCATTTTAATAGCATGCAAATCAAAACATTTCATTTCCTAACTAGTTCCGTATATATTAGTTTTGACAAAGTTAAAAAGAAATCAAGTAACATTTTACAGTTCCATAGCAAGCTTCCGAAATTTCCAAATCCCTTTTGAATTTTCTCTTCCATTGATGCGTTAAGTGTCTTTTATTATTTTTGAAACAAACAGTTGTCATGGAAACATGTAAGATTAAAATAATGAAAGATCAAAATAAGATGGAGTATATGAGAAGCTTCTTCAGTACAGGCGCTGTTACCATTACGCTGTATCATAATCTATGCTACGATCACAACTCCAATCAGACTAAGCTGACCCCTTAGATTGCTTCATTTACTTATTCGAAAAGTGTCAACAAAATTGAAAAACACTTCCAGGGATAATTATTTATTGAAATGGAGATATATTTTTGTCATATTATGGCATTAATATCTCAAATATCATTTTTTTTGCACTTGTGTCACTTTTCGAATAAATGTGCAGTAGGATAAAATTGAATGACTTGATAAATACAGTAGAAAATAATGATAAGAAGTGTACTTATTAATGATGATATTGATATCAAATGATAAAACCAAACTGATACTAAGTGCAAACAAATAAAAATTAGGATTTTTTAAATGGAAATTTAGATGAAATTAGGAAAAATTTCGTGAGTGCCTGCACACAAGTTCCTTGTTTAGGATTTTTTACACCCACCTCAATAAACTTTCACACAAATAGGCGGACTGAAAATAGAAAAATGGCATCATTAAATTATTTAAACCCATCATTCGTCCTCTAGAAAATCTGACGCCTCTAAGTTTTTGTGCCCTAAATAGTTAATAACTGGCCCCTTTTTTATCCGATCTTTTTTTTTCGGGGGGGGGGCTTTTCTCCATTTAGCTTTCCCCCATTTCTAGGTTCTAGTTAAGACACTGGCCCATTGAAGTTTTTGTTTCCTAAATTGTCCCTTTTTAATCCGATTTTCTTCGTTTTGGAGGCCTTTTTTTTTATGAAGTTATTCCTCCATTTCTACAGTACACTTAACACTCTGACGCCCCTTTAAGTTTTTGTGCCCTAAATAGTTAATAACTTGCCCCCTTTTTATCCGTTTTTCTTTGTTTCGGAGCCTTTTCTCCATTTAATTATTTCTACATTTCTACATTCCCTGGCCCTCCGGGGAAAAGTACGGGGGGCCCCCTTGAAGTTTTTGTTCTGTAAATTGTTAATAACCTTCCCCTTTTTATCCGATCTTCTTCGCTTTTTGGGCCCTTTCTCCATTTAGTTATTCTTCCATTTCTACATTCCAGTTAAGAACCTAGATCCCTAGGGCCCGGTTAGGGCCCATTTAAGTTTTGGGTCATAAATTGTTATTAACTGGCCCTATTTTTATCCGATCTTTTTTGTTTTGGGGGCATTTTCTCCATTTAGCTTTCCCCCATTTCTAGGTTCTTGTTAAGACACTGCCCCCTGGGTCTTGAAGTTTTTGTTTCCTAAATTGTCAATAAGTTTTAATCCGATCGTCTTCGTTTTTGGGGCCTTTTCTTCATTTAGTAATTCCTCCATTTCTATAATCCAGTTAAGACCCTGGGGCACCTTGAAAATTTTGTGCGCCATGCATTTTTCACCCCTTTAATTGTGTCATTCTCCCAATGCATAACTTTAAATTTGAGTATTGGACTCCTCTTCCCGGGCATATTTTTATTGGAGCTTTAAGACTCTTTATGTCTTTCTTTAAAATATTATTCTAATGATTAATTCATACCCTATTGCTTATTTTCTACTAATTGAAGATCTCAAACGAGGGATCTCTTGAGATGTTTTAATCTTAGGACCTTGCTCAAAACTATTATTTTGGGCCTTCTACTATAGCTCCCTTAAAAATCGTCCTATTCACTAGCTTTTTTTTCTAACAACTTCTTAGGTCATCCAGCTATTATATGAACGACAAACAAATTTCTAGCTACCACCAATTTTGAACCTTTTTGGGCCTTATACTATAACTCCCTTAAATATCGTTCGATTCACTAGATTTTTTTTCTAACAACTTCTTAGGTCATCCAGCTACTATATGAACGACAAACAAATTTCTAGGACCTCAGCTACCACCAATTTTGAACCTTTTTGGGCCTTATACTATAACTCCCTTAAATATCGTTCGATTCACTAGCTTTTTTTTCTAACAACTTCTTAGGTCATCCAGCTACTATATGAACGACAAACAAATTTCTAGGACCTCAGCTACCACCAATTTTGAACCTTTTTGGGCCTTATACTATAACTCCCTTAAATATCGTTCGATTCACTATCTTTTTTTTTTCTAACAACTTCTTAGGTCATCCAGCTACTATATGAACGACAAACAAATTTCTAGGACCTCAGATACCACCAATTTTGAACCTTTTTGGGCTTTATACTATAACTCCCTTAAATATCGTTCGATTCACTAGCTTTTTTTTCTAACAACTTCTTAGGTCCTCCAGCTGCTACATGAGCGAGAAAAAAATGTATCGAACCTTAGCTACCACCAATTTTGAATATTAATCTCCTTCTTGGGACCTTTGGCGCAGCTTTTTAAAATATTATCCGATTCTCTTTCAATTTTCTTAAACATAGCTCTAGGGTCCTCCATCTACTTTATAAGCTACTAAAAATTTCCTTAAACCCCAAAATCGGGTTAATACAAAATCAGGTTAAAGATATAAAATCATACAAGCTTTAGGTTTGTTTTAATTTATTATCACGGGTCCAGGAAACGCCGAACGGGTGAACTAGTTAATAATATACTAAAAATTATAGTAAAAACTCATGAAAGGGATTCAGCTATGAGTTGGCAATAAATTATTTTCTACAGGTTTCCATAGCTTTTTATAGTATTTTCATTTAAGATAGAATTCCGGTAGAGGCAGGTTCCGTTGTTAGAGGTTTTACTGTATGAATTAACCAACAGGAATTATGACTAACAAGTAATTGGAAACATTAAGTCAATGTTTTCTTTTACATACAGTAAATCCTGTAAAAACGGAATCGTAATCCCGTTTTAGACAGGGTTTTGTTTCGCTAGCATATTTGTAATGGTTTTTCTTCATTCGGAACTATGAAATTTTTCCGTTATTGACAGATTCTATTTTCAAAGGTTTTACTATACTATAATATGCCGATTACATGTAACAATGTAAAAAAAAGTTCGCTCTGGATCCGCCCCTGGTACAAAATATGATACTCTTAACATTTGCATTACTCTAAAGCAGTGGTTCCCAAACTTTTGGGAAGAATTTCTAAGGAGGAGCCCCTTAACCGCACAGTACTCTATGGTTTACAAATTAATGTTTTTTATGCCTATGGAACAGAGAAATATCTGCTGAATAAGAGTCCGAATCAGTAGTTTCCAACATGGGGCCAAAGTTCTCAGTTTGGCAATTTTCTTGATACAGAAATCATGAATTCATACTAGAAATTTTGAAAATCAAATTTTCTATTATTTAACCCTTTAACAATTTTATTTAATATTACAATTATTGGACACAATAAATTAAAAATAAGGACTCAAAACCACTTTTTTGTATTAAAATATCTGCCTTGTATAATCGAGATATGTCCGCCAAATACAGCAAAAATTATAGTTTGGCTCTGTGGCTTTTACTAACGAAGAAAACAAACTCTTCTTACCCGAGCGACGTAAAACAACTATCGCCAAACTGTAACGCCAAATAAACAGGAGAACGTTGCCATTAGAATATCAAAATAAATAAATAAAATATAAGAATTTAAGGACACAAATGTTATTTTAATTAATGAAATAACTAACAAATCAGTAAAACATAATGAAAAATACACGCAAATGTCGAATTTAAAACCAGTTGATGACACAACAAACACGTATAATGCTTCTGACATCAAGTAAATGGGACTGCATTTTAGCCATTCTTAGGTCATCCAGCTACTATATGAACGACATACTATATGAACATCTTACAGTTTGGCGATAGTTTTTTGTTATGAAAAGGGGTCGACGGGATAATAGAGAAGTACCCAAAATTTTAAAGATGGGCTCTTAAGTGATACAGGATGCTAAAAAATGCGTTTTCAGCTACATACATTCCTTTAAAAAGTACAATTGTGTGAAACAGCATAGAAACTTTAAATAACTAAGAATTAATAAATATAAAATAAACAGATTAAAGGAATTACAGTTACAAAAATAAAAAATAAAACTATATACACAATATATGCAAATTATAAATTAATCTAATGAGGTGTTTATTAAATTATTCAAGATGTTACAAAAAAGAGGCGTTTTAATCGACAAACTTTGTTTTACTATGAAAAACAGTATAGAAAATTTCAATATACAAATAACATAAAGAGATTAAAGAAACTAAAGTTATATAAAAAAGAAATATATATATACAATATACACAGATGTAAAATGAATCTAATAAGGGGCATTAAATGATACAAGATGTTATAAAAAAGATTTTTTAAGCGACAAACGTTGTTTTACTATGAAAAACAGTGTAGAAAATTTAAATAACTAAAAATTAATACAAATAACATAAACAGATTAAAGAAATCAAAGTTATAAAAAGAAAAAGAAATATATATACACAATATACACAAATGTAAAATGCATTTAGTGGCTTTAAATGATACAAGATCTTATAAAAAACACGTTTTAAGAGACAAGCATTGTTTTAAAAATTAAATACAATTATGAAAAATAGGATAAAAGATTTAAATAACTAAAATTTAATAAAAATAAAATAAACAGTTTCAGGAAATTAAAATTCCAAAAATAAAAATTATACACTATACAATATATACAAATATTAAATGCCGATAGAATTTTTTTATTCTGCATAAAGTGTGACGAGCAATAACGTATAAAAGTTTAGTGTGAAAAATGTGGTTGTATTGCTTTGTACTGTTTAATAAGCAAAAAAGAACTAAGTATAAACATATGAATAGGCGGAGCTCCAAAGAACAAAACTTTTCTCCCTTTGTTCGGCAAGCAGAGATAACAGCACTGGCGCGCTTTTGCTCTTTGGATTACCGTTGTGCATTCAATTCAGAATACTATTTCTTGTAGCTTATTTGAATCGAATTTTTAAAACACATTAAATGTAAAAACATAAAATAAAGTAGTTCAAACCAAAAATATTATATATAAAATGGATACATGTATAGTGCAAATTTTTATATGATTTAAAAAATATATATTATGGTATTTTTCAACACAGTGATAGGTGTATTTATTTTTGACACACACACAAAAATCCCTACCTACTTTCGAAAATTTTTTCCCTTGCAATATGTTCATTACTTTCATGTTTTGTTTATTTTCTTGGAACGCCGCGGAGCCCCTGAAAAGTATGGGCGGAGCCCCAAGGGCTCCGCGGAGCACACTTTGGGAACCTCTGCTCTAAAGTATTCACAAAGAAGATCAACACTTTTTTTCACATTTCTCATGATCCTAGTGAAAAGTCTAACAGATGATAGGCTTGCCAAGGTAAGGAATAGGATGGGCCGAAAAAAACTTTTTTTTGTTTTTTGATTCGCTATACCACGGAAAACTTGCCTCTAGGGTAGCTTAGTATAATGCAAAAATAAAATAAATAAATTGTTATGTTTGGCGGTAGCGCATCGGCCCTAAAATTTGAGAAAATATAATATTTTTATCATTTTCAATGGGGAGTGCGAGAACTTTTTTGTTTTGTTTTTGGATTTGCTATACCACGGAAAATGAGCCTCTAGGGTAGCTTGTACAATGCAAAAACTAAATAAATAGATTTTTGAGTCTTGCGGTAGCGCATCGTCCCTAAAATTCGAAAAAATAATATACGATTTTTTTTAATTTTCCTAATAAATGGAAATAAATCAAATAACTTCTATAACAAGTAGATATAGACATATTTTAGTAGAACAAAGTATAGAAATGATAAATAAATGAAACAAAAATAGTTAATTTTACAATTTATTAATAGAGTATTAAGTTTAAAAAAACATTTTTTTTTTAAATGACAAATTTCCATTGAAACCAAAAATCATTTTTCTGATTGTGTAAATATTCAGTTTGTAATGAAATATGGTACTTTACTTGTCTTTATTTTCCTTTGATATAATTGAATTAAGTTTGAACCTAGATTAGCTTGTGTGTGAAAAACTAGGCATTGACGATATTGAAATAAGTATAGTTCTTATAAAACCATCTCTGGAATTGGAGCCGATTGACTTTTTCTGACGCCTCAGTTCTCCACCTTGAGTAGGAAAGTGTGCCAGGCTCACGAACACTTAATTCTTCAGGACAGCTGCCTGAATTTATATCACAACTTATGTTCAGCAAGTACAGCTTATCTTTGCATAAACTTTGCTTGTCCATTTCTGGAATCTCATACTGTCATAATTTACTACTGGGAGTTTCTCCCATTTAGTGAGCTGTGACAACGAAATGATTGTGACCCAGTCTAAAGTTTGAAACAAATGTCGGAATGGCAATTCATTGAAATGTAACAGTGGTCGTTTAACTTGTTCTTCAATTGTGGAATTACACGGTTTTAGTAACGAGGCCATCACATCCAATCACGTTTAGTTCCAGCTTCAGTCAAATAAGAAAGAATGCTCCTGGAAATGTTTTGAGCAGAACTTGAACCAACGCACACAGGTCAGCAGTATATGCTGGCAGGGCCGGCCAAAGACCGTTTTGGCGCCCGTGCGAGCTTTCACTTGGGCACCCCCCCCCCCTCCAAGTTAAAAAAAAAATTCTCGTAATTTTTTAAATATTCGTATATAAACTTTTATACGTGCTATTCCTAATTACACTGGAACTCCAGTTATACGTTTTGCCCGGGACCGGACGAACGAAACGTATAACTCAGTAAAACGTACAACTCAATTAATGGTTTACAGGAACAATTATTAAAATATATCGTGAAAACTTTGATCCGCTCAGGAGTTTGCTACATTTTATATTGAAAACAGAAGTTTCCTAAGTAGTACTGCATCCATGATATAAATTTTTGGAAATGGAAATGAGAAGAAAAAAAGTGCATAAGAGAAGTACATATGAAGTTATATTATCATAAAAGCTTTATTAAAATTATTTTTAATACACATAGAGTACTTAAAAGAAATCGTTGGAATCGCATTGGATAAATCATTTATCAAAAGACATTTCAGTAGTTTACTGAATCTTGTTTAAATAATCACTAATCTTCGGGTGTTTCTTTTCGGCAGAGCCAACACTGAACAACAAACTTTGCATTTCTGTTAATAATGCAGCCGCCTTATGGTTATTGCTTTTACTACTGACGAACCGCTTTACTACGTCAAAAGCTTTCACATCAGCTCTGAAGTTTGAGGGGGATATTTCAAATCAGACTCCTCGGCCGCGTCGTCAGTGTTTCCGGTTTCAAAATGGATAAATGAAAAATAAATTTGTCCGGGGACGCAAAAACATAACGTATAACTGAGGAAAATGTGTAATTCAAAACGTATAACTCAGCTAATTTTTAATGGCAAGTGGTCGGGACCGCTGAGTTGAATCGTATAAGTGAGGGAAACGTACAACTCAGGTAACGTATATTTGGAGTTCCACTGTACTTAAGATATTCTTTAAAGAGGTACAAAAATAGATAAAAGAACCCATATTCAATCCTATCTTTGAGGGGTTTTGGAAGTCGTAAAATGGAGATCGGAATTTAACATCATGATCGAAAAATGAAACACAACTCAGTATGACAAAAATAACAAGAATTAATTTATTGAAAAAAGAAACTGTATTAGATTAGATTAGAATATTGTTTGGAATACTTCTACGGTTAACGCAGTAGTACTAAAGAGCAACTATGTAATCTTGTCTTGTTATTTAGCTTACAGAAACTATCAATTGATTTTATATTTGGTGAGGCATCCGTTTTAAAGTCTTAAAAAATCGATTTTTTATTTTTCATATTTTTGAAAAAATTATATTCATTTTGAATTAAATAAAACGAACCACATGGAAATATTCAAGTTACAAACGGATCAATTTGAAATTAAAAATGTTTTTCTTTAACAAGGACTCCGATTGATAACTTTGGATGCTCTTTCCACAAAAATGTGTTTTGTTACTTGTGTGCATTGTAAATATAATAATCGTTTCGTTTGCAGATAGATCATTTCTTATGAACAAAATGCTTATATCGACATTCTCTAACTACGTTAGTGTCAAACGAAGCAATTTTTTTTTTCTAGCCCTCTAAGCGTGTGGAACGTAATATTCCGTTCACTAAGCTCCAGGTTTCACTGCAATATATGCAATGTTTAAGATAATATAATTCTATAGATTTAATGAATTTTAAAAACATTGAAGAATGATTAATACTCTCAAGGGTTACATTCATATTTGTAATTAAGTTTTATTTATAATGCTGAAAGAATCATATTTTTTTAGCATTTAAAACAAAATGCAGACAAAACAGCATTACAATTTTACCCTTTTTCAAAACGCTCAGAGGGTTAAATCAGAAAGTGCTTTTTAATGTACATATCACATAAAGAAAACACATTCTAATTGCAACAAATAAATTGTACGTCGTTTAAGTAGTCGAAAAAGTAGATATAAATTTTACTATAATAATTTTATGCATATCTATGCAAAACAATTTATCTATCTTTCAAAAGATTTTTTTTTACAGTGTACACAAGCAGTAGAAACCTGTTTTGAGAAAAACGCATGCAAAGTGGAAAATAAATTTGAGTCAGTGTTAAAGTATACATTTATCAATTTCAAAATGACACAGTTTTAATTTGAATATTTTCATGCAGTTTGTTTTATTCGAAACAATTTTTTTCAAATGTATATCTATTTTTAAAAAAAAACATGGATTTTTTTATGGTTTAAAACTGATCGTGATCACTACTCTTAATTGTTGAATTTTGAAAAGAGCTCACTTATAATAATTTTCGATAAATTAGAAAAAAACATTTATTATTGTTATACGAACATTTCAGATAATTTTTTATTCAAACTGTCACATACAGTTTGCGTGTGTTTAATTTTAGTTAACTTTTGAACATTTTTTTAAAAAATATATTTAATTAACCCATTACCTGCCGCATTTACTTATTGCCAACAATTTTTGCAAAAAATGAATATATTTTTAAATCGGCATTATTCTACAATTAAAATTTAAAATTTATTCTATTTAAAGAATAGTACATATATTTCTAGGCATTTTTAAAAGTAAAGTACAGTAAAACCTGTGAAAAGAACCTGTATAAAGGCTAAGGCGGAATCCTGTCTTAAACAGACAAATGCAAAATGAATATAATGCGTGAGTAAAGAGGATAATATATATTTATAACATACGACGTACCTGCTGAGGAGGGAACCTGGCTATAACGGATTTTTATTCTTTGCTATGCGATTACATCTCAGAAGATTTTATTGCACAGCATTTTTCAGATCTTTAAGTCTCCAAGCCATGGAATATGGATTAACGATATTAATGATAACTCAGACATTTACTAAAAATAATTCAATCAATAATCCAACAAATAGAGATTCATTATATATATATATATATATATATATATATATATATATATATATATAGTTTACATGGACACAGCAGAAATAAATCTAGGAAGGGGCAGTAACTTGGAACACATGTGCTTGAACTTTGCAGCACTGGTCGCTTTAAAAAAAATTAAGAATATAAACATGAAAGAAAAGCTAAAATAAGTATTTTTTGTCAGAATTCCTCGTGCAAGTCAATTTTTAACCATTTCGACGTAAAAATTTATGTTTTGTAGAATTTCAGTCGGGCTGGGCCAATTGAATTTTTGTACCGGTCAAACCAATAATTTTTTTTTTACGGGCTCGGGCAACACCGGCTCTATTAAGAAAGCCCGAGGACACTCAGAGTGACGTCACTAACCTCGGTCAAGGATGACGAACTCAGTTTATTTTCCATTCGTCATCATAACTTTCCGAGTTCGTTGCAAAACTTATTTCAGCCATAAGTTAAAGTGTACAGGGTACATATAACCATGTATATACGTTCATGTAACATTTCATATGTTATAAATATTATATTCATTTGAGGAAAGACACTTTCATGTTAATCCTTTTAAAAACTTTCATTTTAATGTCTTTTTAAAGATAAAAATTCTTTTTAACCCCCCCCCCTTCTTTTCATGTCTCTTAATAAAAATAAAACATGAATAATTCATAAATATCAGAGTTTTTATTATTATTAACAACTGAATAAGAAAAATATAAATTTAATTCACTATTTTTTCTTTCCTTTTAAGTTACATTTTATATGCTTCATGTAACCATTTCATATGTTATATTCATTTCACGAAAGACACTTTCATTTTAATCCTTTTGAAAGGTTTCATTATATTGTCTTTTTAAAGAAAAAATATTAAACCCCTCCTCCTCTTCTTTTTATGTCTTTTAATAGAAATAAAATGTGTGTAATTCATAAAATATATATTTCATAATTCGTAAAATGTTCAATAAAAATATTCATGTTATATAAAGTATAATATATAAACATAAAAAAACCCTCTTTTCTTTTTTCGTGTATTTTTTTATATAAAATATGTATAATCCCTAAGTATAAAAGTCTTATTTTATTTATTTATTTTTTTAAGAATTTAATATTAAGAAAAATATTCATCTAATTCATTATTTTTTCTTTTCTATTAAGTGTTATTTTATTTGCTTCATGTGTTATAAATATATATTCATTTCGTGAAAGACACTTTTTATAACACAATTTTTTTTCTTTTGGTTAATGTGTAAATTAAAGTTCATATTTGAGTTCTAGCACATTTTCAAGAAAATTAATAATATTTCGATTAAAGACTGGATTGCTTTCCATTAAAGTAAGTACTTACTTAGAGTATATACATGCATTTTTATGAATATTAGCAATGTTAATCATTATCTATTAAAATATGTTTACTTTGTCATTGCTACAAGAGTAGACTAAAATATTTATATCTTTTTTTACACATAGATTAAATTGTAAATGTGTTAACGTGAAAATATTAACTTAATTAAATGCTTCTTCTGTCACTAATTCATATGAAAAATTATATTAGTAAAAAGTGTAAGGTAAGAACTTAATGTAATGCACTGTCTGTCATTTGATAATTACATATTTGATTTATTTTTCCATATATGCTTTTCTTTTATAATCACCAATAAACAGAGGTATTTTATTATTGTTATGAAATTTTAAATATATAGTTATCCTGTTTTGAGAAAAATTTTTTTTTTTTGAAGGGCCCTGTTCTGAAAAAAAGGGGAGAGGGGTGTCCTTTAAAAGACATTTTTAATATAACATTTATCATTATAACATATATTTTTTATCAATTATTTACTACACATTTTAAATGTGATATTTGATTTAAATAAAATCTTGTGAAAAATAAAGGTTATTTTTGTGAAATTTATTATATTTTTGTGAAAAATAACATTTTGTAATGAAAGTTGAAATCCAGTTACTCGAATTCGAACCAAGATTAAAAAATACTTTTTAAATCCTTTTGCTGAAGTTTTCCTCTCTGGTGAACTTATTTGTTTACAAATTACACATTTTAAAATGTCACAAAATAATAAATAGTAAGTTTTTATGTAATAAAAAGGAATTTTGTGAAGGAGACTGTTTTATTATAAAGAATTTTGTGAAGGGCCCCTTTTTTCAAATTGAGTTTTTTGGAAGGCCTATTTTTATAAATTGATTTTTGTGAAGGATCCTGTTTTATTAAATAGAATTTTGTGAAGTGGCCCTAAATATTCACCAAATTTCGCTTGGTATATTAACCTTGATATAATTATAATACCCTTGATATATTTAATATTTTCTAATAATAATTAAACCACCTCTGGTGAGTTTTATTGTAGATTATATATATGTATAAACTATGTAATATGGCAAAATAAATCGAATATGTAATTATCGTATGACAGACAGTACATTATAGTACAGTTTTACTAACTGATTTGATTATTGATAAAATTTTGCATGTGAATTAGTGACATCATGAGTAGCATTTAATTAAGTTAATATTTTCATGTTGTTCAAAAATTTATAATGTAATATCTGTAAGAAAAAAAAAGAATATTTTAGCAATGGAAGATACTAAATATGAAAAAATAAATAAAAAGGAAAAGCATAAGAATGAAACAATCGTGAATTTATCAAAACGAAAATTTCCTTTATCATAAAAAAAGGTATTCCGATTTAGAATTTTGATTTGAATTCATATTAATATTAAACATATTTACATAAATCGTACTAAATTTAAAAACTATAATAAGCGAACAAATACGAAGTATGTGAAATTATTTATGCACAATTGTCCATTGATATTTATGAAAAGAAAGGTAGGTTTTAACTAAAAAATATTAAATTTACAAATAAAGCAAATTCTTATTGAATACTGAATTATGCATAAAAATTGTTGCGCGAGATTATTTATTCATAAATAAATAGTGCAAACGTAATAAAATATTTTCACAACACGAGCTTCGGAGAAAGCTGTGGAGTTAAGCCTACTCGCGCAGAAATGACAAGTTAAACATATTTTAATACATAATGATCAACATTGTTAATATTCATAAAAATACACATATATATTGTAAATAAGTACTTACCTTAATTAAAAGCAATCCGATCTTGAATTGAACTACTTTAAATTAACATCAGAATTCAAAACACATTTTGATTCCCCAACACGTTGTCTCTGGAACGCACGGTACTTTATGTTACTTTCCTACGAACAAGGAACAAGTACGGAATGGGGAATATTGAGACCTGCTTTATGACCGAGGTTGATGACGTCAACAAACCAGTATTTCCTCTGAAACCTGGCTTTGTAATAGAGCCGGTGTTGGCTCGGGCCGAACTTATAACTTTTATACCGAGCTGGACGCGGCCAACAATTTTTTTTCTACGGGTCGGAAAGGGACTGGGACGAGAAATTTCGACTAACATATGTATATATATATATAACAAATACAGGGTGAATCTAAACTCTTGGGCAAAATTTTAAAGGGTGATAGTACACATCAAGACAAACAATATTAAATAGGAAACTAAGGGTCCCAAACGTCTTCCGAAGGAGATAGACGCCATTAAAGTTTAGGGTCCAAAATTTCAAATGATTATAAAAAACGGAAAAATTGGTCGATTCGTTTGCGGTTTTCACTAAAACTATTCTTTATGTCAGTATTTTCTTAAAAAAAAAATTTTTAAAGATAAAGTTCAAAAAATGCCGACAGAGGGCGCTTTAGACTTTGGAGTAACGAAAACTATTTTTTAGCGTTATTTTTTGTATCTCATTAAATGCTTTCAAAAGCTTAGACTTAAACTTAAATTTTGAGCTCAAAATCTGAATCGTTGGGAGTGATTAAGTAGCGCAAACTGAACTGCGTTCAGGAGTTGAAATTTGAAACCCCCCCCCCCCCCCAACTCCTGAACATACTTCAATTATTTTCGATCTTGGTGTCGTAGACCAGGCAGAAACAATATGAGTTGTAGTTTTTCAACTGGACGAAAAATGTCCGGGCCAGAATTCGAACCTGGAATCTCTTGGTTTGAAGCTTCCATGCTCTACCAACTGAGCTATCCAGATTATGCCCTCCAGATTCAACCGGGATAGCTCAGTTGGTAGAACATGGCAGCTTCAGCCAAGAGATTCCAGGTTCGAATCCTGGCCCGGATATTTTTTGTGCAGTTGGAAAATTACAACTCATATGATTTATTTACCAATTTGAATAATTGTGTTAAAATTAATCCAGGCAGAAACTACTATCCCCTACACGTAAAATAAACGATAGCGTAATGACAAAATTAAATAGAAAATTTATTCATAACAGACATGAGCAATTTCTCCGCGCAAAATAAAAAGAAACAATTTGATGTATGCATGTAGTGCGCAATATGAATGAAGGTTGACACGTAGAAAATGGTACACGCATGATGTTCGTGAGGAATCATAAAAACTGCTCGAAAGAGTACATACCAGCAACGATGCAGGCCTCACGCCGCCGACGGAGGGAGTTGCGAACATTAGTGAATACCCCGGGCATCTCGCGGATATCGCCTGCTACGACGGAAATCCTCGCAACCAGGTCGGAGTCGGAGTCGACGGTAAAAAACAGTTGTTCATTACTCTAAAGTCTTAAACGCCCTCTATCGGCATTTTTGAACTTTATCTTTAAAATTTATTTTTAAAATAAATTTTTTATTTAATTTTGTCATCCCTCTATCGTTTATTTTACGTGTGGGGGGTATTAGTTTCGGCCTGTTCTACGACACCAAGATCGGGAATAACTGAACTGTGTTCAGGGAGGGGGGGGGGGGGTTCAAATTTCAACTCCTGGACACAGTTCAGTTTGCGCTACTTAACCACTCCCAATGATTCAGATTTTGAGCTCAAAATGTAAGTTTAAGTCTAAGCTTTTGAAAGCATTTAATCAGATACAAAAAATAACGGTAAAAAATAGTTGTTCGTTACTCCAAAGTCTAAAGCGCCCTCTATCGACATTTTTAAAAACTTTTTCTTTAAAATTTATTTTTAAGAAAATACTGATATAAAGAATAATTTTAGCGAAAACCGCAAACGAATCGACCAATTTTTTCGTTTTTTATAATTATTTGAAATTTTGGACCCTAAACTTTAATGGCGCCTATCTCCTTCGGAAGACGTTTGGGACCCTTAATTTCCTATTTAATATTGTTTGTCTTGATGTGTACTAACACCCCTTAAAGATTTGCCCAAGAGTTTAGATTCACTCTGTATATGTAATTGGATATAATAAGGAAACAAAAGTATGACTTGCATAACTTCTTTGTAAAATAGGGAAAAATCATTAAATAAAAATATTACTATTTATATTGCAAGGACAATATAATTACAATACACAGCCACTTCTCAGTCTTTGTAAACAATTACATTTTATAATTTCATTTATTTAAAATTTTCAATATAAAAATTGCGACAAGCAATCAAAAGAATTTAATTAAAACAAACATTGTAGTTTTCAAGAAAAATATTGTTATTGATTCAAACATTTATTTTCTAAGAATTTAAAAAAATATATACTTAAGAGAATGGTGCGTTTTCGCACCACCTGCATGGAATGAGTTTTAATAATATTGGATTAAATTTTCAGTTATTGCAATCCAGTAATGCAAAATACTTATTTAATAATGTGTCAAAGCCTAAAATTTACTAAAAAATAATCCCTAATGATGAATGAAAAAAACATTTAAAAATTACGTCGTTTTAACGTAATTTTAATTTTGTTCCTTTTTTTATGAAAGAAATATATATTTTTAGTATGTTGCACATTTGCATGTCATGCTACGTACACAGTTAAAAGAAATAAATAATAAATGAATCAAATAATACGAAAAATACTTGGTTTGATTCGGTTATATCAAGTCCTTCATTTACATTAATTAGATATAATAATTATTGAACATTCAAATTGCGTTTTTGGCACGTTATTTTTACCTTAAACTAACAATTCCTAAAATTTAGTGTTTCACGGTGGACATTTAAAAGGATTGATTTGCATACATATTTTTGATTAGAGAAACGTGCCTGATTCGGATTGTTGGAAAAAAATTTCACCACAAATACGTGCATTTAGTAGCTTACCGTAAAATAAGCTATTTGCCCAATTAAAAACAAGCCACGAGCATGACTGATAAAGATAAGATATTACTCTATCCAAAGATTACTTTGAATGTACCTCTGTTCATAGGTGTACTTGACAATTTTAACAAATAGTTGATTGAATGTAAGCTTACCACTTTATGTTATACTGTTACCTGTCTTTTCCGTCCGCCTCAGATCATGTGTATTCTTATTTGAATGGAAACTTGAACCACTGCTGCCTAGTGCCTCTAGGCATTTTTATGTTTATTTCCGGACAGGAAGAAGGAGAAGAAAGGTTAGGTACCATTAGTTTTTCTTATCGGTTCTCTTTGAAGCACCTAAACTCCCTAATGACATTTTAAAGGAAGTACTCTTAAACGAAATTCATTATATGCTTTTTTCTTCACAGTCTAAATAAAAATCGATCCCACACCCACACAACATTTCGATTAGCATCTCTCAATTTGGCGCCCCTTGGCAGCGACGCAATTAGTTAGTCCTATAGGAAATAGCAGTAGTCATCGTGATAGAGTTATATAGCGGGGTGGTCCTTTTCCAGTTTCAAAGAAAGCATTATATCCTCCTATAAGTTACTCTGATTATCAATTTTTTATTTGTATTCTCCTCAAATAAAGAATACAGACGCCATTACGTGTGGAAATTTACCGCCCTTAAAAGGTCCCTTGTTTAACAGATCCATAGACTTATAATTCCAACCTAATTTTAAAAAAAAGGTAGAAGAATATTTTTTGCCCTTCTGTCGTTTGGCGCCCCCTGGGACTAGGCGCCCCGTGCGGTCGCACACTTCGCACACCCTTTCGGCCAGCCCTGCATGCTGGACATAAAAAATCAGGTAGCTGTTTTCAAGATTTATCTGTTCGTTCACTTTCCCACACAACGGCTCCGATTGTATTTAGCTATTGAAAACACAACATCTTAGTTTCTTTTCTCTTAAAGTCAGATATACCTCTATGGTTTTATATAAAAAAGTAAATACTTCACAAACAGACCAGAACATGTATTTGAAGTTATAAAATCTTCAAGATTCCTGCCCGAAAACTTGTTGAAAGTCATTGACCCAGTAACTGAGAGAAACGTATTTTTTGCACATCCAGAAAACTTGCTTTTGAGTGCGATAGTAGATAAAAGGAATCATATAATAGAGTTAAGTTTCAGAAAAATTATAATGGCTAGAATCTTAGATTCTAAAAAAGTTAATCAGGAGTTTTCAATTTCCTAACTTCAGATAACATTGAAATAATTCAATTGCATTTAGGGGAAATTGCATTTTTTAATTGAATTTAATTAATGCGATTTATCAATTTTTAAATGATGATAAATAAATAACTTTAAAACGAATAATAACAATGTTTAAATGATAAAAGAAAAGTTTTATTTAATTGTGTAACAAAATTCTAGAAGTCTAGTGTCACCATCTGTCTTTGAAAATGAGTACTACAATTATTATATTTCAGAGCGTCAAACTGTTTAAATAGTCGTAATAATATTATTAAAAATGTTTTCTAATTTTTCACAATTTAATAGTGGTGTTCAAATCATTAATACGTATTAAAACAAAATCAAAACCTCCACTAAATTTGTTTTTACTAGAGATTTTGAAAACTAAAAAT
Source organism: Maratus michaelseni (assembly GCA_963931845.1). Taxonomy (NCBI): domain Eukaryota; kingdom Metazoa; phylum Arthropoda; class Arachnida; order Araneae; family Salticidae; genus Maratus; species Maratus michaelseni. Next base: position 4,558,841 of record OZ007586.1, on the reverse strand, counting down.
AATTGTAGAAACAAACGTAATAATAATAATAATAATAATAATCTCATGGAAACAGCAAAAAAGAAAACAATCTAGATTTTATTATTTCATTTACCACTTTAAGACCATTTTCATAATTACTTTGTAAGAAAAATGAATATTACAGAATTATTTGAAAAGTGTGTGGGTACGCCATCTACTGGTGAAAATGAGTAATAGATGTTTTATGAATATTTCAAGAGTAATAGACGTACCATTAATATTTCAAAGTGTAATACATTATTAAATAATATAATACGAGTTCAAATATAATAATTGTAATATTTATAAATGTTTCCAATTTTATAATTACGATTTAAAGGGGAGAAATTATTAAATTTCCTGTCTTTGTAAGCATCTTTTTTCATTTAAAACAAGCGAGCAGGGAAGTGCGAGCAATGCTCGATCAAAATTACCTTTGAGTTCAATTCAAATATCATGACCCATGACCAAAATGACCTACTAATCAAATATTCTCGAACATTTGACCAAGCCCAATTGTCTTCTCGTGCCCGAAACCCGTAGGATATAAAATTTAGTCAAAGTAGCTTGAACCACAGTGACCCAAAACTGACCCACTAATCGGAGTTTCTCGAGCATGTGACCTAATCCAATCATTTTCTCGTGCCCAAAAACCGTAGGATACAAAATTTAGTTCAAATCGTCTGAGCCGTTTTTAAGCTAAAAATAGCTTGACCCATAATGACCAATGACCAAAATAACGCACTAATCGAATTTTCTCGAACATGTGACTAGCCCAACAGTCTTCTCGTGCCCGAAAACCATAGGATGTAAAATTTAATCTAAATAGTTGGAGCCGTTTTTTACATAAAATTAGCTTGACCCACAGTAACCCAAAAATGACCCCATAATCGAAAGTTCTCGAACATGTGACCGATCCCAATAGTCTTCTCATACCCGAAAATGATACCAACAAAGCATGACTAAATACAAAATTCAGTCTAAACCATTTGAACCATTTTTAGGTGGTGCAATTAGCTTGACCCTGACTCATGGTGACCCAAAATGACCCACTAATAGAATTTTATCGAACATGTGACCTAGCCCAATGGTTTTCCGGTGCCACAAACGATAGGATACAAAATTTCATCAAAATCGTTAGAGCCGTTTTTAAGATAAAATTTATATATATATATATATATATATATATATATATATAAAACTTTAAGTAAAATTTAACCATTGAAACATAAGAAACATAAGATATATATATATGTATATATATGTTATATATATATAACCATTAATGAAACATTACCAAAACACCAACAAAAACTATGAAATTATGAATTAGAATGTAATAATTAATTGACAGCAATAGTGTTCCATATATATATATATATATATATATATATTATATATATAATAACCACACACAAGATTTCATCGTATTAGAATATACGAGCAGGGAAGACCGAGCTATACTCGGTCAAAATCAGCTTTGAGTCCAAATATCATGACCAAAATGATCCACTAATCAAATTTTCTCGAACATGTGAACAAGCCCAACTGTCTTCTCGTGCCCGAAACCCGTAGGATATAACATTTAGTCAAAATAGGCTGAGCCGTTTTTTAGATAAAATAAACTTGACCAACAGTGAGTCCCAAAAATGACCCACTAATCGGATTTTCTCGAGCATGTGACCTAGCCCAATGTTTTTCTCGTGCCCAAAAACCGTAAGATACAAAATTTAGTTCAAATCTTCTGAGCCGTTTTTAGGATAAAAATAGCTTGACCCGTAATGACCCATGACCAAAATGACCCACTAATGGAAATTTCGCGAACGTGTGACCTAGCCCAATAGTCTTCTCGCTCCCTAAAACCGTAAGATACTAAATTTATTTCAAATCCTCTGAGCCGTTTTAAGATAAAATTAGCTTGACCCATAATGACCCATGACCGAAATGACCCACTAATCGAATTTTCTGGAACATGTAACCTAGCCCAATAGTCTTCTCGTTCCCTAAAACCTTAGGATACTAAATTTAATTCAAATCATCTGAGCCGTTTTTAAGATAAAAATAGCTTGACCCATAATGATCCATGACCAAAATGACCCACTAATCGAATTTTCTTGAACATGTGACCTAGCCCAATGGTTTTCTGGTGCCCCAAAATGGTAGGATACAAAATTTCGTCAAAATGGTTAGGGCCTTTTATAAGATAAAATTTGCATATATATATATATAACCACACACACAAGATTTGCTCGTATTAGAATATAGGATGATACTTTTTCAAAAGATCTCAAATTGCATTTTTCAAATACTGCATGAGTAAATGAAAATATAATAATTATATTAAAATGTTTAAATAATTCTATTAAAATGTACTATTATTTTAAACAATAAAGAGGAATGTTATATGTTATATTGTATTATAATTTTTACAGAGAGATGGAAAATATTAAAGTTTGTCTCCATTGAAACATTTATGTAGACTGATGGTTATCAGCCAACCACAGACGAATAATGATTGATTCTTTGAGCAAGGTAGACCGTGTCTCAGTGAAGGTAATTAATCAAAATTATTCAAATTTAACAAAACAACATTCTATTAACATTCAAAATACAAGAGGCGTGCACTCCCTGCAACACCCATTGCATAGGGTTACAGATAGACTTGTTTGAAAAACATACAGTTGAGTTGTTGTGACAATCCCAGTTAAAATTTCAGTTTATAAGTTCTGAGTAATATTAACGTTGTCACAGTGGGTTAAACCGCCACAGTATCCAAGGTACTGGAATTACTGAAACATCCCAAGTAGCGGGGATTGAACATTGCTAGTCTTCCAGAACGGGTAGTTTTGTTTGTAGGTATAGGTGTTGTTGCCCTCTGGGATAAAAGTCTGAGTTGTCAATATGCTTCATTTGAGTTAAAGGTGTTGTGGTCATGAAAGTCAATGCTAATCACAGATTCTTTGCCATTTATCACTACCGTGAAATGTTCGATGTACAACACAACTGCGGAAAGTCCTTCAGTCCTTGGTTTTTTTCAAAATTATTTTAACTAATTTTACTGGAAAACACGAAGATTACAGAAGATTCATTCCCAGTTCTCGTCAATAGTGAATTTGAATGAGAATGTCGCCAAATTTATCAGCTATAACCAAGTTGGCTTCACTTTTGGCTACCTATTTTAGTCGCCAAATTTGGCGAGAATTGGACGCTGGCGAATATGAATACAGAGTGCATATCTAAGCATATAGCATACAATAAGCATATAACAGTTGGACCGATGATTACAACAATGAGAGAAAATTTGCCAGAATCCATGTTCACTAAAAATCCTAAATTGAACCCGTTTATGGAGGTATCCTGCTGTCTTGTTTCAAAATGCCAGCCACCCTAAAATTTCAATCTGCCATATCTCAGTCATTTTTTAAGATAGAGGCGAAAACAAAAATTGCTCCGGAATCCTTGGATCAAGACCGAACATTGAACAGAAAAAAACTTTTGGATTTTTAATGTTTTTGTACATTTTTTTAAAACTTGAAATCTTTAAATGGCTATCATAGCGTCCCCTTCCGGCGGAATATCCTCAAATTCAACTGGAACCTGCATGCCATAGTCAATAACATATACATAAAATTTAGTTCAGTTCTCTGAATAACTCCATACACTTTTCGATGATACAATAATGAAAATGGAACAAAAATAGCAAACACAGCGCCCCTTTTCGTCGGAATAGCTCCAAATTCAAGTGGGACCAGCTGGCCATAGCCAAAAACCTATAAAAGAAATTTTGTTCAATTCGAAGCATATCTTCATACACTTTGCGATGATACAAAGAAGACATCATTCACACGGACAGACAGACATTTTGTTTTTCGGAATCTCTGACCCCTAAAACATGTAAACCCGCCGAAAACCGAAAGTCGAAAAAAAATTTCGATTACAATACTTTCTTCTATTACAGATAGAAGAATGTAGAAATTTAAATATTTTTAATTGCCAGCAACTCAGCCACAAATGGACAGCACAGAGCAGATGACGAAATAAAAAGAGCTTTCATTTTAAATATATAGATTACTAGCTGTTACCCGTGACTTCGTTCACGTAACATTTAAAGAAAATTAATACATTAATTAAGCAAAGCAACATATACAATTAAACTCTTTATCACATTTTATAATAGAAAAAATTCTGTTATTCATAATTTGCGCATTTTTGTTTATATATATATATACATGATCATTTAAATTTCTTTCATGAGCTTGAAATTTCATACTCTTTCACTAAGATTAAGTGTGAAATACATTTTTTTTTGTTATTCTATTTTAGCATTCCTATTTATTCTATTTTACATTTATCCCGTTCATGGAAATTGATTTAATTTAAGTTTCGTTTCGAGGAATATTTTTTCAAATGATTATATTAATAAATATTTTTGAGTCAATTTGTTAATTAATATGTCCCTTTAGATATGACTTATTTTATTAGAATTATGTAAAAGTCAACGTAAATTATGTTTCTATTCCAAGACATTTTACATCTTGAAAATCAAAATGAAGTTATATGATATTTAAAAATGAAATTAAAACATGGTGGAGCATAAAAGTTTAAAAATAAATAAAATAAGTAGAAAAAATACCTTTTTTACACTTTTAACGCAAAAAAACTTTTGGATTTCTAATGTTTTTGTACATTTTTTTTTTTACTTGAAATCTTTAAATGATTATCATAGCGTCCCCTTCCGGCGGTCCCCTTCCTACACTTTTAACAGCTGTAGATCTGCCAACAATATCAAAATGTTTGCCACTCTCCAAAGACTTTCAAAGCCTAAATGCTTATTTGTTTATCAAAATAGTTGCTTATTTATTTCAATGACGAAAAATATATTTAAAAAAATCCTAATTATGCATAAACATTCTATTTATTCTATTTTACTTTTATTCCTTTCAGGAAATTGATTTAATTTAAGTTTCGTTTCGAGGAATATTTTTTTAAATGATTATATTAATAAATATTTTTGAGTAAATTTGTTAATTAGTATGTCACTTTAGATATGACGATGATTGTTGTGTTGTATGATATATGTTGTGATATATGTTGTGTTGTAGTTTAGGATTATGGGACTTTCGAAATTTGACGGGAATATATTCCAATGAGGGGCAAAAATTACCCTGCAGAAATATTTTTAACTATAGTTTTAGATACTTAAAAATTATAAGGAATTATATAAGTATCATAAAAAAGATAACTGATAATACCCGGATTTCTTGCGCTTTTCCTTAATCATGGTGACTTTAAAAAATAAGAGGGGAGGGGGAGGGGGCTTTTCTTGTTTAATTAGTGGCGTCGACTCTTCTTTTAATTTCATGGAATATGATGTCGAATACAAATCCTATTCTCCAATGAAAATTGCATTTGTAACAACTTTTACATCGACTTTAATACATTTATTAAATTTTATCGGAATTGAATTGTACGGAAAAAGGGGTGTTAAACTTACGTTTTGACGACCAATATATTTCGTAGAAATTACGCTCCTTGTTGTAATTGCTTAAATATACTAATATTTTCTTAATGAAAACCGGCACATGATATAAAATATGACGACGCATTCACCGGAGATAGTTTTTCCCATCAACTTGTACTTGTCTAGTTTAAAAAAAAAAATCTATCATTTCATGAATCATATGCAAATATGCATTTATATTTATAGATAATGTGCATGTAAACTGGTTTGTTGCGTGTCTACTCAACGTATGAAAAACGTTGAGCTAAATTGTTTGAAGTTTCTCTAAATTTCTCCTAATTTTCATGTAGTTAGAATACCTTATATTATGTGTAGAAAAGAATACATTATGAATTACTAACTCTGGAAGAATTGTAACTTTTCGCCTACAATTAGTTGAGAAATACGCCTTTATTTGAATGCATGACGTCACATGCACATTATCTATTTAAAACATGAAAGCGCTTAAAGAAATCCAATATTATTGTACTCATAGAAAATTTTTAAACATTGATATTATTAAATACTAAATTTAGCAAAGAAATTATATTTACGATGTAAAATTGCGTTTTGAAATTACGTGATGTTTGATGCAAAATATTATTAAATTTGGTAAGTTAAGATGTTGCATCGTCATATATTGTATTTTTACGTGTTACAATCTTTATGGTTTTCCTTCTAATGTATAGATTGCAGGGGAAAAATGATTTGACTTTTATTGAAATTTATTTGGATGGTTTCTTCTTGATATAATCTTGCCAGGGACTGTGGTTTTTCTATTCTACTTAATATCAGCTATATGCTTCTTTTTTCTGCAAAAACTTATTTCACTGTTTAGAAAGTAAAAGAAGTATATAATTACAAGGTGTTATAATTTGTTATCACTTAATTTATATTATTTGAATTGAAAATATGTATCATTCACACATATCTCCTCCTACCACATAAATAATAAAGTTGTACAATTTTAACCACTATCTCAAATTGACCAATTCAAATTTCTCAGCAACAAATGAATCAATTCTATAAAAATATCAACACGCATCTGACTGATTCAATTAGTTCCATTTAAAAGCACTCTATTACGTGTCTTCATAGTTCAGTTGGTAAGGCTCTGGACTTGAGTCCATTAGGTCCCAGGTTCAAACCCGGAGCGAGTAGAAAGGAAATCTTATATTATTCTCCCGTAATTGAAAACAGAGATGGTTCAGTAGATGGCAGCACTTCACTTTTTTTACTAGCTGTTTACCCGGGTAAAAAAATGCTCTATTTCAGACACTTCAAATGTCTGACACTTACAAAAGGTCTTAAAATTTTAAGACACTTTAAAGTGTCTCTTTTTTTAACCATCCGTTTCAGACACTTAAATGTCTGATTTTCAGACATTTCAGTTTACAGTGTATAAAATACTGAAATTAAAAAAAAGTTCAAAGAGTACCGAGTTCCTTTAAGATACTGTTTACTTATTTATTTATTTATTAAAAATGGCGTTTTTTTTTTTCAAAGTATGCTTTTATATCTACACTGTATACATAAAATCCTAATCAAACGACTTTATGAAACGATTTTATGAAACGACTGATAAAACGAATGATTAAACTAATATATGTTAAATGCGGAATTTCTAGAATGCTGAGAATAATGAAATTTTAGTATGTTGTTACAGTCAACTACAATTTGTTTTTTTCTTGAAGAAGGTGTATACAGCATTTATAGTTATTTTACAGGACCGCACAAAAGTATACGAATTTATGTGAAATGCGCGATTTGTAGAATGCCGGCGGGAATGAAATTTTAGTATATTGTTACGGCCACCTGCAGTATTTTTTTTTTCGAAGAAGGTGTATTTACAGTTAATTTTCAAGGCCGCAGAAAATAATACGAATATATTTTAAATACGGAATTTGTAGAAAACTATTGGTAATGAAATTTTAGTATGTTGTTACAGCCACCTACAGTATGTTTTTCTTTTCGATGAAGGTGCATATAGTATTTACAGTTAATTTTCAAGGCCGCAGAAAAGAATACGAATATATGTTAACCCTTTCCGGCGCGGAGTAAGTCTGTTTGTAAAATGATGAAATAATGGACTGACACCAGAATTTACAAACGAATTCATTAGATAATAAAAACTTGCTTATTGTCCGGTATTTAATAAAAGAGGAATTTTAATTAAATATTCTTGGTGCCGGTTTTCAGTTTTGGAATTAAAATTAGGTGTCCTTTTTTGTGGACACCGCCCGTTACAGGGTTAAATGCGGAATTTGTAGAATACTGTTGGTAATAAAATTTGAGTACGCTTTATAGTTTTTTTCTAGAAGAGCGTGTATATTTTTGATGGCAGCACAAAAGAATACAAATTTATGTGTTAAATGCTGGATTTGTAGATTCCTGGTGGTAATGAAATTTGAGTATATTGTTTAGTCACCTAACGAATATATGTTAAATGCAGGATTTGTAGAATGAAATTTTATTATGTTGTTACAATCACCTAATGGATGTCTTTTGTGGAAGAAGGTGTTTATTGCATTTATAGTTATTTTACAGGGCCGTACAAAACAATACGAATATATGAAAACGAATAGATTTTGAATGCCTGTTTTTGGAACGCTGACGGTAATGTATTGTTAGTATGTTGTTACAGTCAGACAGACAGGCAGCACAGACCTACAGCAGATAGCATACAGACAACCAACAGAGAGTGCACAGACAACAGACACATGCAGACTAGCGATAGACAACAGACAGACAGACTATACACAGACAGCAGGCATACAGGCATCAGACAGATAGCTGACAGCAGACAGACATACAGCAGATCGCAGATAGTTAGCAGGCTTACAGTAGCCAGTCATACAGCGGACATGAAGCAGACAGACAAAGAGCAGACAAACACACAGCAGATAGTAAACCAACAGATAGAAGACAGAAGACAGGTAACAGACAGGCGAGAGAGTGTAGACAGTCAGACAGACAGCAGGCACTTAGCAAGCGGACAGGAGACAAACAGACAGCCGGCAGATGGTAGACATATACCAGAAGGAAAAAGAATGAGACAGAGAAATGGATAGATACAGGAAGAGCCAGACAGAGACGTACAGGCCAAAAAAGTCCGGGGGTTGGCGCATAAAGGGCACAGAGGCTTAGTGCCATAGTACAAATATACATTTTTAACATTCTACTTTTAAAGTGACTTTTTGTAATCATTTGAAGTTTAGATGATTGATTATTAACTTCTACTTTAAATAATTTCACCCCAAAATGATATCGAGTGGGAATGATGATTAAACAAAAATATATTCACTTACATTTTTCAAATGCCGCAACCTAATACCTTTTTCTTACTTGCCAAATATTTTTACTTACATTTTCCTGCAACTAGAAGGGGCAAAATTTCAGAAAACTTTAATTTACATCTTCATCCCCCTCCCTACCCGTAAAAAAAGGTTGAAAATGTTCTTTTTTTTCCCTTTTAATAAGATACAATGAATGAACCCAAACATAATCGAAGTTTTTTTTATTATAAAAATTATAAATAAATTCATATTGAAAAAAATATGACCTACATAATTTTTTAGATAAAAAACCAACCTGTGCTGCCATTAGTTTTCGTATATTTCTATTAACATATTCCAATCATTACTTTTCGAGATATTACTTTTTAAGGATCTGAAGTATCCTGTTATCGTTTGGTCCACAGAAAAGAAAAATCTTAAAATGTAGTCTAAAATTGTATTTTATATAAAGTTAGTTTTATTATATTTAGCAATTTTTTTTCGGTTAAAAATTAAATTATCTTAACATTTTCTCTGGGAGATTTTAATTTTAATTTTCTCGTAACATTTTTTTTCCAACTCTGAGAAGATTTAAGAAAAAGTACATAAACTATATACTTTTCTGGGTTGCTTTGATCCAAGGAATTCAAATAAAAAATACCAAAATTAGGGGTTGCCATTTGAAATTTTAACGAAATGTAATAAGATATTATTTTAAAAAGTAAGGAAAAAATGAACAATAGGAGCAAGAATGCTATAAGAATTGTAGTAAAATGTTTTAGAAATTCATTCTCCCTGAATGAAAAAAGTTTTACAGGCTGCATGCTTCAAGTACGTTACAGAGTTGTTTCCATTTATTTTTACACGCATTTTAGGGGCCTTAAGCTGCGTGCATTGCATATACGTCCAGATGGATGACTAGCCACCCCTCCAAACTCATAAATTATATCGGAGTATCGGAAAGTAGGGTGGCTAGCTTAAAGAGGGCAGTTTTTTCTACTTTCTGTGATTTTATTTTCACACTTCCTATAGACACAGTATACGGAAGCATGTCTTCATCATCAGACAGCGAAGATGAGGCAATTATTTTATACCTAGCGTCTTTATCCCCAGAAAAAAAGAGAAGAAGAAAATACCGAGTTCACCCGATTTTAAAAAGAAGATATATTCAAGGCGAATTTCAACTTGTAAAAGAGCTTTTTTCTTTTGAAGCCAGATTTAAAAAAAGAAAAGAAAAAAGAACAATTTTGGCACTGGATATAATTAGAATCGAAATAATATGATTAAAACATTTCATTTATTATTGGTTACTTTTTAAAATGACTGCTTAAAAAGAAAAAAAAAAAGAAACAACGAAAAACTGCAAAATAACTCATAATAATTTTTTTTCATCATAATTTATATCTTAAAAAAAAAAAAAAAAAAAAAAAAAAAAAAAAAAAAAATTAAAAAAACATTTTTAAGGCTCTTTATCAGTGAGATTTCAAATTCCTCTCACTAATGTTAAACCAATGACTGTGTGATGCATTCGTATTTTTAAAATATCTCTTTAATTAATCAATCATATTAACTTCTGTTTTCTGTGTACTGTTCTTAAAGGATGTCTCTTTCTTTCTTAGTTGTCAAATTATTTTTTAAATATATGCTTAATTTTGTACGAAGATTTGCCCAGTTTCGCGTTAAGATTTTAGCACATAAAATTAAAAATTAAATGTATATTTTAGAAATAGTTTGACAACTAAGAAAGAATTACACATTCTTTAAGAAAAATAAATTATATTCGCATAAAAACACACTATTAAAAAAATGAAGGATTAAAAATAACTTTTTAAGAAATTTATCAAGTATACGTATAAAAAAATTAGAAATTCCTGTTGTTATTGAGAAACTATGTAATGGAATAATGTTTCTTTCTTTCTTTCTTTTTTTTCGAAAAGTAGAAATTCTTTTAGAATTTCTATACCTTGATAAGTAATTCATTTATCGAAAAAGAGAAAGCAACATCCGATTTCACTGGATATAATTAGAATCGAAATAATATGATAAAAACATATCATTTATTATAGGTTACTTTTTAAAATGACTACTTAAAAAAAAAAAAAAAAAAAAAAAAAAAAAACTGCAAAATAACTCATAATAAAAAAATTTATCATAATTTATCACTTAAAAAAAAAAAAAAAAAAAAAAAAAAAAAGAAACAAGTTGGAAATTGTACGTCAAACGTGACAAATGACGTGTTCATACTATAACTAGTTACATAAATATTCAGATCTTGTCTGATTTTTAATTCTGTGAAATGAATTATATCGTCTGCAGATTCATTTCTGTAATAAAATAAGTATCTTGGTCGCTTGGCGATTGAACTTCGGAAGCTCCTATAACAAAAAAAACATCGATTTAAAAAAAAAAAATCAAATTTCTTAATAAATATTTTTATTAATATCTCCTAAAGTTTTGATTCGATTTTAATAAAATTTGAAATGTCTCGACAAAATTCTGCAAAGATAATATATTTTAAATTGCAAACAATTCGGTTGGGTAGTTTTTCCATTGTTATATGCGGACGGACGGACAGACAGACGGACGGACAGACAGACAGACGGACGGACCAAGCGACGACAATAGGTGCTACGTATTTATATAATTAGGAACGCACCTAAAAAAAAATTAAATGTGATGCATTCGTATTTTAAAAATATATCTTTAATTAATCAATCATATTAACTTCTGTTAAAATAACTTATTAAGAAAGTTATCAAGTATACGTATAATAAAAAAAAAAATTAGAAATTCCTGTTCTTATTGAGAAACTATGTAATCGAATGGTGTTTCTTTCTTTCTTTCTTTTTTTTTTTTTTTTGTTGAAAGTATAAATTCTTTTAGAATTTCTATACCTCGATAAGTAATTCATTTATCGAAAAAGAGAAAGCAACATCCGATTTCACTGGATATAATTAGAATCGAAAGAATTATTGAATGATTAGGATACAACATTTTTTCTTTCTTTGTTTTGTTTTCTTTTTTATTCTTTTTTTTTACAAATGAAATCTTGAGTTCTAAGTATATATTGAATTACAAATCAAAATGTAGTATCTATATTATTATTATTATTATTAAAGAAAGAAAGTGTAAAATACTCATATTATATATAACTCATGATTTCCTTTGTCAAAAAATGGAAAAAAAAAATCTAGATTTCCTAATATACGAAAAACTTTGGCGAAAATTTTAACTCAGAATTTCCCCTCATTAGGCAAAATCTCAGCCAATCCTCGCTCTGTCAATACTCGCTCTGTTCGCAGCTTAGCTGCGAACAGAGCGAGTACGTCGCCATCCATCCTATTGTATTATTACGACGGCATTTTTGATCTTTTATTGCTTTTAGTTGCCATTTTTAGAGAAACTTCGTTAAAATTTACAAAAAAAAAAAAATAATAATAATAATATCTCGGAATTTAAATCATTTTCTTAAATTCTGAGAGTTTATGACATCCTCGGATCAATGATAACCAGTGTTAAGTAAATCACGTTGCGTTCGACAATCTGAAAGGAGTAGTTGCGAAATACAAAGGCAGTCAGATTTTGATATAAAATATTCGTATTTATTTTTTTCCCTAATAATCATGATGTGTTTTTTGGCAAAAAACTCTCATCTGTATGTAACTGATATTCATATGCTTAATAATCGGTATAGATAAAGAAAATATTTAAAATTTTCGTTTTAAATATGGTGTGAAACTCATCTACTTTCTAAACTTACCGATCCTTGTATTATTAATGTAAGGAATTGATTCACGCTCTTTGTAAAACACATTCCCGTTTTATTTCAAATATGACGTCACTTTTTCCTCAGAAGAATCTCTTTTTAATGGCATAATTCTTGTTAATTTTCTTTTTCTTGCAATCAGGTCGTAAATTTTAGCGGGAAAACTCACATTTGTATGTAACTGGTATTAAAGCTAATTATTAATCAGTATCGATAAAAAATATTTCAGTTTTTCATCTTAAATATTACTTCCATTATCTATCTACTTTCATCATTGATAATCATGCTGCTTGTATTATTACGATTATTTGAAAATACATGTTTTATTTATGACGTCATATTTGTCGAAGCCGAGGAGGATCCTTTTCATAGTTCCATGGTCCAAGCGAAATCTATTTTTAATAATATAATTATTGTTCATTTTTCCTTCTAATTCTAAATATAATGCAGTTTTTGACAGATATTTTTAATGTAACCGATATTTATACTTCATTATAATAACAAATACTCCATATTTTTGTTTGAAATATCACGGAAATTCACCTTCTTTTGAATTCTTTTGAATTTTCAGTTTTCACGTGCAAGTCGTTCAATTGAAAATTAATTGTTGAGCAAAACTTATTTTACCGTGTTTTTATTTATTGGCAACGATCAAAGCCCTAGCAACGATAAAGTAAAATGGTTAAATTGTATGGAAAAATGTCCATTTATTCTCTATGAAAATAACGAAATTTTCAATTATTAAGAATAATATTTGAATAAAATAAAAAAACCCCAGCCTATGTTCATTTCCGAGTTATAATCAACCTACATGCAAAGATACAGAGTCATTAAATTCTCCATTTTGACGCTGGCTTCAGCCAAACATTTGCACACAATCGGATTTATAATATTACTAGCAAGCTACGCCCGCTACGCTGGTCAATTTCTTTTAACGAACCTTTAATCAAACAAAATATTGACATTTCATAAATAACTTTTATATTTTAACAGAATAATAAGGCTACTATAATTTGTGACTCGTGCTATAGCCAATATACACGTCAGGACACGTCGCCCTTTTCATTATCTTTTTACGCATGAAGGTTTCGCTATGGTACTCCATTGGAAAATTTGGTAATTTTTGAAATTCAATATTTGAAAAACGGCATAATCATTAGATTTGAAATTTATATAAAGAAAATACAATTTTTTACCTTTCAAACGCAGTTTGTCTAACAATTTTCTGACAAATACTTTTTGAGCTATCATTTTTTTCAGTAACTTCAAATGCTTCATTTTCCGAGATTAATCTGGTGCAACAATTAGCGAAAAACTCAGTCGTCAGCAACGCATAGTTTTTTATTAAAGAGGCTGTTGGAGCAGGAATTGTCACCACCAATTTGCCACCATCACTTTTGAAATCGGTTCCGTGGTTCCAGAGATTCCATAGAAATTGTAATTTAGAATGACTTCAGAACGCTTTTCGCTCATTTCACCCATTTAAATTTCGATTTTTTTTTAAATTTATTCTTAGAGAGCATTTACATCTTATAAGTAACTACAATGCTAAATTTCAAATTTCTTGCCCCTTCAGTATAAAAAAGTCGCAATTTTCGAACATTTTTCGATCCTGCACCCCATTGATGTTAGTGGCACCGACATAAAATATAGCCTATGTTGGAGTAGGGATTGTCCCCATCAATTTGCCACCATTACTTTTGAAATCGGTTCTGTAGTTCCAGAGATTTCATAGAAATTGTAATTTAGACTGTTTTTAGAACGCTTTTCGCTCATTTCACCCTTTTAAATTTCAATTTCTTTTTTATTTTGTTCTTAGAGAGCATTTACATCTTATAAGTAACTACAATGACAAATTTCAAATTTCAAGCTCCTTCAGTATAAAAAATAAAAATAAAACTGCCCAGTTAAACTGAGGGCATTGAGTTCACAGGCTATTCGCACTAATTGTATATTATACTCTTATTTCAAAGAATTTGAAATAAGCCCATCGAAAAATAAAGAAATAAACAATATATTAAGGGGGGGTCATCCCCCCGTTACCGCCCCCCCATAGTTAACTAATGAACACCTTAAACTAATCAGGTAAATCTCTAATTACAATGAATATATATACAAAATTTGAAGAAAATCGGATAATTCTGCATGAAAAACCCATTTATATAAATTAAGGCGAGATTAGCCCCCTCCGTTCCCCCCCTTTATACTTAACCAATCAATCCCGAAAACTAATCAGGGAAGCGTCTTAACCCAATGAACCTATAAACAAATTTTGAAGCAAATGGGATAATTCTGCATGAAAAACCCATTTATAAAAATTAAGGGGGGGATTAGCCCCCGTTCCCCCCGCTTTATACTTAACCAATCAATCCCGAAAACTAATCAGGGAAGTGCCTTAACACAGTGAACCTATAAACAAAATTTGAAGGAAAACGGAATAATTCTGCATGAAAAACCCATTTATATAAAATAAGGGGGGATTAGCCCTCCGTTCCCCCCTTTATACTTAACCAATCAATCCCGAAAACTAATCAGGGATGCGCCTTAACACAGTGAACCTATAAATAAAATTTGAAGGAAATGGGATAATTCTGCATGAAAAAACCATTTATATAAATTAAGGGGGGTATTAGCCCCCGTTCCCACCCTTTATACTTAATCAATCAATCCCGAAAACTAATCAGGGAAGCGTCTTAACCCAATGAACCTATAAACAAATTTTGAAGCAAATAGAATAATTCTGCATGAAAAACCCATTTATATAAATTAAGGGGGGATTTTCCCCCCGTTCCCCCCTTTTATACTTAACCAATCAATCCCGAAAAACTAATCAGGGAAGGGCCTTAACACAGTGAACCTATAAACAAAATTTGAAGGAAAACGGAATAATTCTGCATGAAAAACCCATTTATACTGCATACATATTTATGGGAAATTGTTACAGTATATTTTAAACGTTCCTAAGTCATAGAATGATCACTTAGACTTTTAGACTGCTTTACATTCAAGTAAAGACATTCAAAAATGAATGTAGAAAAAATATGGTTAAAAACTTTTATTGCTGTAAGATGTTTCTTTTTAATTTATTAAAGTATACAGTTAACAGAATTTCATTATCTTTATTGCTATTTTTACAAAACAAATTGCGTGTTCGACGCGTCCTGGGAACAATTAATTCCAGTTCCGGCGTGCCCCGAATATCTATTCTAATAAAATAAAGTTTCGCTCTGTGTGTGTGTCTGTATGTGTATCTGTTGGCGATGGCTAGGAAAAATTTTCGCACCTAGAAGTCTGTAAATTTCGATTTAAGTAGTCCAAACCCTCTTTTGGTGTACCTGACCCTCAGAATTTTAATATTTTGATAATTAGCCTAGATATTAATTAGATTCTCATTAACCATCGCTTCTAAAATGACATCTTTTAAATAAAAATGGCGAAAGAAACGAACCAGCGCATTGGATTTGCAAGCGGAAATGAACGAATTCGAAATTATTTTACTAATTAGCGAATTTTAAGAAAACTAATTAAGATATCAATTTGAAAATTTCTGAGTATGATCTAAAAAAATATTCTGCATCTGGCTATGTGATTTTTGAAAAATTCGGTTGGTATTTTTTTATAATTTATGCAAAAAACTGCCAAAAATCTGCCGGCGCCAGTGAAAACAATCCGAGAAAGTTTCAGACAAGGATCTGCTTTCATTAAAAACTGAACTACAAAGAGATCTGTTTCTCTGGTCGATCCCTCTATTTAGTTTGCGAAAATGAAAGGAAATAATTGCCAATTTTTACTAATGAACAAAAATTTAGGTAACTAATTAAGATATAGGTTTGAAATCGAGGTCCGGAAGGGGTGTCATCTGCCGGTTAATTCCAGCTGTAGCGTAGCGTCTTCATTATGTTCTAATTATCAGAAAAAATGTAATTCTTTTTTTAATGATCGCGTTAATGTAGGTGACGGGCGGTTCTCTTGAACAAATTATTCATTATATTTGCGGGTGTGGGGAGGGAGGGGGTTAACGCCTTTCTCTGAGATTGTAACTATCTCGGGCCCGGACAACGCCGGGCGGGTTAGCTAGTATAGAATAAAATGTAAGCCTGATCCCGGCCTGCCCGTGTCTGCTGAAAAAAATAAACACGGGATAAATTGGCCTGAAATTGAATTGAAAATTTGCCTTCATTTTTCCCGTACAAACCTAACCGGTACTTTAGTACAAACCTAAAGCTTATGGGCGAGACAAATGTGCATTATTGTTAATACTATTAGAGCGATAATACAGATCGAGCCAAAAGTCCTTTTAACCGGTGATAGGCAATTTTTTTAATAAGAAATTAGGTTCTGAAGCGACTTTCCTCTATATCCAAGTAATTTCCGAATGGAATTAAAATGAAATGCAATAAATTCTGTATACTTTTCGAGATAAAAAGTTCTTTCATTTAATTTTGAATAAAAGGATGAACAAGAAGACCTAAAAATTTGACTCGTCACTCTAGTACAAACTTAAACCTTATGTGCATCGTGTAGACAAGTGTGTGTATTGTTAATACAGATTGAGTCCAAAGTCCATGGAGAAATTTTAACGTGTGATACCTGCCCACTGATTGAGAAGTTGGATAGTTCTGCCATTCATTAATTAGAATAAATGAAACAAACGGCAAGTTTAGAAGGTACCTCATCCATTTTGTATGCAATCATTTAGAAATAGTTGAAATTTTAGACAATAGGTCTTAACCTCGAGAATGGCGTAAAAAAAATTCTTAATCACTTCAGAGTTAAAATGAACGAAAAACAAAAAAGGATGAATGGTTGATATTTTGATTCTACGTACAGTTTGATACGGGAGATCTATTGCGAAATGTTGACTATTTTTTTTAACTTTACAAAGAACTTTATAACTCTGTCAATTATTGTATCTTCCAATTGTTTGAAACCCTCAAATCGTTAAGCCCCAGGAAACTTTCTCACACATTTACGGACTTATATTTAGACCGTAGCCTACGATGATGCGCGTCCCTGTAAAGCCTATCATTTTGGAAGATTTTTCTAAACGAAAATGGGTCAGGAAAATAGTTTCCATATCATCTGGTAGAGGGTGTCATACCCGGGGAAATCAAACGTCTAAATTACATTACTGAGAGTTCGTTTTAATATTTATTTAGCTATGTTTATTTTACTAATAGAAAAAGTTTTAGGAGGAAATATTTGAGAATTGAGGAAAATCCAGAAGAAAACTAAATTGTGGTAAAGTCGGCTAGTCTAGTTAGGACGATCACCTGTAGTTGGTTAGAAATTATACAAATAGAAATGAATCAATTCAGTGAAAGTCCTTATTTTAGTTTAAAGAATTTGAACGTTCTGGGGAGGACTGAATTCAATTTCTAGGATTTTCCCACTGTTTTGCTAGAAATTTGCTTAATTGTGGACAAATAATATTTATTTAATCTTGTGTGAGCTTTTATCTTTTTTATTTATTAATCTATCTGTTTTATGTTTTATCTAAATTACCTTTGTATGTACAGTGGTGGCCAAAAGTTTGGACATTTTTTCAAAGTTTCATGTTTTGCAACTTTGTGTGCTTGTAGAATATATTCATTTTCACTTAAATACAAACGTTTATATATCAAATTGAAGGTAATTTAATGTAAAATTTAATAATAAAAACAGTATTACAATATCTGTATTACAAAATAAGTTATGCTCATTTTAGCAGAAGAAACAAACGCAAATCGTTTTGAATAAGGACGTGTTTTGTGATAAAAGCGTACTAGCCAATCACAAAAACTGTTCTGAGGACCAATCAAATGTCTGTAACTATAGTTTAGGTTATTTGGATGGTAAAAGAGTTATTGTTGTGGAAATATTTTTCGGAATGATGCATACTAGTACAATTAAATAGAGTATTGCTGTTTTTGAATATTTAAAGTCCTTTTTTTTAATTAAACTAATTTTAAACAATGTCATCAATAAGAAGAACTAATTGGACATAAACAAAAAGAAGCCGAATTGTCATATTGAGAGAAAATGGCCTCTCTTATGCTGAAATTGCAAGACAAGTTGGTGGTTCAATGACTTGTTCTGGTGTACGAAAGTTCTGTTTACGTTATGAAAAAACGAAATCAGTGGAAAATAAGGCCAAATCAGGCCGAAAAAATGCACAAGTACTACTGCCGATAGAAAAATTAAACGGCTATGCCTTCAAGATAGAAAAATTTCATCAGATGCCATTAGATGTGAAATGAATGAAGCGGGTATTGCAGTAAGTTCAAGAACAATAAGAAGAAGGTTATCAGGAGTTGGACTACAAGCTAGAATTCCAAGGAAAAAACCATATTTAAATCAAAAGCAACGTGAAAAACCAGTAAGTGGGCAAAAGAACACATTAAATGGTCAGAAAATCAATGGAAGCAAGTAATCTGGAGCGATGAGAGTAAAATATCGCGCTTTGGTAGTGATGGTAGAAAATACGTGAGACGTAGAGTAGGAGAAGCACTTCATCCTGATTGCATTGAAGCAACTACGAAAAACCCAACAAATGTCATGATTTGGGCATGTATGTCTGCAGATGGTGTGGGCCAAATTCAAGTGATTGATGGCATCCTGAATGCCAAAAAATACATCGAAACTGTCCTGGAACCAAAATTGATACCTTCCATCAGGGATCTCTTCCCCAACAACGCACCATTTATTTTTCAGCAGGATTCAGCTCCATGCCATACAGCAAAAGTATGCAAAGCATGGTTTCAAAATAAAGGCATAGATATATTACCATGGCCAGGAAACAGCCCTGATCTCAATCCAATTGAAAATTTGTGGCGACGTTTGAGAATTCTTGTACGAAAAAAACGTCCATCCAATAAAAGACAACTTATTGAAGCTATAATTGATTCTTGGCACCATGTGATTACGAAAGATGAACTCCAAACACTCGTTCACACGATGAAAAGACGCTGTGAAGCTGTCTTAAAAAATAAAGGTAATCCTACTAAGTATTGATTGTGTAAGTATCACTTTAAAAAAATGCAAATCTAACATAGATCTTACTAGTTGCATAACTTTTTTTGTAATACAAATATTGTAATACTGTTTTTATTATTAAATTCTACATTAAATTACCTTCAATTTGCTATATAAACGTTTGTATTTAAGTGAAAATTAATATATTCTACAAGCACACAAAGTTGAAAAACATGAAACTTTCAAAAAATGTCCACACTTTTGGCCACCACTGTATATACAGTATGCCCACTAAAGTCCCTTGCCACCCTCTTAACTTCGGAACGGCTGCTGCTATATTCATAAAAGTGGTATCTAGGTATAGTAAAGAAGCCATGCGCTACACAATGAAACCGCCTACAACGCCACCTGGTGGAATGCTGCGAGTTAGCATTCCTATCTCGAAAACGGAAAGGGATAGAGAAAAAAAGTCATTTACAAAGTTGTAGAGTATCATCGATTTAGTACGAAAAGACACTTTGTGGATATTAATGCGAAGAATAGAACGGTTAAAACGCGCATTTGTTTTTTTGTGATTTCCTACACTGTGACGTGATAAAACGATCTTAGAAAGAAAGAAACAATCAGTTATGAAACAGCAGGTCTGTGCGACCCCTCCACAAACATTGCAGGACATTAAACGACGCTATTACGGACGCTTGTGCCAACGTGTCACCATCTATGCTCCAACGTGTGCAACGTGAAATTCAAACAAACATCCAAATATGCATTGCAGCTGACGGTGAGAAGTTTGAAAATCTAAAATAAAGGTATATTATTATAACCAGTTGATTTTTTTTCTTTCTAAGATCGTTTTGTTACGTCACAGTGTAGGAAATCACGAAAAGACAAATGCGTGTTTTAACCGTTCTATTCTTCGCATTAATGTTCACAATGTGTCTTTTAGTACTAAATAGATGATGCTCTACAACTTTGTAACTCACTTTTTTTTCTCTATCTCTTTCCGTTTTTGAGATAGGAATGCTAACTCTGCAACATTCCACCAGGTGGCGCCGTAGGCGGTTTCATTGAGTAGCGCATGGCTATTTTACTATACCTAGACACTACTTTTATGAATATAGCAGCAACCGTTCCGAAGTTAAGAGGATGGCAAGGGACTTTAGTGGGCATACTGTATATTGCTTCATTCTTAGTATATTTTTTTCAAATATACCAGTTTTGCCCTTTTTTTTGTTGAATAAATCTCATAACAATTTTCCAAATTAATTCATCTTTTTAAATAGTTAGATAATTTTCCTTCGGTACATAAAATCATATCTACAAAATATAGAAAAGGTAAGAAAAAACGCTGATGTAAAATTAATGCAGATTAAAATGAATTTAGTTTTATAATTATACAAATAAAAATAAGTCATTTTTAAATATGTATGAAAAAACCATGATTTTGTATAAAGAAACAGTTTGTAGAAACAGAAAGTACAATAAATGCAATAAAACAAATTTTAATAATTTGTTATATTGTAAATTATACACTCATGTCCAAAATTAGGATCACAAACATAAAAACTGTGAAAACTGATGAACTATTCACTGTGTTGCCACAAAATCTGGCACAGAGGTATATTACAATGGGAGAAAGAATATATCAACATAACAGTACGGAAAAGATTTTAATTATGAATTAAGAAACAGGGTATATCAAAATGTGTTAAATCATGAATCGGAAAAAGTCTGTCTAATATGGAGTATCACCACCGTGCACAAGTCTCAAAACGAGCTCTCATACTGTTTAGGAGGGTGTCAATAAATGTTTGCGGATTTTATCTCCTGGGAGAGGGGTTACGCTGCGCAATGGCTCTTCCTAGACATGTTCAATAGGATTGAGATCCAGAGACCTCGACGGCCAATCCATACAGCGAATATCCTCTTCTTCAAGAAAATCATCAACAAGGTGAGCTCTGTGTGGCTTAGCATAAACATGAACTCTGGGCCTACATCACATAGGCTTCAAGGAACTCATCCCTATAGCGATGTGCGTTGACAGTACCCGCATCGAAGACGTGCAGTGGTGTACGACTGCCCAATATTATGCTATCACAGACAAGGATTCCTTTGCCATCAAATCTGTCGATTTCTTTTATGATAGCCCATCAAATGTCGCAAACACATCTTTAGACACTTGCAAGCATGATTATTGAACTGACTTGGAATCGAGTAGTTTTAACTTTTTTCGATAAATCAATTACATCTTGAGTTCGAAGCTATTGTTGCCTCAGAATGGAAGTTTTTTCCTTTGAAACGTAAGTTCTAGCTTGTGTTGGGATTTCTTTTTCTGTCAAAGATAGGCTTGAAATAAAATGGGAAACTATTTATCAAGATTCCGCTGTGTGTATAGGCTGTAGACTCTTCTTGATAGATGAGTCTATTTGGTTTGAGTGAAAAAAAATTAAGTGTTTCTAACGAATATCATTTCTTTTCCTTCAGAATGTCTCAAAAAGAAATGTTTTTTTTTTCAAAATAATCCCATTTTCCGTTTAAAGTTTCAAAAAATGCAGACTTGATTTTTCCAAACTCCTGATTAGGGTAAAACTTTTGAAGAAATCAGACAAATAGCTATAGACACTTTCAAGAGGTTACTTTATATCCTAATAACATTCTTCTGCTTGGGTACATGAGACATCAGAAGACAGAACAAGGTTTATGGTGGCGAATGTTTCCGGGAAACTGAACAATTATTTTTTGGAATCGTTTTTACATGGATGAACGGGATAGCTACAATAACAAGAACCTTTTTTTTGTTGAACATTTTAAATATCTTTTATATATTGCAATAGTGTTTGAAATTATTCAATTTTAATTTAATTATTTTATAGAATTATTGATGTTTAAAATAGCATTGCTTTTAGTGTTCTATTTTAAATTGGATGAAGCCTTTGTGCATATCTGGATCCTTCACAAAGTAAGTCCATTCGTCACGAAACTCCCTGTATACCATCATCTAGGACAGGGACACAATATTTTGGGCACAGCGGTGATTAATGTTCTAAAACAAAATATAATAAAATCGAACAAAATACACGAATTTAAAAAAAGCCGAGCTTTTCTATTTTTTTTTAATTAAAAGACAACTTATTGAATTCCAATCTGTTTAATGTGGGTTCAATAATTGCAGAAACGTCAGTGAAGACCCACTGTGGAGATTTTGGTTACCATCTGTTTGTCTGTCTGTTTTTATGTCTGTCTGTTCTGCGATAACTGCCTCGAAAATGATCCGATTAGGTTTATTTTTAGTAGGTATGTTGGTGAGGTACCCGGAATTAGCTGTATAGTTTTTAGTTACATTTGGTTCATTCATTCAAAAAATATGGAACATTTCTTTTTAGGTCATAATGCTTTCCTATAGGAATGCAGACGATTTTCAAATTTTATTTTTAACTGAAATTAAAATCGCTTATTTCAATAATTGACTTGAACGTAAAATTATGGAATTTAAATTTTCTATATGGAGGTTTGAAATATATCCAATAGCTTTGAAAATTTGCCGATACATTTATTAGAATTTAGAAATTAATTGCTTAAATTATTGGAATTTTTTTTGCATCTGTTCGGGAAATATAAAACTTTTATTTTCATATTTTTTATAAATTTTTAAATGCATTTATTTTTACTTTGCTCTTTAATTTATGAGTTGCTTAGCAACAGTATTTCAAAGAATATCAAAATAATAAAATTCAAATAACTCGCACTATTTTGCTGCAATACTTTATTAGCAAAATACATTATTTTTAGGTGATTTACGTATTTTATTGACATAAAAGAGAATTTCTTTTGATACAAGTTTAACTACTATAGAATGATTACGAAATATTTTTACATTAAACGTGTAATATGGAATGAAGTCATATTATTCATTTACTGGAACAGATGTGGATGTTTCAAAAATCACTCGTACAACGAGGTGGTTCATTTAATCCTGAAATATTACAATTACTGGAAATTGAGAATAGAAAAGTTATCACAAAAATACTTTAGAGCGCCAAATCATGTTTTCTAATTAGTGAATTGGCAGATTTTGAAGGATTATCCAATAAGTTTAAAAGTTTCTAAATATGCCTATTTTGGGGAGATTTTAGTATGCTATTGCCATCGAGTTAAACCAGGATGTACTTTGTTAAAATAAATATTATAGAATGACCATCGAAACTGGGTTTTTTTTTTTCGAAATAAAAATTGTAATAACGCTAGATAGTAAAAATAGTAGATTCAGTTTACATTTTATAAGTTCTTTTTGTACATGAGATATTATTCAACTTACCCATCAGATGCAGGTGTTTTATGGTTGGCAGGTAAATAAATATTGCTATTTGGGTATATATTGATTATTATGAAATATGGATATTATGAAATTATTTTCGAAATTTTTGCTTAACCTAATAAAACCACTGTGTAGAACGAAATCCAAGATATACTAGAATCATTCGCCCAATCAATAGGAAATCACGGATTTAAATTTAATAAGATTACGGAGGTTCGGGGGGGGGGCTCTGCCCCCCCCCCCTGAAGAAATGTATTTTATTTATCTAAAAAGTTACAAGAATAAGAATTTCAGACTATGATTGCATAAACAATGTTTAATTTACGCTTCTAATTTCTGAAACCTCCGAAGTATTTTATATGCCTATAAAAATTAATATGCAATTAGTATGCAATTAATATGCCTATAAAAAATTAATATGCAATTAATAAATTAATATGCAATATAAAAAATTATATTGCGGATTGTAAGATGCTAAATAATATGAAAAAACCGATTAAAAAAGAATGGCTTTCAGCGCTGACGTTGAGGCTCCTGATCTTCAGATTTACTAGTTAATCAAATTCAGAGACTATTTGGAGAATATCCAGGGCCTAATTATCACAGGAGCACAAGAGGCATTTGCTCCGGGCCCACATTTTTAGGAGCCCCCAAAATGCATTTTCTCCACTCTCTGAAGAAATAAATGATTACAAATTTGCATTTCTAGTTCATAGGAAAAATGAATTTTTCCCATTCATGTAAACCAAACTATTTCAGTGTTCTTCGCCAACGACAATGACACGTAATGTAAACTTCGAAGAACATCAAATATATTTCATTTAAGCCCTTAGGTAGTTTTACTGTCTCTAACATACAGTGCAGAAGATTTTAATTTCCCATCATTTTTATTTGTTATATTCTATGGTTTAAATTTTAAAACTTTGTCATGTTTCTAATGCAACGGATCCAATCGATCATCAAAAGTACCAATGATGAAATGATAGCGAAATTTACCATTTGCAAAATTCCCCCTATACTTCATTATTTTCTGACATCTTGCATTCCGTTCAATAACAGAAATCGCATTTACTTTTTTATTAAATAGATTAATTACACTTTAGTTATTCCAATTCTAATAAACAAACATTTTTCAAATTTTGATTTGATATTTTTAATCCACGTCATGGTCAGGTAAAAGCTTGTGAAATGTCCCCGTCCCTAGTCTGGGAGAAAAAAACTATTTAAGGGGACTAAAACTCTGGAATTGGAATCAGCTTCTTTGAAAGAAGTTAAAACTTTGAAAAATCATTCAAAAAGGAGAAATAATGATAAAAGAACTAAAAAAAAAGTTAGCAGTTTTTAAAGTTAAAGATAGAAGGCGTTTTAACGAAACATACGTATGCAAATGAAGCTTGTAATAAAATTACTTTTCTTCCACTTACTATTGATATTTCGCGAACAATAAATGTAAAGTAATATGTAATAAGTGTAAGATGCTCCTAAAGTTTGATCTAATCTTCTTTTAATTTGTTGTTTAAAAATACATACTTTGGATGGCCTTGCTTTTATTTATTTGAGCGTTTAATTACTAAGACCTCCCGAGGAGCACATAACATGCCAGAAAAGTCAAGGCCATTCAAAATCATTACACATTTCCATCTTAATAAAATTCAGAAAGACGGAAACGAACATGACATGATTAACTTAAGGAGGAAATATTTGTCTACTTATTGCTTTCAAGATAATCCAATTTCACAACTCTTTATCACCAAAAATAAATTCGCATTTGGAATACTTTCAAATATTTGATGAATTATCAAATCTTATGTAGAAATGGAATACATCTCTTTGAAACTACCAAAATCAGAAAATGGAATCCTCGTTTGCTCCTATTAATACGTAGGCATTATTATTCTATATTATTAGTTTATATTATTTAACTAGAATATAACATGAATTAACTCAACTCGAGTATTTAAATCTGTTGCAAAATTCGGAACTTTATCATAACTGTCATAAATTGAAATTTTATATTATTTAACTAGAATATAACATGAATTAACTCAACTCGAGTATTTAAATCTGTTGCAAAATTCGGAACTTTATCATAACTGTCATAAATTGAAATTTTATATCATTTAATGCCTAAGGGAGGCCACTCGGCTTAGCAAGCCATGCCGTTGAGTGTATAGCATATAATATTAAATTAGAAAAATGAGGGACGAAATACATGAGTATAAGAGATTAATATACGAATTCGCATATTAATATTCTTTTTAAATTGCTTTGACAGGGAAAAATCTATTTTGAGATTTGGAATAGAATCAGTCGTAAAAAGGTATGGACAGTGTTGAAAGTAGTTGATGGATACATGCTTGTTTTTACTTTGTAATTTAGCAGTGTTGAAAATTGGGTTTTCTTGACTTACTACATTTTTCCATGTCAATACCACAATTATCTTCCTTAATATATTAGAATAAAAGGAAATTTAGATAAGGAAATTAATTTAATAAATCGGTAGTTATGTAAATATTTACAATTTGTAATACAAATCTTACAATTCTTATAAAAACTACAATGTACTGTTTAAGTAGTTGAGCTTTCAAAACTATTTAGCTTCAATTCTTCTGGTATTGTGAATTCTACTATTTCTATTTCAATTTCTTTAATGATACTTGAAAATAAAGACGTCTATTTTTGAATAGACTGTCAATATTCAAGCAATGTTGATCTTTCTATTGGGCTACTAATGAAGTACAAGATTAATATCTCATATACTGTGAAGGAACGATGATAAATTATTACCTTTGCCAAGCTGGACAAATCCTGTTATAATTATGGTTGCTAATGCGACCAGTTTTCCGAGGGTAAATAAATCTTGAACTCTTGTAGACCATTTTACATCCCAGCAATTCACAAATGTCAAAAGACCTGAAAAGAGAAATGAGCCTTGAATAAAACAAGTAACAACTTCCAAAGTCATTTTACAAATCTTTAATAAGATTAATGATGATGTTACCAACAATATTCGGAAAAAAATATCCCAATTATTATCTATACATTTGTATGTATACTAAATTTTAGTTCAATTAGGAGTTTAAAATTCCACTTCTGGAATTTCCGGCAATAAACGGAAATGTACTCGACAACTTTTGTTTCCCCTGTATATGGTTTATAGAATTTCTACACGGTAATAGATAAACAAGAACGAAAAATCATGCGCCAAGCATAGATTATGAAACACTTTCCAACACAGCCGGAAAACTGTAACGAAACTCCACCATTAAATAAGGTGAAATAAGATATGTAAGTAAACATATAGGAAACATATAGAAAACATATAGCACAATGAAAAATACAGTTTTCGAAATTACCTTCCACTGTCAAAAAAGTAGTCGAATTATTTTATGTAGCGCTGTATAGGATCAATAGATGTAGATATACAGCAAGATATAATTTAGTTCAGTTAGAATATTCAAATTTATCAATTTTCGTCAATTGATGGAAATGCACTCGAAACCTTTTGTACAGCCATGTATAAAACCTTTTGTACAGCCATCTGAAGACATTTGTACAGACCACTTATCAAGTTAAAAGGAAACTTAAAACTCACTCGCAGCAATTACCAAACGTAAAAGGTAATGTATACTTTTCTTAGCGTAGCCCTGTATACTAATTTATTTATATTCCACAAACTTCTATTAGTCTACTAAATATAATTCAGCAGGAACATGTGTTTGTGTAACACAATTAAAAGCTACCTTTAAGCAGGTCACTCCCATAGTCTGTAATACTTACGGATTCCCTTGTGTAGTCTCGTATATGATCAACCGAGTTTATAAACACACACGTACCATGAACAAATTTAACTAAACTTAAAAAAAGTAAACCAAAGTTTAAAACGACTTATCACACATAGACTATAAATATCGCATATGTACTGTAACCAATATCTTTTGTGTGTCCCTGTAAATAAACGCAATGCACACCACATTTTCATGAGAGCAATTTATTTTGAATCTAAGTAATGTATATAATTTTCCTTATGTTTGAAATAGTGAAATATCACTAAATTACACTGTAAGCGATTTTTCTCCACAGAACGATGTGTAACAGAATTCTTTTGTTTGACCCTGTAAACGAATAATAAATGCTTTTCACCCCATATTCTACAAAAAGAATGTTTTAATGCGTTTCAGAATTATATATCAATTTCATCCTGTTTCAAATGACGTAGCATCATAAAAATGCACCTGAAACGATTATTTCCCATTGTCTGTAATGTAGCGGAATACGTTTGACTGTCCCTGTAAAAGAAACTATAAGTGATACACACTTCACTTGAAATAGGCAACATGCTATAGTAAACGACAATAACATACAAAAATTTCAGGTCAGTCCGAGCTTATTTACGTGAGTTAGAGCACGGACAGACGGCTAGACAAACCGAAGTCATAAACACTTTTCAACTAGGTTAGAAAGTGTTAAAAATGAGTTCAATTTAAAAACGTGGTCAGCAACGGAAAACGCACTTCCAGCAATTATTATTAACAGACGGTACCGAATTCTTTTGCGTGTCCCTGTAACTGAACGATGAATGCTATGCATACAATATTCTATAGTAAGCCTCTTGTAATGCACCTTACTGATATAATATCAATTTCAATATGTTTGAAATCGCAAACAATTTTTCTCCATAGACGGAATTGTTTTGAGTGTCCCTATAAAGGCTATAGTAAGCCTCTTGTAGTGCATATATCAATTTCAGTATGATGTGTCATTTTATTAAAATGAACCACAAACGGAATTCTTTTAAGTGATACACACTTCCTATTCAATACCGTACATGCCATAGTAAACATACAAATGACTTTCCGATCGAAATACTACCAATTTTGAACATAGGCTCCCGCAAATGAGTTTCACCTATGTTCAAAATTGGTAGTATTTAGATCGGAAAGTCATTTACTATAGATACGAACATCATTTACAATGACTGGAAAGCTTTTGAAATAAAAACATATTAAGTGCATCTTTGATACAAAAAATTGAAAGAATCACAGAAAAATAATTTTGAAATGCAGTATTAGAAGAGCTGAAAATAAAAGAGCCTTATACGATTCTGCAGTTACCGAATTGCACATTACCTATCACAAAACTAGTTGAGATTTAAAAAGAAAACTATCATTTGAAATATTTTTTTACAGTAAAACCTTTGAATAGTGGACTGCTCGGGAGCGAGGAATTTTTCCGTTATTCGGGGGTGTCTGCTTTTTAGAGGTTAAAACAGAAAACAATAGTGTTGGTGATTAAAAAAGTGTTCGCTAAATAGAGGTGTCGACTTTCCAGGAGTGTCCTTTATAAAGGTTTTACTGTATCACATTAATGAATCGAAAAAAAAGTACTAGAAATTTGTAGCAATTTGAAGAGTTTGTTTAGTGCTCCAGACGCGATAAGTATTTCAGTTTAACCGATATAATAGATCAGTATGAAATATATATATCTTAAATGATATTCCGGATTAATAGAAGCGTTCAAGTAGACGTACTTTTCAAGTATATGTATTTACTAATACGATCAGTCTTACGTCACTGAACGAAGAACAAGCTGAAAATCTCATAATATATTTCATACATAGGATCTTGTTATTTTTACCTCGAAACATTTGAATTCATTTATGTTACTTCTAATTTTCATTCAATTAAGTGATAACATTTTCTATAAATTTTCTGGAATTGTTTTCTATTTCTTAAATTTTAATTATGCCGTTAGGAATGCAGCGGGTGTTTCTCAGAAGAAAAGTATCTTATTTTCACGCAATGAACGAAAACCGTTTACACATTTAACAACTGGGGTAAGTTCTGTTTCGTATAAAACGTTTTGGCCAAAATTTGTTCCACGTATACTCGTATAAACGTTTAATAGGTAGCACTCATTTTGTTCTGTCATTGCATTTTTAGATATTTCATTCATATTCTGAAGAAAGGACACCCTTTAATAGTCATTCTTTTTTAACAAAAGATAGATATTCTTCTGTCTATGCTTAGTTTGCTTCTTTAGAAATGAAAACAAGCTCAGTAGATGTAGAACATCCCCAATATTTTATTTCAATTCGAGAAGTTAAGGAAAAAAGAATTTTTGCAAACAATAGATATTGATTTTTTTTTTTTTAATGGCGAAATATTTTTGACGGAAATAAATCGTAACCCAATTATTCTTTTTGTTTTCAAATAATGAAATTCAACTCAACTACTCGTATTTCATAAAATCAAGATTTTTTTTTGTTTCTTTTTAGGGTTTCGTACATCTCACGAAACCCTATTACTCCCGCTCCGTTGTCTGTCCGTCACAGATCCGTTTTCAGAAACTATATAACTTACAGGTATGAAAATTTTTGTACTTGTAGCTAAATACCTACTATGAAGCTCAAAATATTAAAATTTGAAAAAATTGTATTATTTTAATAGAGAGAGATAAAAAAATCAAAATTCTAACAGCCTTTTCCTATTCAATTTAAACATTTTTCGTTATTAGTAGTTGCCAACCATTAAAAATCTACACTAAAATTCTTTCTAGAATAATTAATTTTCTATTGAAAGATTTCCACGTGAAAAATGAAAATGAAATGGAAAGTTTCATCCATTGAAAAAAAGATTAATATGATAATAAAACGGAACTGTTCAAACATTTCTCAATACAAGGAGTATGAGTATGTGTCAATACAGAAAACAGCTTAATATGACGTCATTAGAGAATTAAAAAGAAAATTAATCTGACGTCCTATCGGAAGTTTAATGGATTTTTCAAATGTTTGAGAATAACACAAAGCGAGTATCAATATGAGTAATAGAGAATAGTAAATATATGAGTTTGATGAACGTATTGAATCATAAAAACCCGATTATGGAAATATTCGCATATTTTAATATTTTGAAGCTGTACAACATGCTTAATTTTGAAATTAATTTTTTTTAAATATCGCATTTAGTCCACATGACAGATATTATTATGAAAGAGTAGCCCGCTATTGGACCGGTTCAGATATTCGAAAAAACGAGAAACATAGACCGGTAAATTTTTACTTTATAAAAAGCAAGACTTTTTTTTCTATTTTGGCAAATGAAATTTATTTGGGTTTATTAAAGAAAGGATAAAGTGTTTTGAAATTAATATTAAACGAAACCCTTTGTGCGATCTTCGATCACACTTACCCACTTGTTTTTCTTTTCTGCATACATACCGATATTCTATGGATCTTAACATTAAAATTAATTTATTGTAAAAAAAATAATAAAATTTTGATACATTTTAATAAATTTTTATGTTTTAATATACATATATATATTTTAATTATGTTTTAAAAATATCCAAATTATAGTTGTCAACTTGCGCTGTCCAGGACACACCCCTCAGGCTATCTCTGGAATTTCATAATGAACTCTCCGATTCTGGTCGGGGGTCGGGGCTGGGATGCTTCGAAAGAGGAGAAGAGAGCAAAAAGACGAAGAGCAGAGCGGATGTTATGCCGTTCCTTAGTTTCTTTGTTGATATTCTTGTCTTGACCGATGCTCTCTCGCAGAAGCAAGAAACTGAGTCAGAATTTATATTGAAATAGTTCCAATCTATGTTTTTTTAATAAAGTTCTTTGTTATATAGAGGCAGGATTTTCATCAACTCTCACTGGTACACAAATTTTTTTTATAGGGAACCGACAACACAGGAAATGCAGATTGTGACAATAGTATTATCACTCAAAGGCAAAATGGTAATTTTCTTGAGTCAAACCCTAAATAAGTCATCTCCCTAAATAATTTTAAAAGAAAAGAAACACTTTACAAAATACTATGGATTTAAATAAATAGAAGTAACTAACCGCTGCTGCCGTAATTAAATTTAGTGGGACCTTTTCACTTTCTCGGATCGTAATTAAAAAAAAAAAAACCTATGGCATATAAAAGCATGAAAACGGGTAGAACACTGGAACAGACACTTTTTGAATAGAAGCGCTATTTAATGTTTAGCTCAGTTAAATATGTTTTAATACATAGCTATTTAACCATCTTTTGCAAAAAGTTGTGTGCAATGTCCAGTCATTTTTGAAATTTTTTTTGAGGCTTTTTTCCAATTTTATCTAGAACAGAAGAAAGTATTGAAATCAAAGTTTTTTGTCGCACGTTTTATGGGTCAGATGTTCCAAAACACATGTTTTTACAAAATGCCTATCTGTCCGTGAGTGTGTTCTCTTTGTATCATCGAAAAGCGCATGGAGTTATGCATAGAATTGAGCCCAATTTCATTTATATGTTTTTGGCTATGGCCAGCAGGTCCTAGTTGAATGTGGGGATAGTCCGCCAGAAGAGGGCGCTGTGATAGCGATTTTTGTTCCATTTGCATTATTGTATCATCGAAAAGTGTATGAATCCAATTTTATTGTTATGTTGAATCTGGGGATATGGGGAGCTGTGAAACTAAAGTTTGGTTTATTTTTATTTCCATTTTCAAAAGTGTATCAAGTTATGCGTAAAAATGAACCCAATTTTATTTCTATGTTTTTGACTATAGTTGAATTTGGACCTATTCCGCCGAAAGGGGGTGCTGTGGATCGGCTGAGGGTGACGTAAAACAGAATGACGAAAAATATTGATTTTAAGGGTAAAGTGTTGCATTTTCATAATATAGCCTCTTGAGATATTTCTATTTTTCATATCAAATATTTCATTTCAGTTGAAACTCGTAAATACTTATTATAATAAAAAAATGTGTATTTTCATATATTCCTTGAGCATCTTCTATAAATGTTTATTACGCGAACGGTTATTACGCGATCTCACTTAAGACATTCCTTCTCGCTTCTCCATTTGAACAGATTTTTTTTATTCAGATATATGCCACTATTATCGTCTTATTTAATGAAGGTGAATAGTGGTATATATTTGAATAAAATATCGACTCAATCGGCACTCCGGATTAATATCTTTGGTTTGTGTTCAAAAAATTAGGCTAGCAGGAAAATTATTTTTTCTTGATTTATTTTTGGTTCGACAATAAAATCCACAAACAATGATTTAAACTTTAATCTAAATATGCATAAAAGACGGCCGTAAACATAGAAACGAAATCTCTAAAGTTCCTTTAGACGATTAGATGCGTCAATACGTTCATTATGTAAATCGCGTTTAATACGGGTCCCGCTTAATACGCAACTTTTGTCCAGTCCCTTGAAACGCGTCTTAAACGGGTTCGACTCTATTTTGATATTAATGCAACATATATTTATTTTTAAATGTTTTATTAATGAAATTAAATCGGAAAATGTTGTCTTCATCAGTTATGAAGGGAAAAACTCAAAATTCTATACAAAAAATAGATACAGAAGTAGATTATACATTTCCATAGATAAAAAATAATTATTCAAATATTCTAGGTGTTTAGAACTGTTCAACTGATGAAATACTTGAACTAAAATAGCAGATTGTTGAAATGTTTAGTAAATAAAGAGATTTACAATTAAGCTTTTCATTTAATATATTTATTTTTCTTATTCAATGCAAGTTTTTTGGCATTCACATTACGCACGGCTAATTCTTCAATCTACAGTAAAATTCATGTTTATGAAAAGTCACAGCCATCCATCGTTGCCACAGGTTAATCTCGGAAAATGAAACATCTGAAGTTACTGAAAAAATGAATAGCTCGAAAAAAAAGTATGTCGTCACAAAATTGTTAGACAAACTGCGTTAGATAGGTAAAAAATTGCATTTTTCTTGGTATAAATTTCAAATCTATTGATTATGCCGCTTTTCAAATATTGAATTTCAAAAATTACCAGCTAATATTCAATAACAAAATTGAAACTTCATTAAGAAATAAATAAAATAGTATAAATAAAACAGACATTTAATAAGCGCTTAAAACCGTTGAAATTATCAGAATAATAAACCTTCCAGCAGGCGCGCATATGTGAGAGATACACTAGAGATGAATTTCGTTTTATATATTTAGTCCTGAGGGCGCTGCGAACGCCTGACCACAATTTTATTATTATCGTCGCACCGTCATTATACATTAATAAACTGAAATTAATTTTAAATTATACGTTTTTCTTAATCAAGTATTTTAGTTCGAACCAGATTCATCAAAATAATATAGGTCAATATAAAGATAATAAGTGTACATTTTTCAGTACAAGCCAAAAAAAAGTACAAAGTCTCCTGCTAATCCTAAATACCCTATTCAATCTTTCTGTCTAGAAGAGCGAGCACCGATGGCTGAATGGTTATGATAACAGACAGGAAGCGGCTAAATGAACTAGTTGAGGGTTCTGTCCCCAGCGAGGGTCAGCGCCTTTCGGGATTTTTTTGGGTTTTTTTTTTTTAATTTCTTATTTATACTTAAAATTTCTTTTCAATTTTAAGATAACGTGTGTATATATATTCTAATTTTTTTTTCTCGTATTTTGCAACAGAAATTGTGCTTCTGCTTCTAATTTCTTTAACTAATGAATATATCTATTCCAGTCTGTAAAAAATAAATAATAGTTATAACATTAATGATATTTTTTACCTAGGTGCCTACGATTTAGAAATATGCATTTATCTTTTCTAAATATAATGAAAAATACACCTTGTTAATTTAACGATTCTTTCTAATACAAAAAAGAAAACAAAAACGCGAACATATCCCACTTTTTGATTGACTAGAATTGGCGACCTATCGCTAATAGATTTAATCCGAGTATCCGGGCGAGCGCGCCAATGAGTTCACCCTGTAATGCAACTTCGCTGTATCGCATATCCTTTGCTGAAAGCCGTTTTACATTATGTCTACGGAACTTTCACATTTTCTAGTGTATAGAATCTTTGGCCTGACCTTGGCTAGGCCTCTGACTCCCTTTGACTTACTTTCAGTCGTCGTTTTGACGTTTGAGACGTGGATAGAGTTCTACTGATCTCGTAGTTGCATTTTAGAGATACCATTCTGGTAAGTTTTTGTTGTATCTGATTTTTTATGTTATTTTTAAAAATTCTTTATTATTTTAGATTTAGACATCATGATATGATGTAAATTTTGCATTCAATTGCTTTTTGTGTTAGAATAGAGGCACTGTATCTGTCATATACGTGCGACTGTTTGTGATATTATATTTATTTCCGTTCTTTTTTTTCAGTTATGGTGGGTAGAGAAAAAGTGCTTAACATGAATGACCCTAATGACCTTGAGACTATAAGAAACTTGCTTTTATGTGACAGTGATGATGATGAGGATATAGTTTTAGATGAAAGTGATACCGATGAAGAGGAGCAAGTATCAGAAAGAGAAGGGGATTCGGAATCAGAGTTGAGTGCAGCAAGTGATTCCGAAGATGGAGATAATGACAACAGTTCTACAGGGGCCTAGATAGCCTACCAAAAGAAAAACAGAAAAATTATCGACTCATGGATATGGCATAATAAGCTGTGGTAACGTGAACTAATGTATATATAATTAATACACTCCATTCTCGTTTTAAACGAAAACACTTTATTGTAAATTAACACATTAAAAAAAGAAAATGAAAAGATGATGATTGTATTGAAACTGTATTTATAAATGATTGTATAAATACAGTTTCAGAAACTAACATTCTGACCTCCGCTCAGAGAATCTCATTTCCAACTTGGTTCAGCATTCCATTGGCATCTGTCGATATCTATTTGGTGACCCCCCCTCTCTGGCAACTGGTCTTTCTTATATAGGGAAAGAAAACCCCTATAATCTCTTATGATTGACACCTCCTTTAATCCCTTAGTTACCAAGTCTGAATTTTCACTTCATAGGGGCTTAGATCTTTGTATCAAAGGAATTCCTGATACAATTTTTATCCACTCTTTCAGAGAGTATTGCCATCAATACAACTCATACATTCCAGCATGGCTTACTTCAAGATGACAATGAAATTCTTAACTCTATAGGATTATCTTCCCAGAAAGAGAAGATCCATAAGAGAATCCATAAGACTATTTGCATTCTTAGGAGATTATCTTGTTTCTACAAGTAAATGATTAGTAGATCATGTCAACCTGTCACCACTCCCCCATAGTCAGAATTCTTCTCAGAATGGGGACAATTCATAAGGCCCATTCCATTCACATAGAGAACTACCTTAATCTTCAATTGAGTGTGCAATTGAAATTTCAACTTGCCACAACTCCTCTCCCCTAAGGAAAAATTTCTGCAAGAAATTTGGCATATACATGAATACAATAAGCTCCTTCAATCAACTTCCAAAGAGGTCATTAAGGTATAAAGGAATTTAGAATAACACACGAAATCCCTACAGAATACAAATACTTTCCTATACTCAGTATTGATAGACCACACTGTCAATAGGATTTACTATAAACCCTTCCTTGCAATATCTAAGTATAATTCCAGAAATAACTTATATTTTTGATGTCCTAAGAAACAATTTTGAAATATTTTATATACATACAATACCAAACACAGTTTACAATTTGCATGATTCTAATTAAAAAAATTTCAATTAATTCGATATATAACACAATGCCAAACACAATTTTCCTAAAAACATTTTACTTCAAAACCTAATTTTGGACGCTTCTACAAACAAAAGGAACACATACAAAATTATGCAATTATTAAATTAATGAAGTTATGAAATAGTTAATGAAGTTACGAAATAGTTAATGTAATTAATGAAGTTACTATTACGAAAATATTAAGCATTAAATGATAAATAAACACAATACAGATATTATAATAATGAGTACTCCCAAATTTAGAATGAAACTTAATTTAGAGAATTCTCCCGAAATACTATATCTAAATTACTTTTATCAGAAAATCTTTTCAACAATAATTTTCGCCTTACAACTTTATAATCATAAGTTTTTCTTTCAAAATCTTGTTTGATTTTAATAAATCTTTTTTTATGATCCGTTTTAAAAGCAGAATCCTCCCTTCTATTTAACTTTGATTTTCCATTACCATTTTCTTGGCATTTAGCCCCCCCAATTTATTCTATTATTTTCCTTCATCCGAGAGTTAAATTTTCTGGCCACAGTCATAGGTGAACTCAATTTCTTTCTAATTCTATTTCTAGCATGTTTAACTCCCATACTACCAACAAAATACCTGGGTATATTTGCATCATGCTCAGAATTCTTTTCCCGAAATTGACCTCTCTTACATGATCTTTTATCACTATCCATTTGAGACGCATTATCTTTTATGTCGTTCAATTCAGATCCCTTTTCCAAATTTCTATCATTCACGTCTCCCAGTGAATTCACCACTGTCTCATTAACAGATATATATTATTCAAATCACAGATTTCATTTACAACCATTTTTCTAACAAATTTTTGCTCATGATCGATAGATAATCTAAGAGTTCCCTGCCCATTTAATTCTCTCCGATTTTCCACTTGTTTACACACTGAATTTTGCTTATCCATATTTCCTAACTTTAATAATTCATAAACAGCTGGTGTTATAAGTGGAGGAGAATTTATTTTTCTCACAACTGCAACCACCACATTCTTTTCAACATACTCTTTTTCATCTTCTATCAAAGCAACCGGTACGGACACCAAATCCGCCTTTTGTCTATTTCCGAGGGCCGAAATAAGAAAGACATTTCCCACTTTCTTTGCACTTCACGGAATGTCATTAGCATCAAAAACCGCAATTTGCGCTCCTGTGTCCTTAATCGCTTTTAATTTCTTACCATTCACGCATAAATCAACCATAGGTAATTCGGTTTCCACACCTTCCCTATTATTTACACTTTTCCCATCTCTAGTAATAATCCAACCTATGCTTTTATCCTCATAATTGGATTTACTTTTTAACAACTCAGAACAATTTGGTCGGATGTGGCCAACTGCCAAACAATTGTAACATTGGACTTGTCTCTGCTTTTCGAAAGCATTGTCTTCTTAAATTGGTCAGTCTTCCCACTCTCTTTTGTATTCTCAAATTCCGATTTAGGTTTACTTACATTCTTAATTTTAGATTTAAAGTTATCTTTTTGATTATCCTGAAAAGATTTCTTTTCCCAAGGTTTTGTATCCGACCTCTTAAATTTCCTTCTTATACTCTCAAACTTATCTGATTTTTCTGCAAGCTTAGAAGCAATCTTTATTTCCTCCCAATCATCCGTAAATTTTTTTTATCTCAAAAGGGACATGTTTTTGCAGTAGTTCAGTGAGCATAAGTTCTTTTAAGGATTCAAAATCCCTCACTTCTAACGACTCTAACCAATTATCAAGATAACCCCTTAACTCATAAATAAGATCTACCCATAATTCACCAGATTTTCTTTGATGGGTTTCCAATTTTTGTTTTAAGGCGCCTGCACTTAGCCTAAACCTGTCTAACAAAACTTTCTTTATATGTTGAAAATCATCACATTTTTCTGTTGGTTGTTTTACTATAATTTCGGCAATATCAGAAGGTAATAAAGGAATTAATTGACTAACCAAATCCTCCTGAGAAATTTTAGCTTTCTCGGCTTGCCTTTCAAAAATCATAAAAAAAAGAGTTATATTAATTAATTTAGAATCAAAACGCGGAACTAAATCCTTTAAATTTACCTTAGGAGCTCTATGAAAATCTATATTTGATTCATGAGATGAAACGCTAACAATATCCGCAGAATTTTGAATACGCAATTTTTTCTAATTCAAATTGCTGTTGTTTCTCAAGTTTATCTAACTCAAGTTGTTTTTCAAGTTTATCTGCCTCAAGTTGTTTCTCAAGTTTATGTAACTCAAGTTGTTTTTCAAGTTTTTCTGCCTCAAGTTTATCTACCTCAAGTTGTTTTTCAAGCTTATCTAATTCAAATTACCTAAGTTTGTCTTTTTCCGCTTGCGCAATCCTATCTAATTCAATTTGCCTCTCTCTTTCTTTACGATCTAATTCAATTTGTCTCTCTTTTTCTTTACGATCTAATTCAATTTGTTTTTCCTGCTCTTTCCGTTCCGCCTCCTGTTCAAGAATATATTGCAAGCGAATCTTCGCGAAACTTTCATCATAATCCCCGGCCTTAACAATAGCCTGAATTATAGCTTGATTTTTACACGTTTTTGACACACTGGTCTCAAATTCCTCTGCTAATAACAGCAAGACGCTTTTATTACATTTTCCTAAATATTCTGCCATATTTCTCCCAAAATATAATAAATTTCAAAATATCAGATATATTCAATTTACAATAATACAATAAATACAGATATAGAATTTTTTTCACTAAACGTATAATAATGTATTCAAAAACGACACAATTTTACTATGGCAAATTATCATGCAACAGTGACGTCTTTCAAACTGAGTATATCCCCAAAATAAATTTTATACCCA
The DNA here is from genome assembly GCA_963931845.1 of Maratus michaelseni. Taxonomy (NCBI): domain Eukaryota; kingdom Metazoa; phylum Arthropoda; class Arachnida; order Araneae; family Salticidae; genus Maratus; species Maratus michaelseni. The sequence goes on along the minus strand of OZ007586.1, from coordinate 4,519,687 downwards.
ACAGTGCAGTATAACATTAATTTATTTTGAAACCTTAATCATAATCATCCACAGTATACCCATAAAATTAAGCTATAACTTTATTACTGTAATAAAATAAAATGTATATAAACAAAACTCTTATTTCCAAAAGTTATATACAAAATTATGATTAAAATATCCTGATTAATAATCTCAATTAATCAATAACAATTTACTATACAACAAATAAATTTTAACATATACACAAGTATATAATTTTCTTAACCCAATAATATACCCTACAGATACCAGAAAATCAACAAACATAAAAATTCTAACTAAAAATTTAAATACCAAATTAATAGATTCTCTAGAATTCTTAAATTTCTCATACAGTTTTGTTCCCCAAAATTAAAATTTATACACAAAATTTAATTTAAAACAGACCTCTATAGAAGATTTCATAAAAGAGCTTACCTCCAGATGCAGATATTTCCTCCACACTGATACCAGGCTTCCAAGCACTTTTAAAGATGATATACACACACATAGCTTTGAAGATTTGAAGACACTAAATTCACTGATGAGGCACTAAATTCACCTTAGATCCGTATGTAGACAACTAAGATGGTACGCCGCATATCTTCATTCCACTGGATATATTTTGAAGCACAAACACGTAGCACCAAATCTATATTTGACTGTTCATGCATCACACAGCTTTAGTCGATAAAGTTCTTTTACCAGTTCTCGACTTGCTAGAACTCCGAGAAAAACCACGACTCCGATTAGACTTCAAGACTCCACAACTCTGTTTGTCCGTTTTCCACTGGCTCTTCATCTGTTTAATCAGGTTAACACATAGATCCGTAATCTAATTTACTCTAGATCACATATCCCAGTAGCTGCCACCAATTAATTATATATACTATAGCTGTGGTAACGTGAACCAATGTATATATAATTAATACACTTCATTCTCGTTTTAGACGAAAAAACTTTATTGTAAATTAACAAATTAAAAAAAACAAAAATAAAAATGAAAAGATGATGAGTATATACATGATTGTATAAATACAGTTTCAGAAACTAACATTCTGACCTCCGCTCAGAGAATCTCATTTCCCAACTTGCTTCAGCATTCCATTGGCATCTGTCGATATCTATTTGGTGACCCCCCCTCTCTGGCAACTGGTCTTTCTTATATAGAGAAAGAAAAGCCCTATAATCTCTTATGATTGACACCCCCTTTAATCCCTTACTTACCAAGTCTGAATTTTCACTTCATAGGGGCTTAGTTCTTTGTATCAAAGGAATTGCTGATACAATTTTTATCCACTCATTCAGAGAATATTGCCATCAATACAACTAATACATTCCAGCATGGCTTACTTCAAGATGACAATGAAATTCTTCACTCTATAGGATTATCTTCCCAGAAAGAGGCCAATCCATAAGACTATTTGCATTCTTAGGAGATTATCTTGTTTCTACAAGTAAGTGATTAGTCGATCATGTCAACCTGTCACAACTCCCCCATAGTATTATCTTCTCAGAATGGGGACAATTCATAAGTCCCATTCCATTCATATAGAGAACTACCTTAATCTTCAATTGAGTGTGCAATTGAAATTTCAACTTGCCACAAAACCATTCAAGGAAAGTAAACGAGTACCTCGCAACATATGTATTCATCTTCCTGCAGTAATCGGGACCGCTAAAAATCTAACAGATATTTGGGATATATGGAAATGTCTCATTACTGATCCCATAATCGAAAGCATAGTTCAAGACACTAATAAATACATTTGCTGTGTCAGGCCTAATTACTGTCGTTCAAGGGACGCCAGAGATACTGACAAAGCAGAAATAAAAGGTCTTTTAGGATTGCTGTATTTGGCTGGTGTTTATCATGGCAATAGAGTTAACCTTGAAAAATTGTGGAGAATGGATGATTTCAAAGTAGTAATGAGCTTGAAAAGGTTTCTATTCTTATTGAGAGCTTTACGTTTTGATGACATAAGTACAATAGCAGAACTGAGAAAAGTAGATCGCTTAGCTCCAATATGAAACATTTTTGAGAAGTTTGTCAGTAACTGCCAGAAGTGTAATTCTCTCGGAGAAAATATTACAATCGACGAAAAATTAGAAGGATTTCGCGGAAGATATGGTTTCATTCAATACATTAAAAGAAAAAAAAACGAATAAATATGGCATAAAAATTTACGCCATGGTGGATGCTCGCATGTTTTACACGTACAATATGGAAATATATGCTGGAACTCAACCGAAGAGTAATTTTTCAATAAGCAACAAGCCATTAGATGTTGTAAAAAGATTAACAATACCCATTTACAACAGTGGAAGAAACGTGACCACAGACAACTGGTTTTCAAGTTTTGATTTAGTGCAATATTTGGCTGAAAACAAATTATCATTTGTTGGCACTTTAAAAACAATAAACCTCAAATTCCTGATAAGTTCAAGCTGACAAAAAAAACGGGAACCCAATACGAGTCTCTTCGGTTTTGGAAACGATGCGACTCTTCTTTTCTATATACCAAACCGTAACAAAAATGTTATACTGATTTCAAGCCTTCATGATGACGCAGCAATCGATGAAGACACAGGGGACCAAAAGAAACCCGAGATTATTACGTTTTACAACCTTACCAAGGGAGGTGTGGACACAGTGGACAAACTCTGTGCTTCCTATGATGTTTCCAAGAGCACAAGACGTTGGCCTCTTGTAGTTTTTTTCTCTATGTTGAATGTAGCTGCAATAAATAGCTATATTATTTATTCGACGAACAACAAAGAAAAATTATGCAGAAGAAAATACCTGAGACAGCTAGCAAATGCCCTTACGAAAGAAAGCATTGAGAGAAGAGCAACCACTTCTTTGCAAAGTGAGTTGAAACTAAAAGTGCTAAAGAGAAAAGCAGAACTAGGTGTTGAAGAAGTAGAAGAAGTGACGTCAGGAAAAAACAAGAACGAAAAATCATGCGTCAAGCATAGATTATGTAACACTTTCCAACGCTTCCAAAATAATTTTACGAATCATACTCTTTTATAAGCTAAAAGATAACATCTAAGTAATCCGAATACTTTATTCAGCCCTGTATAGGATCTATAGATTTGTATATATACTACATAGGATGCTAAATTTTAGTTCAGTTAGGAAACACGTAGCACAGTTTAAAATTCTCCGTCTGGAGTTAAATAATACGGAAATGTGTTCCCGAACTTTTGTACTTCCCTGTATAGGATCTACAGAATTTATACACACCACGTAATATACAAAAAGCGATTTAAAATTAAAATCACATTCAGTAACTTAAAACGCACTTCCAGGAATTATTGTTAACATACAGTAGAGAATTCTTTTGTGTGTCCCTGTAAATGAACGATGACTGCTATACACACAATATTCTGTAGTAAGTCTCTTGTAATGAACCTTATATAAATTTCAATGCGTTTAAAATAGTGAAACATTATTTAAATAAACCGCAGACGATTTTTCTCCATAGACGTAATGTAACGGAATTCTTTTGACTGTCCCTGTAAAGTAAGTATAAGTGCTATGCACACCCTATTCCATATTAAGCTTCTTCTAATGCACCTTAGTGATATATATAAATTTCAATGCGTTTAAAGTATTGAAACATTATTTAAATAAACCGCAAATGATTTTTCCCCATAGACCGCAATGTAACGGAATTCTTTTGAGTGTCCCTGTAAAAAAACTATAAGTGCTACACACTTCCGTTGAAATAGGGAACATGCTATAGATAACGATTATAACATATAAAATTTGCAGGGCAATCCGAGCATATTTACGGGAGTTAGAGCACGGACAGACGGCAGACGGCAGACGGCCAGACGGCCAGACGGCAGACGGCCAGACGGCCAGACGGCAGACGGCCAGACGGCCAGACGGCCAGACAAACCGAAGTCATAAACACTTTTCAACTAGGTTGGAAAGTGTTAAAAAAAGATGCAAACCCTCTCAAAATGACAAACGTACTAGAGTCCCGAGGTTCAGCTGTGAGATTTGCCAGAAATTTATATGTTTGGAGCACTCTAAACACATTTGCCCGGATTGCAACGCTACAATGAGATAACTATGAAACAAATTTCTTCATTTATATATCTGAATTTGAATTTATTTTTTGTACTTTTATATTACAAATGTAAGTTGTTGAGTCGAAATATCGACAATTTCATTTATTTTATTTGAAATCATTTCGATAAATCTTTGGTCAATTTATATTGTTGTTTTTATTTATGTTTCAGTTTCTTTTTAAGTAAACAAATATTGAATTTAATTGTAATTATTAACCGTACGCTAATTACTATATAATTTTAATAATTACACTCCTGAAAATATACATTTTACAGCAGCGTATCTAGGAAATACGCGTTGGTATGGTGGGAGGCAAAAAAAAAAAAACTATTGTAGATAACGAAATATCTTCTGGCACGAGGCCAATACGAAATTTGAATAAATTTGAAATGAATTTCATATAAAAATACTCTTAAATGGAATAAAATAAAAAAATATATTTTTTAACCCAAACTAGTGCACATTTAATGATGAAAATTATAACATATATTAAAACAATTTGCTTTTGGACAATATCCATGTGTTATCGCAGTGGAAATCCATTGACGTAAAAGTAGCGGCTAGCGCGTTTGTTTCACTTGATGCAACATAAATACAAGTAAATTCATGCGTAAAAAAAAAATCTTTAGATTATTTCGTACGAATTACAATTCGATAAATACATATTAGAAAATACGTATACACTTCTTAATTAAAATAAACAATTTTCATTTTATAAATCGCATTACAAATATTCATGAAGTTGTATTAAAATAGACAAAAGAATTCGTGCCTATTCTTGAAAATATCTAAAACTCTATATAAACATAAAATACTAGCCGGTCGCTTCCGAGTGGGGCCCCAGATAGTGCAGTGTACCGCCCTGACTTCGCTTAGGGCTCAGAAAGTGTATTTTACATGCAACCAGAAAAACATAAATAAAATACTTTAAATTAAAAGTATACGAAAATAACTAATAAGATATAAAAAAGCACTTAAATAAAGATTTCGCGACATAAATATATTTTTTCATGAACACCCTGACAGAATAATACTGGGTCCTACACGTGATTATCTAGGGGTGCGGCCCAAGTAGTACTTTGTATCTGGGCCCCACTCGGAAGCAACCGGCTGGACGGGCGAAGACCGGCAGAGTTAAATATAAGAGAAATAAAATGAGACAAATACGTAATATTTTATCATTATATATCATCGACTACAAAAGAAATTCCGTCGAGCCGGATTCGAACGAGCGACCTACGGATTTCAGATTACGCCGTCTTCTACAGTCCACCGTTCTGCCAACTGAGCTATCGACGGACACAGTCCTTGATTCGTTTTACACATTACATAAAATTCCAAATGAAACTCTTTTAGTTTTAAGCGCTTTCTTACAATTTCTCTCAATGTAATTATATATATGACAAGAACAATTAGACACTTATGTAATATTTTAATTATATATCATCGTCTAAAAAGAAAAATTCCGTCGAGCCGGATTCGAACCAGCGATCTATGGATTTCTGATTACTCCGTCATCTACAGTCCACCGATCGGCCAACTGAGCTATCGACGGACAAACTTTTTTGAATAGTTTAACACATTACATAAAATTCCAAATGAAACTCTTTTAGTTTTAAGCGAATGTAATTATATATATCATATATTCTAATACGAGCAAATCTTGCGTGTGGTTATATATATATATATATATATATATATATATATATATATATATATATATATATATCATATATTCTAATACGAGCAAATCTTGTGTGTGGTTATATATATATATATGCAAATTTTATCTTAAAAACGGCTCTAACGATTTTGACGAAATTTTGTATCCTACCGTTTTGGGTGTGGCTGAGAGGTTGTGCTCTCGAAGCTGGTAGACGGGAGGTGCTGGGTTCGATCCCAATCGCGCCCGTCGGTCTAATCGTTCGGAGTTTTCGTGGTTTTCTTCGAGCCGTGGATTTATCCATGCGTAAATACGGATTAGGTTCCCTTAGAAAGACCCCCACGAAGGGCACTCCCCCCGGGCCTATATCCCTAGTGTAGATAATTGGCCGTCAATAATCAACCCAACCCAACCCTACCGTTTTGGGGCGCCAAAAAATCATTGGGCTAGGTCACATGTTCGAGAAAATTCGATTAGTGGGTCATTTTGCGTCATGGTTAAACTAATTGTATCTGAAAAACGGTTCAAACGATTTTGACGAAATTTTGTATCCGACCATTTTCGGGCACGAGAAGATTATTGGGCTGGGTCACATGTTCGAGAACTTTCGATTAGTGGGCCATTTTTGGGTCAACGTGGGTCAAATTAATTTTATCTAAAAAAGGGCTCTAACGATTTTGATTAAATTTTGTGTCCTACGAGTTTCGAGCACGATAAAATCTCTGGGCTAGGTCACATGTCCGAGAAAATTCGATTAGTGGGTCATTTCTGGGTCATTGTGGGTCAAGTTCTAAAAAGCGGCTCAATTTACACAAAATTTTGCATCCAATGGTTTTCGGGCACAAGAAGACTGTTGGGCTAGGTCACATGCTCGAGAAAATTCAATTAGTGGGTCATTTTGGGTCATTTTGGGTCATGGTCAAGCTAATTGTATCTAAAAAATGGTTCAAACGATTTTGACGAAATTTTGTATCCGACTATTTTCGGGCACGAGAAGACTATTGGGCTGGGTCACATGTTCGTGAACTTTCGATTAGTGGGTCATTTTTGGGTCAAAGCGGGTCAAATTAATTTTACCTAAAAAACGGCTCTAACGATTTCGATTAAATTTTGTATCCTACGAGTTTCGGGCACGCGAAAATCATTGGGCTAGGTCACATGTTCGAAAAAATTCGATTAGTGGGTCATTTCTGGGTCATTGTGGGTCAAGATCTAAAAAGCGGCTCAATTTACACTAAGTTTTGCATCCAATGGTTTTCGAGCACGAGAAGACTGTTGGACTAGGACACATGTTCGATAAAATTCAATTAGTGGGTCATTTTGGTCATGGGTCATTATGGGTCAAACTATTTTATATTAAAAACAGCTCAGACTATTTACACTAAATTTTGCATCGTATGGTTTTCGGGCACGAGAAGACTGTTGGGCTAAGTCACATGTTCGAGAAAATTCAGTTAGTGGGTCATTTTGGTCATGGGTCATGATATTTGAACTCAAATTTAATTTTGACCGAGCATAGCTCGGTCTTCCCTGCTCGTATATATATATATATATATATATATATATATATATATATATATATATATATATATGCAAATTTTATCTTAAAAACGGCTCTAACGATTTTGGCGAAATTTTGTATCCTACCGTTTTGGGGCACCAGAAAGCAATTGGGCTAGGTCACGTATTCGAGAAAATTCGATTAGTGGGACATTTTGGGTCATCAAGTTTCAGGGTCAAGCTAATTCTATCTAAAAAACGGTTCAAACAATTTTGACTAAATTTTGTATCTTACCATTTTCGGGCACGAGAAGACTATTGGGCTGGATCACATGTTCGAGAACTTTCGATTAGGGGGTCATTTTTGGGTCAACCCGGGTCATTTTATTGTCATATTATCTAAAATCTCTTTTATATGTAATTTTATCTAAAAAACGGCTCTAACGATTGTGATTCAATTTTGTATCCTACGAGTTTCGGGTACGACAAAATCATTGGGCTAGGTCACATGTCCGAGAAAAATTGATTAGTGGGTCATTTTTGGGTCATTGTGGGTCAAGCTAATTTTATCTAAAAAACGGTTCAGACTATTTGCACTAAATTTTGCATCCTATGGTTTTCGGGCACGAGAAGACTGTTGGGCTAGGTCACATGTTTGAGAAAATTTGATTAGTGGGTCATTTTTTGTCATGCGTCAGGATATTTGAACTCAAAGCAAATTTTGACCGAGCGTAGCTCGGTCTTCCCTGCTCGTGAGAAATAAAATGAGACACATAACTAATATTTTTTTATTATATATCATCGCCTAAAAAAAGAATTCCGTCAAGCCGGATTCGAACCAGCGACCTATGGATTTCTGATTACTCCGTCATCTACAGTCCACCGCTATGCCAACTGAGCTACCGACGGACACACCGTTTGTTTCGATTAACACATTAAATAAACTACCAAATGAATCTCCTTTTTTTAAACGCATTCTTACAACTTCTCTCAGTGTAATTATATGCATGAGAAATAAAATTAGACACATATGTAATATTTTTATTATATATCATCGACTAAAAAAGGAATTCCGTCGAGCCGGATTCGAACCAACGACCTATGGATTTCTGTTTTTCCCGTCTTCTACAATTCACCGCTCTGCGAACTGAGCTAACGACGGACACAGCGTTTGTATGGTGATAAGGTGAAATAACCGAAAATTTTCGACCCTTCATTTAACCCCCCTTTGTAGTTGAATTTCTAAAATCACCTGAAATGCATGTTTAACTATCCTTTAGTAGATTTGTTATCCGGAATTTCACGCTCCAAACTATAACTTCTACTGAGAGATGGCAAAATAGCGTAAAACATTCGACACCCATTTAACCCCCCTTAGTGTCTGAATTTCTAATATCGCTGAAATACGTGTTTAACTATTTTTTTAGTAGATTTGTTATCCTGAGTTTCATGATTCTTCTATAATTTCTACTGAGATATGGTAAAATGACCTAAAATATTTGAGCTCCTATTTAACCCACCTTAGTTGCTGAATTTCTAAAATTGCTGAAATACATGTTCGTCTATATTTTTTGTAGATTTGTTATCCCGAATTCCGAGCTCCTAACTAAAAATTCTGCTGAGATAGGGCGAACAGGCAAAATGACCTAACACTTTCGACCCTCCATTTATCCCCCATAATGGATGAATTTCTAAAATCGCTGAAATATGTGTTTAATTATAATTTTAGTAGATTTTTTATCCTGAATTTCACGTTCCTACCTAAAACTGCTGCTGAGATATGACGAAAACGTGAAATAACCAAAAATTTTCAACCCCCATTTAATCCTCTTAGCAGTTGAATTTTTAAAATCGCTGAAATATGTGTTTAAGTAACTTTTAGTGCATTTGTTAGCCTGAATTTAGCGCTTTTAACTAAAACTGTTGTTGAGATATGGCGAAAAGGCAAAATGACCTATAACTTCAAACCCCCATTTATCCCCCTTAGTGATTGAATTTCTAAAATCGCTTAAATAAGTGTTTAATTATTTTTTTAGTAGATTCGTTATCTTGAATTTCACGCTCTTACCTAAAACTGCTGATGAAATATGGAGAAAATGTGAAATCATCGAAAAAATTTTAACCCCCATTTAACCCACTTAATGGTTGAATTTCTAAAATCGTCTGAAATACATGTTTAACTATTCTTTAGTAGAATTGTTATCCCGAATTTCACGCTCCTACTTAAAACTCTTGCTGAGATATGATGAAAAGACGAAATTATCTAAAACTTTCGACCCCCCATTTGACCTTCTTAGACTGTGAATTTTCAAAAATCCTTTCTTAGTACGCGCCGATATTGTGTAAAGAATGTGACTTCCAAATTTCATTGTTCTAGGACAAACGGTTGAGGCTCGGTGTTGATTATGAGAAAATCAAGCTACTCCTTTATAAGTATAGATAAGCGTAAATTTTCTAAACACGGTGGCGCGGTTTTGAATGTTATTTCCAAGCAGACAAATTTTTGTAGCCTCGAACTCAAAGGAAGAATATTGGCCATAGCGTCGTTATAAAAGTCCGAAAGGCAGCGACATTTTTTACTTAACCATTTTATAAAAGCTGATTTTCTAATGCGTAATTGATCTTACTTATCAATCACGAAAACAGCCGCCCACTGTCGTGATAGCGGTAGATCAGGGAGAAATGCATGACAACCCAATTAAAGAAGATCGCCAATGTTTGTGTTAATATCATTCAATCTTCCTTAACCAGGGGATCTTTTTGATCGGAGAGCAAATTAGCGTGTTTTTAGATGCTGCGAGGTCTGGACGGGGGTTAGCGAGCGTAGCTCGTAGGGCAAAGCCCCTTAGTAATATAAAAATAAATGCAAATAATAATTTTACAAAGTTGAAATGTGAAAATTACCTCATATTCTGAAGAAAACGTCACTTTCTCTCATTAAGCTCAGTGTTTTCTAAAATTATCACGAAATGATTTCTTACTAATTCTCAATGAATTTTCGTTCTGCCCGTGCTGAAATTAATTAAAATAAATATTGAAAATGAATTTCCATAATCACCCTAATGGCAGTTTTAAGTTGTTTTAAATATAGGTATTTGCCATTGTTCTTCAACAACATGCAATTCCCCTATTTTATTTGATTAATAGAACTCGCTGTATATTTTTTTCTTTGCTAAAAGGAAAAAATAAAAGTTTAAAAACTAAAGTAAGTCACATTCTAGTGAAACATGACTAATGTATCAACATAAAATGAGTGTGAACGATTAAAATATTTCATTGAATGTTTGAGTTAAAAAATAAAATACTTTTTGTCACAAAATGGTTGAAAAATGGTGTAGATATGTCCAATTTGTACGAAAATGAATACAGATCTTGCGACAGTAGCCTCTAACATGTTCACCTAATGGGAGCTCAATCGAAAGCATAATTTGGGCGCTTTCATACATACTGACATCAGCGAAAAAGCAACAAAAATGGAGACCAGAAAACGTAAACAATATCAACATACATGCATTACATACAAACATATGGTATTCAGAAAAGCAAAATATATGAATGTTCTCACACTTTCCTTAGACTAGATGTGTCTGGAAAGTAAAGACACACACACACACATATATATATATATATATAGGTATGTATGTGTATAGGAAAGGAACGACGGAAGCTGATTTTGCGTACAGGCGACAATATCATTCTTTTTGCTGAATGATTGATGTTGCTTATCGCGTTCGGTCATATTATACCATATACACCACTCTATTTCTGTGAAAATCTTCTGCGGATTTCAAAAACAAATATTCTTTTTTTAAAAATCATATTCCCCCCAACACACAAATAACAAAGCTTACCTTTGCCCACAGGCAACGTAAAAAGTAAAAAAATCTTTAAAACTCTTTAATTATTCAACCTTTTTCTACCATAATTTTTACTTTATTGTAGCAATAAATAATCAATCATCTAGTCCTTCAACCTGAAATCCTGTCTTCCCTATTTGGAGCTTCCTCACCCAGCACAGATCACACAAAGTTTAAAATATTAAAAACTCTTTAATTTAATTTTGTTTTGCCTTGTTACTACGTAATAACAAAAACAATAATAATAAATTTAAATAATACAGACCTCTCAAAATTTCCACTCCTCTCAAATTTTAAAATCTTTAAAATTGCTTACTTTTTAAATTATTTCTTTGCATACTTATATCTTTGTTGCAACAATAAATAACAATCATTTAAACGTGTTCCGCCCTGAGCACACAAAGCTTAAAATCTTTAAAACGTTTTATTTTTAATTTTTCTGTTCTATTTATTACGTTATAACAACATTAAATAATCAGTCTTTTAAATAACTCATTTAAATATTTTCTCCCTCCCAAAAAAGGGGAATTTTTCGATATGGGGAAGGGAGCAAACATGTAATCATATTAAATTTATATTCATGATTTCCTATTGATTATTTGAATAATTCTAGTATATATTGGATTTTGTTTTGGACTGGGATTTTATTAGGATAAGCAACTGTTTGGATAAGGATTTCACGTTGTATAAATATCCAAATAGCAATATTTACTTATACCTGCCAACCACAAATGACCTTCATCTGATGGATAAGTTGAATAAAATCTCAACTTATTTCCATAAGTTATTTTGTAATAAGATATTGCAGCAAAGTAGTGCGAGTTACTTGAATTTTATTATTTCGATATTCGTCGAAATAGGCTCATAAAATAAAGAGGAAAGAAAAAGAATAGGAAAATAAAATATTTTATATTTCCCGAACAATTGCAAAAAATTTCCAATAATTTAAACAATTCATTTCTAAATTCTAGTAGATGTATTGGCAAATTTTTAAAGCTATCGGATATATTTAAGACCCCCCCCCCCCCCCATATCGAAAATCTAGCATCCATAAGTTACTTTTAAATCCATTATTTAAATATGTGAAATGAAATGTGAAAATCGTTTGCATTCCCATAGGAAAGCACTAAAAAGAAATATTCTATACTGAACCGAATTGAACCCAAAACTATACAGCTAATTCTACCTACCAAAAATCAACAAAAACGTCTCCACAGTAACAAGCATAATTATTTTAGCTTTCATATTCGAACATTCTATCTCACTTTTCGCTTATATCTCAATATCAAATAACAGCTATATCTCAGACATTTTTGTCAAAACAATAAATGCTTCGGAATAGTTTCGAAATGAAATCCAAATCAGAAGTGAATTGTTGCCAAGATATACACAAGTACAAATACTTACTAATTTTACCTACCCATCATACGTAGTATAGGGTAAGTCTTGGAATCGTTTTGAAAATCGAACAAAAAAAATTTCACGGATTTACACGTTTCAGACACTGGAGATTCCAAAAAAACATATTTTTAGAAAAAAAAAATTTGCCGTCTGTATGTCTGTGTGTCTGTGTGTCTGTAAACGCTCTATCTCCCGAACAAATTGAGATAGAGACTTGAAATTTGGTATGTGCTTAGTATGTAATAATGAAAAGAAGTTTATTGAATTTCAGTAACCTCGATTATCCGGAACTATTTTTTTCGGACTCTCGAAATATTCGTTCTGATGAAAGGTATATAAAAAATTTCGAAATTGTTTATTTTAAGGAGTGAATATAAAAGACAATAAAAAACATAAATTTTGCATAAAGCATGAAATCGATCGGATACTGAGTTGCCGAGCTATTTGTAATACTATTTTCCACACTCTTCGATTTTTCATGACCCTGTATTTCATCCAAATTTCAATTCAAAGATCTATTTTAATTGGAAGAAATGAGACGCTTAATTAGATGCAATAAACCGCTAGTTAATAGGATTATTGTTTTTGGAGTTATAAGGATGTTTCTTTTCCACGATTTTATTCGAATTGCAATGCATTTTCTAAGTAGTTTACACATTTTTTTATTTTAATATTTTACATTCTGCATATCCCTGATCGACTAGTTTATTTAAAAGTAGTAAATACAGAATATTATGAATAACAACACACTGAACACTCAATAGTTCACAGGAAGTGTTGTTATTATACTACTTTGAAATAAAAATTATTTGTACTTCTGTATACCGGGCCTCTTTTATCTTGGCCACTCTGTATAGGGAAGGCGATACTTGGTGCCAAAGCGCATTAAAGATCTTAAATGAGAATTAGTGACAATGTCAAGATTACCAGTGATGATGTGACCATGGTGGACATTAATATATTTTGTTAAATGGCGTTCATTGCATTTGCATAAATTTGTGTCAGTGTGTTTGAAATTTTTAGAGAATTTATTGTAATTAAATATACGCCCTAAATTAATAGCTTATTTAAAGGTACTTTTAAGATTAATATATATGAATAATATATATATCAACATACGGGGGTGATTTTGAGGTCTGGGGGATCGGTGAAAATACATCAACATTTTCCGGAATTGTTTTCCTCCGGACGGCTGCTTTACCTAAAAGAGAGGAAAGTTTCATTATTTGGCAAAACACTGTTCTTTTAGCAACGTCTTAATACAATTTAATGAATTTATATTATACTAGCAGATCCGCCCGGCATTGTCCGGTCCCGTCAAAAAATAATACGAAATCACTTTAAAAAACCTTTCCACTGGTAACTTTTTGTCTTTCAGAAATTAAATAGAGAGATAGACCCGAAGCGGAAGTAAATTTAATACCACTTCCTCAAATCTCTGGATCATTTGATTCAAAACGGGTCAGTTTTTGGTCAAAATTTTTAAAAAAGTTACCGTCTGATTTTCACAAAATTTGCATTTTTGGAATCCGAAAAATAAATTGTGAGTTTCGAGGAGGAATGAAAATGAAACTTTCTTTTGCGGTTTCAATAAAAATAACCATTTTTGGAGCGCGCACAGGAAAAACTTTTAGTTCCACCGCCAGGGGATGCATTTTGTTCTAAACAAATTATCCGACGCGTGTTCCCGTTGCTTACGATACCGTGTATAGAAGGCGTGCTAGGCATGCGCAGCAAAATCTTTTAGTTCGATTTTCTACCACCAGGTAGAGCATTCTGTTTTAAATAAACCTATTTCCGAACGAAACTCCGGCACTCGTTCCTGCTGCTTATGGCACCGTGTAGAAGGTGTACACGCGCGAAAAATCTGTTAGTTGCACTTTCCAAATCTATGTCTTAAATAATTAGCTATATAAGTTCATGTTAAGTTGAATGAACCGATTCCCGCTGAAATCGGACCCATAGAACCCGAGAAAATAAATCAACCCCCTGGATACTAATATCCATAAATGGTGGTATCCATGGGCTGAAAAAAATGATACCGAAGTTTATTTAGTACCTGGGAGACCTCGGAAGAATGTCAGAAAAGATTTCGTTTGAATCTGACCAAGATGAATTGCAAACTCTTTTAGTTACATTGTCCCCCGCCAGGGGGTGCACTCTGTTCTAAACAAACCTCTTTCCCAACGAAACTTCGGCACGTGCCCCTGCTGCTTATGACAAAGTATAGAAGGTGTTCTGTGCACGCTCAGAAAATCTTTTAGTTCCGCTTTCCACCGCCAAGGGGCGCCAAATCTATGTCTTAATTAGTTATCTACATCTTAATTAGTTCATGTTAAGTTGAATGAATCAATTGTCGTTGAAATCATGCCCTTTGTTTGAATCGGACAAATTTTAAATCCAAATTGTTTTATTTCACTTCCCACAGCTAGGGGGTGCACTCAGTTCTAAATAAAACTCTTTCCGATCGAAACTCCAGCCCGTGGCCTTGCACCGTATAGCAGGCGTGCTGATCACGCACTGCAAAATCTTTTAGTTCCACTTTCTACCGCCAGGTGGCGACAAATCTGTATCTTAATTAGTTATCTATATCTTAATTAGTTCGTGTTAAGTTGAATGAACTAATTCTCATTGAAATTGGGCCCCATAGAACCCGAGAAAATACCCCTCCTGGTCTTTAATATTCAGAAATAGTGGTAACTAAGGGCTGAAAAAAATGATACCGAAGTTTATCTAGTACCTGGGGACCTGAGAAAAGGTTTCGTTTGAATCGGACTAATAATTAAGTAGTTCTGAGTTTCGATCAGATCATTAACGCGGTATTTAAACTACAACCGAACACTCACATCCACACACAGAATTAAACCAACGGCGTGAATGAACTAATTCTCATTGAAATTGGGCCCCATAGAACCCGAGAAAATACCCTTCCTGGTCTTTAATATTCAGAAATAGTGGTAACTAAGGGCTGAAAAAAATGATACCGAAGTTTATCTAGTACCTGGGGACCTGAGAAAAAGTTTCGTTTGAATCGGACTAATAATTAAGTAGTTCTGAGTTACGATCAGATCATTAACGCGATATTTAAACCACAACCGAACACTCACATCCACACACAGAATTAAACCAACGACGTGAATGAACTAATTCTCATTGAAATTGGGCCCCATAGAACCCGAGAAAATACCCCTCCTAGTCTTTAATATTCAGAAATAGTGGTAACTAAGAGCTGAAAAAAATGATACCGAAGTTTATCTAGTACCTGGGGACCTGAGAAAAGGTTTCGTTTGAATCGGACTAATAATTAAGTAGTTCTGAGTTACGATCAGATCATTAACACGATATTCAAACTACAACCGAACACTCACATCCACACACAGAATTAAACCAACGGCGTGAATGAACTAATTCTCATTGAAATTGGGCCCCATAGAACCCGAGAAAATACCCCTCCTGGTCTTTAATATTCAGAAATAGTGGTAACTAAGGGCTGAAAAAAATGATACCGAAGTTTATCTAGTACCTGGGGACCTGAGAAAAGGTTTCGTTTGAATCGGACTAATAATTAAGTAGTTCTGAGTTACGATCAGATCATTAACGCGATATTTAAACCACAACCGAACACTCACATCCACACACACAATTAAACCAACGGCGTTACAAAATTAGGAACTTTTGAAACAGAAACAAAATGACTTTTTTTTTTTTTTTTTACATACAAAAACAGTAAGTTATTGTTGTTAATTTCTGAAATCAAATACATTAAATGATGTATACATGAAAAATGTCTAAACATCGCATAAAACAAATCGCAAAAATTCACAACTCGCTGTTCGAATTGAAATCAGCTAACGACCTTTTCATAAGCCAAATCACAATTGCCCGGATGACTTCCAGCTGTGCCTACAATTCTATCAGCTACCAATCACAACTGTCCTCGAATGGTGTTTGACTTGTAGTGGGGATTTGTGACGTTATTTGAAACAAAAAACGCTGCAAAACATGAAAAAAATGTTAAAAAATGAAATTAAAAGAAAAAATCTAATAAAAAAAATCGGGAAAATTAATAATCCGCCCTTCCCTTTTAAAATTATGATTTTTTATCTGTAAAGACTTATCAACTTCCTCCAAGCTAAAAAGAGTAAAAAAAATGTCGATTGTGATCGTATCTGAGGCTGAAATGGAAGCAACCACCGAACCAATCAAACATTCGGGGCAAAAATACGTAGTGTCGAAGGAAAAAACTCGCCAAAAAATCAAAAGTCGCTGTACGAATTTCGCATAAACTTTATTGAAAAGAGGATAAAATTTACTATTTCTTTGCTAAAAGATTGGAACCGGATTCCGGTTACTAATGTGGGTAAATCGCAGCAAAACGTCAAAAAACACTAAAAGTCGCATTTTTAAAATCATGATTTTTTATCTGTAAAGAATTATCAACTTTCTCCAAGCTAAAAAGAGAAAAAAAATGACGATTCTGATTATATCTGAAGCTGAAATGGAAGCGAAACCACCGAACCAATCAATCATTCTGGCAAAATTTCTTAGTGTCGAAGAAAAAAAATCGCCAAAAATTCAAAAATCGCTGTACGAATTTCGCAAAAACTTTATTGAAAAGAGGACAAAATTTACTATATTGGGCTAAAAGATTAGAACCAGATTCTCATTACTAATGTGGAAAAATTACAGCGAAACATGAAAAAACACTCAAAATCGCATAAAAAATTTAATTTAAACAAATCTATTCAAAAACTCAAAGATCTGGCTTCGAGATGCAAAACTACATGCATAGGTACCTTCTCACCAAATTTTGTAGCTCTGCGTGCAGCGGTCTCTTCAGAACACAACCGAGAAACAGACACACACACACACACACACACACGCACACACACAAACTTGCTTCTTTATTATAGTTGGAGATATATATTCCTTCTTCAGTCAGAATCGAAATATATATTAAAAGTACTTTGTACTAAAGAAATATGTTTTATTTAAAATATTTAATTTCAATGTAGAAAAATGAAAAAGCAAAAACATAAAAGGAAAAATGAGAGATTTCGAAAACTGAACACAATATCTGTAACCATGTTTATTTATTGCAAATACTTGCATTCGAGTTTGTATACGAATGAATAAATATATACCACAGACTAGGGCAGAGGCGAATTTTCGAATAAAATTGGCCTTATTTAACCGTAAACTTTCTAAAGCGAATACGAGTATACAAAATTAGTGCCTGCATACAGTCACCCTTGGATTAAGGTCATACCTAATTAGTGGGTCATTTTCCATCAGGAACTTCCGCAGATGTGTTTGAAATATTCATCTTGTTTTAATTATGGAATTCATTTGATTGTTTCTTTTAGAAATTTGCCAGTCCATTCAGATTGATTCCTCGTGAGAAATAAAGTCTTAACAATTCAGATTGAGGATTTAATTATTTAAACACTTTAAGTTAGCTTTAAGGTGATTTTATTACAAAAACTATCTTATTAACTCCATTTTAATTTTCAAGATTGCCGAAATCATTTCTTCACAAGCATTACGCAAATTTTGGACTAATGCTCGCCAAATTGTATGAAGCGAAAAACAAAAAGTATTCCGATAAATCTATCGAGATGAATTTGATTGCTCTTTTGTTGTATGCATACATATAGAAAAAAAAAATAGAATCGTTTCAGAATGCGATTTAAGAAGAAATAATAAAATATTTAATGTAAATATTTTTGCATTAAGTGAGTGACTATTATTCAAGGTTGAGTCATCTAAAAAATCTTTCTCAATTACTTTGCTGTTATTTGATTGTTATTGTAATTTGCAAGTAAAAAGAAAGAAACTTTTAAAAACTAAGTTGGGATGAAATGCAAAAATATTTTCATTGAGAAAAGTACATAAGTATTGTGAGTCTATGCAGAATATGTATAATCACCCGTCTTTCTTTCGGTATCTCACAGATGTACGCTTCGAATTCGATATAGGGGATTTTTTAACTCATTCAATTTTAAAGCACGAAGTTTTTGTAAAAATGTTATACAATTCCCCTAATGTTGCCGTCAAAATGAATGACTGGGTAAAAAGTGCAATTGACATTTTGAGATTCCAAATCCGTAAAAATGAACGAAATTTGCATTCAAAAGAGCACAATTTCCGTGCTGTGTTTGGAATGCAAAGAAATGGATTGTTGTATTTACATTGAAAACATTTCCAATGAAACGCCAATATTGCTAAAGAGTGACTTTCCATTGAAACGTGGAAATTAAACAAACATTTAGCATTTGAAATTGGAAAATATTTCCATTCAAACACCAGTATTGGCTAAATGTGGTTCAATATTGGAAATGTTTCCAATGTTGGCTAAATGTTGGTTTTACATTGGAAATATTTCCAGTAAAAACAATCAAATGTATGAAGCCAATTTTTTAGGTTCTACCCAAATGAAAGGTCTGAAATTTAATATATAGAATCGTTGCAAATTTTATGAAAATTGAAAAGATATTAATAAAAGTTTTCTTCATTCTATGATAGGTAATTCGTGATGACGTCCTATTAAAGATGGAGTCATATTATTAGTGAAAATTGTTTAATTATAGCAATCCTATAATCTTTTTGGATAGATATTAAATGGTCTAAATATCGATTTCAAGTTCTGAAATTCTCAATAAATGTTGTACTTATTTGAATCCTATCATAATCAATTCATTTTAATAATAACTTTACATTGATCATTTGAATGGAACACAATTCAAATTAATTGTTCGGAAAATTTCAAATAAAATCAATATCTAGAATAGGAAAAGAAAAAAAAATTTCTATTCATACATTTTTGCATAACATCTATTGCACCAAGATAGGAATATTTATAAAACTAACGTCCTATTAAAGATGGAGTCATATTATTAGTGAATTTCCAAACCGAAAATTGTTTAATTATAGCAATCCTATAATCTTTTTTGATAGACATTAAATGGTCTAAATATGGATTTCAAGTTCTGAAATTCTCAATAAATGTTGTACTTATTTGAATCCTATCATAATCAATTCATTTTAATAATAACTTTACATTGATCATTTGAATGGAACACAATTCAAATTCAAATAAAATCAATATCTAGAATAGGAAAAGAAAAAAAAATTCTATTCATACATTTTTGCATAACATCTATTGCACCAAGATAGGAATATTTATAAAACTAACGTCCTATTAAAGATGGAGTCATATTATTAGTGAATTTCCAAACCGAAAATTGTTTAATTATAGCAATCCTATAATCTTTTTGGATAGACATTAAATGGTCTAAATATGGATTTCAAGTTCTGAAATTCTCAATAAATGTTGTACTTATTTGAATCCTATCATAATCAATTCATTTTAATAATAACTTTACATTGATCATTTGAATGGAACACAATTCAAATTCAAATAAAATCAATATCTAGAATAGGAAAAGAAAAAAAAAATTCTATTCATACATTTTTGCATAACATCTATTGCACCAAGATAGGAATATTTATAAAACTAACGTCCTATTAAAGATGGAGTCATATTATTAGTGAATATCCAAACCGAAAGTTGTTTAATTATAGCAATCCTATAATCTTTTTTGATAGACATTAAATGGTCTAAATATGGATTTCAAGTTCTGAAATTCTCAATAAATGTTGTACTTATTTGAATCCTATCATAATCAATTCATTTTAATAATAACTTTACACTGATCATTTGAATGGAACACAATTCAAATTCAAATAAAATCAATATCTAGAATAGGAAAAGAAAAAAAAATTTCTATTCATACATTTTTGCATAACATCTATTGCACCAAGATAGGAATATTTATAAAACTAACGACCTATTAAAGATGGAGTCATATTATTAGTGAATTTCCAAACCGAAAATTGTTTAATTATAGCAATCCTATAATCTTTTTTGATAGACATTAAATGGTCTAAATATGGATTTCAAGTTCTGAAATTCTCAATAAATGTTGTACTTATTTGAATCCTATCATAATCAATTCATTTTAATAATAACTTTACATTGATCATTTGAATGGAACACAATTCAAATTCAAATAAAATCAATATCTAGAATAGGAAAAGAAAAAAAATGTCTATTCATACATTTTTGCATAACATCTATTGCACCAAGATAGGAATATTTATAAAACTAACGTCCTATTAAAGATGGAGTCATATTATTAGTGAATTTCCAAACCGAAAATTGTTTAATTATAGCAATCCTATAATCTTTTTGGATAGACATTAAATGGTCTAAATATGGATTTCAAGTTCTGAAATTCTCAATAAATGTTGTACTTATTTGAATCCTATCATAATCAATTCATTTTAATAATAACTTTACATTGATCATTTGAATGGAACACAATTCAAATTCAAATAAAATCAATATCTAGAATAGGAAAAGAAATTTTTTTTTCTATTCATTCATTTTTGCATAACATCTATTGCACCAAGATAGGAATATTTAGAAAACTAACGAACACACCTCATTTGTCACAACATTCAAAAAATAAAGTCTGAGATAGTTGAAAAGCAAATATTAGAGCTTCTTACTCTTATTAGTTTAAACTAAAGCTTCACTTATCGTATCAACCTATTTTTAATTTCAATATTTTTTAATCTATTCAGTTTCACAAAACTTTCAGCATATCTGAAATAAAAGAATTGAATTTATTAGAAAATTGTTGTTTCTAATAAACAATAAAGAAAATGTGTTTTGAGTAAATTCTGCTTAGAGTAATTGTCTTTATTGGAGTTTCTAGTAGATCATCCCAAATAATTTGAAAATGAAAAAATTGAATCCAAATATCTTTTCTAAAGCATTTCAAATTATGTAAAGAGTATAAGTGATGATATTTGAAAAAACGTTTTGGGGAATCGTAGCTGAGTGGTCATGGCGATACTCCCTTAGAATGGAAATATATCTTTAAAATTCTTCATTAGAAAACATTAATGTCTTCAAAATTTCCGCATTTTTTTACAGTGTTATTTTCAAGATTTTTGCAATTTCCATTGCATATCTACAACAAGTGAAACATTAAAACACGTTTCAACCTTTTTGGCGCAGGATATATAGAAAATCGGTGTTTGGCGATATTGTAGTTTGAAAAAAAATTCTTCACAACATGCGAAATCGTGAAATACTTTTAGTTTTGTTTTGTTTAGAATCTGGAAGATAGAAATTAAGAAAAGGATTAAAAACTGTTTTGAAATTGAGTGCAGGTTTTTCTGCACACCCATTTTCAAAAATCTATGTATCAATCCAATAATAAATATGCTTGACAAATTCCTTGAATTTGAATGGAATCAAAGAAAAATCCAATAAAGATTGGCTAAGAATAACTTTAAACGAGTTTGAAATGAACAATAATCCAAATTCGAACCAAGTGTGAAAAGCTTTTCTAACAGTCAATTTCTCATCGTAAATGTAAGTCAAGATTCGTTTCGACTTTTCCTTATCGGTCGGTAACGTTAGAAGGTGGTAGAGCTAGATTCGTAATAGGATCTAATATTTTCGATACCTGAATTCGGAACACGGTTTTATCGAATGAAATGAAATCTTGTTCAATAAATTGAATGAAGAAATTCTATCAAAGAAAAGAAACTTCAAGAAAGCTGTTTTATTTCATGAAAACTTTTAGCTTTCGTTTGTAAATCTGGGAAAGAACAGACTAGAAGAATTCTTCCTTAATTTCGGTTTATGCATGGTTGACAAAAATGGAAAATGCTATACACCTTTTTGGTATTCTCGAGTTATTCAAGACGGGAAATTTCCAAATAATTGAAAAAATATAGATAAATAATAATTAAATACATTTTTCTTCTTCCGGATTCAAAACTGAATACATTAGAAGAATTGAATTTAGGCGAAAACAAAACAGGAACATGTCCAATTTTAACATTCAAAAAAGGAAATTTTCCGAAAAATTACGTTAAAAGACAGAAATTTCCAGTATATGTACGGTTTTGTTTTAATCCCAGGGGGATCCCTGTAGCATTCAAAGTTTAAAATGATCTGTTACTTTAACTTACAAATGATTTGACTATGGGTGGATGCATTTAGCACTAATATTCATGAAAATATTAACGCTTCTTTAAAAAATCCAATTGTCTTTTGCTGATTACATGCCAAACTTCACAAAAATGACATAAAATTTGTCAAAACGTACAATTAAATTATAATAATAAAAATCTTATAAGTGTCAAGTCATTATGCCTTTTGTCGCACATTACCTTGAAAACTTTGTGATTCGCCTAGTTAATTGCAACAAAAGGAAATTTTCAAATAAAGTAAAACATTTTTGTTGTTCTATTAGCTGCCACTGGCGACTAATTGTTTTATTATTTTCTCTACCACTATTTCAAAATAATAATCATCGTGGTAGATTTCTACTAATCTTCATGTAGATTATTATTGTACAGAAAAAGTGGTAAGAAATTTTTTTAAAATAGTCGCCCTGGATTAGAGTCAAATCCTTTTATTACACGCGTATTCTCGATATATTTTGATCCTTTTTTTTAAATCAAATTGTTTACGTGTATAGTATTTTTCTTGGACTCAACTGACTCCCAATTTAAGAAAAGATCTTTCCTGTTACGACAGCTTTCAAAACAACGTTCGGTTTCAAAACAAAAGAGAAATGATTCCAACATACACTGTTTATTTCCGAAATTGGATCGGAAGGAATTTGAATTTGACACACTCATTCTTTAGCATTAGATTGGAATCTTAAAAACTTCGCTGGAATTTTCCATAAAAACTGTCCTATTTAACTTAAACATTAGTTCTGCAAAAGCAACAATTAAAATGAAGAAAAGATATATACAATAAATAAAAAATACTCCTTACACTTTTCATATATTTTCTCTAATATTCAAATTTCAATTCCGAAAAAAGTTAACAACCAAAAATTACTTTTAGCTCCAATTTGACTCCATTTGCTTTTATCGAACTTTCTTCACTTTTATTGATCAAGTCAGTAATTTTAAATTTACAATACAAGCTTCAAGTTTTGAACCCTTTCCACCAGAGTTGAAAAGTGTTTATGAATTCTGTGCTCCAACTCGCGTAAATATACACAGATTGTGATGCAATTGATCAGGTTTACTATGGCATGTTCAACATTGAAAATGAAGTGTAGTTAATTTCTAATAAGAATTCCGTTACATGGGGGAAAATCGTTTTAATGATGGTGAAATTCATATATATCACTGAGGTGCATTAGCAGGTGTATCATCGTCCATGTACAAAAGAATTCGGGACATCAACAATAATTGCTGGAAGCTCGTTTTCAGTTTTTAAATTGAACTGAATTTTTGCATATTGCTTTGCGTGTAGAAGATCCCATACAGGACTGCACAAAAGATGTCCAGTACATTATCGTTCATTGACCGAAATTTGCAACTCTGCTGTACGTTTCCTAATTGAACTAAATTTTATAAAATCTATTGTACAAAAAATTTTCCGATTCTTAATGATAATTACTGAAAGTGGGTTGTTTTCGAAATTTCACCTTATTAATCTATCAAGTTTTGTTTCATAATCTACGCTTAACGCATGATTTGTCTCGCATAAAATCTCATTTCAATTCCATTCAATTTGTTATCTTGAAAAACATGTTAAGCATATCAGCTAAAATACTAAGAAATGGAATTTGAAATACTGTCAATTCTTTTAACAAGTTTCAATTGTATTATCTGATCATCTAGAAATATACTATTATCTATCCATAAAATAGCTTAAGCAATAGAAACTTAAAATGGGAGCAAATGGACTTTCCTATTTAATCTAAATATACGGTACTTTCAACTTGCCTCAGTCATTTGCTCCTAATGATCTGAAAATTTCGAAAAACAAGACATTAAGATTGAGCGTTACTGGCAACTTCTTAAACACAGCTTCAATTCCTTTTCATTTTTTAATTTTAATGTTCATTTAAAAATGAATTATTAGGGTATTGACAACCCGAAAACCGAATACCATTTTTTAAAAATCAACTATCTGCGACTAGTTTTTATTTCATCACTTGCAAATAAATAATAAACGCATTTTGAGGGTATTGTGAGGTTTGGATAAAATGACTCTATGTTAATTGGTGTAAACCAACTCGTATTACTTGACGAAAATACTCTAAACAACACTGTTACTATTTCGGTGTACATTATGCTTCATTTCAATGTAAAAATATTACTTCGAATAATGATTAAAAATTCTTTCAAAATTATCTCCCGAAATTCACCCAGCGCGCCCTGACGAACTGCGTGTTCTGGGGGCATTCTGGAAACGTTCTTAACAACTTAATTTTAATCCTTAAATGCTACATTGGAACCAGAAAATTCCCTTTTATCAAGAAAAGAATTTCCTTCTTTTGGAATAAATTTGTTTCTAAATTCTGGTGTCGAGACAAAGTGAACCAAACAGAGGGAATGGTGGTGCTTATTGCGATTTGCCCAACAGAAAATGAACTCGACTTCAGCTACGTTTTCGTTCTTTAGGGTACATTTCCTTTAGGGTACATTTCCTTTGCTTAATCTGGTTTCACCCATTATTTCAAGTTAGTTAAATAGAACAACATTATTAGCGAATAAATTGCGTATGCATTTTTTGAAACACCCTATACTAAATAACACTCTCGACGTGTTAGTAGAACTGCATCTATGCTACGATTAACCCAGATGTATTTGACAGCAAACTGTCCAGTCATTTTATAGAAAACGGAATTTAACTCTATTCTGACCATATTATTTTCCATATTATGGTCAGAATAGAGTTAAATTATGGTTACGTAACCATTTTCTATAAAAAATGGTCAAATGACTGGACAGTTTGCTGCAAATTTTTAACAGTGTAGAGCAGAATTGGAAAAATGTTTCTTGAATTTAAATTGTTCCCATTTTTTCAACAGTTATTAAAACAAAAAAATTACGATTGAAACTTTCCGGACCCAAATGGCTGGAATTGTAGCATACGCTCTTTATCGTTCTAATCTTCTGATGTTTCCATTGGTTTCACACGATTCTACGTCAACACTATTTGGATAGAGATTTTAGTAGCAAGATTTAGTTCAAAGTAACACACCAATAGCTCTTTAAAATAGCATTCTTCATCCGTGAGACTTGTTTGTGTAGACCTGAGTAGTTGAGCAATTGATAATTTTAAACTTCAGGAACGATGGCGGAAAAAAATTAAAACTGCATTTTAAGGAAATGAAACATGTCAGCAAGGCCAAGATTAACAAGGATTGCCGATTTTAACTATTTATCTTATTTACTTACTTATCTACAACATTTTTTTTTTTTTTTTAGTCTACATTACTCTTTAAGAATAAGAAAGAATACTCAGAATTTTCGGTCCTTGGAGAAAACAAAATGTTGAAAATAAGGTTAAGTGTTTTGGAAGAGCAACGTTTTGAATGGCGTCTTATTACAGATAAACAATCTTTAATTTTTTGGCATTGAGGATTTTCCGTTTACTTGAGTTACGTTACCATGTACCAGATGATGTAACCAAGTTAAACAAATTCTGTCCAAAGATAATGAAAAAAAAATTCGAGTTCAAAAAAGATAGGTTCTATTTAAGTTCTTGACCTGGATGTCTTAGTAGCTAGAAGCTTATCTTTTTTCAAACTCAAGCACTCTGACAAAATAGTTTCGTGATGCACTTGGATCAAGTTATTTTTTTTATTTTTATTTTTGCGCAACTATGTATACACAAGTTATAGAAATACTAACGCATTCAACGCTACATTTTTTAAAGGATAGGAAAAGGTTTATTGTAAATGTTTCAAAACGCATATTTTTGTTTATTATTTTGTTATTTTCCTTAGTTTTTGATTGACTGCAATCTTCTGTATTTATTTATGTATTTATTATCTTGTATCCATTCATTATCTTGGAAAAAACACTTTAAGTGTTTTTCCTTTAACAATCATTTTCTATACTGTAAAAGTTGGCAGCAAACTGTCCAGTCATTCAACCGTTTTTATCGATAATAATTACTTAACCGTAATTTTATCTTTATCCTGACAAATGTGAACGCTTCATAATGTGGTCATGTAACCACTATGTATAAAAAAACGGTTGAATGACTGCACTGTTTGCTGCAATATTTTTACAGTGTATTTTGAATTCGACTTCAATTTTTCAACTAAATAATAAGAAACCTATGTACAGTCGTGGAAAAAAAACTGGACACCCCCCACTAACTCTGCAACAAATTATAGTAGAAGGAAGTGACTGGTACCAAACGATTGGAAATAAAGTCTACTTTTAAATTATGTATCTAAAATTTGCTTAAGGGGCCATCTACATATTAAAACCAGCCTAAACTTTATTTTTTTCAATAGCAACACCCACTTTTGACATGATATTTTAAATCTTCGGTTCAAACTATGCCTAGATACAAAATTTTAAGTCATTCGGATGATAAGTTTTCGAGTTATAAACATTCAAATTTTAGAGCTTCTAATGTTAAATTACTTTTTCATATTTTTATTAATATCTCTTGAAATTAAAATCCTAATGTGCTAACGTTTTGTTTGGTTATAAAACTCAAAATCCCAAACATAACTACGTTAAATTTGTAATTTTTAAAATTTTATAATATGAATTATGAATTATGAAATTAATATTCGAAAAAATTATGAATTGTAACCTACAATTTTTTTGATGGATTTATATTTATTATGTCCTGCTTTATGTGTATTCAAAATTTCAAATTTTTCTTCCAAGTAGTTTTCAAATTATGCTTAAAAAACGGCAAGATGCTGCTTTAAGGGGCCGTCTATGATGTGCATTAAAGCATAGTTTGAACAGGGATGGGAGCGCTCCGTCTCGAAATCCCGATTGACACCACTAAATTTTAATAGTATTTGTTACCTTATTCAAGGACAAAATTTCTGAAATTCATTACGTTGGAGAATACTATTTGCCGTCGGGTCGGAGCGCTCTCATCCCTGTTTGAGAAAATATTATACTCATAGGCTGGGATTATAGTGACTTGAAAAACTCAGAGATTAAGTCTGTCTTACAATATAAACAATTCGTAAACCGTATTTCAATGCTTCGCGTTCTTACGTTAAATTGAAAGCTAGCTTAAACTGAAGCGTAAGTGAATGATCGCGGGAGCACAACAAACCTGGGCAACGACCTGTGATTGTAGTAAGATATAAGATAGCGAGGCACCAGAACCCCAGCCTTTATTAGTATATATATATATATATTTCTTTTACTTTTTCAATGTCTGCTTTAAAATTTTTCATTAAAATTACGTAAAAAGTATTTGCATGAGATGTATGTTTACGTCATTTATGGAAAATAGTTTCGCTTTTATTTTTAAATTAATAAAGCTCATTTTTGAAAAAAATGATCAGTTCTACCTTAGAAAAAACTTAATCATTTTTGTTATCTTTAAATTGATTTATAGCTTCTTTTCCAGTCTAATAAAGCTATATTGTTTTTTCTGCAGTATATATGTTTGAAGTGAAGTTTCCTATAAATGCATATGCGTAGAGTATTTGCTGAAACAAAATGGCCCCACAATTAACTGAAGCAACGAAAGGCCAAATGATTGGCATGTGGCAAGCTGGAAGTAGTTTTCGTTATATAGATTTCGTTATATATTTACATATTCTAAAATTATTTTAATTACAAATAATCTTATGGATTTTTAACCCCTTCGTGACGAGCGTCTATTACAGAATTTATAATAATTTACCACCGGTTTTTCAAAACAGAAATTTTCGTCTAATTGAATCGTGGAAATGCTAAGATATAATGAGGCAAAGCTTACAATAAAAAATAACTGGTGGGAAAAATCGAGGATTCTGAGCATCTTATGCGTCACGTATGCGTGTCGCTCGTCCCCAAGGGATTAAAATCGGATAGTTCAACACTTGTTAACATTATTTTACCGCATATAACAATAACCGAAACTTATTAAGTAAGTAAAATGGTCATATCGGTAAAACATAATACATTAAAAGAAGTGACATTCTGCAGCATTTCAACAATCGAGTACCGAACTTCAATTTGGATACAGCCCCTTAAATATGCTCATTATAAAGTAATTAATTTCTCAGAAACTAATCGTAGGAATTTAATGAAATTTGGTATCTAGGCATAGTTTGAACTGCAGATTTAAAATATGTTGTCAAATTTTGGTCTTGCTATTGAAAAAAAAACAAAGTTTGGGTGTGTTTTTATATGTATATGGCCCCCTAAGCAAATTTTATATACATCATTTAAAAGTAGACTTTATTTCCAATCGTCTGGTACCAGTCACTTCCTTCTACTATAATTTGTTGCAGAGTTAGTGGGGGCTGTCCAGTTTTTTTTTCCACGACTGTACCTCATGAAACCATCAGAGAACCACCTCCTGTTGAGCTACTGCCACTTGAACGCCCCATTTGAATATCGA
This sequence comes from Maratus michaelseni, assembly GCA_963931845.1. NCBI lineage: Eukaryota > Metazoa > Arthropoda > Arachnida > Araneae > Salticidae > Maratus > Maratus michaelseni. Next base: position 4,490,741 of record OZ007586.1, on the reverse strand, counting down.
TGCAATTGAAACGTTAGTATCATTCGCAAAAAGGGAAAAGTTGTGATTTGTCGCGCCTCCAGTCAGCTACTCGCCACGTTTGGTGTTTTTTGGCCCATTACATACGAACAACTCTATTTGTTGACTCTCCAAAAGTTTATTGCATGCAGATTCCTTTGTAATACTCGCTCGAAAATAAGTTGGGATGGACCTTCATTCGATGACTGCAGCATATCCTGTAACCGATTTTTATCACCACTTGTTTCTGGTCAGTTTTGCCGCCACCTGGGATACACCTTTCCTTGCAGGCAACTTCGTTCAATGCACGCTCAAACATGATAGCTTGACTCCTTTTAAATGCCCTTGCTATGAACCTCCAGCCTCGTGACGCCATCAGTAGAAGTAGAAGTCATTTTTTGTCCGGTGTATTTTATATATATTGTTCAGCAATGTTTCATGAATATGGAAAGGTTCTTTTCTTTGAGACAATAAGTCAGGCAGTTGACTACCTCTGGACAGATAAAGCGAATGAATTGAAAGAAACACAATTACAGCTATTCCACTCAATGCTGGAAGTAAAATCACATATATACAGCGATTATTCAAAATATTAGAATAATTACATCATTTGCTAATTTCATGTCTTTTAATGCAAATATGCAAACTTACTGTTGATTAAACTTATTTATTATCTTAAAATTAATATCATTTTTGAAAAGATTAATCGAAAAAAGAATCATTTTCAAAAGTCAAAATATTAGAATATTTATTCAAGTAGTTCAAAATATTAGAATACTAGCTGACCCACTTGGCGTTGCCCGAGCCCTTGTAATAAACTTAAATCTCTTAGAAAACGGAACTCTGGCCACGGTCTACGGTGGCTTCGGAACCGTATACCGGGCACGCTCGTACGCTCTGGAAAATCTTTTATTTCCCCCTACCACCGCCAGGGGAGCATTCTGTTATAAACAAACCTCTTTCGAACTAAAACGAACTTCTGATACAGGTCCCCGCTGCCTACGTTACTGTATAGTAGGCGCGCTACAAAATTGAGCAGGTTTCGAGAAGATGGGAACATTATTAGCCCAGTTATTGAAATAAAGCACAGTTAGAGAAAATAACCTTGAGTGAGGTGCCGAGGGGAGGGGATGTTCGAGTGTCCTTCAGAAAATGACTAATTAGAAGGCCCACTATGCATGTATAAAAATTCGTTCCTTTTGTTAAGCTAGGAACTTAATTACAAATTTGGCTTAAACTCTTATTCGTAAGTAGTGGTAACCGCTACTCATAAATTTAATTTAATGTTATAAAGGGTGACTAATAAGTTAAATATAATGTTTGGAATCACTTGCGTTGAAATCGGAAAGATAGTTGCTGATATATAGAAACGGGGCATAGTTGGAGAAAAATCCTTGCAAGAGGGGCCGTGGGGGCGGGGGAGGGGGGTGTTGTTCAAGTGCCCTTTAGAAAATGACTAATTAGGAGGACCACTATGCATCTTTCAAAATTCGTTCGTTTGCTTAAGCTAGGAACTTAATTACAAATTTGGCTTAAACTATTATTCGGAAATAGTGGTAACCGCTACTCATAAATTTAGTTTAATGTTATAAAGAGTGACTATTAAGTTAATTATAATGTTTGGAACCACTTGCGTTGAAATCGGAAAAATAGTTGCTGAGATATGGAAACGGAGCATAGTTAGAGAAAAAAACTTGCATGAGGCCCCGGGGGAGAGGGGATGTTCAAGTGCTCTTCAGCAAATGACTAATTAGGAGGATCACAATGCATCTTTCAAAATTCGTTCGTTTCCTTAAGCTTTGAACTTGCTTAAGCTTTGAATTTAATTACAAATTTGGCTTAAACTGTTATTCGTAAATAGTGGTAACCGCTACTCATAAATTTAGTTTAATGTTATAAAGGGTGACTATTAAATTAATTATAATGTTTGAAATCACTTGCGTTGAAATCGGAAAGATAGTTGCTGAGATATGGAAATGGAGCAGAGTTAGAGAAAAAAACCTTGAAGGAGGGGCCGGGAGGGGGGGTTGTTCAAGTGGCCTTCAGCAAATAACTAATTAGGAGGATCGCAATACATCTTTAAAGATTGATTCATTTGGTTAAGCTAGGAACTTAATTTGAAATTTGGCTTAGACTATTATTCGGAAATTCTGGTAACTGCTTTCTAGAAATACACCTTGAAGCTTAAATGTAATTAGACCCTTGCCCCCCTTCATTCCCGCAAATATAAAAAAGAATCTGTTAAATAAAGTTTTCTGTATTAACAATCTCTATCATAATAATATATGTCATGTAAAAAAAAAAAAAAAAAAAAAAAAAACGACTAATTGTCATGAAGAAAAATGTGCCTGGAAAATATTTCAATCAGGGGGACGTATGTGTAATTTGTCATGTGCAGGTGGGTCGACATTCGCATGTCTCTACGCTGATAACTTTAATCCATATTGACACAATTTAGTGAGAAATCCTTATCTATGCATCGCTACTCTGGTTTATTTCATTACTTCTGCAAAGAATCGATGCAACCAACCAACCCAAGAGAAAAGAGCGTATTTTTTATGAGAGTTCTTTGTGAATATTAATTAATATTTCAGTAAATAATTGAAATATTAAAATTCTGAGACTCAAGTATACCAGGAGAAGGTTTGGACTACCTAAATCTAAATTTACAGACTTCTAGGTGCGCTAAATTTTCCTAGCCATCGCTAACAGACACACACAGACAGACACACAGAGCAAAACTTTCTTTTATTAGTATAGATTTCACATTAATTCTCCTTTAATTATCACCAATTCATAACTGGTGGCATCATTGATTAAATTCAGACGACTTTATTTAAAATCAGTATTATTTTTGCAGTTTGTTAGCTTTTTCGTCTTAAAATGGGTTGTGTGAGTGATATTCCTGAATCTATTAAACTTCGTATGGTTTATTTATATAGGCACGGTAAAAATCAATGTTATACAGCTAATTATTTACATTGTTCGCAATCAAGCGTTAGTAAAATACTAACACAATATTCAAAAAATGGAAAATTTCAAAATAATCTCCGAAATGGCGGCCAAAAACCAAAAACATATGCTAGAGATGACAGGAAACTGCAGCGTATAGTTAAGGAAAACAGTTTTAAAAGTGTGCGATTCTTGCACCGAAAATGGAAAGAAGAAGGAGTTGAAGTTTCTACTTCGACAACATTAAGACGTCTCCATAAATTTAAGTTTGAATCTCATGTACCGAAAACAAAACCTGTCATGACTGCAAAATAAAAGCGTATAAGATTGAATTGGTGTAAATCAAGACGTTTATGGAGCGAAAAAGATTGGAAAAATATATTATTTAGTGATGAAAGTATGTTTTGTGTTTCATATGGTAATCAAGGTATTCAAGTTTGGAGAATGAAGCAAGAAGCCTTTGATAAAGAACGCCTTAAACGTTTCGTAAAATTTGCTGCCAGTGTCATGGTTTGGGGTTGCATGAGTGCAGAAGGGCCTGGAAAATTATGCATCTTCTACGAAATGTTAACGCTCAGATATATCAAGAAATTTTGGAATATTATATGATTCCATCATCAGAAGATTTATTTGAAGATGATTTCATCTTTCAACAAGATTTAGCGTCACCGCATACCGGTGTCAACTAAGAATTAGTTCCGCCAACGCAACATTAAGGTACTTCCTTGGCCACCAAACTCACCAGACCTTAATACCCTCGAAAACTTATGGTGTATAATGGAGAAAAAAACTCCAAGAAAATCCTCCTTCAAGTAAAACTGAGTTAGTGGCACGTATAAAGTCTATTTGGGCTAATATTGATAGAAGTGTTTGTAAACACCTTGTATATAGTATGCAAGATCGATTGTACGCTGTTATGAAAGCTAAAGGGGATGCTACAAAATATTAACTACCATTTACTTCCTATTCATAAGGTAATATTGTTGCGTAAAATAAAATATTTTAATATTTTGAACCAATTTAAATTTTATTCTAATATTTTGATGTGTTTCAGAAAGCTGTATACCTATTTATTGTACTGTATTTTATATTTTGTAAATGTTAAAATCTTATCTAAACATTCCCGATTTAATTTATAAGAAATTTAATTGCTCTTACTTAGTATCAAAAATAAATAAAGGAAAAATAATTTTTTGTTATTACTTTTTCTCAATTATTCTAATATTTTGAATATGAGCTGTACAAGTCCATTTAGAAAGTGTTTGATAATTGAGGAAAGTTTGAAATCCTTAAAGCGTCACTATTTTAAGAAAGTCAATAATTTGTTTGTTTTTTAATTGAACGAATTAAATGATTGCGTTCTACATCGACGAGTCGCTAATGAATCAAACTTGAATCCAATCCAAAGAAAAATGAATTCAGGATGAAAAGACAAATCTATTTCAAATAAGTTTTAATGCCTTGTCAACCTGTATTACGATTTAATGTAGGAGACAGCAAACAAAAGAAAAAGTAATCCTCCTAAAATACTTGCATCAGATTAGAATTCCGTCGATAAAGTTAAACTCTATCCACAAAAAAGTGTCAATAACAAAGTTGAGATTCTATCAGCTTAAATTCCCAAACTTTGTCTCTTTCTAATACATTTTACATGAAAAAGAAGCATTGAATAACGCATAGTTTTTATGTTGAGCCTAAACTAGAAGGATTTAATCTGATTACTAATTACCAAGCCGACTGCATGCATACAAATGGAAATAAAAAGGTGAAAATAAAAGAAATATGCAAGTTGCTGATTTGCATCTGAGATAGCTAAATTGAAAAATTCAACCGGAGTGGTTCTTACGGGTGTGCGCACAGAACCTCGCTCCTGGGGTGGTCTTGTAGAAAGAAAAAAATAATGACAAATATTTTGCATAATCTTTAAGTATTTAGCATTCCTTTAGCAGGCTTAAGTTTTTAACCTATTATGGGTCTGTTTAGCTACTAAACTTAACACTGAAAAATGATGCCGAACCTGTTTGTTTTTTCATCTTATTACAAGTGTAGCATTAAATCGAGGAGTTGATGTCACTGTACTGAAAATAAGCTTCTTACACGTTCAAATTCAGCTCTTAATACGGTACCGATACTATTTGTTACAACAAAACTATACATACTGGTGATTCATTTTTTATTTCAAGTTTTTATATGAATTGTTTTGAAGCCAGTACTGTTGATGATTTTGGATAAACAGCAACTATTCGTTCAACAATTATTTAGAATCTAATAAAACACCAGCAGAGAAGACCGAGCTATGCTCGGTTAAAATTAGCTTTGTGTCCAACTCAATATAACAATAAATTCTCTGTACAACATATAAAAATCAGCTCTATGTACCCTGATTGGTTGAATTCTGTTTTCGAGAACGTTCTATGGACGCTGATTGGTTGAATCATGTATCTCGGTTCCTAGTGAGAATTTCTAGAAAATTCCTTCCGATTCTAAAAACCAATTTTTTCTCCAAATCTCGCCAAAATTTGGCGAAAATTCGCAAACTTGGCGACATTCTTTTATTTGGCGCCAAGCATGTATTTTGGCATTGGTAATCTTGAAAGTCAAATTTCTCGCCAAATGTCGCCATTGTCGCCAACTTTTCTCCAAATTCGGCGATATTTGGTGAAATGATGCCAACTTTTCGACTTCGTTTACTGCCAACTATTCAACAACTTTATAATTGTTTCAACCTTCATTCACATTGAAATGCATTGACCCGTAGTGACCCCAAAATGACACACTAAGCGATTTTTCTCGAACATATGACCTAGCCCAGTGGTCTTCTTAATACAAAACGGTAGTATATAAAATTTAGTCAAAATCGTTAGAGCAGTCTTTTAGAAAAAATTAGCTTGACCCGGAGTAAACCCAAAATGACCCATTAATCAAATTTTCTCGAACATGTGATCCAGCCCAATGGTCTTCTCGTAAGCCAAAATGGCAGGATACAAAATGTAATCAAAATCGTTTCAGCCATTTTTTACATAAATTAGCTTAACCCTGACCCGTAGTGACCCTAAATGACCCATTAGTCGAATTTGCTAGAACACATGACCTAGCTCAATGGTCTTCTCGTGCCCGAAAACGGTATGATAGAAAATTTCGTCAAAATCGTCAGAGCCATTTTTAAGATAAAATTTGCATGTATATATACACACAGAGACACAAGATTTGCTGGTATTATAATATATGATATTTACTTCTCTGAAAAAGCTATTTCACTTTAAGATGAAAAGTTCATTGTTTAATCAAGTTTCCCTTTTAGCACACGGAATTCTCTGTTCTCACGGTTATTCCCTTTCTCACTGAATCTATGTGCATACGTATGCCATGCGAACTTTTTCAAAAGGTGATTCATTAACTAGTTTGGAGATACAGGGTCTCGCAAAAGTTCTTGCTCTGTCTCCAACACATATAGCAAGTGGATTTGGGTAAATAGCAACATTGAAGAAGTTGGACTTAACCTGCGTTCTGTGCCTTCCTGATATCTTCTCATTCTTCTCGAATCATTTTGTGGTCATCGACAAAAAAAAAAGTGAAGTTTCAAAAAAAGAAATCGCTGATTTTCGACCTATCAACGGCTCCCGGTCTTGAGACAAACTAAGAAAGTCATAAAAGATCAAAGAGTCCGACATAGCACATCGTAGGTAGCCAAGATAAGAACGCTGTCTGTTTGGTCGGTGTATCCATAGAGTCAATAGATAAACTTATGAAAATGCAATGGCCAGGGAATCTTCTCAAAATATTATGCATAATTGGATAACTTTTGAAATTAACGCCGATCAAAATCATCAATCATAAACTTTTTTTTTTTTGTATTATATCATAAATGATTAAGAACAACGAAAAATGAATACCTTTTTACATTTAAACCAAATTAATTTTCTGTGCAGTGTAAATCTTAAAGTGGCAGTTCATTTAAAAGTGACACATATAGAAAGTTTCATTATTTTATTTTATTTTATTATTTAAGTTTAATAGAGGCTTTGAAAAGGATTCAAAATCCCGGTGGTTAGCCTCTTACTAATAAATCGGCTAACTATTGGATAAAACAACCAGGTAACAAGTTTTTCTTTTATCAAAACCAACGCTTTGCACGCATGGTTGAAATATGGCAAGTGGTATTTGTGTGTTTAGAAGAAATTATAGTTTTGCAGATAATTTAAATATTACTAAATTAGTCACAATTTGAATAAACGTCATTTTTGTACCGCATTAGATGAATGTGAGACTTGAAATAATGCGAAAATCGTCATTGCAACGCATTTGAACCCACTTCCTTCGAATAAAACAGATACAATGAAGTCTATTTGGGAACTCTGTTTATAAGCTATCGTTTAGCGAAAGAAGTTTTAAAATAAGTTCAGAATTTATATTCTATAAAAATCAAACGTTTATTTTTACAATATTAATATACCTTTATGCACCATGAAAATCAAAACACCGAGAAATAATAAGTTGCAAAACATTAGTTTACTTAATTACATTAGTTTACTCAATTACATTAGTTAACATCCGGGTCGTAGGTACTTAATGCTTAACTGTCATTTCTGTACAACTAAAGGCTGAATATGAAATACTTCCTTACCTTATTGGAAATCATATTCCTTTATTACTGGCATTTGAATTAATTAGAACGTTTGCTCGTACCGGTGTTTATCCCACTGCTCAGAAAAGTTGTTCCTTACATGGTATGAAAAAATATTTAATTTTACTTTTCTTTTGCTTTTTAAAAAATTTAAACTAAAAATATAAATATTGTTTTTGCACATCTATGTCTTAGTTATCTCTAAGCCAAATTTAAAGTTTCTAGGCTGATATTTTTTAAGAAATCACATTAAAAATATATCTGTAGAACGGTTTCTTCCCATGTCATTTATTTGAAAATCTGTAAAAAAGAGGCATCTTTAGGAGCACCATGTCCTATAGAAACCTGCATGTCGAATTTAAAATTTCTAGCCTCGAAAGTTTGGGAGTAAAATGCTAATTCTAGAGCGATTTCCAATAGTATCTTTCTTTTAAATATCAAATGCTTTAACGAATGTTCTTAATGAGCATTTATGTCTTAAAATCCATCACCATAAGGAATTCCTTGCTCTTAGTCTCAAGAGATTCAAAGTAAACGGAATCATAGAACATATTTCGTTCTTACACTCCTATGAGGTCAGTTTGAACACAGATAAAATATAGCCTAATTTTAAGTAAAGAACGTCATAATTATCCCAAGAGAAGATTTGATATCTTTTCAGTAGTACAAAAGTAATCGTGCGTTTAAAACCTTTTCTATTCATTTCGCTCTTTTAAATTTCGAATATGTTAAACATGTTCTGCCGACGCATTTACATCTTAAAAGTAAAAGGCATGTCAAATTTCAGGCGTCTAGCAATCGCCCAAATAAATCATAATTTAGGACATGTGTTTTATGTTCCTGAGTGCCAGTGTTATCCTGAAAGAAATTTCGATTCTGTGGGTTAAAAGTAATTTGGATTTTAGAACGTTTTCTATTCATTTCCTAATTTTAAATTTAGATTTAAAAAAAACTGTTCTGTGCAAGCATTTGCGACTTAAAAGTAACCCCGGCGTCGAATATCAAGTTTCTGTCCCTATTAATTCTATATAAATTATAATTTAAAATCATAAACAACAATTACTGATCATTTCATTTTTTTTTTAAATTTCGAATTCTATAGAAACCATACTTAGCGAGAATTTAGATCTCAAAAGAAAGCACCATGCGAAATTTGAAGTTTCTAGACCCAATAGTATCAGAGAAATTGCAATTTTAAATTTCGAATTTTTAGAAAACAACCACCAGACCAAAATTTAAAGTTACTAATATCACAAAAAGGGCAAGTTTAAAATGTTTTGTGCTCCTCCACCCACTTGGGAGAAGTGGCCCTGACATAAAATATCGTCTATGTCAAAGTAGAGATTGTCAACCTCATTTTGCCAGTTTCACTTTTGAAATTGGTTCGGTAGTTCCAATAGTTTCCCCTACAAACAAAAAAACAAGCACATAAAAAACGTTTTTTTTTTCATAATATTAGTATAGCAATAGAGATAAAGCTATATCTACCAAATTATGAAAAGTAAACTCAAAAAAGTAAAATAAGCTATTTATCCGGTAGTCATCTCCTGATGGCCGACTACTGAACACGTGAGCCAAATATAATACCCAATGGTCGACCGCATTAAAATTAATTAAAATTAACAATTTTTTTTCTTTTTAGTTTATAATTTTAGAAAAGAATTAAAAAAAATAATCACATTTTTAGTCATAAGGATAGGATTAGAAGAAGGACCTTTAAAAAATGTAACATAAAAAAGGAAAAATGGCTATCTTGAAAAAAAAAAGGGCTGATTACTAATTCAATAAAAATACCCAAAATTCTATGACTTCTAAAAGATAGAAAAATTGTAATATTTAATTCCGAACCAAAAATGATCTATTCGTAAGGCATTTTATCTCAATGTGGCCGACTGTTGGTACTTTTATCGTATATTTATTTACACAGAGAGCTTTAATTGTGGAATTTTGCATTTTTATAGAATTGACGAAAAGCAAAAGAAAAGAAAAAGCCATTTTTATTCGTTTAGTTTTTATTCCTTTTCTTTTTATCTGTTAATGAAAATGAAAATGCTTCAACAATACGGAGATGAGTTATTCCTCTAATTCCTTTCTTTTCCAAATCCAGTTTCAACAATGAATGCATTCCATGCAACCTTCATCAATTTCTAGATGATCTACATGTTTTAAAGCAATTTCTATTTTTGGGAGTTTAGTTTCTTTTATTGTAATAAACAAGTTCGGTTCTAATTTATCTCTGTAAAAATATTAAGTAATTGAAGGGAGGATTTTTAAAATTTGATAGTATATTTTTGGTCGTTACATGCATTGACACATTTTTAGTCCTAATTAGTGTAATTATCGGAATAGTTTCTTTTCTTTTTTTTAAATGTTCACTGAATATTATACTTTTTTCCAATTTATATTCCTGCACTCTCAAAATAATCTCGTTTATTATATTCTGCTTTGTTTTGCTCATGCCTAATTGAACATAAAATTGACCTGAAATCTTCCAATTTTCATCCAATGTGCTTCTTAATACTTTTAGATATGTCCATTTTCTATGTCCATTATATGTCCATTTTGTCCATGGGCTATTGTATAAATTTTTAGAGAATGTTTCATTTGATAGCCGCTGCCTGAAACGTCTGGAAAGTTTGAAATATGAAAGAAACAGGATTAAAAATTTCGTATTCACACAATTAAAAGAGCCCAAGTTAAGTGCTAAAAAGCTGCAAAAATTGCCTATATAATGTAGAGTTTTTTAAGTTGATTTCGAAACAAAGACTGGATCATCGTCATGATAAGGGGAAATTAGGTAAGTACACCTTAAAATTGGAATTAGGTTATCTATTTTACTTCTTGCTAGAATAAATGAAATTAACTTATCGGCATTTTATCAATTCATTTTAATAATAAGCTATTTAGAAAGTTTGTTCGTTACTTGCTATAAATTCTAGAAAGGAGACAGAATAGGACAAGATTCTTTATCCCAGAATTCTGAACATTTACTAATATAACAAGAACGAAAAATCATGCGTCAAGCATAGATTATGTAACACTTCCCAAGAATTACAAAGAATAAAATTTGGAAAAATCATAACATATTTAAAAGCACAATTTCAGGAACTATCAACAATATTCGTTTAAATATCCGAACTATTTTGTGCAGCCCTTATAGGATTTATAGATTTGTATATATACTACATAGAATTCCAAATTTTAGTTTAAAATTTCCGCCAATAAATGGAAATGGGCTCGAGAACTTCTGTCTATACAATTTATAAACACCAAGTAATAGACAACAAGTGGGTGAGTGGGATCGAAAATCGCACAAAGGGTTTACTTTACAAACCACTTTATCCTTACTTTAATAAATACAAATAAATTTCATTTAAAAAACAAGAACGAAAAATCATGCGTCAAGCATAGATTATGTAACACTTCCCAAGAATTACAAAGAATAAAATTTGGAAAAATCATAACATATTTAAAAGCACAATTTCAGGAACTATCAACAATATTCGTTTAAATATCCGAACTATTTTGTGCAGCCCTTATAGGATTTATAGATTTGTATATATACTACATAGAATTCCAAATTTTAGTTTAAAATTTCCGCCAATAAACGGAAATGGGCTCGAGAACTTCTGTCTATACAATTTATAAACACCAAGTAATAGACAACAAGTGGGTGAGTGGGATCGAAAATCGCACAAAGGGTTTACTTTACAAACCACTTTATCCTTACTTTAATAAATACAAATAAATTTCATTTAAAAAACAAGAACGAAAAATCATGCGTCAAGCATAGATTATGTAACACTTCCCAAGAATTACAAAGAATAAAATTTGGGAAAATCATAACATATTTAAAAGCACAATTTCAGGAACTATCAACAATATTCGTTTAAATATCCGAACTATTTTGTGCAGCCCTTATAGGATTTATAGATTTGTATATATACTACATAGAATTCCAAATTTTAGTTTAAAATTTCCGCCAATAAACGGAAATGGGCTCGAGAACTTCTGTCTATACAATTTATAAACACCAAGTAATAGACAACAAGTGGGTGAGTGGGATCGAAAATCGCACAAAGGGTTTACTTTACAAACCACTTTATCCTTACTTTAATAAATACAAATAAATTTCATTTAAAAAACAAGAACGAAAAATCATGCGTCAAGCATAGATTATGTAACACTTCCCAAGAATTACAAAGAATAAAATTTGGAAAAATCATAACATATTTAAAAGCACAATTTCAGGAACTATCAACAATATTCGTTTAAATATCCGAACTATTTTGTGCAGCCCTTATAGGATTTATAGATTTGTATATATACTACATAGAATTCCAAATTTTAGTTTAAAATTTCCGCCAATAAATGGAAATGGGCTCGAGAACATCTGTCTATACAATTTATAAACACCAAGTAATAGACAACAAGTGGGTGAGTGGGATCGAAAATCGCACAAAGGGTTTACTTTACAAACCACTTTATCCTTACTTTAATAAATACAAATAAATTTCATTTTAAAAAAAAGTCAAAATTTACCGGTCTATTTTTCTCGTTTTTTCGAATATCTGAACCGGCCTGATATACTCTGTCATAATAATATCTGTCATATGGACTAAATACGATATTTAAAAAAAAATTAATTTCAAAATTAAACATGCTGTACACCTTCAAAATGTTATAATATGCTAATATTTCCATAATCGGGTTTTTATCATGATTCAATACGTTCTTCAAACTCATATATTTACTATTCTCTATTACTCATATTGATACTCGCTTTGTATTATTCTCAACCATTTGAAAAATCCGTTAAACTTCCTATAGGACGTCAGATTAATTTTATTTTTAATTCACTAATGACGTGATATTAATCTGCTTTCTGTACATACACATACTCATGCTCCTTGTATTATTGAGAAATGCTTAAAATTTTCCGTTTTATTACCCATATGACGTCATATTAATCTTTTTTCAATGGGTGAAACTTTTTATTTCATTTTCATTTTTCACGTGGAAATCTTTCAATAGAAATTAATTATTGTAGAAAGAATTTTATTGTGGATTTTTAATTGTTAGCAACTGCTCTAGCGAAAAATGTTTAAATTTAATAGGAAAAGGCTGTTAGAATTTTGGTTTTTTATCTCTATTTTTTCAAATTTTAATATTTTGAGCTTCATAGCCGGTATTCAGTTATATATATACACAAAATTTCAACTCTGTAAGTTATATAGGTTCTGAGAAAGGCTCCGTGACGGACAGACAACGGAGCGGGAGAAATAGGGTTTCGTGAGATGAACGAAACCCTAAAAAATGAGTTGAATTTAAAAACGCGTTCAGCAACTGAAAAAGCACTTCTGGCAATTATTATTGACAAGCAGTACTACTTTAACCGAATTCTTTTGTGTGTCCCTGTCAATGAACGATGAATGCTATAGTAAGCCTCTTGTAATTCACCTTAGTGATATATATCAATTTCAATATGTTTGAAATAGTGAAAACGATTTTTCTTCATAGACCGTAATGGAATGGAATTCTTTTGAGTGTCCCTGTAAAGGAACTATAAGCACACCACACTCTATAGTACGCCTCTTGTAGTGATAAATACCAATTAAAATAGGTTTGAAAATGTCTAACATCATTCAAATAAACCGCAAATGATTTTTCTACATATATGTATGAAGAAATGACTGTAATGTAACAGAATTCTTTTGCGTGTCCCTGTAAAGGAACTACACCACACCCCATAGTAAGCCTCTTGTAGTGCATCTCAGTGATATATATCCATTTCATTAGGTTTGAAATCGTGTAACATCATTCAAATAAACCACAAATGATTTTTCCCCATAGACCGTCATGTAACGGAATTCTTTTGAGTGTCCCTGTAAAAAAACTATAAGTGCTACACACTTCCTATTCAATACCTAACATGCCATAGTAAACCTCAATAACGTATATCAATTGCATGACAATACATATATATTTACGCGAGTTAGAGCACGGACATACAGACAAACCGAATTCCTAAAGTGTTAAAAAACAAATAAGAAGTATCTCGAACGAAGGTGCCACAAACTTTAAAATGACTAAAATCTTCATCAAAAGATTCATTTACTTATTTAAATAGAAGAAAGAAAAGAGAAATAATACTATTTATTTCCGGCTTCTAATCCTGTTTCGACCCAGAAATTTAATTTCATAATTCAAGTCAAATATCCAGCAAGTTCCATTTTATAAAATAAAATTTCATGATTGTTTCTACGCCGGAAATTTATTCAGACTTAGCCAATATTTTGATCTCAATAAAAGAGGACCCATAGCCATTATTCCTTTTTACCCTTTGTGCGTGAAATAAAAAATAGAAAAAATTCTCATCTCAAACCAATTCTCCTGGGAAAATGACATAGAAATCAACTCTTATCCTATATCGGTTGAATATATAAGGAAACCTAAATACATTTCCAAAATATCTCTGCAGTCAATTGCGATTTTTAACCCTTTCAGGGGCAAGCACTTGTGCTCCTGTAACGTTGAATTCCCAGCGGAATTTAGGAAAGAATTTAGTTCAAAATAAGAATAAGCAATTTTTCAACTTTTTCTCGTCAAAGTTAAAAAAGTAAAATTTAATTAAAAGTTTCTGGTTGGAATCGGATTAAAATTAGGTGGTATATAATATATACCACCGCCCCTCAAAGGGTTAACTTCTTTTTTTCTGTTCAAAGGTTTCTTAGTTATCAAAATATTTCGAGACTGCAGACTTGATTTTATTTCAAGTGACTCACAGCTCATCCTAAAATATTAAATGAAGCATCTATTCCTTTAAGAAGTTAAAAACATTCATTTTCATAGATTTAACATTAGCCAGTTGAGTGACCAACAGCCAAAGTATTGATCCACCAAAGTATTTTCCTCCGCTCAAATTCTCTGAAGTATTTTGAAACGTAAAATCACGCTTCATCATTGAAGCGATTTGTTTTGATTCATTTCGCGACACTGAATTCTATTTTGAGTTGGAAACGATTGTTGTCTCGTGGAAGCAGTTTTTTCCTTTCCGACGATGTCCAAACGCCCACTTTGAGACTTTGCCACTTTGACTCACAGCTCATCCTAAAATATTAAATGAAGCATCTATTCCTTTAAGAAGTTAAAAACATTCATTTTCATAGATTTAACATTAGCCAGTTGAGTGACCAACAGCCAAAGTATTGACCCACCAAAGTATTTTCCTCCGCTCAAATTCTCTGAAGTATTTTGAAACGTAAAATATCATTGAAGCGATTTGTTTTGATTCATTTCGCGACACTGAATTCTATTTTGAGTTGGAAACGATTGTTGTCTCGTGGAAGCAGTTTTTTCCTTTCCGACGATGTCCAAACGCCCACTTTGAGACTTTGCCACTTTGACTCACAGCTCATCCTAAAATATTAAATGAAGCATCTATTCCTTTAAGAAGTTAAAAACATTCATTTTCATAGATTTAACATTAGCCAGTTGAGTGACCAACAGCCAAAGTATTGACCCACCAAAGTATTTTCCTCCGCTCAAATTCTCTGAAGTATTTTGAAACGTAAAATATCATTGAAGCTATTTGTTTTGATTCATTTCGCGACACTGAATTCTATTTTGAGTTGGAAACGATTGTTGTCTCGTGGAAGCAGTTTTTTCCTTTCCGACGATGTCCAAACGCCCACTTTGAGACTTTGCCACTTTGACTCACAGCTCATCCTAAAATATTAAATGAAGCATCTATTCCTTTAAGAAGTTAAAAACATTCATTTTCATAGATTTAACATTAGCCAGTTGAGTGACCAACAGCCAAAGTATTGACCCACCAAAGTATTTTCCTCCGCTCAAATTCTCTGAAGTATTTTGAAACGTAAAATATCATTGAAGCGATTTGTTTTGATTCATTTCGCGACACTGAATTCTATTTTGAGTTGGAAACGATTGTTGTCTCGTGGAAGCAGTTTTTTCCTTTCCGACGATGTCCAAACGCCCACTTTGAGACTTTGCCACTTTGACTCACAGCTCATCCTAAAATATTAAATGAAGCATCTATTCCTTTAAGAAGTTAAAAACATTCATTTTCATAGATTTAACATTAGCCAGTTGAGTGACCAACAGCCAAAGTATTGACCCACCAAAGTATTTTCCTCCGCTCAAATTCTCTGAAGTATTTTGAAACGTAAAATCACGCTTCATCATTGAAGCGATTTGTTTTGATTCATTTCGCGACACTGAATTCTATTTTGAGTTGGAAACGATTGTTGTCTCGTGGAAGCAGTTTTTTCCTTTCCGACGATGTCCAAACGCCCACTTTGAGAAAAACTTCATCCGCCTTTACCGAAATAGGGTGAAAACTGTTCGATTCCATAATTTCTGAAAAAAAAGCAGTTGCCAATTTCATGCGTTTTGCGAACAAAACTGATTTTAGGAATTTTGGTCATTTTGGATTTGAATAAGTGAACCCTCAAAATCTGATTCAACATCTAAGAAGATCTCAGACAAAAATACAATCACTTCATTAACCTTTGCTCTTTTCAATAAAGAGTTCAGATAATGCTTTCGAAACCATTTTTAATATTTAACGAACGATGTAGAGACAATAATATAATAACACCTTGTAATAATATACTTGTTTTAATTGCTAAAAATTTTAGAAACAGTAAAATAAGTTTTATTAAGCTATACTATCTATCCATTAGAAGAGAAACCCTATAGAGATTGTAACACTATGTCACGATGCAGACCAAAATGGTGACTCGAATGACTCCATGGTTACAAATATGGAAATAATCATTAAAGTCAAAATAAAAGTCATTTGAAAAAATGAAATGATAATAACTTCATAGACCGTGGTCTTATTTGGGTTGATTTCACTGTTTATTAAAGTTTTTATTTGACACAATTAAAACAAGTATACAATTGTGCATTTTAAAATAACAGTGTGAACTTGCTATATATATATATATATATATTTACTATATTAAACTGTCTTTCTATATGTTCTGATATTGGGAGGTCAAGGGCCGCATAACCGTTTCTACTCCACTGACTTCACTCTGCATCCTTCACTGACTACAATACTCTCATCCTAACTTTGAGAAAAAGAAAAAATAGTTTGGACGTATCTCGCAGCATTTACTTAGTATTTTAGATAGGAAAACATTTCACCAACATGACACATTTTGAAATATTTAAGCATGATACTTGCAGTAGTATTTTCATTTTCCGATATATGAATTACATCTTAAGTTAGGAGCAATTGCTGTATCAAAACGATAGTTTTTTTTTCCCTTTCCCGAAAATTCGATCAAAGCCAACTTGGACAGCATTTGCTCAAGAATCTAAAAATGAAAAAAAAAAAAAAAAAAACATGATTTCTTGTGAGAAGTGCGATGAAAAATGAAACAGCCTATCCGAGAAGATGCATTTTCGGGTGAATGCACCCTAAAAGAGAAGAAATATTAGGGTGTATCAAAATATTTTTCGTTTTTTGTCTCAACCCTATTCCCTCTTGGCTGAAGCTGCCAATGCCAATTGAGCAATCCTGGACGAACAGGGCTGAACTTATTCACCAAGTTAACCTTCCTTTCTGGCCTTTTTCGCACAGTTGGGAAGGATTTCATCTCATATGATTTTTTGAATAATTGTGTCAAAATCAATCTAGTGTAATCCCGTTTCCAGCATTTACTGGAGGTCCCATTACCTGTGATTTAGATATCAGACCAAATGCTATGATCATTAAGGTTAACTGGATGAATGAGTTCAGCCACATTCGCTCGGGATTGCGCAGTTGGCACAGCATTGGGAGATTCAGCCAAGGGACTCCGGGTCCGAATCCTGGCTCGGAATTTTCGCCCAGTTGGGAAGATTACATCTCATATGATTTCTTTACCAATTTGAATAATTGTGTCAAAATTAATCTTTTAGAAGGTTTTAGTTAAGGCTATTTTACAGTCATATTTATACAGACAATGATATACATATGATAAAAAAAAAAGATTCGCAGACCGTTTAAAAAATGACAATCCCACCAAAGGGTCTTTAGACTCGGAATAATGTCTTTTAGCAAATTTTGAAATCGAGGTCGATTACATATTAAAAATTAAACCAACTTCAATTTTTCAAATGGTACATTCACGAAGGTTACGTTCCAGGAAAACCTCATGAATGTCAAATCCACGAATGTTGAGTCTGCACTAAAACGGAATTACATTCTATCATCATATATACTAATACAAGCAAATCTTGTGTCTAGGCTTGTGTGTGCGTGTGTGGTTATATATATTGTGATGATTTAGTTTGACCATCAACTTGATTCTTTCTGATGGGATTAAAATAATTCCAAAATGATATGAATAGTTTCTTGATTGCTATTGAAGGAGGACTATCTGAAGAAAGAAAATTCTTATTTCATTTTAAGTATAAATGAAAAGCTTTCATACTTTGACCAGCCATGTCAAATGTGTGTGAATTTTATCTATAACAAGATCATCTGAAGGAGTTTAAAATGTGTCAGGAAATTATTTTGTGTGGATAGCAAGACCAAAGAAAGGAATTTCATTGTACTCTGAAAGTGAAAGTGAGAGAATAGAAGGGAGTGTCAACCAAAGAAGATCAAGGAATTATGCAGTGGAGAGTGGAGTGTTTCTTCACCATTGAGGGAACAGTCTGGTTTTTGAGTTCCAGTGAGTTGGACCTCGTCTGATGTTGTTCCTGAAATTGTACAAACATGTCTTGTAAATATTCATTTAAAATTACCCCATCTTTTGCCTCTTTTTACAATTGTTGTTTGGAATAAAATGTTTTCGTTTAATACGATATGATATTTTTAATTATATATATGCGACCACGACACCACAATATATATACATATGTAAATTTTATCTTAAAAACGGCTCTAACGATTTTGGCGAAATTTTGTATCCTACCGTTTTGGGGCACCAGAAAGCAATTGGGTTAGGTCACGTATTCGAGAAAATTCGATTAGTGGGTCATTTTGGGTCATCAAGTTTCAGGGTCAAGCTAATTCTATCTAAAAAACGGTTCAAACGATTTTGACTAAATTTTGTATCCTATCATTTTCGGGCACGAGAAGACTATTGGGCTGGGTCACATGTTCTAGAACTTTCAATTAGTGGGTCATTTTTGGGTCAAAACGGGTCAAGTTAATTTTATCTAAAAAACAGCTCGAACGATTTTGATTAAATTTTGTATCCTACGAGTTTCAGGCACGAGAAAATCATTGGGCTAGGTGACGTGTCCGAGAAAATTCGACTGGTGGGTCGATTTGGGTCACTGTGGGTCAAGCTAATTTGATCTAAAAAACGGCTCAGATTCAGACTAAATTTTGCATCCTATGGTTTTCGGGCACGAGAACACTGTTGGGCTAGGTCACATGCTCAAGAAAAATTCGATTAGTGGGCTATTTTGGTCATAGGTTATTATGGGTCAAGCTATTTTATCTTAAAAACGGCTCAGAAGATTTCAACTTAATTTAGTATCCTACACTTAGGGAACGAGAAGACTATTGGGCTAGGTCACATGTTCGAAAAATTTCGATTAGAGGGTCATTATGGATCAAGCTACTTTTATCTTAAAAACGGGTCAAACGATTTGAACTAAATTTTGTATCCTACGGTTTTTGGGCACGATAAATCATTGGGATAGGTCACATGCTCGAGAAAATCCGATTAGTGGGTCATTTTTGGGTCACTGTGCGTCAAGCTAATTTTATCTAAAAAACGGCTCAGACAATTTTGAGAAATTTTACATCCGACGGGTTTCGGGCACGAGAAGACAATTGGGCTTGATCACATGTTCGAGAAAATTTGATTAGTGGGTCATTATGGTTATGGGTCATGATATTTAAACTCAAAGCTAATTTTGACCGAGCATAGCTCGCTCGGTCTTCCCTGCTCGTGAAATTTTAATTAGAGTGGCACATCATTAAAAAAAAACAAAAGAATCTATTTATTAATAATACGTAATGCTTAACATATGTGTAGAAGTTAAATGTACGCACATATTCATAAACATGAAATTTATTTATGAAAAACATTTCAAATTAACTGACTAGAGAAATGATTAGAGCAATAAAAGCATATGGTTTTTTATTAAGTAATTTCAACTTTCTCTCTATTCGATCGATATGATAATGTATTAGTGGGCCAGTATGCGAAACAATATTAAAATACAGCTAAATGCTTCAGAAATGCTTGTTTTTATTTTCCATATTTCATCTCTACGAGAACCTGAACATGTTAGATACCTTCCCGCTTCTAATATCACCATTGCAATGAATATTCTGCTGGTGTTATTATTTTACTTTTCAACAATACTCGCTCCTTTTTCAGTTGACAACTGAAAATTGATTTGATTGTAATCTTTAAATTCTGGAAAACAAGGAGATCATAAAAATAATCAAATCAGATGTTAAGTTTTTCCGCATAATAATCAAAACTATGTTAAGGGTAACGTGAATGTTACCACCATCTATTTTATGTACAATTGTTGATTCTTCATAGAGTTAGAAGAGATCAAAATTTGACAAACTTTCATTTATGTCAGTGAGATGACCCCACCCTATTCGTTGCAATTTTTGTAACTTTAATTATGAAAATTATTAATAAATTCATATTAAAAAAAATTGGAATACATAAATTCCGCTCATTATTTTTCAATATTTTCCTTTTCATAGATCTAAACTCCAATCACATATAAGAAAATCGAAAATTTTCAGGAATAATTCTTCTCAACAAAATCTGGGAGATGAGTGTTTATTACTAGCTGGTCTGCCCGTCAAAAAATAGTACGAAAACGGGTACTTTAGTTTAAAATAGTACTTTCAAAATCGATCCTCTGGTAGCACTTTCGTCTTTCGGAAAAGAAATAGAAATTCAAGAGGATCCCTCAAATGTCTCAATCATTTGATACAAAACGTGTCAGTTTTGGGCCAAAATTAAGAAAAGTTACCGTCCGATTTTCACAAAATTATTATTTGTAGAATCAGAACACAACTGCATATATACTATGAGTTTCGAATCTATATCTCCAATACTTTTCTTAATATTCCAGGAAGAGTGAAAATGAGAGCATTTCGTTGTCTGGGATTATTAAATCTGTAATTTTCTGTAGCGGTTTCGATAAAAATACCCATTTTAGGAGCTCGCGCAAGCAAATCTTTTAGTTCCACCGCCAGAGGACGCATTCTGTTCTAGACAAACCGCCGACACGTGCCCCGCTACAAAAGCTTTTCACTGCCAGGGGGCAAATTCTGTTCTAAACAAACCTCTTTCCGGCACGTGTCTCCGCTGCATATGGCACAGTATAGGCTGCGCATTAGCTGAAAACCTTTTATTTCTACTTTCCACCGGCTTTAGGAGGCGAAATCTATATCTTAATTAGTTATATCTTAACTAGTTCATATTAAGTTGAATGGACCAATTCTCGTTGAAATCGGACTCATAGAACCCGAGAAAATACATCCACCACCTGGAGATTAATATTCAGAAATGGTGGTAACCAAGGACTGAAAAAATGATACCAAACTTTATTTAGTGCCTGGAGAGCCTGGGAAGAATGTTAGAAAACATTTCGTTTGAATCGGACCAATAATAAAAATGTTACGATTTGGGGGTAGGGGGGAAGGGGGAAGTTTTAATTAGAGCATTAACGCGATATTTAAATTACGACCAGCACCCCTCCCCCCTCAAAATTAAACCAAGGAACTTTAAAATCAACAGTGTTCGTTAAATTTTGAAACAGAAAGAAAATTGTGCTTTTTTTGGTTTGACTTACAAATACAGTAAATTATCGTTGCCAATTTCTGATCAATTATTTTATTCTAAAATCAAATACATAAATGACGTCACATACATGAAAAATTCTAAAAATTGCATAAAACAAAACGAGAAAAATTCAAAAATCGCTGTTCGAATTCGGAATAATTTTTATTTAAAGAGGACAAAATTTACTTTATCAAAACTTTTCTTTACTAAAAGATTGAAATTGGATTCATATTAATAATCTAAAAAAAATCACCGCAAACCTGAAAAAATGTGTAACAAATTAAAGTGCCTGACTTCGTACGGAGCAATTTTTTCCATAAAAAAGATTTAATTATTTTTTGAACTTATTTTTATCAAGATTATGACTAGAAACTGTGAAAAAGGGTAAAAAATATTTCATTCATTGATGAAATTTTGGTAAATGGGGGATTTTGTGGTAAAATTTAGTGAAATTTGGCCCAATACGTAAAACGCGCTACAGAAAAATATATTGTATGTATCTTAATTTCCTTTTTACACTTCATACTTATGACATTGGTGAAGGCAATGAACTAAAATCTAAGAGATATTTTAAATGTTTCAAAACTTATAGCATATCGCACCTTTTTACATGCTGATTTTCTTAAAATTCATCGATGTCTTTCCACGAAAACATCCATAAAACAAAAAATATTTATTCTAAAATTAAATCTGTAGTTCATTGCCTTCACAATAGTACAAACAACATGCAATTTAAATTTCATAGTGATATTCTAATAACTTTTTGAGAAATCATGTTTTGCGTATGGAATTTTCATCAAAATTACATTTTCCAAAAAATGCATTTAAAGTTGAGATTAATGTTTTACTACAAGAATTTACACAGTAATATGCATCTAAACTTCACTGTTTTTATGAGCCATACTCTGTTTTTTTAGGTACTGAGCCTTTGTTTATTTCTAGAAGGCCATAGTTTTGCTTCCCCCTTCCCAGTTAGTACCTTTAATTAGTACTTCCGGTCCTTTAAACAGTACTTCCGGTTTGAATGACAGCTGTTGAGTAGTTTAAAAACCGCTATAACTCCAGTTCTATTTGTCATACAATAAAAATAAATGCAGTTTTGGGAAGGTAAAAAGTTGGGCTTTAATAAAATGTAATAATACCATTTTGACAATTTTGGTCGAAAACCCCTTTTTAAACGTAGTCCTTAAATTGACAAAATGACGATTTTGGACATAACTGAGGACGAATTGGAAGCAAGCAAGCAACCAATCAACCATTCCTGAAAAAATTTCTTAGTAGCGAAGGAAAAAAAATAGCTAAAATTTCAAAAATCGTTGTGCGAATTTCGAATAAACTTTATTGAAAAGAGGACAAAATTTACTATATTGGAACCGGATTCCTGTTAGAAAACATTTTGTTTGAATCGAAACAGTATTAAAAATGTTCTGCTTTGGGGTAATGGTGAATAGTTTTGATTAGAGCATCAAATTTGAAATAATTTGGAAAGTTATATGAAAAAATCGAGGCAAAAGGCGAAAAAAACATTAAAATTCTTATAAAAAATCAAATTAAATAAATCTAAATTAAAGTGATAAAAACATAATGCAAAAGGCTTAAAAATACCTTTTAATATACAGGGTGAATCTAAACTCTTGGGCAAAACTTTAAGGGGTGATAGTACACCAAGAGAAACAATATTAAATAGGAAACTAAAGGGTCCCAAACGTCTTCCGAAGGAGATAGGCGCCATTAAAGTTTAGGGTCCAAAATTTCAAATAATTATAAAAAACGGAAAAATTGGTCGATTCGTTTGCGGTTTTCGCTAAAATTATTCTTTATATCAGCATTTTTTTATAAATAAATTTTAAAGAAAAAGTTTTAAAAATGTCGATAGAGGGCGCTTTAGACTTTGGAGTAACGAACAACTATTTTTTACCGCTATTTTTTGTATCTGATTAAATGCTTTTAAAAGCTTAGACTTAAACTTAAATTTTGAGCTGAAAATATGAATCATTGGGAGTGGTTAAGTAGCGCAAACTCAGCTAGAAAATGTTTGCACTTTTTTTGCAAAAAAGTTTCAATTGTGTACAATTTGTGCAAAAAAAGTGAATATTTTTGAATATTTCAAAAAGTGTACACTTTGTGTGCACATTATATGCATTTTTTATGCATACAAAAAAGTGCATATTTTTTGTTTTCAAAAACTGTGCAAATTTTTTGCATAAAATAACTGCCTGTTCCGTGTTCGCAAAAAGTGTGCATTTTTTATGCACAAAAGTCTTTACTTTTTATAGATGTAAAAATTTCTATATTCCAAGTTTTGATTATTTCTATGCATAATGGTGCCAATTCAAATCTGTAAATTTTTTCAAAAGTGCATGTATTTCCTATGAGAATACAATATTACCTAAAAAGAAACATTTCAACATCACAGATTCGTGCCCCCCTTCCAGCAATATTTTCCTCCCTCACCCCCTCGAGGGATGTGAAGGTGGGGCTGGGGGGGGGATAAAACATATTTCACACTTTCTGTTCTTCTATGACCTGCAATTTGACTAATAATATAAGATTAAATTCTTTTTCAACATTTTTTAATAATAATTCAATGGGGGGGGGGGTAACCCCTTCATTGAATTGGACGTATGTACATATGTATATATTATATATATATTATAAAGAAAAATATAGCTTTAAAACACATATTTTACTGTACATTATTTATTTTTTTTAATAATTTTTTTTCAAAAAAAAAAAAAAAACTTTTGTTAAAATTTTAAGTTTTTAAAAATTACAAACTTAAATGAGGAATATCTCAAAATTTTCTTCTCGGTAAATTTTCAAAAATTTTAATTTTTTTTTAAATTTAAATTTTTAAGATTTGAAATTTTATAATTTTACCCCTCTCAAATGCACAGTTGGGGTATTCTACATCTCCCAGAGACAGTGAAAATGATCTAAATTACATAAAGCATATATTCTAAAACTAATTAAATAAAATTCCAACTGCTAATTTTTTGAACAGTGTGACAGGCCGACAGGAGTCGAGGATATATTAGTTTCCATCTGCGCGTGCGCGGTGCCTTTCCTTCTGTTGTCGAGATACATGAGGCAAGCGTAAACAAGAATTGTATATACAAGATTCTAACCCAATTTTTCTCGCCTGATGTTGTCTATTTTACAGAAAAAAGGTAAATTATTCAATTTTATGTTGTAATGTTCTCTAAAAAACATTGTAAATGAACGTTTGTTTTGAATAAAACCACCCTAATCCTAGTTATAAATGTTAGGCTTAAATGCTACGGCTTTTGGGGAAAAAAAAAAAAAATCTTTTAGCTGCTTTTAGCGGTAGTGCTTTTATCAATTTTCACAGTAACTTGTGATTTTCAGTTTAACTATTGCAGGGTTCATACAGACGCCTTACACTACTTAGAAACTCCATAGAAATTAAAAAGTTTCCAAGTAGATACTTAAACTCCTTAAATAAACAAAACAAAATACTTCTTAAATTATCACAAAGTATAATTTAGCGTTCAACAATGATTAAAGAAAGTAAAATAAGTATTCCCATGTTTATAAAAATGAAGTTCAAGTAATTACTGTCCTTCTAAGAAAAAAAAAAATAATCAAATTGTGTTTTTGTTTTGTTTGTACATACCCGCAAGTTTTCCCTTCAAAATTTGGTTTTTAAAATCTATCTGCATGTAATGTATGATGAGTATTTGAGAATTGACTGTCCTCTGTATCTGTAATATATGACCAAAGCTAAGATACTTGTTTTTATTTTACTTTAAAGTTAATATGTTTAAAAGAAAGCTATGAACAATATTAATATGATTATTTATTGAACTTCAACATGGGGTACAGTGGACCACCCACTCCTGGGGCACAGTGGTCCACAATCCACTCTGCTCCTGTAATGCAGAATGTTCAAAATATTTAATAATTGCTTATTTTCTATAAAGAAAGATTGTTTTAAAGTAGATTTAACTGTAAAATAAAGTAAACAAATAAAAATAACAATTTATTTAACATAGTAGGAAATATTTTGTTTTGTATTTACTGCCTTTGATAAATATAACTGTAGTCTAATTGTTGATGATTTTATTCAAGTAAGATTTATGAGACGCAAATTGAATGGAAATCAGTTTATTTCTTCTGAAACTGTAGATGAATCTGCTGTTGATGTCAATGATTTCATAATGTTGCTCTCAGACCCAAAATTATTTCTTGAAAATTCCAGGCTCAATCTTACTCATAAGTACTTAAGAATTTCATTTGCAAATTTTAATGTGAGCTGATTTTTTTGTATTTAAGTAATAACTTCAACTAAATTGCAATTGTTCCTGTATTAATCAGTTATTATTTTCAAAATATAATTTTTTTGTTTTTGCTTCAAAATTTATATTACTATGTTATTTTGTGGGTGAACGGGCAACAAAAAAAAAATTAGATTAATGAAAAATAGATTTATATTGTATTTTAGATAATACCTAATAGTGGTCCACTGTACCCCGGTGGGTGGACCACTGTACCCCGCTTCCGGGGTACACTGGTCCACTTCACAAGTGTATATAATTTTTTTTTTGAAAAATGTATTGAAAACTATGTTGTGAGAAAATTATGATGGATGTAAGAAGGTTTAAGGAATATTCAAAAATATTTTCATACAGATCGGTCAGTCTGTTAAAGAGAAAAAAAAATGTTTACTGAAAAAGTGGTCCACTGTGTACCGGTCTCCCCTACATAAAGTTTAGAACAGAAGCAGTATCTTATTAGTTATTTGAGCTTTTTATTAATCTTTCAATCAAGCGGTCTTGGAAACCAAAACCACTCACAGTATGTATGCAACAGTTTTTGTGACAGCAATTAAGGGTTAAACTGCATAAAGTAATAAAGGAACAGCTTTGTGATTAACCTGCTGTGTGCCATCTTGTTTTTTAAATCAAGACATATTTGTTTTGTTTCTCATTTCCTTTCATCCATATTTACTTATTATAAACACATTATTTAATTTTATTAGCTAATTTATTTATATTTAATAATATAAGTTAAAATGTTTTGATTTAAAAAATGAGATGGCTGACTGCAGGCAATATATCAAAACGTTTGTTTTGTTTCTGACCAGTGATAGAAATTGGGTAATGAAAGGTAGGTGTGAAGTGATGCTTACTGTAACTATCTTAGGCGTCTAATAAAAATTTCTAGTTGCAATTTCTAAAATTCACATAACTGTATCGTTATATGCTATTTTACAGAAAATTGTGAATATTTTGTTTTTATTTAAATTATTGAAGTTCATAATCTACAATATTATAATTATTGAAGCAACTGTAAAACTGATAAAGCTTTTTTAGTTAATACTACATTTTCAAATTTAACCCCTTAACTGCCAACGAAATCTGACAAGACCCCCCAATACCTTATTTTATCAGAGAATTCTGCGAATAAATAAGCTGAAGATAACTTTACTGGCATAGTGATAACAAAATACAGATGTTACCGTGAGCTAAATACGGAACTGGTAATGAAAAATGCCTTATTGGCACGCGGGTTTGCCAAACTTGTAAAAGAAGAATATGTTTTCTAAAGGCGTATATATACTCACGTGGCAGTTAAGGAGTTAATAGAAAAATGCACTTAACCATGTTAAACAAAATTTTATCCGTTGTTGATAATTACTTAAATTTAGCAAAAAAAAAAAAAAAAAAAAAAATTGTTAAAATGAAATCTAAAAGGACCACATTTGTGTGTGTGTTAACCATTAAAATAATAGTACCATCTTATCTGTTGGGACTGCATTATCAATTCATGTTAAGCAAAAATCCTCATTAACCCTTTTTATCCTGACGGTACTTATAAGTACCACTTTAACCCCTTCGCGACGAGAGTCTTTTACAGAATTTTTAATCTGTTACCACCGGTTTATCAAATGAGAAATTTTCACCTAATTGAATCTCAAAAATGCTATGATTAGATAAGAAAAATTTTACAAAAAAAAAATAATAATAACTGGTGGAAATAATCGAGGATTCTGAGCATTTAAAAAGTAGCTGGAAAATTAATTCAGGATATAAAGAATTAAGCAATTTAATGCTAACAATGCTTGACTGCATGTAGAGTGCACTGATGAAAGTCAAACAATACCCACTAATTCTAATAAAGTTAGATAATAAAATCAGGATTTCTTAACCGTCCTTCAGCTACATCATTTCACAAGGATTTATAGCTTTATCTGGACAAAAATCTGCTAAATTGGGTCCACACAGTTTTATCATTAATAAATCATTAACAATATCAGTGGATAAACGGTTATGTATATCATTTTTTATTAAATTAAACTGACTAAATCCCTTTTCACATTCAGCAGTGCTAAATGGCAGGTTCAATATAAAGTTTAGAAGTTTGCATAAATTAATGTATTCATTTGGATTTGCACACTCTGCTAAAAATCTCTCTCAAACTGTCTCGCATTAGAATTTATGTTTGGTGTCAGACCAAATTTTCAAAAGCGAGTGATTGGCTAAGTTAAACAAAAAATAAGTGTTAAAAAGGGTTGGGCATCAAATTTAACTCCCGGGAACAATTTTGTAGTCGTCAAATACTATGTAGTTGCATTTGACGACTGACTGCTAATTTCGAACAATGATTCTGACATAACCCAGTTAAATCAAAACATTTGTTTTGTTTCTGACATAACCCAGTTATATCAAAACATTTGTTTTGTTTCTGACATAACTCCCAGTTAAATCAAAACATTTGTTTTGTTTCTAACATAACCAAGTTAAATCAAAACATTTTAACTTTTATTATTGAAAATTATTTTCGAATTAATTGAAAATAAACTAAAAAATTATTTAAAAAATATAAAAATATGCTTTGATTTTGTTTGTGAAAATTTGTTGGGGGTGGGGGGGTGGGGGGGGGGGGGAACTCTGCTGCAGGAACCCTCATTCAAGGCCAAAACTAGCTCTTTTTTTTGTTCACAGGAGGTAAACATATTTTTTGAAGCCCCCCCCCCCCCTCCCCACTTAATTTTATTGACTAATTCATTTATATTTAATAATGAAAGTAAAAATATTTTGATTTAAAAAATGAGATTTCTGACCTTGAGTGATAAATCAAAACATTTGTTTTGTTTCTGACATAATCAATCGGGTCGAAATCATTTCTATTACCGCTGCAGAGGCAGTCAAAATTTTGAAAAAAAAAACCGGCAAAAATTTCAATTTTTCGTTTTTAAAGTTTTTAATTTTTATTATATGTCTAGAATTAAATAAATTTACATTATAGCTTGTAATAACTTATAAATGTGTAGTAATTTTGATCATGAGCATTGCCAACCAGGGGCGAGAGAGGCCCCCTCCCCCCTAAATTTGAGAGAAATGTGTTTTTTTAAGTGATTTTGGGGATTTTCCGGAACTTTTTAGAGATTTTTTGTTGGGAGGGGGGAGAAAAAGTGAAAATTGAGGGGGAATTTATGTAAAAGGTCGCCCCTACTAAAAAAATCCTTAAATTTACCATAAAATCGCAAAAATTTCTTCAAAAAGCCCTTTTTTCTAAAATTTAAGAGGGGCGGGCCCCTTTCGCCCTTGGTTGGCAATCCCGATCATCAAAATTACTAGACATTTATTAGGTATTACTAGATATAATGTAAATTTTTTTAATAGTAGACATATAATATGAATTTGAAAAAAAGTAAAAAACGGAAAATTGAAATTTTTGCCGTTTTTTTTTTCAAAATTTTGGCTGCCCCTGCGGCGGTAATAGAAATAATTTCACCATAATGACATTTTATTGGAACATTACTAACATCTTGATGTAGCTTTTGCATTCTATTAGAAATTGTATTGGTATAGTTGGATAATTTTTAAAAAAAATGCGTTTTTTTTTTAACTTTGCCCTCTGCGGCGGTAAAAGATATTTAAAAGATATTAACCATTTGGTGTAATATTTTGTGAATTTATTCCTTATTACCAATGGCAAATTTTCCGCACTATTACGTTTCGATTATATAAATTTCGGTTTTTTCAACCCACCCTAATAACCAAGTTAAATCAAAACATTTTAACTTCTATTATTAAATATAAATAAATTATTCAGTAAAATTAAATAATGTGTTTATAATAAGTAATTGTGGATGAATATTATTTTGGAGTTATTAATTTAAAGTAAACTAAAAAATTATTTAAAATATATAAAAATATGCTTTGATTTTGTTTGTCAAAATTTGTTGGGGGGGGGGGGGGAACTCCACTGCAGGAACCCTCATTCAAGGCCAAAATGCTGTTTTTGTTCACAGGAGGTAAACATACTTTTTGATCCCCTTCCCCTCTTCCTCCTCCACAAAGTAAATAATAGCCAACTTATTTTAATCATAAAGTACATAATATTTAACTATGTAATCAACTTTGTCAAGTATTTATTTGATAAAACCTCTGAAACCGGAATGTAAAGGAATATTAAAAAATATCGCAGTATATGGATTTCCTTCTTGGTATGTATAATTGTTGATACATATGTTTTAGCATATTAGTTAGTAATCTGTAACTTTTAAAATGTAATTACGAAAATTTTAAAAGCTTATAAAGTAAATTTAAATTACTATAAACTAAGGATGCACTGAATAGCGATTTTGGCCGAATACTGAATATTCAGCCCACAAGTATACCGAATATTCGGCTGGCCTAATATTTTCATATTTGAGACTAAAGTATTAAAAGTTAAATTATAAAACAATTTTACATAATATTTAACACAGATACTGCCATTTTATGAACCAGACCTTTTTACAAGAAGCCTGATTATTAAATTATGAAAAATTATGAATTTTATCGACCGAGCATGTAAAAATCAGGAATTTTTATTGACCAAGCATGTAAAAATAATGAAATTCATTGACCGGGCGTGTAAAAATAATTAATTTTATCAACCGAGCGTGTAAAAATCATGTATTTTATCGACCGAACGCATAAAAATAATGAAATTTGTTGACCGGGCGTGTAAAAAAAATTAATTTTATCAACTGAGCATGTAAAAATCATGTATTTTATCGATCGAACGTCTAAAAATCATGAATTTCATCGATCGAATGCATAAAAATCATGAAATTTATCGATTGCTGTGTAAAAAATCATGAATTTTGTTGATTATGCACAGAAAATCGTAAATTTCTTGGAACGGGCACATAAAAGCCATGAATTTCTTCAAACGGGTACATAAAAATTACGAATTTCGTCGAATGGATGCTGAAAAATTGCAAAATTTAGGGAAAAAGGGCAATCAGGAAATCCTGCATTTGGCCAGTTTTTAAAGTTTAATCGATGAATGGCGACTGGCGAGTGCTTATTTTCACCTTTACCCTGAAAGCTGCACATTATCTTCCATTATGTTTGTTTAGAAACTCTCAGTTTTGAAAAAGAAAACAATGTTCACGATCTTACATTTATGCATTATTAGTTCTTATGAATGTCATCATTAACAGTTAATTTTCTTAGTTGTTACTTTTCAAACAGGAAATACATAAATGTACAAGTAATCTCTCTTATTTGAATATAATTCTACTTCTTAATTTTCCGGGATATCTTTATTTATTAACAGTTAAAAATAAAATTTAACTAAATTTTTTGAAAATATTTTTAAAAGCCTGTTTGGTTGGGCCATATATAAAGATATTCAGCAAAACTGAATAGTTTGATATTTGGTTAGGCCGAGTGCGACCTATTTTCAGCCTAATTAAATATTTGTAGTATGGCCGAATACATACCAAATATTCTGTGCATCACTAGTTGTAATTTTCCAACTGGACAAAAAATGTCCGGGCCAAGAATTTGAATAATTGTGTTAAAATTAATCTAGAGTAAATTTCTAGTTTGAGATTTGGAAAATGTTGTTCAAAATGTTTTTGAAAATGACCCGGAGTGAGTCAAAACATGTCGAACAACCTAATAAAAGTTATATTTGTATTATGTTGTTAATTTACATCTTTTTAGCATTTAAAAGAAATACAATATGCAGTTGTTGCATCTGTTTTTTTTTAGGGTGGGGGGGAGGTATGAGAGGAAAAAGCCAAATATTAAAAAATATGTAGAAGATACAAAAAGAAGCTACTGGGGGGGAAACGAGCAGGGCGCTTTTACAATATCATTATCTAAAACGGACAGGGTGCATCGGCAAGTTTAAAGGAAAAGGGCAGGGTGCAGCACCCTTTGAAAAACATCAAATAAGAACACTATGTAAAAATGATCTTTTATTTAAAAATTAATTGAAAATCAAATTTTTCGTTCACATTCACACACAAACATTTAAAAAAAAAAAAATACTGTTCAAGCTTCCTAAATTTTATATATTTCTTCTGACAACTACTTCTTCCCTTCCCCCCTTTCCTCTAGCAACTCTGAATATAAATTGGCTGAGCAAAAATTACACAAAACATAAACAAAATTCACATAACAAAAAAAAATCTAATTAAAATTTTGGATTTTTTTTTTTTATGGTCCTTCCTATTATGCAACTTTATTAATAATTTCTCAGCTCTGCACCCAACAGTCTGAGCCTTTGAGGTTAATATAGATACATAGTTACACACATGCATTTTTAATAGTATAGATAGTAAATTTCAAGTTTGAGATTTGAGAAATTGTTTATATGAACAACATTTTCCAGTTTGTCCATATATTACACATGAAAATAAGTGAATTTTAACTATTATTTTTTCCTGTAGAAAAACAAACTACTTAATAAAATCTAATATTGAATTCTTATATTTATGTAATGTCTGTAAAGTAGTTCAGTTTGCATATTTTTGCATGATTTATTTATTTATTTATTTATTTTCTTTTTTTTTACACAGGAAACAAACAGGATACAGCTTGAAATTGATGTGATAAAAGTAAATCATCCAAAGATACACCTCCACAATGTGACTGTCAGACTGTCAGAATTTATTTTGTTTAAATCTAAAAGCAAGAAAATTTAAAGTCCGGAACATTTACTGTATACATTACATTACCCCTGAACAGAGTACCATTAGTTTATTATTTATGTTGTGATTTCAAATAAATGCAGCAGCTGTACTGCAATGGTCATTTTTTTTTTGTGTGTGCTGTGGTTTCTTTCACATTTTCCCAACAGCAGCTAGATTTTAGCAGTCGTCTATCAAAGCTCTTTGCAATCAGAAAAATGATTGCATCTCCAGTTGCAACAATCAAAATTTTCAATGACTGGATTGGAAGTGAAATGATGAGAAAAAGCTGATCGCTCTTGTGTAAATAAACAAAAATAAGTAAAGTTGATTTTTTTTTTTTTAATGCCTTTTTCTAAGTTCAAATACATTAGTTAAAACATTTTCAACTAATAACTGGAATTTAGTGCAGCTCTTTTCAAGTAAGTGTAATAATTTTCTCTTATTGGGTTTTAACAATATTGGACATGTTTTTTACTGTATGCAGTGTTATATTTAATTATAAAATTTACATATTTAAATTTAAGCTTATTATCTTTTTCCGCATGTTGGTGAACTTGTACCATGTCTGATAAAATTATTGTTCATAATCCTATGTATAATTATGCATCTTTCCAAAAGTGGGTTTATTATACATTGATAGCTGTAAATTTCATAGTAAGCTGAATCTTGATTTAAATATATGCTTAAAATGTTCGGTATGCAAAAAATCTACTTGAAGAAATGCACAAAATCTGAGGTGCCATATACGCTCAGATTTTGTGCACTTTATATTTTACACATTTTTTTGCATGCCAAAAATATCCTAAATTGTGCATTTTTTATGCATAATCAGAGTCTCTGATTATGCAGACATTACATAAATACAGACATAAATACAGTTACAGACATTACATAAATATAAGAATTCAATATTAGATTTTATTAAGTAGTTTGTTTTTCTACAGGAAAAAATAATAGTTAAAATTCACTTATTTTCATGTGTAATATATGGACAAACTGGAAAATGTTGTTCATATAAACAATTTCTCAAATCTCAAACTTGAAATTTACTATCTATACTATTAAAAATGCATGTGTGTAACTATGTATCTATATTAACCTCAAAGGCTCAGACTGTTGGGTGCAGAGCTGAGAAATTATTAATAAAGTTGCATAATAGGAAGGACCATAAAAAAAAAAAAATCCAAAAATGCACAATTTAGGAATTATTTGGTATGCAAAAAATGTGTAAAATAAAAAGTGCACAAAATCTGAGCGTATTTGGCACCTCTGATTGTGCATAAAAACTGCAAAATTCAGGGATTATTTCGTATGCAGAAAAAGTGCACAAAATCTGAGCGTATTTGGCACCTCTGATTGTGCATAAAAACTGCAAAATTTAGGGATTATTTCGTATGCAGAAAAAGTGCAAAAAAAAAAGTGCACAAAATCTGAGCGTATTTGGCACCTCTGATTATGCACTTTTTGTGCACAATTCAGTTTGCACTTTTTTTGCACAATTCAGTTTGCACTTTTTATACACAAGTAGAGGTGCCAAATACGCTCGGATTTTGTGCACTTTTATTTTTGCACTTTTTTTGCAAACTTTTTCTAGCTGGGGAGCTGTGTTCAGGAGTTGAAATTTGAACCCCCCCCCCTCCCCCCTGAACACAGTTCAGTTATTCCCGATCTTGGTGTCGTAGACCAGGCAGAAACTACTACCCCCTACACGTAAAATAAACGATAGAGGGATGACAAAATTAAATAAAAAATTATTTTAAAAATAAATTTTAAAGATAAAGTTCAAAAATGCCGATAGAGGGCGTTTTAGACTTTGGAGTAATGAACAACTATTTTTTATCGTCGACTCCGACGAGGACCTGGTTGCGAGGATTTCCGTCGTAACAGGCGATATCCGGGAGATGCCCGGGGTATTCACTAATGTTCGCAACTCCCTCC
The DNA here is from genome assembly GCA_963931845.1 of Maratus michaelseni. Classification (NCBI taxonomy): domain Eukaryota; kingdom Metazoa; phylum Arthropoda; class Arachnida; order Araneae; family Salticidae; genus Maratus; species Maratus michaelseni. The sequence continues at coordinate 4,456,489 of OZ007586.1, read as the reverse complement.
GCCGGCGGCGCGAGGCCTGCATCGTTGCTGGTAGGTACTCTTTCGAGCAGTTTTTGTGATTCCTCACGAACATCATGCGTGTACCATTTTCTACGTGTCAACCTTCATCCATATTGCGCACTATATGCGTACATCAAATTGTTTCTTTTTCTTTTGCGCGGAGAAATTGCTCATGTCTGTTATGAATAAATTTTCTATTTAATTTTGTCATTACTCTATCGTTTTATTTACGTGTAGGGGGGTAGTAGTTTCTGCCTTGATTAATTTTGATACAATTATTCAAATTGGTAAAGAAATCATGTGAGTTGTAATTTTCCCACTGCACGGAAAATGTCCGGGTCAGGATTCGAACCTGCGATCTCTTGGCTGAAGCTTCCATGCTCTACCAACTGAGCTGTCCCGGTTGAATCTGGATGAATTATGCCCTCCAGATTCAACTGGGATAGCTCAGTTAGGAGTGCATGGCAGCTTCAAGAGATCCCAGGTTCGAATCCTGAACCGGACATTTTTCGTCCAGTTGGAAAATTACAACTCATATTGTTTCTGACTGCTCTACGACACCAAGATCGGACTGTGTTAAAGAGTGGGAGGGGGGGAGGGAGGTTTTTCAAATTTCAACTCCTGAACGCAGTTCAGTTTGTGCTACTTAACCACTCCCAATGATTCAGATTTTGAGCTCAAAATTTAAGTTTAAGTCTAAGCTTTTGAAAGCATTTAATCAGATACAAAAAATAACGGTAAAAAATAGTTTTTCGTTACTCCAAAGTCTAAAGCGCCCTCTATTGGCATTTTTTGAATTTTATCTTTAAAATTTATTTTTAAGAAAATACTGATATAAAGAATAGTTTTAGCTAAAACCGCAAACGAATCGACTAATTTTTCCGTTTTTTATAATCATTGGAAATTTTGGACCCTAAACTTTAATTGCGCCTATCTCCTTCGGAAGACGTTTGGGACCCTTAGTTTTCTATTTAATATTGTTTGTCTTGATGTGTACTATCACCCCTTAAAATTTTGCCCAAGAGTTTAGATTCACCCAGATGATCATTCTGATTCAAGAAGTCGCCGTTAAAGCGCATGAAACCTATGTCATCTATATATTAAACTTTATTTTTAAGCCTTTTGTTATCACTTTAATTTAAAGTTAACAAGTGATTTTATAATATTACTTGAGAAAAATCTAATCAAAAATTCCAAAATCGGGCTTCAAGGTGCAAAACTACATACATAGAGGTTTATAGCTTTTTTCCTTATTATTATAAGATGTACATTAGATACTGGGTGAGATCTCAATTGATGGATATACTCCTAATATATTTTATTTTAGAACTATATGACAATTTAATAAAACAAGAAACACCCTCTCCTTACATTTGAAAGAATTCGGAAATAAAAAACGTATTGAGAGATGGAAACATAAAAAAACTTTTTGGTCATTGCACGATATTTTGGTTTGAAAGGTCTTTTTTCATTTCTTTCATCTATGCTAATAAAATAATCTTCTTTGTCTGCCTGTATTCTATGTGCGATGGCTAGCCAAATCTACCACACGTAAAAATATCAAAATGCTAGGGGGATCAGCCCTCTACTCGCCAACCCCCGTCAATTCACATTCGCTTCGCTTGCCCCTTTTAGGTAGATTTCGTAACAAATTACATTCTCACCTAAGTTGGAAATTTTGAAACATCTACGCCGATCATGAATCCCAGAACCCAAAAGTTTATCTATCTATCTATCTATGTCGTTTTTTTCTGACCACGATAACTGGAAAAATTCTGCATAAATCTCTTCCAAACTGATACATAAAATCAAGGGTCATAAAATCTCGGTCAAGTTCGTTAATGGGCAAAATCGAACCAAGGGGGGGGGAAATGGGGGGGGGGGGCTTTTTGTGAAAACAGAAAAATCCTCATAATTTCTTTATTATTATACGTATCGAATCCATTTAAAGTTATTATTACTTCTAGGAAAAGGGCCGAAAATGTATGTATGACAGATTTTTGATATAATTAAAAATGGCCCCAAGGGGGGGGAAAAAGGGGGGTTTTAGGAGGAAAAAAAATCATAGCTTCGTCAATTCACAAGATATCAAATCCGCGTAAATTTATTATTAATCCTCTTAGTATTATCTAAAACTTTTATATTGACAAGTTTTTTATAGGACCAACCGTTATAGCAAAAAAAATTAAAAACAAAAAAAATCCCTGCCGGCTCCGCCTGCAAACAAGTTATTTTTCGAAGTAGGCGGTTCCAACTCCCGCATCTTTTCGAAACTGATACATAAAATCAAGGGACATAAAATCTCGGTCAAGTTCGTTAATGGGCAAAATCAAACCAAGGGGGGGGGGGGGGGGGCTTTTTGTGAAAACAGAAAAAAAAACCCATAATTTCTTAATTATGATACGTATCGAATCCGTTTGAAGTTATTATTACTTCTAGGAACAGGGCCGAAAATGTATGTATGACAGATTTTTGATATAATTAAAAATGGCCCCAAGGGGGGGAAAAAGTGGGTTTTAGGAGAAAAAAAATCATAGCTTCGTCAATTCACAAGATATCAAATCCGCGTAAATTTATTATTAATCCTCTTAGTATTATCTAAAACTTTTATATTGACATGTTTTTTATAGGACCAACTCTTATAGAAAAAAAAAATCCTTGCTGGCTCTGCCTGCAAACAAGTTTCGTTTCGAAGTAGGCGGTTCCAACTGCAGCATCATCGCAAAAAGGTCATTTCTTCCGCAATTCCCGACAAACAGGCACCCCACGTTCTGCGTCTTCGAAATCTACCTGTGCCTGTAGGCCGAGCCGTCAGGGATTTTTTTTATTTTTGCAGCAATTCTAGCCGGAGTAAGTACTACCATTAATCATTTTAACGTATGAAATTGGCAAATTTTTTTATGTAAAAAATAAGTGAAAACTTCGTTGAAAACACAATTAAAAATGCATTTAGTTGGTGCTACCAATGGGCATAAACCATTGAAATACTATGAAAATAGGATCTTGGAACCACAATTAGTTTAAAACTCATTGCACCTATAATATTGTACAGCACGGCTTAGATTCATTTAAAAAAAGATTAGGAAGATAGTTATATATATCATCAATCATTGTTTAAATTTCGTTCGACATTTTACTGTTCTAATTGATTATAGATTTTTGTAAAAAATAAATTATGTTTTACTTCATCAAGACAGCAACAGATGGCAGCAGGTGCAATCTAGACAGTTGATATTTTTATTCTCTCCGATTTTTGTGTGAGTGAAATTTGTAAATAAATTCTAAACAAGAGTTGAAAATTCAATTGAAATTAACGACACTGCTCATAAATTAAAATGAGAAATCATCTCAAACGCTTTGGATTACGCACATGTTATTTTATTTTTAATAATTGCTAGTTTGAGTTTCACTACTCTCACACTGGTCGCCATATTGAATATTCTGGAAACTACGGTTGTTGCCAAACGATAAGATAGAAATTCAGCCTTATTTCCACGCCACGTAAGAGAAATATATATATAAATGTATACCTTTTCCCGAATGGCCTTGATCTAAGGAACTCAAATAGAGTGTCAAAATTGGATGTTACCATTTGAAAAATCGAAGTTTTAATCTGCAGACGACGACTATTGCAAAATTTAGATTAATATTATTGTTCTGAGTCTAAAAGGCACATTTGTTTGCGGGTACATCCATTTTTCCATTTTCAAATTCTATAAAATACTGATTTGAGCTTAGTTGGAAATAATCCGATTTAGTTTATTCATTTTAATAAACGGACGCTTTCTATCTTCTAACGCACTTTGTAAAATTCCGATAAAATTCTTTGGAAGGTGAAATTTAAGGAGAAAACAAAATTAATAATCAAGAGCTAACTAAGAGATTTTTGTGTGAAAGCTAACCATCCCATTCAAATCCCGCACCACCTGACTAAGAAAGCTTACAGTTGCAAACATTTGTATAGAAGAATAGCACAGAGTGTAAAAGAAATTTTAGTTTTGCTTTAAAGGCTTTGCCGTAAAGACTGTCCGGTAACAAAGTATATTAGCGCTTTAAAAGCACCTGACGGGTGCTAGGTGGGGCTACCCTAGTGTGTTTCAAACATGTTCTATCGGATGTAAATCTGGAGAATATTCGGGGTACTCCATCCGGTCGATTTCTTAACCCTCAAGATAATGCCACGATATGCTCTAACATTTAAGAGGGCCTCAAAATGACTGTAAAATGGGACCTCTAAATTCTACTTTTTAAAAAATTTTGTGAACATCCACACTACTTCAGAAAATTTATCTAAATGTGGTTAACTAATCATACAAAAACTATACATACTACAAATATAAAGTAAAAATAACAAGAACGGAAAAGCATAGATTATGTAACACTTTCCAACGCTTCCAAAATCATTTTTGAAATCATTACCGTTTAATAAGCTGAAAGACAACAATTTGGAAAACGCATAACATATTTAAAAACGTAATTTCAGGCATTTCCAACATATACAATATTCGGAAAAATATCCGAATACTTTTATTCAGCCCTGTATATGATCTATAGATTTGAATATATATACTACACAGCATGCTAAATTTTATTTCAGTTAAGAAACGCGTAGCACAGTTTAAAATTCTCCTTCTGGAATTTCTGTCAATAAACGGAAACGTGTTCGTGAACTTTTGTGCAACCCTGTATATGACATACAGAATTTATACACGCCAAGTAATAGACAAAAAGTGAGTTAAATTTAAAATCGCGTTCAGCAACTTAAAACGCACTTCCAGGAAATATTGTTAACAGACAGTAGAGAATTTTTTTGTGTGTCCCTGTAAATGAACGATGACTGCTATACACACAATATTCTGTAGTAAGCCTCTTGTAATGCACCTTAGTGATATATATAAATGTCAATGCGTTTAAAATAGTGAAATATTATTTGAATAAACCGCAAACGATTTTTCTCCATAGACGTAATGTAACGGAATTCTTTTGACTGTCCCTGTAAAGTAACTATAAGTGCTATGCACACCCTATTCCATATTAAGCTTCATGTAATGCACCTTAGTGATATATATCAATTACAATGTATTTGAAATTGTGTAACATCATTAAAATAAACCGCAAATGATTTTTCCCCACAGACCGTAATGTAACGGAATTAGTTTTGAGTGTCCCTGTAAAAAAACTATAAGTGCTACACACTTCAGTTAAAATAGGGAACATGCTGTATATAACTACAACAATATATAAAAATTGCAGGGCAATCCGAGCATATTTACGGGAGTTAGAGCACGGCCAGACGGCCATGTGGCAGACAAACCGAAGTCATAAAAACTTTTCAACTAGGTTGGAAAGTGTTAAAAGGGGCTGTTTAATGAAATATAATACTTTGAGCTTGTATCTTTGACGAGTTTCCATGTATGAAGATTTTACTTAATCTTGTTGCTGCGAAAACAATTGGACCATTTTTGTAAGCAATTGTTGGCAAATAGTGGTTCTGAGATTCCGTTGTGGCATTGTCGCCGTCTTTATACCATCTCTAGATTTTTGACATGACGCTTTTAACTACGGTTAGGTTGTTTAAAAAAAAACATACGTTTACTTAACCATTAACCTATTTTTACAAGAACAAAAAATTTTGCATCAAGCATAGATTATGAATTACTTTCCAACATATCCAGAAAACTGTAACGAAGCTTCACAGTTAAATAGGTGAAGTAAACACGCATCAAGAAAGAGAACTTGGCTCCAGTACGTGGTACTCCAATCACGAGAATCTCTGCACCACTACATCTGGGCGCATTTCGCAGCGGTTTCTTTGCAACAGCCCTCTTTTATGCAGTATGTTACTCACAGTATAGCTAGATAATCGAACTCTTGTTGCTGCGAAAATATCCCTAACAATCGAACTATTTCTGTAAGCAAATAAGGGTTCTGAGGGTCATTTTTCATAAACCATGTCTTTATACCATTTTTATACTCTTGACATGACACTTTTAACTAACTTTAGGAACCATACACTTACTTAATCATTTTAAAAACCTAAAACTATTTTAACAACAACACTTCCAACACATCCAGAAAACTGTAACGAAACTTCACAGTTAAATAAAGTGAAGTAAACAGTTTAGAAAACATATAACACATTTAAAAATCCAGTTTTACTCAAAAAGGGAGTCGAATTATTTTGTACTGCCCTGTATATGATCTTTAGATTTCCATATGAGGAAGTAAGTTTCAAACTTCGCCTTATCAAGAAAATGAAATTTTGGGAAATCTCGAAAAACCTAACTGCTTCCATTGGTTCTCATTGTAAACAAAGATTTTACAATACCAGAAATACATGCTAAAACCAGATTTTTTCGTATTGTAGCGTTTTTCTATGCAGATTTACCAGTAGAATAGATTGATAGAGAAAACATGATTTCTTTAATTTTGGATATAAGGCGAGTTTTGAAGATCACGTCGTTATATAGTACATAGCATGCTAAAATTTAGTTCAGTTAAAAAATTCATTTTTAGCAATTTTCGCCAAAAGATGGAAATGCTCTCTCTATTTTTTTTTGTACAGCTCTGTATATTATATAAAGGATTTTATACACATCACATATTAAGCTAAAATTTAATTCAGGTCAAAAACTTAAAACACACTTCCATCAATTACCAACCATAAACGGCAATGTATCTTGTTCGTTGCGTGGCCCTGTATATGAATTTATTTATATTCCACAAAAATCTATTAGTATACTAAATATAGTTCAGCAGAAAAATGCATAATACAATTAAAAACTACCCTTAAGCCCTCCCATAGGCAGTAATACTTACGAATTCCTTTGTGTAGCCCTGTATAATGATCAACAGAATGTATGCACATCACCACGTACTATGCAAAAATTTAGTTAAACGTAAAACGCAAACCAAAGTTGAAAACGCACATCCAGCAATGATCGCTCATAGAGAGTGCTGTAATCGAAACCTTTTGTATGCCCCTGTAAATGAATGCTAGATGCAATGCACACCTTACTTTTCAGTGTGCAAGTTATATTGCATGTCAGTAATGCATATAGGATTTCATTATGTTTGAAACAGTGTAACATTGTTAAAATACACTGCAAACGAGTTTTGCCCGTATACTATTATGTAAGAGAATTCTTTTGTGTGACTCTGTAAACAACAAAGGCTTTGCACCTCATATTCTAGAAAGCATGTTATAGTACACTTCATAAATGCACATCAATTTCAGTATGTTTGAATTGGTTTAAGATCATCAAAATCCACTTGAAACGATTTTTTCCCATTGACCGTAAAGTAATGGAATACTACTGACTGTACTATAAATGCCATATAATTAATTTTTAATAACGTCAATAACGTATAAAAATTACAGGGTAATCCCAATATATTTACACGAGTTACGGAACGAAAACACTTTTCAACTACGTTGGAAAGTGTTAAAAACTATGAACAATCAGTAAATTAACATAAAGTGAAATTTATTGGTCAGTCATATATTTTGGCTTCCTAATATATAAATATATATATATATATATATATATATATATATATATATATATATATATATATATATATATATATATATATATATATGTTATAGTGATTTACTATGGCATATTAGAAGGATGTTTTGTTACAATACACTGTTCAAAATTTGCAACAAACTGCCCAGTCATTCGACGGTTACATAATCGTAATGTAATGCTATTCTGACCATATTATTGTCTATATTATGGTCAGAATAGAGTTAATTGGCGGTTATTGAACCGTTTTCTATAAAAACTGGACAGTTTGCTGCAAATTTTTAACAGTGTATGGTCCATGGGAAAAACTATTTGAATGATGTTATACTATTTAAAACATAATGAAATTGATATTGCAGTAAAACATGCATTCTGTAGAATGGAAAATGTTTATCATACAAACGAATTCAATTCCATAATGACCTAAGGTGGAAATCGTTATTAGACTATTTCAAACATAATGAACATTACTGACAAGGGAACCACTTGTAGTGCATTTTGTAGACCTATACATAAAAGTTAGAAAACCGATCAAATTTCTCTGCTAAAATTGATATTTTACCCTGTATATATATACAGGGTTTTCATATACATTAAGAGGTGATAGTACACATCCAAACAAACAACTTTCATCAAACAATGCATGGTCGGAATTAAAACGCAACGGTGTTAGAGGGCGCCGAAGGTGATAAAAACACACAAAGAACAATTAAGTGACCAAAGCAAGTTTAAAGACATGTGATTACAATAAGTGTTCAAAACAGTGATCGGCAGTGTCTATGCATGCGGCACAACGGCGAAGAAAGGATTGGCGAACTTTCTGAAAACAACAGGCATATCGTGCACTTCCCCTGCAGTGGCCGAACGTCTGGTGACGAGGTCTTCTGCAGATTCAATGGGGATCTCATACATAAGAGTCTTCAGCTGTCCCCTCAAAAAGAAATCGAGACATGAAAGATCTGGCGAGCGAGGTGGCCAAGCTACAGGACCATCTCGCTCAATCCATCGGTTAATGTTATATTCACACAGTTTCGCATGTCTCGTACATAATGGCCATCTTGCTTGAACCACTTTACCCGCCGGATGTGTGGGGGAACGGCGTTCAACATGTCTGGCAGCACCAAGCATATTGAATAAACATGAGGTATTTTTTCCCATCACAGCGTTCTGGCAGAAGATAAGGTTCGAGTACGTAATTTCCGATTATTCCTGCGCAAACATTGGTAGAAATGCGTCGCTGATGAGCATGTGAATAAGTGGCATGTGGATTTACATCCGTCCATACATGTTAATTGTGGGTGTTGAATGCACCTTCACGCGTGAAGATACATTCACGTGTGAAGATACATTCACGTGTGAAAATACATTCATCCGTGAAAAGCACAGTTTCCCCAAAATCTGAATTTACCGTAACCAGCGGGCAAATTCCATACTACGAGGATAATTCCTTTGAATCGGTTCCTAGGCTCGTTGAACATGATAAGGATGCAAACGTTCAGCCGTGTCATGATAAATGTAATTGCGTAGCCACTGCTCGTGTACTTGTACTTGGATGATCAGCCACCCTGTACAGAATGGCTTCGTTCCGTCTGCCTTTGCACGACTTTCATCCGAGAAAGGATCCCGTCTCACACAACTGTCGGGAAAACGCTCTCCGTACAATCGGTAAGCCTCTGAGTCATTTCAATTTCCAGTTGATAAAATCTATATCAGCCTTTTAGCTATTAGTGAAGGGCAAAATCTTCCGATACGTTCCTACCGCAATTGACAGTTAGAGGCGAAATTTTGCATAAGCGTTCTTCTTCTTCCCCATATCACAATTAGTTTTCGTTATTCTCCCGATAACTCGCAACAGGAATGGAGTTTTAATGTTTGCATACACCAAGTTTCCAAATGCGCCAGCACCTTTGCGTTTTATTTCCGACCCTGCATTATTTGATGAAAGTTGTTTATTTGGATGTGTACTATCACCTTTTAAAATTTTGCCCATCTTTTAGGAAAAATCCTGTTTTTTTTTTCCCTTTCATTTTTTTATTATTGGATTTTTAATTGTTAATTTTACGCCAAAAGCGAGTTAAGTAGCCAAATAGGGTGCTACGAATCCAAACCACTATTCACACAAAGCAGACGACTATGACATTTGTCCAGGGTTTGCGAGAAAAATTTTACTGTAACAAATAATGCCAATTTCGCACCGCCAAAAATGCAATTATAATGTTGTATTCTTTCAAAATCAAATGAGTAGGTTCTTGAAAGAATTTTTCAATATTTTGTACTCATTATTGACTAATTTGTACTTTTCAAATAAGTGGTCTCAAAAACTGCATTTTCAGAAAGTTTAAAATGAAAAAATAGGATCTCAAAGTTCGTAATATAGGGCTTTAAAATGGGATTATTACTGTAGAATATAGAGTACGTTCCAAGAATTGAGTTATTGCTGGAAGTTGCTCGCATGCTGCATGATGCGTATAAAATCTATAGATCCTATATAGGATTACACGAAATACTGTCTAAGGGCACGAATTGCTTAATGGTGGTATTTAATTGAGTAATGCAATTCTATTTAGTACCCAAAAAGATGTTTCAATAAATAAATAACATTCCCATGTATCCAGTTAAATTTAAACATAATATGTAGAGTGAAGAAATCAATCATCCCTTATGGAACTCTCACTTCTTTTTTAGTATTAAATAGAATGTGTGAAATACAAATTTGAACATATTTGAAAACTCAATATCAGGAATTATCATTAATATCCGATTGCAGCCCTATATAGGACATAGAATGCTTTACTTCAGTTAGAAAACGCGTATATGCCCTGTACACACCCACTAAATTAAAAAAGTTCCTGCAATAATTGAAAAACCGAATTCTTTTGGGTTTCAACGACGCAATCTTCTATAGTGATAGATATCATATGTTTGAAATATTGAAACATTATTGAAACTAGGGAATCGAACCCGCAGAAAATATGCGAAAACCATTTTTTTCTAATTATAATACATTTTCCATAGCCAATATATACATTTTAAACTGATTCATTAACAATGCCAAAAGAATTTTTAGAAGAAAAATATCAGTAATACATTCAAATAAAATTTTTAGGGAAATTATATTTGAATGAAATTTAATAAAGCGATACTTTTGTATTAGCCACATGAAAGAAGTTAATGGCCAAAGAAATCGTCCAAGATTTCGCTGCTTACTGCGGGCTTTTTTATTCTGAAAATTTCAACTGTTTAAGCGCATAGTTCGAAAACATGCCTGTTAAATTTGCATTTTATTTATGTTATATTATTATTTATATTTAAATTTTTATGAAGTTTAAATTTCGTTCTGTAATATTAGGCGGGAATAAATGCGGAACTATTTATATTATTTTAAATGCAAATTGATTAATCTTTCGCAATCGGGCTGCACGTGATAAAGATAGATTTAAAAACAATTCATGCTTCGAAATTATTTTAAAAACCATACAAAATCAGTAAATTCAAATACAGTTTTCAAAGAAATTGCATTTTCCCCCTATTTTACAGTGTAAAAAATTGAAATTGTGCGATGTTTAGAAGTTGTGAAAATGCAGTAAAAACGAAATTTATTAGTCAAATCGTTGCTACCATCAAAATTACTTCAGCAATAATCAGAGATGTGTTTGGTTTATAATATAGATTATTATTAACATTAAACCATATTCTTAACAACATCATTTATATGTGACATCATCCCTTGACATGGACCCGATTAAGTAAGATTAGCATCAAAATTTAATAAAACAATTTTATTTTATATGTTTGAATCCAACATATGAAATCAAAATAAGTTCTCATTTCACCATATCTATCGTATACATATTAAAATCATTTTAAGACTTTTCAGTGAATATAATGAAATATTTTCTTTTTAGCCTAATTTTGTTTTTCGTAATACTTGACAGAATTTTACCTAGTTTTATTAATTTCTCTTATTAATTCTTATTTCTTTTATTAATTCGGCAAATTCAGATTACTTACTAATGGCACATGTAGATGTTTCGTTCAAATTCAGCGGTATTTTCAAAGTTGAATGTGCTGATCTAATAACAAAGCTGTGATCCCAGAACATGCAACAGCTAACGCAACCGTATTATATGATCTCACCTTTTTTAAAACTGCATTAAGTAAAAAACTTTTGCCAGTGCCGCCTGGCGCGTCAGTAAACTAAATCATAGAATTTTCATTACAAACTGCAAACAAAACTTCATCATAAATTGATTTTTGATCTGGATTATCCTGGCGCTATATAGCGATAATAACTGACGATAATAGCCAAATATTGTTTGTATCACAAACATTACTTACATGTTTAAATCAAATAATTTTGATTTATAAAATTATCGATCATCAAAACGTTTATTATTATATTTATGTTATTGTACTCCTTTTATTTTATATAAAATCAGAAACAGATTTTTTTTATTTTACTTTTTAAGGTGTCTGTATTATTTTCTAAATAATAATAGCAATTTCTATTCCTTAACCAACGATAATATGCTGTCGGCAAGAGGGAAAAAATTACCAATGGTAGTAGTAGGAAAATAACAGTTCAAACTCAGCAGGCGCACTGTAAACTGAAATGTCTGAAAATCAGACATTTAAGTGTCTGAAACGGATGGTTCAAAAAAGAGACACTTTGAAGTGTCTTAAAATTTTAAGACATTTGTACGTGTCTTATTTTCAGACATTTGAAGTGTCTGAAATAGCGCCATTTTTTTTACCCGGGCAAACAGAATGTAAAATAAATTGCAAAAAATGTGAAGTGCTGCCATCTATTGTATCATTTCGATTACAGAAGGATAATCTGAAATCCTCATTCTACTCACGATTGGGTTCGATCTCGCGTCCTTCTGTTTACGAGACTAACGCCTTAACCAATCAAGCCATCAAGACACGTGAAGGATCTGGTTTTAAATTGAAGTAATGAGATGACTCGGTAGCGTGGTGATATTTTTATAGAATTAATTTATATATTTCTGAGAAATTAAAAAATTTTGGTAAGATTTGGTAAATTTCAAATGATGGTTAAAATTGTACAATTTTATTATTTATGTGGGGGGGGGGGGAGGATATATGAATGATACATATTTTCAATTCAAATAGTATAAATTAAGTGATTAAACATATAACAAATTATAACACCTTGTAATTATATACCTCTTTTAATTGCTAAAAGGCGTAAAATAAAAAGATTATAAAGAGTAAAATAAGTTTTTACAGAAAAAAGAGAATAATACCTGATATTAAGTATAATAGAAAACCACAGTCCTGGCAAGATAATATCAAGAAGAAAGCATCCAAATAAATTTCAATGAAAGTAAAATAATTTTTCCCCTGCAACCTATACTATCAATCCATTATAAGGGAAACCATAGAAGTTGTAACACGTAAAAATGCAATATGTAACGATGCAACATTTTAACTTACCAAATTTGCTTGTCATTTAACTTACAAAAATTGTGACTCGAGTTATCCTATGGTTACAAACATGGAAATAAACATCCAAGTAAAAAATAGAAAATAAATAACGTGCATAATTTAAAAAATACGTGAAAAATTAAATGATAGCATTACAAATGATTCCATAGATTGTGCAATTATAGAATATTCTTATTTGTGTGATAATGACTCAGATTGAGCTGAAACATGTCAACAGTGTAATAAAACTTATTTTACTGTTTATAATATTTTTATTGTACACCTTTTAGCAATTAAAAGAAGTATTAAATGTGATTATTAAAAATATTAGGGGCGGGGTAATTTTTTCTGCGTACTTTCTGACACATTTTCCGACTCATTTTTTAACGCAAAGACAGGATATTAGCTGTTGAAACGATTTAGGATCGTAATCAGTGTTCCATTTTCTTAATAAATGAATTACTTTTCGAATTATATGCAGATTCTGACTCTCACTTCTCGCTCCGAAAATTTGGTTTAAAACGCCACCTTTGACAGTATTTTCTGAAAGATCTGGTGTATTTACCAAAACATGGCAAACACTATTCGATTACATAGTTTCTAAATAAGAAAACCTATCCTTTTCCTGTTTTTTTTGAACAGAAATGAATTAAAAAAATTGTGATAAATTATCTTCTCTGAATATCTGAACAAGAACAGGGGTCGGCTTGAATAGTGTCGCCATCTGTTATCAAATTATTTTAATCAGTCCCAATTAAAATCAATCTTATTTCTTATAGACAAAGTTGACGAAATTCTAAGGTAATATATAGATGTGAACATCTAGAAGGTAAATTTAAATTCTAAAAATAAATATTTAAAATATTCTAAATGATATAATATTTTTAGAAATGAAAAATTGTTCTACACATTACATGCAAAAGAAATGACACGCTTTTTTTTATACACTTTATTGTCTAATATTACATATTATATGTCTATATTATCTATGATATATGCAAATTGTAAAGAGATTTTTATTAGTCGAATATTGCAGTTAGAGACGCAAGTGATTTTCCAGGGCCCCACGCAAAATTTAGTGGATGGAAAGTATTTGAAGCAACATTCTTCTGTTCCGAAACCTTATTTGATATTGCTGGCATATACAGGGGCAAGATTGTATCACAGTCACCACGTATATCACACAATTGTAGTAAATTCAGAATTCAGACACTTAAGTGTCTGAATTCTGCCTTACTTTCATATGTCTTATTTTCAGACATATCGTGATTATTCAGACATTTTTCTTAGTTATTTTATACCCTGGTAACAGTAAGACACTTATGTGTCTTAAATTCAGACACCTCTGATGTCTGAATTTGCACTGAATTTTCAAATTCAGACACTTAAGTGTCTAAATTGCTTTTTCAGACACATATGTGTCTGAATTTAAGACGCCTCAGCAGAATTTAAGACGCCTATTTGCAGTGCGGGGGTGCTGAGATGCCGACATCTCCGCCTCCTGTGCCACCGCAGCCGCGGTTCGTGGAGATTATCATACTATAAGATGAATATTAAACACATATTAATTTGAATGACGAACATCTTAATGAGTATTACTAATTAGATGAAACAATGGGGAATATAAAATTTTAAGGGAAAAAAGCTGATTTCTGAAGAATCTTTCAACTGTAAGATGACGATATCAAATCATAAGCTGAAGATTAAACATATATATTAATTTTGAATGACGAACAACTTAATGAGTGTATTACTAATTAGACGAAACAATGGAAAAATATCAACGATTTCTTAAGAATTTTTCAACTATAAGATGAGGATATCAAATCATAAGCTGAAGATTAAATATATTATATATATTAATTTTGAATGACGAAAATCTTAATGAGTATTACTAATTAGACAAAACAATGGAAAATATCAAATTTTATAGAAAAAGGCCGATTTATTAAGTATTTTTTAACTGTAAGATAAGGATATCAACTGAAATTTAAACTTATATTTCCGTTTTTGAACAATCATCACATTAATGAGTACTAGTAATTAGGCAAAACAATGAAAATATTAAATTTAACGAAAAACGCTGATTTCATAAGAATTTTTCAACTATAATATGAGGATATCAAACTATAAGATAGAATTTAAACTTATATTATAGTTTATGAATAATGGATACCGTAATGAGTATAGTAATTAAGCAAAAGAAAATATAAAATTTTAACGAAAAAAGCTGATTTCTTAAGAATTTTTCAACTATAAGATGACGTTATCAACTTATAAGAGGAAATTACACTTTTATTTTTAGTTTTTGAACTGTAATACATAGAAAATATTCAAATGGTAATATTATTTAGACTTGATTTAACCGCTTATACACAATGTAAACACACTTGCCTTTTTTTTTCATTCTCGATATGTAACATTTCTGAGGGAGATCCAACCCCACATTCTAAGAAAAGGGGGAGTATAACAAAAGATGGTGTAGGGTCTTACTCTGAAGCGATGTTAAATATTATTCACTATTAATATTTACAAAAAATCCACGTTCTGAAATAGATATGTACTACATTTAATAAAGTTTACCCTCCTCTATCATCTTAATGAGTGTTACTAATTACACGAAACAAAAGAAAATATTGATTTTTAAGGAGAAAAGATGAATTTTTAATAAATTTTACACAAGTTTTCAGTATTATTGTACACTAAGACACATGATTACAATACGTCTCACACTTTTTAGATCACCATAGTACAGAGAAATAGCGAAAGCATTTACTTTTTAGATTACTTTTACATGAAATTTTAATAGTAATTATATGAACTCCTGTTTACATCACTAATTTACATATGAAACTAAGGATTTATAGGGTAAAATAAATAATCTTAGCTTATACTTAGTAATTTTTACGTAATTCCAATGATTGTATACCATGTTTTTCATGAGTTTTAAATTAATTAGTAATTTTATATTCAATATTTTCCCTGATAAGATTAAATATTTTCTATCACAGAAATACCACTATATAAAATTTCACTTAAACTCATATTCTAAGCATTAATATTCATTTAAAGTTATACTTTTCTTAAACTTTTACCTGAAATCATGTGAAGTTATAGAATAATTACCCTGCTTCAACATATCGAATTTAGTGGACAACAGTCTTTCATACACGAACCTTTTTATATTTTCCAGTTTTAACAGAGTATGCATAAACTTTAATTTTATCTCAGCATATTATATTTCAAAGAGTCTACTTTATGAAATCGATACGTTCTACCAAATATCATCCAACATTTTAACATGAACTTACATACTACTCACATACCTATTTTATCATATCTTAGACGATGTAATAGTATTTCACCTATTTCTTTCAGATTATACAAATAAAAATATGGATTTACCGAGTAAATATCCAATTCTCGTCTTGCACTTAGCGATTTTTGTACACAATTTCAATGATTTCAAGCTATTTTATATCACAGAAACGGAAACATATTTGAACATAAACGCCGGTAAAATAATATTTGAACTGTGTTTCCTATTCAAAAATTCAAATCTCATGTTAAAATTTATGTTCAATCACTTATCAACTATATATTTCACATAACTTTTACCATAGAAACATCGTAGAAATTAAATATACGTTAAATGAAAATAATAAATTGTAAGTATCTAAAAATATCAAACAAAAAAGCTATTAACCAAAAATTAATAGATTAAAAAAATTAAAAGTTTTAAGTTAAAAAAAGAAGTTTTTACAAAGTTTTAAAAAAATTGTTTTTACAAATAAAAAAAATTAAATTAAATTAAATAAAAAAAGTTTTTACAAAAAAAATTTTTTTTTAAGTTTTCACAAAACAAAAGGTTTTTACAAATGAAAAAGTTTTACAAAAAAAAAGTTTTAAGTTTAAAAAATTTACAAAAAATATCCATTTTTAATAAAGTTTTTAAAAAATTGTTTGTAATTTTTACAAATTACATGTTTAACTACTACCATTACCTCTATCACATCTGAAATATAATAATCTACAATTTACTAGAAAATATTTCATCAATTAGATAAATTTTCAAGTTTTAAATGAAAAAATATACTTATGTACGCATGCGCGCTTTGTCACGTGATCAATGCAATTGGTGATAATATAAATATTCGATAAGTAACGCTGTGTTTCTCATTCCCACTGTTAAACTCTCGAGGGAGGGTGACTGTGTGCAGCTCTGATAATTTTTCAGATTTTAATTCAAGTGAGAAATTGGTTTCTCCGTAAAGGAATAAAGTAAGTTTTAATAAATCATTATAAAATCAATAAAAGGTATTTATCCATTAAATCTTTTCTAAGTATATAATTATTTTGTTGTGTAGCTATTACAACAGAACAACTCAAAACAGCAGAAATGGACATTCCGAATGTTTCGCCGTTGACACATATAAAGTTAAAGAATAATAAACATGTGAGTACTTATATGTGATTATTACCATACCAATGAAAAACCATGTACTTCTGAGGATTGCGGAAAACCATTTACAAGAAAGCGTGAATTAAAAAAGCATATGATAGCATATGGTGGTATATCATCTGCTGTATATGAAGTTTGCAATTTATCTTTTAATAGAAAATGTGCTCTAATAACTCATATACAGTCCCATACCAATGAAAAACCATTTACTTGTGTAGATTGTAAAAAATCGTTTGCAAGAAAGCGTGAATTAAAAAAACATATGATGGCGTATGATAGTGTATCACCTGTTGTATGTGAAGTTTGCAAATTACCTTTTACTAGAAAATGTGCTCTAATAACTTATATGCAGATCCATACCAATGCAAAATCATTTACTTGTATGCATTGTGAAAAATCGTTTGCAAGAAAGCGTGAATTAAAAAAACATATGATGGCGTATGATAGTGTATCACCTGTTGTATGTGAAGTTTGCAAATTATCCTTTACTAGAAAATGTGCTCTAATAACTCGTATGCAGATCCATAGCAATGAAAAATCATTTACTTGTATGCATCGTTTTCAAATGAAGATAAGTTGAACCGTCATTTGAAAGTGCACCAAATCCTACATTATACATGTGATCACTGTAATCGAAAATTTAGTCAAAAATCAAATCTAAATCATCATTTACGTACACACCATACTAAAAAACTACTTGTTCCTGTTAAAGGTGAAATACCACTACCTAGTGTAAATAGGTTAAGACATCAAGCATCGGCTTTCGGTGTGTTTAAAACTCTAACATTTCATCTTGAGAAACATGAGGAATGTTGCTTAATGACTTTTGAAAATAATTTGAAACCTGAGTTACAATACAATCTTCAAATTGAAACGAGAGAAAAAAAAGCAGTTAAATTGAATATGACTACTAAATCATGTTTCAGCGTGAAAGAGGGGAAGATGATATTGAAACAATTACATCTTATTTTAGAAGTGACTGTTATGTTGCACATAACTGAACATAGTATTGCAAATCATATTGGTGAAGCATATTCAAAAATTAACCAGTCGTTTGAAGAATTTAACAGTCAAGGATCAGATTGGGTACTTCGAGAAATTGAATGTATAGAACTCAATATTGCAAAGTATAAACCAGTAACTGGAAATTGATTCCACATGATGAAAAAAAAAGATATGTTCTTTAATCATCGAATTATATTATTCAGTTATTCAACTTATGTTTTAGAACATTTACCCAAACTACTCACGCAACATTGCAGAGTTGACATATGATCTCCAAACGTGAAATTTGTAAAGAATTTTGTTATACACGATTTTTGTAATTTATATAAATGTAGATAATATTCACAATGTATTGTTTAAATGACCATAATAATTTTTTTTATCTATACATATCTGTATTTATTTTATTAAACATATTTCATTATTAAAATATATTGTATGATTTTTAACATGAAATTTCTACATGATAGTAAATAACTAATTCCGCTTTACGTAAGACTTGGGATATATCATAACTTGTTCGACGAAACATTTTCACATTTGAACATTTGATAATACTATACATCAGATTAATGAAAAATATATACAAGTCAGTAAAAAAAATATATGTTTTTAGAAATAAAAAAGTTTTTAAAAAAGCTTTTACAAATTATTAAAAAAGTTTTTACAAATTAAAAAAAATAAAGTTTTTACAAAGTTAGAAAAAAAAGTTTTTACAAAATAAAAAAAAGTTTTTACAAAATTTTAAAAAAAATTACAAAAATATTAAGGTTTTCTAAGAATATTTACATATTAACAAAAATTTACACAAAAGTCAAGACCAGGCCTATGTCTAACATCACATTTTTTCGACTTCATTTGTTAAAATCGCATTGTGAAAATACAAAATAATACCTTCAAATGATAATATATGCTTCAAATTGGATCCAATATCTGGCATATTAAGAATCATTTTGTGATTTGAACAAATTAAATATGCATGAGAAAACCATTAATGTATCAGCAAATAATGGGACTCATTTTGCTGATATTATCAATCAATAAATCTGAAAGATATCAACAGTAACAGCAGCTAAAGACTAACAGATAGAGGTGCTTTAAGGTTGTTGACATTACAGACAGATACAAGAAACAATTTAAATCTGACTAAATCAAATAAATATGCTTCAGGTTTTCCTTTAGACTTACCTACTGAAGTGTGGATAAATGAAAACATACTCATCGGTTCAGAAGTGACTAATACAACAGCAAATGATACAGATAATGGGTATATCGGACTTTTAGTTTATGTTATCGCTTCAGGTGATGAATGCAGCTCATTTCGGATAGATATGCATACAGGTAAATTATAAGTTGAGTCGTAATTGGATCGAGAATTCATATCGGAGTATAATTTAAACCTATGTATCTGCTTATGACCTGAGAAATTCACGACATTCTACAACGAGTGACTTAAAATAACACTTTAAACAATCGAAATTAAGAAAAAAATGCGATGCTACTTGTAGGCCTGGTCCTGCTGTTTAACATCAATCGCGTGATCAACTTGGGTATCTGAAACAGTTGAATTTGGGTTTCATTTTCTTTCCTTTAAGGTAAATATTTTTATTGGTTGTGTAATTTTAAGTCACTCGTTGTAGAATGTCGTGAATTTCTCAGGTCATAAGCAGATACATAGGTTTAAATTATACTACGATATAAATTCTCGATCCAATTTCGACTCAACCTATAATTTACCTGTATGCATATCTAGCCGAAATGAGCTGCATTCATCACATGAAGCGATAACATAAACTAAAAGTCCGATATACCCATTATCTGTATCATTTTCTGTTGTATTAGTCACTTCTGAACAGTTGGATATGTTTTCATTTATCACACTTCAGTAGGTAAGTCTAAAGGAAACTCTGAAGCATATTTATTTGATTTAGTCAGATTTAAATTGTTTCTTGTATCTGTAGTCTCAGGTCTGTCATAGGTCTGGTTTTGACTTTTGTGTAAATTTTTGTTAATATGTAAATATTTTTAGAAAACCTTAAAATTTTTGTTATTTTTTTTGTTATTTTTTTAATATTATAAAAACTTTTTTTTATAATTTTGGAAAAGCTTTCTTTTGCTTTGTAAAAACTTTCTTTTTTTATCTGTAAAAACTTTTTTATTAATTTGTAAAAGCTTTTTTTTAAACTTTTTTATTTGTAAAAACATATATTTTTTTTACTTACTTGTATATATTTTTCATTAATCTGATGTATAGTATTATCAAATGTTGAAATGTGAAAATGTTTCGTTGAACAAATTATGATATATCCCAAGTCTTACGTAAAGCATAATTAGTTATTTACTATCATTGTGAATATTATCTACATTTATATAAATTATAAAAATCGTGTACAACAAAATTCTTTACAAATTTCACGTTTGGAGATCATATGTCAACTCTAAAATGTTGAGTGAGTAGTTTGGGTAAATGTTCTAAAACATAAGTTGAATAACTGAATAATTTAATTCGATGATTAAACAAACATATCTTTTTTTTTTCATCATGTGGAATCAATTTCCAGTTAATGGTTTATACTTTGCAATATTGAGTTCTATACATTCAATATCTCGAAGCACCCAATCTGATCCTTGACTGTTAAATTCTTCAAACGACTGGTTAATTTTTGAATATCCTTCATCAATATGATTTGCAATACTATGTTCAGTTAGGTCAACATAACAGTCACTTCTAAAATAAGATGTAATTGTTTCAATATCATCTGCCCCTCTTTCACGCTGAAACATGATTTTAGTAATCATATTCCATTTAATTGCTTTTTTTTCTCTCGTTTCAATTTGAAGATTGTATTGTAACTCAGGTTTCAAATTATTTTCAAAAATCATTAAGCAACATTCCTCATGTTTCTCAGGATGAAATGTTAGAGTTTTAAACACACCGAAAGTCGATGCTTGATGTCTTAAAATATTAAACGCTACACTAGGTAGTGGTATTTGACCTTTAACAGGAACAAATGGTTTTTTAGTATGGTCTGTACGTAAATGATGATTTAAATTTGATTTTTGACTAAATTTTCGATTACAGTGATCACATGTATAATGTAGGTTTTGGTGCAGTTTCAAATGACGGTTCAACTTATCTTCATTTGAAAACGATTTCCCACATTCGTTACATGGTAATTGTGGTTTATGTATGATTTGGTGTTCTTTCAAATGCTGGTTCAATCTATATTCACTAGAAAAAGATTTCTCGCATTCATTACAAGCTAATTATGGTCGATTGTGAATGAGCATATGTTTATTCACTCTATAACGATAATCAAAGATTTTCTCACACTTTTCACACTTAAACAATTTTTTATCTGAATGTGTCTTCAAATGAGTTAAAAGAGCACATTTTCTAGTAAAAGATAATTTGCAAACTTTACATACAACTGGTGATACACTATCTTACACCATCATATGTTTCTTTAATTCACGCTCTCTTGCAAACGATTTTTCACAATGCATACAAGTAAATGATTTTTCATTGGTATGGATCTGCATATGGGTTATTAGAGCACATTTTCTAGTAAAATATAATTTGCAAACTTCACATACAACACTATCTTACGTCATCATATGCTTTTCTAATTTACGCTTTCTTTTAAACAATTTTTTACAATCTACACAAGTAAATGGTTTTTTATTGGTATGGGACTGCATATGAGTTTCTATTAAAAGATAAATTGCAAGCTTCACATACAGCAGATGATATACCACCATACGCTATCATGTGCTTTTTTAATTCACGATTTTTTGTAAATGGTTCTCCACAATCCTCACAAGTAAATGGTTTTTCATTGGTATGGGACTGCATATGAGTTATTAGAGCAGATTTTCTATTAAAAGATAAATTGCAAGCTTCACATACAGCAGATGATATACCCCCATACGCTATCATGTGCTTTTTTATTCACGATTTTTTGTAAATGGTTTTCCACAATCCTCACAAGTAAATGGTTTTTTATTGGTATGGGACTGCATATGAGTTATTAGAGCAGATTTTCTATTAAAAGATAAATTGCAAGCTTCACATACGGCAGATGATATACCACCATACGCTATCATGTGCTTTTTTAATTCACGATTTTTTGTAAATGGTTTTCCACAATCCTCACAAGTAAATGGTTTTTTATTGGTATGGGACTGCATATGAGTTATTAGAGCAGATTTTCTATTAAAAGATAAATTGCAAGCTTCACATACAGCAGATGATATACCACCATACGCTATCATGTGCTTTTTTAATTCACGATTTTTTGTAAATGGTTTTCCACAATCCTCACAAGTAAATGGTTTTTTATTGGTATGGGACAGCATATGAGTTATTAGAGCAGATTTTCTATTAAAAGATAAATTGCAAGCTTCACATACAGCAGATGATATACCACCATACGCTATCATGTGCTTTTTTAATTCACGATTTTTTGTAAATGGTTTTCCACAATCCTCACAAGTAAATGGTTTTTCATTGGTATGGATCTGCATATGTTCTTTTAAATTCCAGTTAGATGAAAAGTATTTGTTACAAATAGAACACATCTGCAAGAGAAATAAATGCAAACAGTTACAATTCATTCTAATGTTACAGGTAAAAAACACTTCTTAAAGAATATGGGGTAAAATGTTTTAATGTAAATTTACACTAATTATGCTTAACGTATGTATTCTAAATATATCACATATAAGTACTCACATGTTTATTATTCTTTAACTTTATATGTGTCAACGGCGAAACATTCGGAATGTCCATTTCTGCTGTTTTGAGTTGTTCTGTTGTAATAGCTACACAACAAAATAATTATATACTTAGAAAAGATTTAATGGATAAATACCTTTTATTGATTTTATAATGATTTATTAAAACTTACTTTATTCCTTTACGGAGAAACCAATTTCTCACTTGAATTAAAATCTGAAAAATTATCAGAGCTGCACACAGTCACCCTCCCTCGAGAGTTTAACAGTGGGAATGAGAAACACAGCGTTACTTATCGAATATTTATATTATCACCAATTGCATTGATCACGTGACAAACGCGCATGCGTACATAAGTATATTTTTTCATTTAAAACTTGAAAATTTATCTAATTGATGAAATATTTTCTAGTAAATTGTAGATTATTATATTTCAAATGTGATAGAGGTAATGGTAGTAGTTAAACATGTAATTTGATAAAGAAATTTGTAATTTTTTTAAAACTTTGTAACAATTGGATACTTATTGTAAATTTTTTAAACTATTGTAAAAACTTTTTTTTTATTTTGTAAAAACTTTTCTTTTTTTGTAAAACTTTTTCATTTGTAAAAACTCTTTTCCTTTTTTTGAAAGCTTTTTTTAAAAATTTTTTTTGTTTTTGCAAAAACTTTATTTATTTTATTTTATTTTATTTTTTTGTAAAAACTATTTTTTTAAACTTTGTAAAAACTTTTTTTTTTAACTTAAAACTTTTAATTTTAATTTATTAATTTTTGATTAATAGCTTTTTTGTTTAATATTTTCATTTAACGTATATTTAATTTCTACGATGTTTCTATGGTAAAAGTTATGTGAGATGTATAGTTCATAAGTGATAGAACATAAATTTTAACATGAGATTTGAATTTTTGAATAGGAAACACAGTTCAAATGTTATTTTACTGGCGTTTATGTTCAAATATGTTTCCGATTCTGAGATATAAAATAGCTTGAAATCATTGAAATTGTGTACAAAAATCGCTAAGTGCAAGATGAGAATTGGATATTTACTCGGTAAATCCATATTTTTATTTGTATATATCTGAAAGAAATAGGTGAAATACTATTACATCGTCTAAGATATGATAAAATAGGTATGTGAGTAGTATCTAAGTTCATGTTAAAATGTTGGATGATATTTGGTAGAAAGTATCGATTTCATAAAGTAGACTCTTTGAAATATAATATGCTGAGATAATATTAAAGTTTATATTTATGCATACTCTGTTAAAACTGGAAAATATAAAAATGTTCATGTATGAAAGACTGCTGTCCACTAAATTCTATATGTGTAAGCAGAGTAATTATTCTATAAGTTCACATAATTTAAGGTAAAAGTTTAAGAAAAGTATAACTATAAATGAATATTAATGTTTAGAATATGAGTTTAAGTGAAATTTTATGTAGTGGTATTTCTGTGATAGAAAATATTTAATCTTATCATGGAAAATATTGAATATAAAATTACTAATTAATTTAAAACTCATGAAAAACATGGAATATAATCATTGGAATTACGTAAAAATTACTAAGTATAAGCTAAGATTATTTATTTTACCCTATAAATCCTTAGTTTCATATGTAAATTAGTGATGTAAACAGGAGTTCATATAATTACTATTAAAATTTCATGTAAAAGTAATTTAAAATTAAATACTTTTGCTATTTCTCTGTTTTATGGTGATCTAAGAAGTATGAGACATATTGTAATCATGCGTCTTAGTGTACAATAATACTGAAAACTTGTGTAAAATTTATTAAAAATTCATTTTTTTCCTTAAAAATCAATATTTTTTTTTGCTTCGTGTAATTATTAACACTCATTAAGAAGATAGAGGAGGGTAAACTGTTTAAATGTAGTACATTTCTATTTCAGAACGTGGATTTTTTGTAAATATTAATAGTGAATAATATTTAACATCGCTTCAGAGTAAGACCCTACCCGATCTTTTGTTATAATCCCCCTTTTCTTAGAATGTGGGGTTGGATCTCCCTCAGAAATGCTACATATCGAGAATGAAAAAAAAAAAAAGCAAGTGTGTTTACATTGTGTATAAGCGGTTAAACGAAGTCTAAATAATATTTCCATTTGAATATTTTCTATGTATTACAGTTCAAAAACTAAAAATCAAAGTGTAACTTCCTCTTATAAGTTGATAACGTCATCTTATAGTTGAAAAATTCTTAAGAAATCAGCTTTTTTCGTTAAAATTTTATATTTTCTTTTGCTTAATTACTATACTCATTACGGTATCCATTATTCATAAACTATAATATAAGTTTAAATTCTATCTTATAGTTTGATATCCTCATCTTATAGTTGAAAAATTCTTATTAAATCATCGTTTTTCGTTAAATTTGATGTTTTACATTGTTTTGTCTAATTACTATGTAGCGGCCATATTAAAATGTCCGCTGGTGTGGTAGAGCACGAGGAAAGAAGTACAACTGTTTTAAAACCAAAAACTGGTTTATTAACACAATTAGCAGGGGGTTTGAGCAAGCTCCACGAAATTTTCCTAAAAAGTTTAAATTAACTAAAGAGTTTTTTGCTAACAACAAAACTGAAACAATAGAATTGAACCTTAACCTTTAAAATATATAAGCACGATCCAACACTCTTATCCTTCAAATTAAATAAGCACTGGTGCAGGTTCAAATCAGCTTTACCACTGCATAAAACTCCAGTAGAAAATACTAAGGCCGATTATCAAACCTGAGACTCGATGCGAGGCCTCAAGGCTAAATCGAAATCTCAACATGAGTCGCAATATTCAACTTCCCAGGCTAAGTATACTCTAGCTCCCCTGAGCTCTCTCCAGCTCCTCTGAGCTCTGAACTCAAGTCAAAATTCGCTGCTTATATACTTCAGTGTCGATCGACCAGCTCCAGAAAATTTGCATAATTGAAATTACACGGCGACTCACAATTTCAGGGATTCAGCTGTCCATCGAAAGTTAAAGAAAGATAGAGAGCCTTTATAACTTGTACGCACATAGTCGGTTAGTGGACAAAACGATCTCATTCACACATTGCCTACTCACGGAGTAGTCAATACCTTACAACTAGTACTCATTAATGTGATGATTGTTCAAAAACTAAAATATAAGTTTAAATTTCAGTTGATATCCTTATCTTACAGGTTGAAAAGTACTTAAGAAATCGGCTTTTTTCTTTAAAATTTGATATTTTCCATTGTTTTGTCTTATTAGTAATACTCATTAAGATTTTCGTCATTCAAAATTAATATATATGTTTAATCTTCAGCTTATGATTTGATATCCTCATCTTACAGTGGTCGACATAATTATAAGACACCTACCTAATTTGACATGTAGTGAAAGAAAAGGTTCAGAGATTAAAGATGCTTTATCAAGTACGACAAAAACATAATTTATTCTGTTACCACACGTTTTACAGAAATGATACTTTTATATAGTTTAATAAACAAAACTAAAAATGCCATGGACAAAATTATAAGACACCTTAATATTTTAATTAAAACACCTGCTTTTTTTCAAAATATGCAAATTTCTGCACGCTGTTATGACGTCAGCAGTTAACTAAAGCAGACGATAACCGACTTCACGCATTTACAAACTTGCCACGAGGTACAGAATGTCCCAGTACATTTTATAGCATTTTTTAGGTCTTCGACAAATGTAAACTGTCTCCTATTTCGGTAAACCTCACGAGTTAAGATCCCCCACAAGTTTCCGATGGGATTTAAGTCTGGGGAGCGAGAAGGCCACGGAAGAACATTGATACTCTGCTCTAAAAGCCACTTTTTTGTTAAGTGCGATGTATGAATCGACGCGTTATCGTGCTGGAAAGTGTAGTTTTCGCCACAAAGTTCACCGTATATGGCTAGTTGATCTTTAAGCAGATTCTTATACTTTTCGGAATTCATTCTTGAATGCACAAAAACGATATCGGTTTTCGCTTGAGCCGAAAACCCAGCCCAAACCATTATTGAGCCTCCACCCATTTGGTGGCTCAGTTGTACATCAGGAGACTTCCGTAAATCATGCCAATAATAGTGAAACCCGTCAGGACCATCCAGGTTAAACTTTTTTTCATCAGAAAATAACACAGAGTACCATTTGGAGGTACAGGCCATAGTTTTTTTAGCGAAATTTAAACGGTTCATTTTGTGCCGCCTGAGAAGCGGTGGTTTTTTCTTCAATTTTTTTATTTTCATATAGGAAGCATTATGCAACACCTTGCGAATGATTCTCCTTGAACAATTCAGTTTCAAAGCATTTTTAATGCCTGTAGTGGCAATCTTATTCTGTGTAGCGAGCGAAAGCGCATGGCGTCTGTCTCTCGAGGAGAAGCAAGGAGTACGTCCAGATCTTTTAATCACCGATCCATTACTTCCTCTTTTCAAAACATTTGAAATTGCACGTTTAATAACTTTTCAAATATTATTAACTGAAGCACCAGTTCCATTTAATCTCCAAATTTTGCGAATTTCACTTCCTTTTAATTCTGTACCTCGTGGCATGTTTGTAAGTGCGTGAAGGCGGTGTCTGGTTTAGTTAACTGCTGACGTCATAACAGACCGCAGAAAATTTGCATATTTAAAAAAAAGCAGGTATTTAATTAAAATGTTAGGGTGTCTTATAATTTTGTTCATGGTATTTTTAATTTCTTTTATTAAACTCTATAAAAATATCTTTCTGTAAAACAATTAGGTGTGATAACAGAATAAATTTATGTTTTTGTCGTATTTGATAAAACATTTTTAAGCCCTGAATCATTTCTTTCACTGTATGTCAAATTAGGTAGGTGTCTTATAATTATGTCCACCACTGTACATTTGAAAGATTCTTCAGAAATCAGATTTTTTTCCTTAAAATTTGATATTTCCCATTGTTTCATCTAATTAGTAATACTCATTAAGATGTTCGTCATTCAAATTAATATGTGTTTAATATTCATCTTATAGTATGATAATCTCCACGAGCTGCGGCTGCGGTGGCACGGGAGGCGGAGGTGTCGGCACCTCAGCACCTCCGCCTTCTGAGCTTGAACTGTTGTTTTCCTACTTCTAATTGTACCATTAAGCCCGAAAAAAGTGAGAAATAACAAATTCTTTATTTTATAAAGCCATAATAAATCAGTCAATTAAGATACAATTTTCCAACAAATTGCATTTGAAAGTAGACTTTTTTCCCATATAACGATGTAAAAATTGAAAACGTGCGATGTTTAGAAATTAAAAAAATTGTAGTAGCAAAAATTGCAAATACGAAATTTCATCGTCCAGTGTTAGCATTCGCAATATGACGCCAGCGTTACGCACGGACACGTTTGTTTTTTATAATATAGATAAACCGCAGACGATTTTTCTCCATAGACCGTAATGTAACGCGTAACGGAATTATTTTGAGTGTTCCTGTAAAGAAATTATAAGCGCTATGCACACCCTATTCTATAAGCCTCTTGTAGTTCACTTCAGTGATATATATCCATTTCAATATGTTTGAAATTGTGTAACATCATTAAAATAAACCGCAAGTGATATTTTCCTCATAGACCGTAATGTAACAGAATTCCTTGAAAAGAATGTCCTTGAAAAGAATGTCCTTGTAAAAAAACTATACACTTCATTTTCAATACCGAGCATATTATTATAAACCTCAATAACATATATCAATTGCATGACAATCCAAATGCGTTTACGCGAATTACAGCACGAATAGACAGACGGCAGATAGACAGACAGACCAAATGCATAAACACTTTTCAGCTATGTTGGAAAGTGTTAAAAACGCCAATTATTGCTGTTTTCTACAGATGTTTTGCAGAAAAAAATACAGCTCCGGGCTGCATACAATTCTACCACAATTTTCGAACAGAATTTGTGGCCTTATTTAATCGCAGAAAAATATTACAAACTAGCAAATCCGCCCGGCGTTGCCCGGGCCCGAAATATTAATAATCTGTTCTATACGAATAGGACTGGAATCTGTAAGGCTATCGAAATCAAGTCGAATGAGGCAAACCCCGTCATAATTTTTAGTTTTTCGTATCTTGTTTATAAACGCCAATTCGGATTTTTAAAGATAGGAGAAATAGTTAAAAAAGCGAAAGTGACTTACGGTTAAAAACGTTTTCGAAAGGGTTAACGTGATTTATTTTTTAAACTAAAGGTTTCTGCCTAAACCCGATAGAACGTAGATGTCTTTAGGTGTGTTTGTTTTTTGTTTGGTTATTTTAGAAAGCCGATGCCAGATTTAATATATAGCAGAAAATCGGAATTCGCAAAAGAGAGTCCTGCGCACGAATTTTTTTTGAAGGGTTAATATTCGTATTTTTCAAAAACATTTGTCGAAAAAAGAATAAATGTAGATATTGTCTGGTATTTTTAGTTTTCCGTACCTGTCTCTGAATCGCCGATGCGAATTTTTAAAAATTGTCAAAATCGCAAAAATCGCAAAACGGCATACAGAAAATATACTTTTTAGAAGAGTTAATTTTTGCATTTTTTAAAACCAAAGGTGGCTTTGAAAAGGACAAAGACAGTTCTTTAATTTGGTGACCTTCGTTTTTCCGTATCTTTTGTATTCCGGTAGATGCAAGGCTCGGAAAACGGGAGAAAATAAAAAAACATGAATTCGATGCTTTTTGATTATTTTTTTTGAAAGGGTTAAATGTAAATTTTTTTCAAACCAACCAGATTGTTCGAGACGTAAAAGTATGTTCTTTTAGAATATCTAGACGGTTTTTCCGTATTTTTAGCCGTTTGTCCATGGCGAATTTAGAAATACTTTTACAAAAAAACGGAATGTCTTCTGCTTTATTTCTTCTGTTCCGGAAGATACGAAATTGGTTTCTGCACATGCGCCAGATAGCTTCAGAATAATGACTTTCTTATTTGTGATCTTTGATCAGTTTTTAATTGATAACTACTTTAATTTTCAAAATATTAAAATTCTGATGTAATGGTGCACCAGGAGAGGGTTTGGACTACCTAAATCTAAATTTGCAGCAATCTAGGTGGGCTAGATTTTCCTAGCCATCGCCAACAGACACACACACAGACACACACACACACACACACAGACACACAGACACACACACAGAGCGAAACTTTCTTTTATTAGTATAGATTCTCCGATTTAAATATTAAATAGGAAGTTTCTATTTTAAAATAGTGGTTTCGCACTCTTTGGAAGCTCTTTCCACGTGAAGCATTTTATATTAAACTACCTGATCCCGTGATAAAGCCTTCAATATACCTAAAATAACAGTTCGCCGATTTTATATTTTTAATCGCAGAATTTTAAAGCATGAAGAAAATCCGGAATTCGCAAAAGTGGCTTAGGAAACGAACGTTTTTTAAATGATTAATATTGATATTTTTGAAAACCGAAATCGTTGTTTTAAAGGAAAATGGACGTAAATATAGTTTTGTATATTTGGTTTTTTTTTCATATTTTGATTTTAGTCATCGAAGTCTGCAGATTTTTTAA
Organism: Maratus michaelseni; assembly: GCA_963931845.1. Taxonomy (NCBI): domain Eukaryota; kingdom Metazoa; phylum Arthropoda; class Arachnida; order Araneae; family Salticidae; genus Maratus; species Maratus michaelseni. The sequence goes on along the minus strand of OZ007586.1, from coordinate 4,425,780 downwards.
CATCGCAGAAAAAAAGCAAGTTCGCGTTAGTGACTTTCGGAAATACATTTTTTTCAAAGCATTAATATTTCTATTTTTCGAAATAAAAATGAGTTTTGATGTGGTTTGATAGTTTTAGTTTTTTCGTATCTTGATCAGAAGCGGAATTTTAAAGATTGCAGAAATCGCGAAAGTAACTTATGGAAACGACCGTTTTTGCAAGGTTTAATATTAATATTTTTTTTTAAACCGAAGGCATAGTTTTAAATGACAATTAAAGTAGAAGTGGTTTGTTATCTTTGCTTTTTTCGTATTTTGATTTATGAAACCAATGCAGAATTTTAAAGATCGCAGAAGAAACGGAATTCGCAAAAGTGGGTTAGCAAACGAATTTTTTTAAGGGTTAATATTCATATCTTTTTAAACGGATTGCCGCATTCAAAATACAAACGAACTTAAGTATGCTCTGGTATTTTTAGTTTTTCCGTATTTTGATCATAAGCACTAATGCAGATTTTTAAAGATTGCAGAAATCGCGAATAATACCAAAACGGCTCTGGGGAAACATTTTTTTAAAAGGTTTTTTTTTTTTTTTCGAGTGGATTGCGGTGATTTAAACCTAAAAGTTTTATTTTTAATTTGGTATAATATATTTTTCGTATTTTGAAAAGTTACGTCGATGCGGGCTTCGAAAATCATGTGTTGGAGGGGAGGGGGCACGAATTCGAGGTTTCTCAATTAATTTTTTTTTTGAAAAGGCTAACTTTCGTATTTTTAAAAACGGATTGCGCTTTTATAAAATACCATAGATCTTTTTTTTTTTTTTTTTACGTATTTTGAACGGTTTGACCTATGCGTGTTTCGAAATACAGAGAATGATCCGCTTTTGCTTTTTCGGACTTTCTCTCCTTCCGGGCTTCAAAACGGAATTTCTGGCATGCACTGGCACGACGTTTTTTTCGATCGAACTTAAATGCTATAAAAATAATTAATATACTGGCTAATTACCAAAAGATAAAAGAAATCTGAAGCTCATCTGTATTCGGACCTACCTTGAACTCTCCTCGTCCAAATTTTCATACCTCTGTGTACGGCAGATTTCCCTAGCCATTGCACACACAGCGAGAGAAAGGCAAATTCTTTTCTTTTATTAGTTTAGATGAAATAAAAGGCATGGTTAGCGATCATTCTGTTATCGGAGTCCGAATTTCGATTTTAAAACTGTAAAATAGAACATTTATTGACATGCATAAAAAAAAATCTGTTGAATTAGGTTATTTCAAAATTAGAAAAAGAGAAAGAAAAGAAAGTTCTGAAAAAAAACAACTGATCAGAGCTCAATTCACTTAAAGGATATCACAGAAAAATAGAAATCATGTAGTTTAATGAGGCATTTGGAGTTTTTAACGCAGCGATTGAAATCTTTATTATTTGTATTCCCAAAGCGTAGATTTTCGAAAACCAGCTTAAGATCGTTATCGAGAACTCGCATTTCATGTTTGCTCTTTTAGCTTCTCTCCAACTCGACGCGATTTCCGCCCATTTTAATCTTAAATCAAGAGGTGTCAGCACATAGACCGGTTCAAGATTTCAAAAAAATAAATAAATAAATAAAAATAAATAAATAAATAAATAAATAAATAAATAAATAATAACCGCTTAAAGTACTCTTTATACAAACGAAAATTTTATTTTATTCATTAAAATTCGATACCGAAAGTGAAAGGGCCATTTTGAAACAAAATAAATAGCAAGTAGGGGCTGTACATATAAAACGTTATCACTGTTGGGGGGAAAGAAGGTGGGGGGGGGCGGGGTCTTTTGATATCGTTATCATTTTTGATTCAACCAAAAAATATTTTTGGTAACTTTTCCTTTACAACCTGTTTTTTTTTTTAATCTGTTATCTATTTTTATGAAAATATAAAGTTTGTATTAAATTCATCAAACGATTCTAGAATGATTTTATTCCAAAAAATGGAATATCAAAAACCATATAATTCGTTGTTCGAAATGACACTTGTTATGTTTACTAGTAAAAAATGGGGAAGAATGTTCTGCTTACCTCCGTGCAGGGGGCCAATATTACTGTTGAATGCATTGTGTAACATAAAGCTATGTATTAAATACTTTTAAATAGTAAGTATTTCTTTAAAATGTTATTGGTTATAAAATTATTTGATATATATTATTAACTTCTTCTCTTCATTTAAATCAGTAAATGAGTACATATCTGTATATCACTGCAAACGTATAAAGAGAAAAATTCTAAAAATAAAAAGAATTTTTAAACGATATCATTAAGGGAGTCCAAAATTGCCAAAAAGTTGATAAGAGTAACAGAAATGTTCAGAACAGCATTTTCAAACTTGGTAAACCCATTTTCAATTGATTCACATGATCTTTTTGAAAATGTAGTTTTCTAAAGGAATCCATAGGTACTAACATCTTACTTTAAGTAACGAAATTTTGGGCTGAAAGTCCCATTTTACTTTGAATGGATTAAAACGGCTACGTCTTTCATTATCAAAAGAATATTATTTTTTGTCGCAGTTATCATTTTTAAGTGCTCCATCATGCCGCCGCCCTATTTTAATATATCAACTAAAAGAAAATGACACTTTTCTACTTTAATATGTGTATAATAATGTAATAATTATATAAATGGATTTCCTAAAAATAAATAAATCGCGAAAGAGCTTACAGATAACAGAAGAGTAGTAAGCTTAAATGAAACGCTAAAAATTGAAGAAGGAATTGATTTTGAACAAAATGACCTTGATTTCTACTTAGGGTATTATAGTATAGGAGTAAAGAAGCTAAAATGAACAATCCCTAAGGGAGGAAAGGACCCATCAGACTCTTCATCTTTTAGGACTTTCTTAGCACGTCTAAAGGTCAACGGTCAAGAGCGAGAGCCGTTGATAGCTCGGGAAACATTCCTTTCTTTTGTTGAAACTCCCTTTTCTTTTGTCGATGACCACACAAAATGATTCGAGAAGAATAGGGAGACATTTGATTTCTGCCCATCTCAAGACGCAGCTTAAGAACTGTTTGTACCGTCAGTCCTTTTGTTTTCAGACTGCATTAGTAGAGAAAAAGTGGGCGTCCGACCCCGGGTGGATAAGCTGAGGACCTGTGCAAGGTGCAGCACCGGCTCCTCAGCTCCTCCACTCGAAGTGCAGCTAAGCTCCTCCACTCGAAGTGCAGCTCAGCTCCTCCACTCAAAGTGCAGCACCTGCCCACCTCCCGAAGTGCCCTCCTCCACCACCTTAGATAAGGGGATTAATGATAATTAATTTTAATTAGAAGACTTAGAAATTTTTTGAAGCAATTTTTTTTTTCGCGGAGAATTTCCTACTAGAGTACGAGGTGTGTTTCAAGGGATTTATTTTAACGAATTACAAATTTAATTAATTTTAATTGGGGAACTTAGAAATTTTTCGAAGCAATTTTTTTTTTTTTCAACGAGAGTAGGGTATTCGATATACATGTTAGAGGAGAATTTTAAAAGTCAATAATGGTTTAATTAAAAATGGTGATTAATTTTAATTGCAGAACTTAAGAATTTTCGCGAGATTTTTTTTTTCAACGAGAGTAGGGTATTCGATATACATGTTAGAGGAGAATTTTAAAAGTCAATAATGGTTTAATTAAAAATGGTGATTAATTTTAATTGGGGAACTTAGACATTTTTCGAAGCAATTATTTTTTCAACGAGAGTATACAGTTTGAATAGGAGTGTATGCAGTAGAAGTGAATGAATAATTAAAAATAATAATTAAAAAGGGTCATTAATTCTAATTGGGGAACTTAGACATTTTTCGAAGCAATTTCTTTTTTTTTTCAACGAGAGTAGGGTATTCGATATACATGTTAGAGTATATTACAGGTGAATTTTAAAAGTCAATAATGATTTAATTAAAAAGGGTCATTAATTAATTTTAATTGGAGAACTTAAGAAATTTTGGCGAGATTTTTTTTCCCTCAACGAGAGTACGCAGTTTGCATGTGCAGTAGAATGGTAGATGCTAGTAATTAAAAAGGGTCATTAATTAATTTTAATTGGCGGACTTCAACATTTTTGGGGCAAACAGGCGCGTTTTAATTAATTCGATATAGGTTGTTAGATATAGGGTCCTGCATGAATTATACTGTACTCAATTGAATAGCTCCCCCTCCCCCTCCCCCTCCCTTTTTTACCCAGAGGGGGCCCTTCGATAGACTAACAATACACACTTCCAAAAGTATAGAGTACTATAAAAAGAAGAATTCAACGTATATGTAAATAAACAAGAATGAAAAATCAGGCATAGCGGCATAATTCATGAATCACTTTCCAACATTATCGAAATGTTATGTGAACAAAATATAATTTTACCATCGAGTGCATAGTGAATTAAAAATAGTGAACCGATCCCCTTTTTAATAAAAAGGCCTAAGGCCCTACACAAAAAATCCAAAGGATTCAAGAAAAAGCTTTACACTACTGATAGCCAAAACATATAGGATTCTTAAATGGATTGAAGTATATAAATAGTTTATACAGGAATACATTTATTTAGGTTAGCATGCAAAAATAGTTAAAAGTTATAGGGAAGCCTTCGAATGGAGTGATTATACGTTTTGGGGACCCTTCAAAAGAAACTGGAAACAGTTATAGATATTGAACCCTTCACAAAAAATTGGACAAATCCCCTTTTTAATAAAAAGCGTCCCTTCACAAAATTCCAAAGAATTCAAATTATGCATAAATACTAGAACCCTTCATACATTCAGTTCATCGATCCCCCTTTTTTTTTACCCTTCGAAGTGTGAACTCGCATTAGACTAAAGGGCCCCTTCGTAAAATAAATGAGATACGTGCCCTATTCAAATAAAAACTGTCCTTCAAAAAAAAATTGTAGGAGTCCCCTGTTTGAATATAAAGTCTACTTCTCAAAAATTGAAATGTGTGTTAGAGGAATCTTATGATATAAGAAAATAATTAATATATATATTTTTTAACTGGGCCCTCCTCCGCCCGCTATATATATTTTTATATAGCGCCCCAATATTTTTGCAGCAAGCTCTTTTTTTTCAAGAGTATATGAAAACTATTATTCTTATACCAAAAATTCGCACTTAGGCGAAAAAAAATGCAACTTATGAAGAAAAAAAATATTTTTTTAACTGGGCCGTCCACCGCCCGCTATATTTCTTATAGCGCCCCAGTATTTTTGCAGCAAGATCTTTTTTAATTCAATGTTTCATATATGAAAACTGTTATTCTCATATGAAAAATTCGCACGTAGGCAAAATAAATGCAACTTATGAAGTAAATAATAGTTATTATTTTTTACTAAAATCATTCAGAATTAATATCTAATTTTTAATTATTAATTATCTAATTTTTTATATGTGAAAATTAAATTATCTAACCTTTCCATGCTACACAAGTCCAGGCAGGCTTTCTTATCGCTATTGTCATCAGAGGTAATCCCCAATACTGAGTCACTGATAACAGGTTGTATGAAGCCCGGCTTAAGGGCTTTTCTCAAATCCAAAACAGGCTACTTTTTGACACATTTTTAAATTTCATTTATTATCGCAAACGCATGATATTGGCAGATTTCCGTTTTCAGAAACTATATGTAATCGAAACATTTTTTCATTTTTTTTTTTTTTTTTTATAATTCCTCAAAAGATATGAATAAAGCACATATGTTTTACACTGAATACATTATTTAGCATAGCATTCAAATAAAATCTAGGAACTTTTCGAATAAACGTTACTAACATATTCTAACATATAAGAAATAATCGCATGCCTCAGATTTTTTTTTTTTTTTTTTTACTAGTGAATCAATAACACTTTTTTTAATTAGAATTCAAAATAATATGATAGGAATGAAATATTTGTTTAAAATTTTGTGAGAAATCTATACGGTTTAGTTTTAGATCGACACTACCTTACATATTAATTAGTAAAACAAAATTAAATTTTATGCTTACGAATACAGAAATTTTAATAATACTGCTTGAAAAAGATTTTTAAGTAAACTATATTTCTGTTTATTGAAACTTTACACTAATATTTTCTCAAGAATTTATACTAGCTGAAACAGTGACAATTAAAAAATATTAATTACTTATGCAAGAAATTATGTATTTGGAGGTTTGCCTTTTTCATTCAATATGTAAACTTATAGCATTGATTGCGTATGTTATGAAAGGAAAACATATGCAAATAATTTTACTTAAAATAAATACTTTAAGATTAGAATTTGCATTTAACTTACCCTATAATACATATGCAAAAATTTTAATTAACATAAATAGTTTACACCAATGTGATTATAACAGCATGAAAATAAATTCATGAATAATAATAAGTACAAACGATGTCACTATAATGTGGGCATATTTTAAAATGTAATAGGTTAACAGTTATATTATAAGGCATAAAGATTTACATATGAATATATCATTTTACTCCGATATAAAATAAGCAATTTTAAAATAAAACATACATTAATAAAAACACAATTTAAAATAAAACATAATTATTAATAAAACATATATTATTAGGCTACAGCGTGACCATAAATTAAAAGAGGTCCCATTTTTTTCCCCTAAAGAGTTCATTTTTCTAAAGGCCCCTTTGAGCGTAGTGAGACTAGTTCTATACGCATATATTTTAATATATATATATATACATACTATAAAAAATTAATTAAGATACATACATATTTGCAGAATTATAAAAAAAAAAATCGCATTACCTCTTATTTTATATTCAGAAAACGGTAGAGGATTCATTCCCCACCGAACTAACTTGATATATGCCTTAGAGAGATAACACATAGTTATGCTTATCGCATGACTAATAAGTGTATCACCCCCTATTCACAAGTAGAATTTCGTAGAAAGTTCTTCTCAAATACATACAGACCTCTTTCTGACACATGTTTAAATTTATTTTTGTTCGCAAATGCATGAAATTGACAGATTTTCTTACTGAGTCACTATGTATTCGATACAAGTTTTTCATTTTTTGGTAAAGACAAAATATTATCAAAGTCAGCGTTTTGTTATCGCATAAAATATATTAACAAGTTCTGTAAAAATATATTGACAAGACATGAACTATTAATAGATGATTTAAAACATATTGGTTATAAAAAACATATATATAGAAATATATATATATAAATTTATCATTACCTACAAATGTCAAGCACGATTTACTGGACTTCACCTAAATTCAACTAGATTCTTCACCACGTGGTTTGATTACGTCACTGATCGCGATAACATTCTAGATAAGATTCACTGATAAGAACACATTTCAATTCATTTCTTCTAAAGAAAGTATACGAGTTGGTTGTAAGGTCTAGGTATGTAGATATATATATAGTAGGTAAGTAGTAATATATTTTTAAAGTACTTTTTATTTTGTTTTAAAAGAAATGGTTATTTTTCTCTTTACGTAGGGTAGTCACAATTGAAACATAAACTATTAAATTTAATCTTTAGTAATACAAAGACTTACACCTACAGAAACGCAGACATCCTTTTCGTTATATTCATGCAGACTTTAAGATATATCACATATGTTCTTTCTTTTACCATGATACATATGGATTTTTTAAATGTACGTCACGTGACTATCTAAAGCGAGATTGATACTTAAAACCATTAATATATGTGAATTCTTTCGTATAGCTCTGTATAGATGCTACTAACCAAATATATATTTATATAAATCTACTAAAATATACTAAACTATACTAAAAACTATACTAAAATCTGTAAAGTTTTAAAATGCTTCAATGATTATTCAATGAAAAATACTAACTATGAAATATTAATTAAGATCTATGCTAATGTTTAAACTTAAAAAATTTTTGGGATAAGAGATAGATTCATTAACCTATTTAATTAAAACCTAATTCGATACAAGTCTTGTTAAAACAGAGATTATAGTTAAAATACACATTAATTATACTGCATTAATGCGTTACCTCACCTGTAGTATCACAGAAATACCTTCGATAAAATTTAGACTAACAATACGCACCTAAAAAATATATACAGAGTACCCAGAAAATTATAGGAATGAATGAAAACTTTTAACGTAAATTATAAAATAGGATCTACAATAAGTGACAATAAATAAATATGAAGGAAAAATCATGAGTCATGGTATACTTTATGAAACACTTTCCAATGCTATGGGACTATCGTTAAAAATTTGAAATAAGTGAATTAGATTTAATAATTCATACTGGAAATGTATTTTTAAAAAAATTAGTAGCTTTGCCTACTTTTAAATCAATCAAGACATATGATGACGATTTAACCGCTGTAGAACGACTAAAAACTAGCATTTTAATGAACCGACCATCTGTGTTGGATTTTCTATTTTAGTATTATCTAAATTAGTTATGTATGATTTTCATTACAATTTTATAAAGAAAACATACAAAGATCGTGCAGTTTTACTCTTTACGGATATAGATTCCTTAACTTATCATATTAAAACCAATAATATTTATAAAGATATGGAGCACCATCATGATTTTTTCGACTTTTCTGAATACTTGAAATCCCATCGTCTAAACCGCACAAGTTTCGAACCCACAAACATATAATCAGACTTGTCATTTTATAACCACGACGCTAACCACAGGGCTATGTGAGCTCCCGCTTATTTTATAGTCACCATGCTAAGTATTAGGCTGAGTGAGCCCCAGGCTATTTTATACCCACTATGCTAACTAATGGGCTGAGTGAGCCCCAGGCTATTTTCTACCCACCACGTTTACTGGGCTTAGTGTGCCCCCGCTTATTTTATAGCTACCACGATAACCACAGGGCTAAGTGAGCCCCCCATTTATTATATAGTCAACACGCTAACTACTGGGCTGATTAAGCCCCAGGTATTTTATAACCATCACGCTAACTACTGGGCTGAGTGAGCCCCAGGTTATTTAGTCGCATGAATATGATTTCCAAGGTATATGTCCTAACTTGATTTAGACCATTGCCTGTGGTAAGATAAAGCTAGGAAGTAAATTGGTAAACTACGTACCTCGAAAACTCACTTGTATTTTATTAAATATCTGCAGAAATTAGCATAGTTTATTAAAATTATGTACATTCTTATTAGTTTATGAATCTACTAACTTATAATATCTATATGGTAACTTGGATTATTAGTATTCCCACTTAAAAATTTCTTTTGTAGATTTAATATGATAAACACTAACATGAGACTGACTAAACTTTTACCATTTTCATTTCAACTTAGTTTTAGGAAATGTATCTACATAGCTTTAAATTTTACTGTTTAGTAAGTCTATTATTTCAAAGTATTATTTTTTAGTTCTAATATTCAAAACATATTCATATCGTTTTACATAGTAGGTATCAAATTAATTTAAAGTCATATTAAAAAAAAATATATACAAATACTATTCTTACCTAACACGCCAGCTAGCTAAGCACCCAACCGTCTCACACCAAGGCTCTGAGAAAAGTGAATGCTTGTTCAGGGCCTTATCAGCTAATATAATCACTGATAAGACTTGATCACGTGACATAGGACGTCACTGTTTAAGTGATATCACGTGACCACGTGGTATCATTCAATACGTCACCAATGACGTCAGAGATCACGTGATCAAGTCTTATCAGTGATTATATTAGCTGATAAGGCCCTGAACAAGCATTCACTTTTCTCAGAGCCTTGGTGTGAGACGGTTGGGTGCTTAGCTAGCTGGCGTGTTAGGTAAGAATAGTATTTGTATATATATTTTTTTAATATGACTTTAAATTAATTTGATACCTACTATGTAAAACGATATGAATATGTTTTGAATATTAGAACTAAAAAATAATACTTTGAAATAATACACTTACTAAACAGTAAAATTTAAAGCTATGTAGATACATTTCCTAAAACTAAGTTGAAATGAAAATGGTAAAAGTTTAGTCAGTCTCATGTTAGTGTTTATCATATTAAATATACAAAAGAAATTTTTAAGTGGGAATACTAATAATCCAAGTTACCATATAGATATTATAAGTTAGTAGATTCATAAACTAATAAGAATGTACATAATTTTAATAAACTATGCTAATTTCTGCAGATATTTAATAAAATACAAGTGAGTTTTCGAGGTACGTAGTTTACCAATTTACTTCCTAGCTTTATCTTACCACAGGCAATGGTCTAAATAAAGTTAGGACATATACCTTGGAAATCATATTCATGCGACTAAATAACCTGGGGCTCACTCAGCCCAGTAGTTAGCGTGATGGTTATAAAATACCTGGGGCTTAATCAGCCCAGTAGTTAGCGTGTTGACTATATAATAAGTGGGGGGCTCACTTAGCCCTGTGGTTATCGTGGTAGCTATAAAATAAGCAGGGGCACACTAAGCCCAGTAAACGTGGTGGGTAGAAAATAGCCTGGGGCTCACTCAGCCTAATACTTAGCATGGTGACTATAAAATAAGCGGGAGCTCACATAGCCCTGTGGTTAGCGTCGTGGTTATAAAATGACAAGTCTGATTATATGTTTGTGGGTTCGAAACTTGTGCGGTTTAGACGATGGGATTTCAAGTATTCAGAAAAGTCGAAAAAATCATGATGGTGCTCCATATCTTTATAAATATTATTGGTTTTAATATGATAAGTTAAGGAATCTATATCCGTAAAGAGTAAAACTGCACGATCTTTGTATGTTTTCTTTATAAAATTGTAATGAAAATCATACATAACTAATTTAGATAATACTAAAATAGAAAATCCAACATAGATGGTCGGTTCATTAAAATGCTAGTTTTTAGTCGTTCTACAGCGGTTAAATCGTCATCATATGTCTTGATTGATTTAAAAGTAGGCAAAGCTACTAATTTTTTTAAAAATACATTTCCAGTATGAATTATTAAATCTTATTCACTTATTTCAAATTTTTAACGATAGTCCCATAGCATTGGAAAGTGTTTCATAAAGTATACCATGACTCATGATTTTTCCTTCATATTTATTTATTGTCACTTATTGTAGATCCTATTTTATAATTTACGTTAAAAGTTTTCATTCATTCCTATAATTTTCTGGGTACTCTGTATATATTTTTTAGGTGCGTATTGTTAGTCTAAATTTTATCGAAGGTATTTCTGTGATACTACAGGTGAGGTAACGCATTAATGCAGTATAATTAATGTGTATTTTAACTATAATCTCTGTTTTAACAAGACTTGTATCGAATTAGGTTTTAATTAAATAGGTTAATGAATCTATCTCTTATCCCAAAAATTTTTTAAGTTTAAACATTAGCATAGATCTTAATTAATATTTCATAGTTAGTATTTTTCATTGAATAATCATTGAAGCATTTTAAAACTTTACAGATTTTAGTATATATAAATATATATTTGGTTAGTAGCATCTATACAGAGCTATACGAAAGAATTCACATATATTAATGGTTTTAAGTATCAATCTCGCTTTAGATAGTCACGTGACGTACATTTAAAAAATCCATATGTATCATGGTAAAAGAAAGAACATATGTGATATATCTTAAAGTCTGCATGAATATAACGAAAAGGATGTCTGCGTTTCTGTAGGTGTAAGTCTTTGTCTAAAGATTAAATTTAATAGTTTATGTTTTAATTGTGACTACCCTACGTAAAGAGAAAAATAACCATTTCTTTTAAAACAAAATAAAAAGTATTTTAAAAATATATTACTACTTACCTACTATATATATATCTACATACCTAGACCTTACAACCAACTCGTATACTTTCTTTAGAAGAAATGAATTGAAATGTGTTCTTATCAGTGAATCTTATCTAGAATGTTATCGAGATCAGTGACTTAATCAAACCACGTGGTGAAGAATCTAGTTGAATTTAGGTGAAGTCCAGTAAATCGTGCTTGACATTTGTAGGTAATGATAAATTTATATATATATTTCTATATATATGTTTTTTATAACCAATACGTTTTAAATCATCTATTAATAGTTCATGTCTTGTCAATATATTTTTACAGGACTTGTTAATATATTTTATGCGATAACAAAACGCTGACTTTGATAATATTTTGTCTTTACCAAAAAATGAAAAACTTGTATCGAATACATAGTGACTCAGTAAGAAAATCTGTCAATTTCAGGCATTTGCGAACAAAAATAAATTTAAAAATGTGTCAGAAAGAGGTCTGTATGTATTTGAGAAGAACTTTCTACGAAATTCTACTTGTGAATAGGGGGTGATACACTTATTGGTCATGCGATAAGCATAAGTATGTGTTATCTCTCTAAGGCATATATCAAGTTAGTTCGGTGGGGAATGAACCCTCTACCGTTTTCTGAATATAAAATAAGAGGTAATGGGATTTTTTTTTTATAATTCTGCAAATATGTATGTATCTTAATTAATTTTTTATAGTATGTATATATATATATATTAAAATATATTCGTATAGAACTAGTCTCACTACGCTCAAAGGGGCCTTTACAAAAATAAACCCTTTAGGAAAAAAAATGGGACCTCTTTTAATTTATGGTCACGCTGTAGCCTAATAATATATGTTTTATTAATAATTATGTTTTATTTTAAATTGTGTTTTTATTAATGTATGTTTTATTTTAAAATTGCTTATTTTATATCGGAGTAAAATGATATATTCATATGTAAATCTTTATGCCTTATAATATAACTGTTAACCTATTACAGTTTAAAATATGCCCACATTATAGTGACATAGTTTGTACTTATTATTATTCATGAATTTATTTTCATGCTGTTATAATCACATTGGTGTAAACTATTTATGTTAATTAAAATTTTTGCATATGTATTATAGGGTAAGTTAAATGCAAATTCTAATCTTAAAGTATTTATTTTAAGTAAAATTATTTGCATATGTTTTCCTTTCATAACATACGCAATCAATGCTATAAGTTTACATATTGAATGAAAAAGGCAAACCTCCAAATACATAATTTCTTGCATAAGTAATTAATATTTTTTAATTGTCACTGTTTCAGCTAGTATAAATTCTTGAGAAAATATTAGTGTAAAGTTTCAATAAACAGAAATATAGTTTACTTAAAAATCTTTTTCAAGCAGTATTATTAAAATTTCTGTATTCGTAAGCATAAAATTTAATTTTGTTTTACTAATTAATATGTAAGGTAGTGTCGATCTAAAACTAAACCGTATAGATTTCTCACAAAATTTTAAACAAATATTTCATTCCTATCATATTATTTTGAATTCTAATTAAAAAAAGTGTTATTGATTCACTAGTAAAAAAAAAAAAAAAAAAAAAAAAATCTGAGGCATGCGATTATTTCTTATATGTTAGAATATGTTAGTAACGTTTATTCGAAAAGTTCCTAGATTTTATTTGAATGCTATGCTAAATAATGTATTCAGTGTAAAACATATGTGCTTTATTCATATCTTTTGAGGAATTATAAAAAAAAAAAAAAAAATGAAAAAATGTTTCGATTACATATAGTTTCTGAAAAAGGAAATCTGCCAATATCATGCGTTTGCGATAATAAATGAAATTTAAAAATGTGTCAAAAAGTAGCCTGTTTTGGATTTGAGAAAAGCCCTTAAGCCGGGCTTCATACAACCTGTTATCAGTGACTCAGTATTGGGGATTACCTCTGATGACAATAGCGATAAGAAAGCCTGCCTGGACTTGTGTAGCATGGAAAGGTTAGATAATTTAATTTTCACATATAAAAAATTAGATAATTAATAATTAAAAATTAGATATTAATTCTGAATAATTTTAGTAAAAAATAATAACTATTATTTACTTCATAAGTTGCATTTATTTTGCCTACGTGCGAATTTTTCATATGAGAATAACAGTTTTCATATATGAAACATTGAATTAAAAAAGATCTTGCTGCAAAAATACTGGGGCGCTATAAGAAATATAGCGGGCGGTGGACGGCCCAGTTAAAAAAATATTTTTTTTCTTCATAAGTTGCATTTTTTTTCGCCTAAGTGCGAATTTTTGGTATAAGAATAATAGTTTTCATATACTCTTGAAAAAAAAGAGCTTGCTGCAAAAATATTGGGGCGCTATATAAAAATATATATAGCGGGCGGAGGAGGGCCCAGTTAAAAAATATATATATTAATTATTTTCTTATATCATAAGATTCCTCTAACACACATTTCAATTTTTGAGAAGTAGACTTTATATTCAAACAGGGGACTCCTACAATTTTTTTTTGAAGGACAGTTTTTATTTGAATAGGGCACGTATCTCATTTATTTTACGAAGGGGCCCTTTAGTCTAATGCGAGTTCACACTTCGAAGGGTAAAAAAAAGGGGGATCGATGAACTGAATGTATGAAGGGTTCTAGTATTTATGCATAATTTGAATTCTTTGGAATTTTGTGAAGGGACGCTTTTTATTAAAAAGGGGATTTGTCCAATTTTTTGTGAAGGGTTCAATATCTATAACTGTTTCCAGTTTCTTTTGAAGGGTCCCCAAAACGTATAATCACTCCATTCGAAGGCTTCCCTATAACTTTTAACTATTTTTGCATGCTAACCTAAATAAATGTATTCCTGTATAAACTATTTATATACTTCAATCCATTTAAGAATCCTATATGTTTTGGCTATCAGTAGTGTAAAGCTTTTTCTTGAATCCTTTGGATTTTTTGTGTAGGGCCTTAGGCCTTTTTATTAAAAAGGGGATCGGTTCACTATTTTTAATTCACTATGCACTCGATGGTAAAATTATATTTTGTTCACATAACATTTCGATAATGTTGGAAAGTGATTCATGAATTATGCCGCTATGCCTGATTTTTCATTCTTGTTTATTTACATATACGTTGAATTCTTCTTTTTATAGTACTCTATACTTTTGGAAGTGTGTATTGTTAGTCTATCGAAGGGCCCCCTCTGGGTAAAAAAGGGAGGGGGAGGGGGAGGGGGGAGCTATTCAATTGAGTACAGTATAATTCATGCAGGACCCTATATCTAACAACCTATATCGAATTAATTAAAACGCGCCTGTTTGCCCCAAAAATGTTGAAGTCCGCCAATTAAAATTAATTAATGACCCTTTTTAATTACTAGCATCTACCATTCTACTGCACATGCAAACTGCGTACTCTCGTTGAGGGAAAAAAAATCTCGCCAAAATTTCTTAAGTTCTCCAATTAAAATTAATTAATGACCCTTTTTAATTAAATCATTATTGACTTTTAAAATTCACCTGTAATATACTCTAACATGTATATCGAATACCCTACTCTCGTTGAAAAAAAAAAATTTGCTTCGAAAAATTTCTAAGTTCCCCAATTAGAATTAATGACCCTTTTTAATTATTATTTTTAATTATTCATTCACTTCTACTGCATACACTCCTATTCAAACTGTATACTCTCGTTGAAAAAATAATTGCTTCGAAAAATGTCTAAGTTCCCCAATTAAAATTAATCACCATTTTTAATTAAACCATTATTGACTTTTAAAATTCTCCTCTAACATGTATATCGAGTACCCTACTCTCGTTGAAAAAAAAAATCTCGCGAAAATTCTTAAGTTCTGCAATTAAAATTAATCACCATTTTTAATTAAACCATTATTGACTTTTAAAATTCTCCTCTAACATGTATATCGAATACCCTACTCTCGTTGAAAAAAAAATCTCGCGAAAATTCTTAAGTTCTGCAATTAAAATTAATCACCATTTTTAATTAAACCATTATTGACTTTTAAAATTCTCCTCTAACATGTATATCGAATACCCTACTCTCGTTGAAAAAAAAAATTGCTTCGAAAAATTTCTAAGTTCCCCAATTAAAATTAATTAAATTTGTAATTCGTTAAAATAAATCCCTTGAAACACACCTCGTACTCTAGTAGGAAATTCTCCGCGAAAAAAAAAAATTGCTTCAAAAAATTTCTAAGTCCCTTAATTAAAATTAATTATCATTAATCCCCTTTTCTTAGGTGGTGGAGGAGGGCACTTCGGGAGGTGGGCAGGTGCTGCACTTTGAGTGGAGGAGCTGAGCTGCACTTCGAGTAGAGGAGCTGAGCTGCACTTCGAGTGGAGGAGCTGAGCTGCACTTCGAGTGGAGGAGCTGAGCTGCACTTCGAGTGGAGGAGCTGAGGAGCCGGTGCTGCACCTTGCACCAGCTCCTCAGCTCCTCCACCCGGGGTCGGACGCCCACTTTTCCTCTACTTGCATTTCAAGTGACTTATTCTATGTAGTATTTCAAATAGAATACATAGTAGAATCCTTTTAAAGTGTCTCGTTTGCTTTCAATATTTTGAAACGCCACGAATGGATAGCTAAGGTCGATCTCCACTTTTTCAATTTTGGTTGAAGGTTTTTATTTAATCGCTTCCGACATGGAAAAACATATAAACAAAGGCGAAAAAGTGAACAATGGCCTGCGTGGAGATCGACCTCAGCTATCCAATGCAAAAAACATTTAAAAATATTGAAATACAAACGAGATATTTAAAAAAAAAATTCTGCCATAGGATTAAGATGAGCGAGCGTGTGTTTTCACTAAAAAAGCGCGATGTCTCATTATCTTATTGAATACAGTTTTCACCATGAGAAAGTGCGTTTTTAAAAAATTGTCTCCGTAATTCTTAAGAAGATTTTGAAATAGTGCAATTTTTCGTTTATTTGAATGATTACTGAGTCTTAACATGGTAATAAAGTTTGGAAGCATTTCTTTTTGAACACATTGTCCATAATGAAGAATATGCAGTATATGTTATCTTTTTCTTATCAAGTCACTTTTTGGACTCTTTAAAGTTTAAAGTGTGTACACACAACCAATAAATAGAGATAGTTTCACATCTATGTTGCAAATAGCAATACATGTGGATGGGATTGGAAATAGGCATCGATATAGCAGGAGTAACGATACACATACGTCTCAGAGTGAAAAAAAAAAAAACATCGAAAAGTTAGCATTCCATTTTCCTTTTGCCCAAGAAGTTTAATGACGTGTACAATAGAAAACACGCATACATTAATGATTTAAAGTATATTTTCAATATATATATATAAATAGACTAACAAAAATAATACTAATTGCATTATTCTATTTTAATCTATAATCTTCTAATATTTCAATCCCTCTCACGATTTTAATCTTTATCATTTTTATAATACTAATCAAGTCTTCTAATAGACCTTTAGATAGAATTGATTAACTATTTCTTAATTTATTTTAAATAACTATTTTAAACTCCAAATGGTTTTTATTAATAGATACCAAATTTGGGAATCCATTTAATATTTGTGATTTATTGATTTTCAATATTCAATTATGTATCTGATGGCAGTACTCAATATTATTCATGAGAATCACGAAATACATTATTCTTATTTACTCTTTTTCTTCAGAATTTTAAAGATTTATCAGTTGTCTATTTATTTTCCAATAACTGTAATTATGCGATCATTCCAAATCGTTCAAAAAGCTGTCCAGTATGTGATTATTGCATCTCTCATGTTTTTGATATCGATTTACTTCTATTGTTTCCCTTTTCTTCTTGTAATATTTTGACTGAATACTTTTATTTTTCAACCTGTGATTGAATAGTGATTATTTATAAAAGGTTTTATCCTATATATGTGTGTGTATACAGACAGCGTTTCCGAAGTAGCTCAAGGAACGCCTCCGAATTTTTTTTCTGGAAATGGATGCCCTTGGAAAAAAATTTCAAGCTTTTATATGGAATTGTGTGCAATATTTGTCTACGAAATGCAGTGGATTAAATTATCCAATTATTAATTTTATACGGAATAGTCTAAATGTTTATGGAATTTATTTGTTGTTTCTTGCTGTAAACTATTTGGTAATGAATAGTTTGAACGAAGTACTGATTATCTATACATATAAACAATGTTCCAAAAACACTGACATTATTCCTTAAATATTGATATCATAAATTACAAAGTTACGTAAAAAAGTACACAATTTTAAGAAATCGATTAAAATTGTCAATTTGAAGAAATACAAAATTTTAATTTTTATACGGCCCCCGTACAAAAATTTCCCAATGACACTCATAAGGTCATGTACAAAATTTCAGCATTTTATCCTCAAAAGTCGCAAAGATATGAAAATACATAAACCAAAAATCATGTCGGATGAAAATTCCGAAAGAAAACAATGATTGCATAAATAACTAATAATTGTGATTCACCCATTTTGTTTAAATGATGGAATTCTGATCTGTACCACTGTAATTTCTAATATCAATATTTAAGGAATAAAAGCCGAGGAGAAAGTCAGAGAGATTGAATGAGAAAAAATGTGTATTGAGAGAAAGTCTGGAAGACGTCCAGGATGCTTTTTTTACGCAAGAGAACAGATGTCGATGACTAGCTTACGTCTCGATACACGTGATCTTTCGCAGGTGTGGAAAGAAAGAAAAAGAATCAGGTACTGAACCGTTAGGATGATGCAACAGTCCGCCTAATCTTCGTTCAAAATATACGATACAGACAAAATACATTTTTATCATTTCTATACTAAAATACCAGTTATGTCTTTGAAATTTACATTCGTAATCATCCAAGACCTTTTGGATTGTTTCATTTCCATTTTACTATTTTATTTATTTCTTTAAAATGCTGAGCTATTTATATTCATTTAAGTCCAAACGTATTTATTTTTCGTAATCGCGACAGAGATCTATTTTCTTTTGAAATTAGGTTTGAAATACCATAAAAAATGCAGTTTTACATTTTTTTCGTATTCGACGATGTTAAAATTCAAAATGATTCAAAAATCCTAAAATTGAAATTGAATCGTCAAAATGACGTCGCCGTTACGTCCATTATAATACAGATAGCTATGCTACACTTTCCAAAACATAGTTGAAAAGGTGTTTGTCTGTCTGTCTCATTTCCATTCAATTCATATATGTTATTAAGGTTTACTATGGCATGTTCGGTATTGAAGCATTAATAGTCCACGTACAAGGAGAATAAAAAAAAATCCGTTCCATGACAGTCCATGGGGGGGGGGAAATGATGTTACACTATTTCAAACATATTGAAATGTATCATTTACAGGTCACTCAAAAGAATTCCGGTCTATTTCGAAAAATCGTTTGAGATGTATATTGCACTATTTCAGACATATTAAAATCGATATATATCACTGAGATGACTTACTATAGAATACACTACAGGGACACAACGCACAAAAGAAATATTTGCTGGAATTGTGGTATAAATTGAACAATTTTTTGTTTCTAAATTCTATAGACCGTTTATGGATGGTTCAAATGTTAGCATGCTAGAAATCTATAGATTGTATACAAAAGAATTTCCCGACTGTTGATGGAAATTTCTGAAAAAAGTCTTTGAAATGTATTAGCGTTTTACAATTTTTTGACTTCGACACCCTTATTAAACAGTGAAGTTTTGTTTCCGAATGTAGGATCCTTCTAAAAATCATGTCAATACAACATTTTAATATTTTTTAGAATTTCATTCGAAATTAATAAATTCATTAGATCGACAAATGTGTTTATTATGCGGATAAAATAGGTCGACTGGCTGTGAAATAGAATTAATTAGGATTATGCGTTTTACAAATAATGTTTGCCATTTTTCAAACAAGAAACAGATCAAAAAGTTCTTTCAAAAATACATTGTCTTCAAAAGTGTGTTACAAAAATAGGCTTTCTTGCAAAGGTGTTCATGTAAAATTGTCTGAAATTTTGACATCTTATTTGGCTTTTTCGGTCTTAGAATACCAATTGGAAAGTCATTCGGTCAAGTAGTTTAAGATAATAAAGTATTAATTATTTTCAAATTTTAAACTACTCGTGTTAAATTCATATTGCAATGTGTGCAGTTTTTGAAGCACAACTTCAGAACGTTTTTGTTTCGAAATCCACCTTTTCCTATTCAGCTTCCCACAGCACAATCGCGTGTACGTTGATTAGATCCCTAACATCGACGGCGTTCAAAAGTACTGCTGGGATTGTCCTAATGGTAACAGGACTGTTGGGTGTTGCTCTCATGTGGCAAGTGGAATATAATACCTATCTCATCAAATATTTTCAAAAATCTTTTCGATTGATAATATTAATGTTGCGATAAATGAAAATAGTGATGATGATAATTGAAATATTTTCAAAAAGGCTCTTTTTCTGAAATCTTCTATAATTATCTCCTTTACAGTAAAAAGTGAACTCTTAATCATAACTGATTAAAATTACATTGTTATATGAAACAATATTAGTTAATGTTGTAAAGTTTAATCCATTGTTAAAAAAGGGCCTCTAAAAATCGCTCCTTTAATAGAAAAGTCACACAACATAAAAATCGTCATTTTTGAAATACAGTTTTTGATATTTTTTTCTGGAAAAACGGCTCAGTGGCAGTTGTTCTATTATACCATAGTGCAAAGGTGTCACCATGCTTTTCCAACGTATTTACACTATTTTTTGAGATAAAGTGACACTTTTGAGTTGTTATTGCTACTGGAATAACCTAAATAAATCTATTAACCTTTAAAAAAAAAAACAGCAAAAAAGTATATTTAAGAATCTTTTATTAATGAAAAAAATATTGTTTAATTAAAATTTTTTAAAACAACTGTACTGATAATTTGTTATTTTTGAGTTACGTCATTTTCTATTAAACGAGCGAGATATCTAATTATTATTTAAAGACTATTACGTATTTACTTCCAACTCACTTATTGTGTTTGCAACAATACGCGCATAATTGTACAAATTCAAACAGGAAAACATGGGAACAATCTAACACGTTGTTAGCATTATTTTTGTTACAACTCAAAAAGCGATTTTAACGAAGTTTTTTTTACTTAAAGTATATACGTTGAGCATTATCTTGTAAGTTGTTGGTTGGTGTAAATATAATATCACTATATTAATAATTTTTTGAAAAAATATTTTTGTTTACTTTCCTATGTTAAAAATTGTGTAAAAATCTGAAAAAAAATATAATATAAACTAATATATTTTTCAATAATTGATTTTGGTTTAATTTTTTTTAACTTTGACAATTTTTGAGAAAAACGCATTTGAAAAATAGTGGCGCCGGCGCATACTTCCCCGATTATCTCAAGGACAGTTGAGAGACAGGGGCTAAAACCACTCTATATTATATTCTCATGGCATGCTTTATTACCATACATGATATTTCAGACATCGGCCGTGGGGGCCATTTTGCTATGCTTATCCGGCTAGACCCTTTTGGATTCACATACAGGGTGGTTCAGAACTATATGTCAAAAATGTAAAGGCAGGTAGAGGGGACGTAAATAAGCAGATTTCATATCGGAATGTGATTGCGGAAATCCAGCATTGAGGCAGTAGAGGGCACTGTTGAGTTCGGCGGATGAAAGCATTTCGCTGGTTTGAATCGTCATTTCTTGCATGGATTTTGAGCAACATGCATCGTTACACCAATGTGAAGCTTGCCGACATGCATTGCATGTATGGGGCTGCTCAAAGGATGCAACGTCTCTGGAGCCAGAAAATGCATACATTTTCGTAAAGCTGATCTGTTTAATTTATTTCGACTTTGTATTGATTAGAATCAATATTTTACACTTCTAGAGTAGGATGGGGTTCATATGTTCATATATTTGTTAGGTCATCGAATGTGTTTCATTTTTTGTGACAGTATATGAAAGGTTGGGGACAGGGGCGGAGCCAGAGATTCCATTTTTTGGGGGAGAGGAGGGGGGGGTGATAGTTACATAGGATCGACATGGTACTGTTTTGTAAAATCTGTGAAAACGATTTATGTTAAACGATCTGTTTGTTACAGACGGAACCTGTCTATACGAAAAAAAAAATGCATGGTTTCCACAAAAGAAACGCCATACAGTTATATCTTTTAAGACATAAACCTCTCTAAACCGATATTTAATTCTGATCCCTAGCGATTCAGTTTTCGCAGATTTTACTGCTTGTAAAACGATGTAGTGAGTTACTATTTGCGAATATTTATCAATCATAATTTCTGTTAGTTAATCCATACAGCGAAACTTAAACTTTCGAAAATGGAATCTAATTATACCGGAATTGGAAAAATCACACATACCAACGGAAGAAAAATGTACCTTCTAAAACGGAAACCTGTTTAAAATGAAATTATTTTTCAGTCTCTGGCAATTCTGTTTTCACAGGTTTCATTGTAAAAATCAGTTATTCATTCTTAATTATTAAATTAATAGAAAACTGATAGAGTAAAATCTATTAAGACCAAATCACTAGAGACCAAAGAAGTTTTGTTAGATCAGGACCACGAAATGATTCAGTTTAAGGTAGGATTTCGTTCTAGGCTGTTTCTGTTTTCATAGGTTAGACTGCACTATGTAGATTTTTAATGATTTACAAATAGGAGTATATTAAAACCAGTGAAAGTGATATCGTTGGGGACCAGAAAACAATTCCGTTTTAGACAAGTTTCTGTCTTAGCAAGTATGATAACCATAACATGGTATTCCATGAAATATTTCCGTTTAAGGCAGATTTCTGTTTGTGAAAGCTGTCTATAACATAATTTTTTAAACGAAAAATGTTCATGGTCCCGGCGCAAAAAATACTGCACAATTATATCTGATAAAACACAAACCTGTCTAAAGCCGAACTTTTCTTTGGTGCCTAGTGATTCCATCTTAACAAGTTTTAATGTACATTATTACGTTTAGAATTTTTTTTATGAAATAATTTTAGTTCTTTAAAAGTCGAAAAATTATGCTGAGAACTTATGTAGAGCTAGTAGTATTTCCCTAAATATTTAAAAGCAAGCATTAGGATAACCGTAATTTTCAAAGAAATTTTAGTAATACATATATTGTAACTTCAAAAAATACAGAGAAGGGGCAGGTGAGGAAGGGAGGGGAATTTAGGGATTAAAAGATCCTTTAAAAACTGATAAGTTCAAAAACTCGTTCGTTATGATCCATGACGTATAAAAACAACGAAAAGAAAAGCAAAAATAACAAAAAGAATTAACATGAAATTGTTTGAAGGCTTCCTAGCAAAGAATCATTTGAGTGCAAAATACAGTCTAAAAGATAATGAAACACAATTACTTTAAAGCAGATATTTTTTTCATTTCGCTTTAAAAGAAGGAGAGATCACTTTATGAGCTAAATAGGTGAACCAAAAAGTAAGAATAGTACAAGAAATGAAAATTTCAGACAGGCTAATTCCAGCTTCACATTTCTATTTTAACCTCAAAAGGTTTTAGCTCACTGATTGATGGATCTATCCTATCCCAGAATGACTCGAAAATAAATGACGATTTGGATTTTCTTCAACACTTTCCAGAAAAAAAGTACTTTTAATTTTTCATTAATTCTAACAATGAAATATTCTAAAAATGTCAAGAAAACACTTCTGCTTAAAACTATTTTGGGAAGAGCGATCTCCGACATTACAAACCACAAAACTTTGTGACCTTGGCGAGATAAAAGAGCGCTAAAACGTGTGAGTGAGCAATTACTCACTCACACCTTTCTCGGAAAATTCGGGGGATGGCTATTTCAAAATTTTTCAACAATTTATTTCTATAGAAACTGTATAATAAATCATTATTAATAATGATTTATTATACAGTTTTTTTAAACACAATTACAATAATATAAATAATTAATGAAAATACTGCTTTCATAATAAATTTTTTTAACATAATTTATCTCTTTAAAACACAATTTTTAAGGCTCTTCATCAGTGAGATTTCAAATTCCTCTCGTTAATGTTAAACCAATGACTGCGTGATGCCTTCGTATTTTTAAAATATCTCCTTAATGAATCTATCTTATTAACTTCTGTTTTCTGTGTACTGTTCTTAAAGGATGTCTCTTTCTTTCTTAGTTGTCAAATTATTTCTAAAATATATGCTTAATTTTGCGCGAAGTTTTATTTAGTTTCGTGGTAAGATTTTAACACATAAAATTATAAATTAATTGTATATTTTAGAAATAGTTTGACAACTAAGAAAAAAATACACATCCTTTAAGAAAAATATATTATATTCGCATAAAAACACACTATTAAAAAAATGAATGATAAAAAAAAAACTGATTCAGAAATTTATGAAGTACACGTATAAAAAAAAAATTTAGAAATTCCTGTTCTTATTGAGAAACTATGTAATCGAATGATGTTTTTTTTTTTTTTTTTTTTTGAAAGCAGAAAATCTTTTAGAAAATTTTGTCAAAGTTGGCGTTTTGAACCGAATTTCCGGTTTTTAAATAAGATCATCTGCCAATTCTCAACTGAATTCATAAAATAGTAAATTTGGATTCCAATACTTATCTGATTCCTGTATGACCAAGTGGGCCCAAAATGTATTATCTATATTATTTTTTTTTTGCTTTGTGCAATCATGTGTTGGCCAAATGAAGGACTAAATCTTCTATCTCACATAAACTTCAATGTGTTCGGAATTTATAATAATACTGTATGATAAATATGATTAAAGCAATACTTTTATTAGAGGTTACTTACTAAAATGACTTACTTAAAAAAAAAGAAAAGAAAGAACGAAAAAGAAAGAAAGAAACTATAAGATCGAACAGTTTTTTCCATTTTTCGATAAAGACAAGCAGTCTTCCAGAAATAGCTGTAAAAATTGGGGTTTTGAATAGAATTTCTACTCGGCGACAGCCCGATAAATGTCATCGTAATAAAAAACTCCCTATGCACTTATAGCTACTTATATAGAGTCCTGCATAACCGCAAATTCAATTTGAAGTCAACCCAACCCGAACTCCACAAAAGAAAATTCCTCGACTCGAACTAGCAATAATAATTTTAGGTAATTCGCAACCCGACCCAAACCCGCAATTGGCAGGTGTTCTTATTCAAAAACTATGTAATCGAATGGTGTTTACCCTTTTTTTTTCTGTTGAAGGCAGAAGATATGTTAGAAAATTCTTTCAAAGTTGGCGTTTTGAACCGAGTTTCCGGACGCGGTCACGTGGAAAAGGAGAAAAATATGTCGTCATGTGGCAATAATCGCTTCTAACTCGATAAGTAATTCATTTATCGAAAAAGCGAAAGCAGCATTCGATTTCAAAACGGTACCAAAAGCAAGCCTGGAAGTGTCATGCTTTTGCGTTTACAAATGAGTCCGTAACTGTGTCAGAAAGTGTCGCGTTGTTGTGTGGATAAAACAATCCTAACATTTATTCTAGATTTAAAATCAAAATTAAGGGAATGGATTGAAAACCTCTCTTTATACTTTTTTTTTTGGAAATGACGGCACTGGATATAATTAGAATCGAAATAATTATTAATGATTTGGGATCCAATATTTCTTTCTTTCATATTTTGACAAATGAAATCTTGAGTTGAGAAACAAATTATTATTTTGCTTTGTGCAATCATGTTGACCAAATGATAGATTAAAACTTGAAAATCCAATTTTTTACCATCCTATGTCACGTAAGCTTCAATGTGTTCAGATTTTGTAATAATACTGTATGATAAATAGGATTAAAGCAATTCTTTTATTAGAGGTTACTTTTTAAAACAACTATTTAAAAAAAAATAGAAAGAAAGTGTAAAATAACTCATAATAAATATAACTCATAATTTCATTTGTCAAAAAATGAAAAGAAAGAAAAACCTACTTATTTCAAAGCAACTTTGGAAAAACATTTTAATTTCTGCTGTGAAATTGTGTTTTCTTGGACCATTCAGTTACAGTATACAATTCTAAAGTATAATTATCTATTTAGTATAGCGAAAAATAAACTAGGCGAAAATTAAAAGAAAATCTCTGTTGTTGCAACTCTTGGCGCAACTATATATACTCACATTTTATTGTGAAAGTTCCGCCAAATTTGAAAGTAAACTTTTTTTATTGCTTTGACAGGAACTTCACAATACTAGGATGGGGAAGTTTACAATAGAAATCGCAAGCTTCCTATGTAATTATCTACGCAGATTCCAATAATAAAAGTGTCAAAATCCATCGGACAACGGAGAGGGAGTGCGTCGGATTCCGGGAATGTGGGATGAAAGACTCAAAGGTTTCGAAAAACCGCAAAAAAAAAAAAAGAACCGCTACCTACGGATACTGCCGGAATCGCTCTGTTTGCAGCTTGAATGAAAGCATATTAATGAAACAAAATAGTTATTTTCAAATAAATTTAGCAATCAGGATATCAATAATTAATAAAATATTTGTGAGAATTATCAGCCTCGACTAGCAAGTTTCTATGACCAGGGCACTTTCAATTTTTTATGACCACTTAGATTGGTATAATTACTGATACTACCATAAATTTCCGAAAATAACCCCCCCCCCCCTCCAAAATTTTCAACAAATTTCATTTTTCTAAAAAATTCTGTTTATAAGCTCCCACTACCCTTTTTACTTTCCTCTATCTATAATAGAAGAAAGTATTGCAATCGAAATTGTTTTCGACTTGAGGTTTTCGACGGATTTACACGTTTTAGGGGTCAGAGATTCCGAAAAACATGTTTTTACAAAATGTCTGTCTGTCCGTCTGTCCGTCCTCATTGTATCATCGAAAAGTGTATGAAGTTATGCTTCAAATTGAACCACATTTTTTTTCTAGGTTTTTGGCTATGGCAAGCAGCTTCTATTAGAATTTGGGGATATTTCGACGAAAGGGGGCGCTGTGATCGATATTTTTGTTCCATTTTCACTATTGTACCATCGGAAAGTGTATGTAGTTATGCTTCAAATTGAATAACATTTTTTTTCTATGTTTTTGGCTATAGCAAGCAGGTTCTATTAGAATTTGGGGATATTTCGACGAAAGGGGGCGTTGTGATAGCCATTTAAGCATTTCAAATTCAAAAATATGTACAAAAAAAAGTTAGAAATCCTAAAAGTTTTTTTCGTTACATGTTCGGCCTTGATCCGGAGAATCCGGAACAATTTTTGTTTTGCCTCTATCTTAAAAAATGGCTGAGATATAGCGGTTTGAAATTTTAGGGTGGCTGACATTTTCGAACAAGACAGCAGAATTCATCCATAAACGGGTTTAATTTATGAGTTTTAGTTAACATGGTTTCGGCAAATTTTCTTTCATTGTTGTAACCATTGTTCCCATTATATGCTTATCACTATATATTTATATTTGCCAACGTCAAACCCTCGCCAAACTTGGCGACAGTTGGCCAAATTTGGCGACCAAAATAGGTTGCCATAAATGAAGCCAGCTTGACTGTAGAGGACTAATTTGGCGATATTCTCATTCAAATTCAATGTTGACGAGAACTGGGATTGAATCTTCTTTAATTAGGTTCCACGCATTTTACCTTCGTGTTTTCCAGTAAAATTATGCTAAAATCGTAAAACCAAGGAATAAGGAGGCTATCTGTTCTTGTCGGTTCAGGCCAGAAGAACTTTTCGTAGTTTAGTAACCCGACGATTCGCAAGCAGCTGACGTACAACAGAATGACGAAAAATATTGATTTTAGGGGCGATGTGATAGCGAATTTTGAAGTATTAACATGACTGAGATAGAAGAAAGTTTTGGGATTGGCACATCCGACTAGTTTCTCTATGCCCTTAAACAGTATTCTCTTCCTCCTGATTTGTTTTATTGATATAGATTATAAAATAGATATAAATATATAAAACAGATATATATTAAATTATATATATATATTAAATATTATATTAATATATAAAACAGATTATAAAATATGCAAGGCAGAGTTATAAAAATATATATAATTTGATTAAAATATTGAAAATTTTATTAACCACATGAAAAAAATTTCGTGTTATTACATACTGGTAAGTGCAGTTTAAAAATTAAATTTGATTACTTGGGTTTTCAGTTAAGTCAAAGGATTTTATGCATTATGAATATTATTGAAATTGCATTTTTAGCATAGGGTGTGGATCCTAGGTATAATATCCTCTTCGCTGTCTGATGTTGACGACATGATTTCGTATACTGTGTCTGCAGAAAGTTTGAAAATAAAATCCCAAAAAGAAGAAAAAACTGGCGTCCTTACATTGGCGATTGGTCGCCAATATAGCAATGTAATTTATGGCTTTCGATGGCACGCAGCTTTACTCCAGAAACCCATTTGTTTGCAGGGGGGGGTCACTTGTTTTGTTTGTGGAAGAGGAAACACGATTAACTATCGGGAAAAAATGAATTAATAAATTTGTACGAGCAACTTATGATCACTAATATCTTAATTAAAATACCAGTGAAAATGTCCCTTTAATGGTTCCAACTTATTTGATGGCTTATGCTGTCTAAGAGTTCGAACACTGTTTTTCAAGTGTATGTCCTGCATACATAATTTACAGCTCTATCTGTTCACGTTTTAAAAAATGATACTTAGTAAAATGCCATGATGTGACATCTTATGCTTTTGTTAAAATGTTTTGCAAATTTCGAATAGAAAATCACATTTGTCCGTTTATTAAAATCAAATCAAAGCTAAAAAACTCACACAATATTTATGTTAAAATGGGAGACTTTCAAAGTTATTTTTAAACAGAAATAATAACATTTTAGAGAGCATCCAAAAGTAATCTTTTTTTTCTTAATGTTATTATTATTCTTAACTCTTTTTAGCATCTAAGCACTACGATGCAAAAGACAACAATATTTAGATTATTGTTGAACGTTTCATTGGCTTAATTTTTTTATTCATAGTTTTGAAAAGTATATGTCATCGATCATTGTGAAGAATTCAAACTATTTTGAATAAAATATTGTTATAAAAAGTAAATTTAGAAAACAAATATTTCAAACGACATAATGACAATCCTTTTCTTTAAATGTCAAGTGTTCTATATATCATGAAAGAATGAATGAATCGTTTTTAAATGTAAATATTTTTATCACAGAAAAAAAATTATCTGTCTGTTAATTGATCTAATTTGAGAATCTCACTTACAAAGTACAGTTGAAAAACGTAACCTTTTTACCCATGATTACAAGAATTATGTTTTCTAGTTTCTAAAGTTATATTGTCCTTGCTCTATCAGATTATCTCAAATGTTGATTTTAATTTACAAGTGATATGTTATTATTAGCTTGCAACATTATATTGTTCTTCTTTAATTAATCACTAATGTTTAAATTACTTCACCACAAAATGTATTTCCTGAAAGAAAGCGCTGAATATAAATATAAAATTGCTAAAACACAAGGTTTAGCAATTTGAAATACGAATCTACTCACACAAAATACTGAATTTAGAATAAACTTTTAACAAAAATATATTATACAAACAAAAACTATTATTGTTCTTATCCAAATTGTATCTTATTCAGTTGTAAATTTGTTACATTTTTTATTAGACTTTCATTAACTGATGACTATATATTTTGTTTGATCGTGCATACAAAATTTAGAAGCTTTTTGTTTATGTTAGCAATTTTTACAGCAAAATTAATAAATTTGCACTTTTTCATAGCTTTCTTCGACTTTTAACAACACTTCGAATTAGTCAACATTGGTACTGATTGGCTCTTTTTTAGCAACTGCTTTATCACCGAAACCCATTTTAGAACATTTTTATACAGCATTTCGGTTTGAGAATTTTTACGATTTTAGAAAAGTGAAAAAACAAGAAAGGTGTAAACGAAACAAAACAATATAGCGAAATGTGTAACAGGTATAGTAAAAACGAATAACAATGCGTAATAACAAAATATTAAATGTCATACGATTTAAGAAAACTATATAAATGAAACCATTTATTTGCATTTAAATAAAAATGAAAATTATAAATTTTCTTAAAAAATAGTAAAGTTTATCATGCGTTTTATGAATAAAAGAGTCATTCCGTTCTGGAGATGTTTTCTATTTCCAAATCATTTCACAATACATAGTGCCGTATCACAAGTTACAAAGAACTATTATATGCGTTCCTCAGATCTCTCTAAGAGCTGCCGATCCCCTAATCCCCTCAAAGTTTTGTTGTAAAGTTTATCATGCGTTTTAGGAATAAAAGAGTCATTCCGTTCTGGAGATGTTTTCTATTTCCAAATCATTTCACAATACATAGTGCCGTATCACAAGTTACAAAGAACTATTATATGCGTTCCTCAGATCTCTCTAAGAGCTGTCGATCCCCTAATCCCCTCAAAGTTTTGTTGTAAAGTTTATCATGCATTTTAGGAATAAAAGAGTCATTCCGTTCTGGAGATGTTTTCTATTTCCAAATCATTTCACAATACATAGTGCCGTATCACAAGTTACAAAGAACTATTATATGCGTTCCTCAGATCTCTCTAAGAGCTGTCGATCCCCTAATCGCCTCAAAGTTTTGTTGTAAAGTTTATCATGCATTTTAGGAATAAAAGAGTCATTCCGCCCTGGAGATGTTTTCTATTTCCAAATCATTTCACAATACATAGTGCCGTATCACAAGTTATCCTCAGATCTCTCTAAGAGCTGTCGATCCCCTCAAAGTTTTGTTGGTTTGTAAGCCGCTGGGAAAACATTAATCACTTTCTATGCTTCAGAATATACATAGAAATGAATTGATAAACATGAATATATACAGTAAAACTTCTCAATAGCAGTAAGTAAAACCTCACACTTGAATTTTTCCGCTATTCGGGGGTGTCCGCTTTTCAGAAGGAAAAGTAATGCAAATTCGTACTGAAAAATAGGATCTATAACTCTTCGGTAATATCCGTTTTGTAAATACATACAGTGAAATCAGTTTGCCATTGGTCTAATCAGGAAAATATTTTTAAATTTATCAAAGACGATTCAAAACATAGCTGCGTATAGTGTGTACATTCAAAATGAAAAAAAAATTATTTTAAATATGAATCGAAATGAAGATGTTGTTATTGAAGTTTTAATTTTTTTTTCAAACACACACAGTTTACGAAGATTTTTTTTATGTATCAATTACAGTTATTTACTGAAAACGTTAAAACACAGACAATTTCAGTATCTCATTTCGAAAACTAAAGTTATCTTAATGGAAAAGTGATGGGGTAGATGAACCTCCCTTCCTATCTCATGTCGAAAGTTGCACAGAATCCTCTATCTGAGGCATGATAAAGCTCTTAACTAGCTGGCGACAGATACATACGCTAAGATTTAGCTGTTCCGAAAATAGATGGTATACTAAGAAATAACTGTTTATTCTGAAAGCGATATTTCTGTCCGCAGAAATCTGATAAAATCTGGATGGGAGAGAGAAAGATTTTGTTAGAATTAAGCAATGGCGGATCACTTGGGTTTAATAAAAGATCTTTAAACTGACATTAGAGATCTTCACGGTAAAGGGGCTGGTCCGGAGTCGGGTCAATTTTCATTCATAAGATTCGAGCCTGACCTTACATTTTTCTGCAGACCCAGACATCTTTTTTTCCGAGTCGAGCCCGGACTGGACTTCATTCTTCCTAGAGGTCTACACGGACGAAATTTCCTGGCCCAAGCCCGGCCGAATATGGAAGCTAAAAGTTCAGCCCTGCTCCGACACAGTCCGTACGAAAATCATTATTGGCCCGGCCCTTGAAGACCTCTAAATTCTTCCTGTTGTCCCGTCAGTCCATGTTGGGTTGACATTTTATTAATTTATTTTCGTAAAAATAATAGTGATATTGTATATTTGTTTAGCGAAATCTTTAGAAATTTAATTTGGTTTAATAAATTGCAGAGATGTATTTTTGAAAATCTACTGTTTTTCTGTCTAGAGCTTTAAAATTATGATTTTCTTTTATCAGCTGCTTCTTTCATTCTAAAATACGTTGATTTTCTTAATCAGTGTTTATATATGTAATTATTGAAGAAATCATTAATATTATTGTTTTTTCGTATTCCACGAATTTCGAACACAATCTGTGGATAAGTAAGTGTGCATTATGAAAATATCGTCATGTTTTGTAGAACTTCATTCAGCCGGACCGTGCCAATTAAGTTTTTGTATGGGCAGGGATCGGTGCGAACTTTTAGCTTTTGAATCGACCTGGGCCAATCGCTTTTTTTTTTGTACCAGGCCGGACCGAACTGGGACCGAAATTTTAGTTTTTATACCGGGCTAGGCCAATGAATTTTTTGTACGAACCAGGCCGACGCCGGGGCCCGTGTAGGCCTTTAACCGACACATATCTTAGCTAAGGTTTAATATTTTTAGGATTCCCTACTAAAAAGGAACCACTATAAGATCGCTCGTGTGTCCGTCTGTCACAGCCATTTTTCTCGAAAACTATGGAAAGTTCAAACTTAGCAAAGTTCTAAAGGTTTTTTATAGATCTCAAATATTTTTAGGAAGAAGTTAATTATTTGATTGTTGTATATCGTGTGGGGTATTTTCCGAAAGATCTCGAAATTTAGATATTATATTTTGAGAGATATTAGCAAAAATAGGTCCCCCCACCCCTATTTCACAATCTACTGAAACTAAAAGTATGAAATAATTAGGGTAGTAAGAGTTTATTTAAACCTTATAACGATTATCCTAGGTCACATAGTTTTTGAGAAAATCTCATTTCTCATAGTTTTTGAAAATATCAACACACAAACATTACTTTGCAGGTGCTCAGCGGTCAAGTTGACGGGTGCTCGAGGTACCTACCGACGCGGAATCATCCAAGGATTCTTGTTAATTATTATAGAACAAATTTGTTGGTAATTAGCCGAGATATTAATTAAAAACCTATCTAAAAAAGACACGGACCAGGGTGTCAATGCAACTTTACGACCTCCCTTCGAAGTGCGTTTGGCATAATGCCAAGTTTAAACACTGTACAATGTCTTAGTTTTAGGTATGGCGAATCATAGAAATAAATAGTCAACGTTTTTCATTCCAATTGAATTCAATTCTTGAAGGCAATTATCGAAAAATAATTCATAGAATAATTCCAAGACATGGAAGTCAGTAGTTTTGAGACAACGATCGAAACTCAATATGTAATTCATTTATACTGAAAAACTTTTCGATCACTTCAATAATCATACCTGCAAGTATCATGCTTTTATTTTTAAAATTGAGTCAGAAATTTTCGCGTTGTTGAGCGTATTTTTTTCTTTTTAAATCGCTAACAAAGTTATTGTACGCGATTAAAACTTGCACTAATAGACCGATTATTTTTGTCGTTAATGCTTCTTTCGGCCCCATAAGTACTAAATGTATGTTTCTTTAATAAGTTACGAAACATTCTTTACTTAATTACAACTGATATAAGGAAACATAAAGAAACTATACTCATTTAGTCTGTTTTACATAATTCGGAAATCTGGCGCTTTGGGTTTCCTTTCAGAACAAGTTATCATTTAATTATTAAATCCAAATACATTTCATTTTCCATAAAAATAAAAATAAAATTTAGATTATAGATAAAATAAAAGTTACCAGTCTTTCTTCTCAATTTCTGCGTGTATATACCAATTTTAAAATCCCTACCTTGTATAGTTTTAAAATTTTCACTATACCATCAAATTTGTGAGTACAGTTTTTAATTATTTTAAGCATTGTTTTTTTTTTTTTTTTAATATTTTGTATTCGAAAGTAAACGAAATACAGTGGAACTCCAGATATACGTTACCTGAGTTCTACGTTTCCCTCAGTTATACGTTTGAACTCAGCGGTCCCGGCCGTTTGAAATTAAAAATTAGCTAATACGTTTTGCGTTCCACATTTCTCTCGGTTCTACGTTCCATTTTTGCGTCCCTGGTCGAAATTGTGTATTGTAACCGGAAACACTGACGACGCGTAGGATGAGTCTGATTTGAAAGATCTCACTCAAACTTCGGAGCAGCTCTGAGAGCTTTTGACGTAGTAAAGCGGTTCGTCAGTAGTAAAAACATTAACGATAAAGGCGGATGCATTATTAACAGAAATGCAAAGTTTGCTGTTCAGTGTCGGCACTGCGGAAAAGAAACAGACGAATATTAGTAATTAATTCTACAAGATTCAGTAAACTACTGAAATGACTTTTGATAAATGATTTATATGGTAAAGCGATCCCAATCATTTCTTTTACATACTCTATGTGTATTAAAATATTTTTAATAAAGCTTTTATGATAAAAGAACTTCATGTATACTTTTCTTATGTACCTTTTTTCTACAATGTTCCATTTCCGAAGCTTTATGTCATGGGTGCAGTAATATTTAGGAAACTTTCGTTTTCAATACAAAAGGTAACTGGAACTCCTCAGCGGAACAAAGTTTTTACGATATATTTAAAAAATTGTTTCGGTCGACGATTAATTGAGTTGTACGTTTTACTGAGTTATACGTTTTGTTATCCGGTCCCGAGCAAAACGTATAACTGGAGTTCCACTGTAAATATTTTTTGGTAAAATTAAAAGTTACCGGTAGATTTTTTCAATTTAGAATTTCTGAAACAGACTATGATTTTGCGTAAATATACTAATTTTCAAATCCGTATCTTATATAGTTTTAAAATTTTTTATATATATCATAAAATTTCTGACTGGAATCTTTATCTTGCAAACTTCTTTGAATGTGAAAATCTTGAGTGACAGCTAGCCTCTCTTCGGGATCCAAATCATGCTACCCTCGAAAAAAGGTCCCTTATCTAGGTAAAATGAGTTTATTTTCTTGAATTTAATCACCCAAATGAACTTCCAATTATAGGAGAAAAGAATCCAATTAGTAGACTAAAAACACTTTAATGTGAACAGGTGTGAAATATGTGTGTGCCGCTTTTGCGCTAATGACTGCTTTTGAACTATATAGAAGAAACTGCTCGCAGCAAATGCTTATAACTGACTGTAAACAGACGTTATTTTTTATATTTTATTTAGTGGCATGTGCTGTTTTACGCCACACAAAAATGTAATTATTCTCAAAATGTAATTGCTTAAAAAAGGATGCAGCCTAACTGCTCCTTAAAAATATATATATATATTCAATCAAAAAATTAGAGTCCTCATCTTCGTTTAAAACCACACATAATAATTCTATATTATTGAATATCGAATACAAAAATATGTGTTCTTCGCATAATAAAAAGAACAAATTCGAATCTTAGGAATAACTATGTGGCCATATATCAACACGAAATACCGAGCCATATGTCATAATGGATTATCGACCAGTGAGCGAGCAATGAAGAATAAAAGGTAAGCTAATTTCACTTACCTGTATTATTGTAAGCAGCAAATTGCCACTGTTAAATATATTTTTATTTTGATTATTCACGAGAGAGCGCGTTTAATTCTACCCAGTGTTTATTTTTGGCTCAGCAAGCCATATTTTTTTCCAAGCTATTTTTTATGAGATTTTTAAGGAGTTTTTAATTAATTATCTCGGCTAATTACCGATGAATTCACAATTTTATGATTTGTCGTGTGACAAGAGGTATTCAGCTGTAAGTTCACAAAATTTCAAGTATCTAACTTATACAGTTTCCGAGTAAGAACTCTGTGACGGACAGGCAGACAGACAAACAGACATAGGAGTGAGACGAACAGGGTTTCGTGAGATGAAATAAACTCTAAAAATGAGCCTTTATTCGACTTCGGGAATATATCTTCCCAGGTACACATTTCATCAAAAAAGGGTTTTGTATGAATGCTTCGTATATTTAAGAAAAAAGCCTTTTTACTAGTACTGTAATATGATAGTGTTCTTCTCTCTAGTTCTATTTCCGAATGGTTCTTTGTTCTTTTGGCACTTTATTACATTGCCCAGTTCGTCCATTGAGTCATAGGCGATGTTAAGGGATCAGATCTCACTTTACTTACCCGTACCTCTATCTGGTTGGTGACCAAATTTCGCATCCAAGAAAAAGTAAACCTTTTTACCGAGAAATTTTCGTTTTTATACATAACGGTGCGAATAATTTTCGAAAAAAAAAAGACTTTTATTAATATTTTTTCTGCATTTTAAACTTTACAGAATACGTAAAACATTCATCAAACAACAAAACGGACACAATTTGAGATCACAAAAATGAACGCCTTTTAAGTAATTCTATGATTTTGGGTTTTACATTCTTTTTGAATTACCCAATTTTATTCTTTCTGCGAAATCATATGCAATATAGAACATTACTACAAATAATTATTTAAAAATAAATATACAGCAAAGAATAATTCGTCAGTAAAAGTTTTACTGTTAAACCCGAATTTAAAATTTTTATTTTTATGACTAACACAATAAGATTATTTTCAAACAAAAGATTTTTTAACTTTGAAAAATAATTTTTATTTTAAAATCCATTCATAGTTTAATTTAAAACAAAACAAAATATTTTTCATTTTAATCAGAAAGTTTGAGCTAATAAATCAGCAATTGATGCCTTTTAAATAATCCTATTCATTTTCCACACACTTTTATTCTTTTTGTGAAATCAAACATTACTATAAATAAAGAATGCAGCAAAGAATTATTTGCCACTAAAACTTTTACTGGTGATACTGAATTTAAAATTTTTATTTTTATGACTAACACAATAAGATTATTTTCAAACAAAAGATTTTTTAACTTTGAAAAATAATTTTTATTTTAAAATCCATTCATAGTTTAATTTAAAACAAAACAAAATATTTTTCATTTTAATCAGAAAGTTTGAGCTAATAAATCAGCAATTGATGCCTTTTAAATAATCCTATTCATTTTCCACTACACACTTTTATTCTTTTTGTGAAATCAAACATTACTATAAATAAAGAATGCAGCAAAGAATTATTTGCCACTAAAACTTTTACTGGTGATACTGAATTTAAAATTTTTATTTTTATGACTAACACAATAAGATTATTTTCAAACAAAAGATTTTTTAACTTTGAAAAATAATTTTTATTTTAAAATCCATTCATAGTTTAATTTAAAACAAAACAAAATATTTTTCATTTTAATCAGAAAGTTTGAGCTAATAAATCAGTAATTGATGCCTTTTAAATAATCCTATTCATTTTCCACTACACACTTTTATTCTTTTTGTGAAATCAAACATTACTATAAATAAAGAATGCAGCAAAGAATTATTTGCCACTAAAACTTTTACTGGTGATACTGAATTTAAAATTTTTATTTTTATGACTAACACAATAAGATTATTTTCAAACAAAAGATTTTTTAACTTTGAAAAATAATTTTTATTTTAAAATCCATTCATAGTTTAATTTAAAACAAAACAAAATATTTTTCATTTTAATCAGAAAGTTTGAGCTAATAAATCAGCAATTGATGCCTTTTAAATAATCCTATTCATTTTCCACTACACACTTTTATTCTTTTTGTGAAATCAAACATTACTATAAATAAAGAATGCAGCAAAGAATTATTTGCCACTAAAACTTTTACTGGTGATACTGAATTTAAAATTTTTATTTTTATGACTAACGCAATAAGATTATTTTCAAACAAAAGATTTTTTAACTTTGAAAAATAATTTTTATTTTAAAATCCATTCATAGTTTAATTTAAAACAAAACAAAATATTTTTCATTTTAATCAGAAAGTTTGAGCTAATAAATCAGCAATTGATGCCTTTTAAATAATCCTATTCATTTTCCACTACACACTTTTATTCTTTTTGTGAAATCAAACATTACTATAAATAAAGAATGCAGCAAAGAATTATTTGCCACTAAAACTTTTACTGGTGATACTGAATTTAAAATTTTTATTTTTATGACTAACACAATAAGATTATTTTCAAACAAAAGATTTTTTAACTTTGAAAAATAATTTTTATTTTAAAATCCATTCATAGTTTAATTTAAAACAAAACAAAATATTTTTCCTTTTAATCAGAAAGTTTGAGCTAATAAATCAGTAATTGATGCCTTTTAAATAATCCTATTCATTTTCCACTACACACTTTTATTCTTTTTGTGAAATCAAACATTACTATAAATAAAGAATGCAGCAAAGAATTATTTGCCACTAAAACTTTTACTGGTGATACTGAATTTAAATTTTTTCTTTCTATGACTAACAATAAGATTATTTTTCAAACAAAATTTTTAAAATTAATTTTCATTTTAAAGTTTACAGCATATGAAAAGCATTTATAGTTTTATTTAAAACAAAACAGATTTTAATTTTTTTTATCATGAAAATATTTCACATTTTAATCACATAATTTCGAATTAATATTCAATAATTAAAAGCCTTTAAATAATTATATTGTTTTATTTATAATATTAATTTTCAATAATAAAATTGTATTCTTTCAGCGAAATCCAATGTAGTTCAAATATTAATATAAATTTCATTTCAAAATCAAATGAACATATTTAGAATTTTAGTTGGATTTCCTAAAAAGCAATAGTCAAAATTATTACGGCGTGGGAGATTTATTCTCGATTTAATATCTTTAATCTTCACAACAAAAGAAAAACAGATTAAGTCAACGTGAAGAAATGGCTGCCAATTGAATTATATGAATTGAATATGGCCAACTGAATATGGCTAATATGAATTTTTTGGGTACTTTTCCGTTATACCAACAC
This sequence comes from Maratus michaelseni, assembly GCA_963931845.1. Lineage (NCBI taxonomy): Eukaryota > Metazoa > Arthropoda > Arachnida > Araneae > Salticidae > Maratus > Maratus michaelseni. Next base: position 4,387,364 of record OZ007586.1, on the reverse strand, counting down.
CATTGTCGCCAAGCGTAATAGCTAGCGTAAAATGAAATGAATTATTTGAAAAAGATTTTGACAGTAAATTGAACATTTAAAAAGATAACATTTTAAAACTGCAGACTTTCTCAAAAAATTTTATTAATAGCAATATAAGTACTTTTATGTAAGCCGGGCGCCAGTGATCGCCAAAACTTTTTTCAATCTCATCAACCCTTTTTTTTTTCTCGGCAATGTTTTAACATTAGCTAATAACAAATAACAAATATAATATTTGAAACAACTTGCTTGAAAATATCTAAAAATATAATCATGATAAAATACGTAAACACAATCACATCAATATAAATAAAAAAATCTCAAGAATTGAATATTGAATTGAAATCAAAATTCAAGTCATTGAATTCAAATCACTTGAACTGAAAGGGTTGCAATTCAAATGATGTCATTTGAAACAAGATTTGGCGAGCTATCACTGGCGCCCAGCTAACATAAAAGTACCGAAATATATTACTTAAAATTAAAGAACAAATAAATATTATACAATAAAATAAATCTCAATTTAAAATTTAGGCATGGCATTGTAAATGTCTCCTAGACTGCCGTATTTGCTTTTAATGCAACGATGTTTTGAAGCTCCTAAAAAAGAGCGTTTGTAAAAAAAAGAGCAATGTTTGCCCCCTCCTACGTTTCGAACATTTTCAATAAAAGTAGAATTTTTTTACATAATCATTAGTTAACATAATCATTAGTTAACATTTGATTAGAATTAGAAATATATCCCATTTATACGAAAAGGAAAAATTATTGGGACCTCAATGAGAATGCCGAAAAATTTCTCGCATGCAGAAATGAAAATAATTTGTAAAAGTGTTCGAAACTTTCACATTGTAAGACGCAGAAAAATAAAATTTGAAAGCACCCTTTTTTGGTAAAGAAAAAAAAAGTTCATTTTTTTAAAAAAAACTACGATTCCATAGTATTTGAATTAGAGCACCTCCCAATTTCATAGCCCAATTTCATTAGCCAATTTGGAGTTAAGAGCAGTCGTCGGTCTTTTTGTACGTATATGTACAACTTTTTTTAAACACAAGTATATATCGCGACTAACATTTTCAATAGATTCTAGAAAAACACAAAATGTAGTGATAGCTTTTTTTTTTTTTTTTCCACACATTTTAGAATCTCTACAGTTCCGGCATGTACTAAAATTACGTTTTACATATTGTGATAATAATTTATTTTAGAATCGGAAATTCGAAATAAACATTTCAATAAATGGTTTAAATATATGGTTGGTTTAGTTGTGAAAATACAGGAAATATTTATTTGTTTCTTTACCATACTTAAGAAATCAAGGTAAACCGAGTTTTAAGTATTTATTATTTTTCCAGAAAAGAGGATCCTACTAAGAAATCCCACTTAAAATAAATCCACTTTTCAAACGTTCTACTTCAAATTAGAGTCCCTAAACCGAAAACCGACCTGAACCTGAAATGAAAGAAAATTGAACCCGATTTTAATAGATTTATAAAATGTAGTTTAGAATAATATCAATTTTATCTTTTATATAGAAAAATAAACATATAGTATAATAGTATATACTTATTACTATTCAAATACTGTAAAACCTCTAAATAACGGACACCTAATTTGTCCCTTATTCGATTCAGAGGCAAAATGCGCCATGCAAATTGGAGATTGAAAAGTGTTCGCTCAATAGAGGTGTCCGCTCATCGAGAGTGTACGTATGGAGGTTTTATTGTATATTCTATTACTTCTGAATAGCAGACAAATTCCACGATTCAAAGGTGTCCGCTATTCAGAGGTTTTACTATAGAAAAGATTAAAAAAGTATTCCCTAAATAAAGGTTTTTCGCTATTTGAGAGTGTCCTTTTACATTTTTATCTTTTTGTGGAATATTTGAGACTTTCTTTTGAAAAAAGTAGATGTTTAATTAAAAAAAAATAATGTTGGAGAATCTCTGGATCCGGCTTTGTACTTGAATAATAAGAGGCCCCAGCCCCTATTACCCCCGAAGCCATATTTTTTATTGATCAGACAATTGAAAAAAGAAATTCTAGCTATAGCTATCCCTTACATGACTCATGCTTTACATTTACATCGTTTAGAGACATGAAAAGAAAAAGATAAAAAGGAAAAAACATGTTTTTATTAAATTCATGGTTTAAGAAGTTCATGTTCTGTTTATCAAAAAAATCACTCTTTCTTCTTTTTTTAGACTGGGGATTCAAGATTCAAAATGAATGGATTGTTATGAAACAATTTTCACTTTGATTTTTCTCTTGCTGCAAATGTTAAACAAATAAAATAATTTCAGTTATCTAGTATTTTGGAATCGGAACTGAAATTTATTAATTTAACTTAAGTTTCTTAAGTAAATTAATTTAAGTTAAGTTATTATAATAAGTTTAAGAATTGAAACTAGAAATTATGGCTTCCATCATAGCTTCGAATGGAACCTATTTTAATAACTTCGTTGCTCACATTTGGATCTTTCTATTTTTATTTCAAAATTTTCACTTTTTGAAAATGTAAAAAAATCTCATCGTTTGTTTCTATATTTTTTCTTATTTAAAAAAAAGGGGTTGTTCCGTTAGATTGTTTCGAGTTTCAAATCATTGTTTACATCTAGTCCTTTCTTTTATTTCAAAATATTGCTCTTTCGCGTGTTATTTTTGAAAAGATCCTCCAACTCTTTATCCTCTCTCTCTTCATGAATCTTTTTCATTCCTAAAATGAATGAATGCTTCAAAACTATCTATTCAAATTCCTTCATGTCTTCCAACTAAAAATAAAAACAATATTCGTCACCAAGCTATACGAATGAAATTTTTGGGTAGGAATTAAATACTGATTTTTGAAAAATGATTTGGTTGCACACGAGGACTAAACAGACCGGGACTTCCGTTTAAAGGAAAATAGTGTCTGAGTTGGGATTCGAACCCGTCATCTTGTGTTCAGTTAACCTCTAGACAAGCAGTATATGGGCTTGGAAAATGAAGAGCAACATGTTTTCAATACTTTTTTTATATAAAGAAAGATTATCATCGAATTTCAATTAAGAGAAACCAATTTAATGAATGAATAGTAGTTATTATTATTAAAATATTTTTCATTATTTTTATTACTCAGTCTTGTTGCAACCTATTTTCAATATTTGTTCGATTTCTAAAATAAGAAATAATTCTTGTTTCATTTTTTAAATTTTTGTTCTATTTCTATAATGAGTAAAAATTGTTGTATAAGAAGTAACATAATTTGTAATCTTCAAAATATTGACTGAAACGTTTCTAAACTGAAAACATCATTTTTTATCTTTTCCAAATTTCAAAAAATAACTAGCAAATCCTATTAAAAATGATTTTGTTTAGAATAAGTATTTTCATCTGTTTTATTATTAAAGTTATTAATTGTAGAATATTTTTGTTACATCTGAGTTGAAATCGATTTTCTATGCCAAGAAAAACTTTTAAAGAACAGTAATAAGTATAGAATTTTTTGAAATATTAAATTGTTTTAGGAAAGGATTGCTTTGGTTTTTAGATCTAGGGCAGGAGTTTTGTATCAATCTTTTGAATGCGATCTAATCAATATCTTGGCTTGAGTTTTAGAGCATTCTTCTTCGAAACAATTCTTATCGAATTAAAACAATCGAAATCCATTTGGTAAATTTCAGCTAATAGTAATAAAAAATGAAGCTAAATCGTTGAAGTGTTAAAGGATTTCTTTTTCAAGAAATTTTGATAGTGCAAGAAGGGAGGTTGTAGAAATTGTACTTACATATGCAAAGAACGGCCAAAAATCGGACGGATGCATCGGGTGGATCACAGTCTGGAAAAATGGGTCTTAAGACGTAGAAGGAGAATGTGAGAGCCACGACAGCTTGAGAGCAAGGCCGGACAATCATACATTCCACCCACAGTCGTAAGAAGGCAACGAAGGGACCGAAAGATTCCATAATATAGGCATAATCAGCTCCACTCTTTGTAATCATGCAGCCTAATTCAGCATAACAGAAAGCTCCGATCATGGAAAAGACTCCCGATGCAATCCATACTATCAAGGAGAGTCCAACACTGCCAGTATTCAAAAGCACGCCCTTGGGGCTTACGAAAATTCCCGATCCTATAATACTCCCCACTATAACGGTGATGCCATTCACCAGGTTCATCTTGGGTTTTAAGCAAATTGCATCGTCGTCTTTTTCCCTTTTTGGGACGCTACTGTAAGTTACTTTCTCTGCATCTGCCATGTTCTGCGCCTTCACCACTCGCTTTACTGCCCAGCTCAAGGATGCTGCAGTGAATGGAGTCGGACGGGAGAGTAAGGAGAGACGCCGCGTGTTTTCAAGGCGAGCGAGGCGCATGCGCGACTTTTACCGGTTCCATTGGCGGAAGACGAGGCCACACAAAAAAAAGAGGACGGAAGCTTTGGTTTTCCTCATTCGGGATTAGCTCGTCCGCTTCCAACAGATGATCTATCTTAAGAAGGCATTTTTCAAGATTACAGCTATATCATAAATAATTGGAATTAGAATTTAGTTAACTCATGAGACATTTGTTTTGATATTTAGGATCATTTTACAGCACAGAAAGTAAGTCCATAGATCGTTTTTATTCGAGATAATAGAAAAGAAAACCCTTCAACTGTATTTTTATTAAACAGAAAAAAAGTAGTGTTGGATTCCAATTCATCAAAACGTTATTTCTACTGGTACAATTCAGTTACGGAGATTTCTTTTAAGTTTTCGAATCTTTTATTTTCAAATTTATTTCTTCTTAAGTTTCAACTGTTATTTCGACATCAGTTGGATTGTTCACGTGATTTCAATGGAATGATATTGCATGGATTTTTACACTCTTTCTCTTTTCATATATTTTTTATACGATTCGTTTGTCTTTTTTTTTTCTCTATGTATGTCGACGCATAACTTTTGAACGAATCCTCTTTCATCCTTTTATTTATTTATTTGGGACAGATCATTAGGATGTAAAAATGATATATTTGTCTATCCGTTTTCATGTCTTGACTTTCATAAAAAATGAACCCATCTTCACGAGTTGGGAGTAGTGCTCTGTAGTAAACGTTTTTTTTCCCCTATAATACGTATTATACGGGGTTCAGATTTTAGATACGACCAAGGCGGTTATATGTATTATACGAAACAGTATATACGGTACAGCGTATACACGGAACTTACACCAGCGGTTAAAAGTATAAACGTTTAAACGGTTTTCGTTCATTGCGCGAAAAAAAATGCCTTTCTCTTGCTGGTCTGCAGATCAGAGACATTGAGAAAACCCCGCTAAAGTGCATTCTCGTGGTTTATATTCCTTGTTCAAACAACCATGATGCCCGAGTTTACCTGCCTTGTGGTTCCTGCGCAGGTAGCTAGTACTTGCAAGAAAAATAAAGGAATATTTTTTCCTCTGTTTAAATTTTGCTTGTTTTTTCCTCCAAACTAAACTATTAATTAGCTTCGAAGCCGCCTTTCGCATGTCTGTAACAACTTATTTTGATTCACATTTCATTCTTTTTGCAGAACACAAACTTACATTGACTTTATATTTTATACTGACATTAATCAATCCAACTCCTGGGAAGTTTCATAATCATACTTTTATTTTATTTGAGAATTTTTTTTTCTATATTAAAAATATTTTGAAAATACGTTTTACAGCAAAAAAGAAAAGAGAAGGCAAGCTTGTGTGATTGCGTTCTAAAACCTGCAGTGACAATTATTTGTCAGACTCCAAGTAATCGAAATTTATAGGTACTCGCACAAAAAATGAAATTTGTGAAGATTAAGGTGCCTGAAAAGCTATTTTTCCCAAAAACCTATTTAATTATTTGTTGAACTTATTTTTATTAAGATTATAACTAGAAACTGTCAAAAAAAAGCAGAAAATATTTCATTCATTGATGAAATTTTAGTAAATGGGGAATTTTGTGGTAAAATTTAGTGAAATTTGGCCCAATAGAGAAAATTCTATTGTATGTATCTTAATTTCCTTTTTACACTTCACACTTATGACATTGAACTAAAATCTAACAGATATTTTAAATGCTTCAAAACTTATAGCCTTTTTACATGCTGATTTTCATAAAATGAATCGATGTCATTCCACGAAAACATCCATAAGACAAAAAAATATTTATTCAAAAATTAAATCTTTAGTTCATTGCCTTCACAATAGTATAGACAACATGCAATTTAAATTTCATAGTGATATTCTCATAACTTTTTGAGAAATCATGTTTTGCATATGAAATTTTTACCAAAAAATGTATTTAAAGATTAGATTTATGTTTTACTAGAAGAATTTACATAATAATATGCATCTAAACTTCACTGTTTTTATGAGCTATACTCTTTTTTTCAAGTGCTGAGCGTTTGTTTATTTCTAGATTTTTGCTTTCCCTCTCCCAGTTAGTACCTTTAAATAGTACTTCCTGTCCTTTAAACAGCACTTCCGGTTTTTAGTGACAGCTGTTGAGTACTTTAAAAACCGCTCCAACTCTGGTTCTATTTATCGTACAATAAAAATAAATACAGTTTTGGAAAGGTAAAAAGTTGGGCTTTATTAAAATGTAATAAAATCACTTTTTAAACGTAGTCAGATATTTAACAAAAAATCTTGTGATGCGTATAAAAAATAGCATGAATGTAATGATTAAAAAAATGAACTTGCGTTATATATTAATACAGAGTAGAAAACATTAGAACAACATTTGCACCCGGACGCAATCTTGAGTATATGTACAAAAAAATAACGATTTTTAAAAAACAAAAAATATACTTGATAAGGACTGAACTCCTTTGCTCAAAAAGTGTTTATATATTTCCAATAATTGTTTCTAGGGAAAAATAACAAGATTCTATGTATGAAACATATTATGCAGATTGCTAAAGTAACGCCACCGATTTCCAACTTGTTCTCCGTTCAGTGACGTAAGACTGATGAGGTCCATTGCTATTAAAGTAAATATAATACTTGAATTATACGTTTAACCGATATGCTCTTATACGTATCCGAATACGTTTAAACGTATAGTGTAAGATATAAAGGTATACATATTTGTTACATACGTAGTATACGTATATCGGTTAAACGTATAACTGAAATACGTATCGCATCGGGAGAACTAGTTTGGAGTAGGGTGTTATGGTATACAGCACTACTCTACATTTTTTAAATTGTTGCCGTATCGTGTATAGATTTTATTTTACAGAAACATCTCGAAAATTTTAATGTATCATGGTCTTCTGCGCGTAATTCAAAAAAATTCAAAGTATCAGAACTCGGTAATTTTTGGTAATTTTTACTGTTTTACTTGTTAGAGCATTGAGAAAGAACTAAAAGGACCGTATAATTTATTTAAAAAACTATTTTGACGTAAATGGATTTTGATAGGAACTGTTAACAATAAGATACAGAAATTTACAAAGAAATTTGAGAATAATATACAGAGTAAAGGGAAACTTTTAAATAAATCTAGCGAATCGAAAATTTGTGTCCAATTGTTATTATAAATTCATAAATGGATTTTGATAGGAACTGTTAACAATAAGATACAGAAATTTACAAAGAAATTTGAGAATAATATACAGAGTAAAGGGAAACTTTTAAATAAACCTAACAAATCGAAAATTTGTGTCCAATTGTTATTATAAATTCACAAATGAATATTGGAACAAATGTTTCATTTCAGTACTTTCAAATGTTAGACTGACTAGAAAGTAAAATTAGTTTTTCAATTTCAGAAAAAGGAAGTAATACTACTTCCGATATGAAAGCACGTTTACTTTCGCTGAATGTCGAAATGTCGTCAGACATTCATGACAGGTGATGCAATACACAGCAGGTGTTTCCTATTCTCTGCCATCGATTTTGAATGCAATTTACGTTACATGCACTCAATTTGAAAGAAAAATACACTTTTCTCGATATTTATTTTAGTTTCAACAGAAAATGATTTTAGTTCAGGTTTCTTATAGGCAATTTAGTTACTTTACATTATTGTAGAAAACAAATGTTCATTGTTGACAAAGATTTTTAAAAAACCTTCTGCTTGAAAATTATTTAAACGCTTTCCCTTGCGAAAGTACATTTTCCCCCTTATTTGATAATGTAAAAATAGAAAGTACGCGATATTCAGAAGTAATGTATGAACGATCAAAATTTTGTCAGCCTTCCAAAGTGGACTCTCAGTTTTGGATAGAAAATTCCATAGTAAAAGAAATAAAATTTTATCGCTAAAAAGACTGATGAAAAAACTTATTGTAACGGTTTTAGCCTAGGCGCAACTGGAACAATTGGGAAAAAATTATATTTATTATTATAGTATTAGGAAATATTTCTTTATTTTTACCGTATAGGGCGAAAAATTAAAATACATCTGAATTAGTTATTCTAGTTATTCTAGTTATTTATAGTTATATACTTACAAAATATTCTGCTTCTAGTCGAATCTAATCTAATATATTATTATTAATTTATTAGATTAATAATAATCAAGTATAATTAATAATAATCAAATAATTAGACTGATTATTATTAATTAGTTCATTGAATTTTTTTATATTATATCTATATCATTTTTTTTTTATAATTTTTAAGATTTTTTAATTTATATGTTATAAATGAAGGATATATTTAATATTATCTCGAATAAAAACGATCTATGAACTTACTTTCTGTGTTGTAAAATGATCCTAAAGTTTTCAGATTCACTCTCAGCAGTTAATATATATATACAGGGTGTCCACGTATAACCTGACAGACCTTTATTTTCGCAACCGTTGGTCCTAGATGCATACTTCCAATTACAAAAATGGTTTAAATAAGGTAAAGAATTATTTTTAAAGCGATTTGGGTCAAGGAAAACATTTATTAAAAAATTACGAAATATAAATTTTTATACGCCCCCCCGATCCTATAAGTGATATTTAGTAAAAATTTACTGTGACACTAACAAGTAAGACAAAAAAAAGTCCCATTCGTTTATCATTAAAATTGACCGAGTAATAGCTGTTTAAAGTTGGAGTATATTCTTTGCTGCGAAATAGGGGTCATTCACAAATGTAGTAGAAATATAAATAATCCTCAGATATATCAAAATAATAGTTGAGAGCAAAATTAGCATTGCAATCTAATATAAATGTGAAATCTATAATCATTCTGACATATTAATGCAAAATATACAATTTGTACTAAACATATAAAAGGATAAAAATAACAGAATTTTTGTTAAATGAAAGGATGAAAAACAACAGCCTCAATTTTTTACAAAATGATACAGATTTTAAGTATCATTGCCATATTTATCGCATGCCATATTTTTTAGCTTTTGAAAATTGATTCTTATGTATTTTTAGAGCTGAATCCGAAAATGACCTTCATTCAAATCACAAATTTCAAAGTTAAAAAGCTCAAAGTTAAAATTGATCCCCCTCCCCTCCCAACCTCATCAGACCCTTGAGCTGTTTAGCTGTAAAAAACCCAGTATAAGTCAAAAATTTGAATAAATTATTGAATTAAATAAAATTAAACTGAAAAAAAAAGTCTTACATCTATTTTATAGTATCAGATTTTTCGCTATTTTTAATTTTGAAATTTACGATTTGCAAAAAATCCTGACATGATGGTTAAAAGTAAAGGTAATTTTTTTAATCCAGCGTTAAAAAATACTTAAAACGTAATTATAAAAGTTAAAAAAACAACCATCACAGGTTTATGTTATCTAATCTAAAACTCTTTCTTAAACTCGTTGACGGTAATCTATCCGAATTTTTTTGTGTTATCCTCTAATATAATCATGTATAAGATGGTAAGCGCCAAAAATCATAATAATATTACATTGTCATCGGATTTAAGTCAGTATGTAAAATTTAACTTCGATCGGACATTTGAAAGTGAGTTAAAGTTCGAGTACAAATTTTAAACTGGAAAGACGATTGTTGCAAGTTAAAAATAACAATTTTTGTTAAAAGAAATCATAGCCTCAAATCCTTTCAAAATGAAACGTATGTTAAAATACAATTATTTTAACTAATCGGAAACTTAACTAATAAAAGTTAACTCAATCGTAATAGTTGTACGATTTCTTTCAAAGCGCAGATATCTTGAAATAAGTTTAAATACGTTATATACGACCCCTGAAAGCATGGCCGAAATCATCTGTTTTGAGATGCAAAAAAGTGGTATAAGTCATGCACTTCAAAGTTTCATAACTCGGTCAATTTTAATGTTAGATGGATAGGACTTTTTTTGTCTCATTTGTTAGTGTCACAGTAAATCTTTACTAAGTATCACTTATACGACCGAGGGACCGTATAAAAATTTAAAGTTCGTAATTTTTTAATAAATGTTTTTCTTGACTCAAATCGCTTTAAAAATAATTCTTTACCTTATTTAAACCATTTTTGTAATTGGAAGTATGCATCTAGGACCAACGGTTGCGTAAATAAAGGACGGTCAGGTTATACGTGGACACCATGTATATGCAGGGTGTTTCTAAATGAATATCGGGGTTTTAACGTTTAGTAGTATTTATTATATAAAACTTAAAATTATAATTAATGCATAAAATGAAAGAGCAACTCAAACAGTTTTACCTACAAGCTTACAAGTGTTCAATGTGAACACCTTTCGTCACACGGCACACATAAAGTCGATAGCTCAGTTCTTCCCAAACGTTCATTAGTGTTTGTGGGGTAATTGTTGCAACAGCTGCCTCAATCCTGTTTTTTAGGTGGAGTAGGTCAACTGGTAGTTGCACAGTAACTACAGGTTCGGTCTTTTCAAACTGCAGAACACAAAATGTTTTCTGTTCACTAGTCGCCATTTCTGCTACTAGCGCTTTCTAACGGATGACTGAATAATTGTTGCGTGCGCGTGCGCATGCACAGGTACCAACAAACTGTTTGAGTTATTCTTTCATTTTATGTATTATTTATAATTTTAAGGTTTATATAATAGATACTACAAAGCGTTAAAACCCCGATATTCATTTAGAAACACCCAAAGTTGATTTATAATTTTTTTTAAATCTTTAATCTTTAAAACGCGCACTTTCTTCGAGATATTTTTTCAGTCTCATAACCATTGAAGGCGGAATTTGTGGCAGCGCGATTAAATTGTCTCAAAAAAAAGTCTTAAAGTTGATTTTCAATTCAGCATAAATTTTGGTCAGTTCAATAAGGATAAGAAAATTATCTTACCTTTTCTGAAGGTGCTCTCACCTGGTAATCCATTGTTTATACATTTATTATTGGTTGTAACGATGTTTAAAATGGTAGTAAAGTCGTTGATAGTGTACAAATCACTTTTTGCTGAAAAACTAATTGATATGTTAGTAGGAGGCTAAATAAATTTACACATCTTTCTTAATCTTGATTATACATATTCTGGATTATGAAGCAGTAGGACGTTACAATTATTAACAGTTACAATTAAGTTTAGATTTAAAGTATAGTACATAATAACATATTTTATCTGAGCCCTGGAGCTCACATGTGTTTTGGTTACATCTTTATTCGGGACTGAAGTATAAAGTCATTAGTTCAACATTGAGAGTTTTTTACTTTCGTCACTCTTACGTCAGTAGAATTACACATTGGATGGTTTTTCCGTAAGAGTGCAATCAGTTAATTAAGTTCCTTTTAGTCCGCTATAATTATTGTTCTGATATTCAGCATTTTCACAAACTGTTAATTAATGTAAAGTGGTTTCCCATTGCTGGTTGACGCTGAATGGCTATAAATCTCAGAGTGGCTATAAATAAATCGCTGCGATGAAGAAGAGATGAGTTTCTGGTATTTTTCCCCCTTTGATTAAGTTCTGTTCAGAAACCCTCATGTGATGTATCATCGGAAAAGCCTCGGACCACACTTTCATATTATGAACCTCCCCCCCCCCCTCCAGGGATGATTTAATTTTCTAACTCAACTCCTAATTAAGCTACAGCGAGATTCGACCTCATTTGAAGGCTTGGCCGAAAATGAAACTTATTAGGAATTACAGTTATAAAACATTGATATGTACATATGTACATTTGCCATTTATTTTCTTCTTTCTTTAATCTTCATTCTTCCCTCTTCTCTCTTCACTCTTCACTCTTCGTTCTTCGTTCTTCACTCTTCACCCTCTTCTCTCTTCGCTCTTCCTCTTACCTGTCTCTTGAATTCTTTCCCTTTCTCTTCATTCTTTCTCTTTCTCTTCACTCTTCTCTTCCTTCTTCACCCCTTTTTACTTACCTGAACCAAAAAACATTGATTTTGCTTCACACACACATGGAAGGGACCGCCCATTAATGGAACCTATCCTAAGATGCGGCTCCATTTCTTTGAGAAAGACCGTGAGAGCCTTCCTCCCTTCCAGGACTAAGAAGTAGTTCCGGACGGTTGAAGCTGTCAGCTTCGGACAGAACCTGTTCCTGAGTGGTTGCGTTCCGATGCAAGCCACGAGTAGATGTTCACTCGTGGCTGGATCCAGGTCTGTGCAAAAGGGGCATCCCCACGTGATAGGTCTTACCTTGAAGCGGTTAAAGTTTTCCGGGAATGGTCCATGCCATGCAATCGCCCAATTGATTAGAGGGGCAGTCCAGGCGCGTTCTTCCGACACTTTCGGAATTAAGCTGAACACGTTGCTCCCTGTTTCCGCCTCCTCCCATCGACTTTGCCAGAGGGCTTTGGCTTCCTGGCGGATCCTACATTCTACGGATCGGGGCGACAGACTTAGAGGAACGTCAATGACATCTAAACCCGCACCTGCTTTCGCAAGGCGGTCTGCTGTTTCATTGCCGTGTATTCCTATATGGCCCTTTACCCAGAACCACTTCACCTCAATTCCTTCTCTCGCCGCGTGAATGCGTGCACAAAGTGGGTCTTGCGAGTATGGATTCGCTAATGCCGTTAGTGACGATCGAGAGTCACTAAACAGTGAAAGCTCATTTCGGGCTCTGCACACCTCAAGAGCTTTAATAATGGCGACTAGCTCGGCCTGCTACACTGTTGCGCGGGGCGGAAGGTGGTAGGCTTGTTTTTCAATCAGTTCCCCATTGTCAACGATTGCTACACCTGATCCTACACCTCCTCCTATTTTCGACACGTCGGTATAGACCGACAACCCCTGCTGGCTTGGGGTTTCCCCGGTATTTTGGGGTGCTTCCTCCCAGTCAATGGACGGAGCCTCCGCGGGATGCACTGACCATCAGCTTACCTGTTTTTGTACATCTTTTGGTTTTATGACAGCATTACCAAATCTGGTATTTTGCCCTAGTCGGAGGACGCAACTCTCGTAAAATTCCCTCTCAACTTACAGATCAAGCGGAAGGGTACCGGCGAGTACCTAGAGCGCTGCCGTACTAGTAGTACGATAACACCTGGTAATCGCAATGAGGGCCAACCTCTGTGCTGAGATCAGGCTATCTCTCATGCGTCCGGCTCCCGTCCACCAGAAACTGCTACCATAAGTCGCTAGCCTCTCTATGCCATTCTTATATAGACGCTTCAGTACTTCCCCTTTGAGACCCCAGCTCCTCTGACTGAGCGAGCGGGTCACCCTCATATAATTAGCCTGACTTTGTTTGACATACGCACAGTGTGCCATTCCGTTCAGCTTGTCATCCACCATTACTCCGAGGTAACGGGTCTTTTGTGCGACTTTAACGGATTTTCCGAGGAAGAGAAGCCGAGGAGCTGTTTTAGGGTTCCTTCTGTAACTTCCCAACCTGCGCACTTTGCGGAAGTAAACCATTACGGTTTTTTCCACGCTGAATTCGAGCTTATGCAGTGCCGCCCAACGAGCAATCTTCGCTAAGGCAGGATTTGCCCGATTCACACAAACGTGGGCGTTTGGCACTTCGACTATGAGAGCAAAGTCGTCGGCATAAGCGATGAGTTTCACATACTCACCCAGATCCAACTCCAGTAAGGAGTTTGCAACAAAGTTCCAGCGAAAGGGACCTGAATTCGAGCCTTGAGGACAGCCTTTGTCGTATATGCGCTCCAGGGACACGTTAGGCGTTCGATAGATTACCTTCCTGTTTGACAGGGAACTTCGCACTAGTCTGTAGAGATTTTCAGAGTAAGCCATCCTTTGCAGTTGAGCATAGATCGCTGGCCACCATAGGTTATTAAAGGCGCCTTTCACGTCGAGCATGATGAGACAGGAGTCTTTGTCTCGCGCATGGCAGTCTTCGACTGTCTTGCGCAAGTCTGTCTAGGCGTTCGATAGATTACCTTCCTGTTTGACAGGGAACTTCGCACTAGTCTGTAGAGATTTTCAGAGTAAGCCATCCTTTGCAGTTGAGCATAGATCGCTGGCCACCATAGGTTATTAAAGGCGCCTTTCACGTCGAGCATGATGAGACAGGAGTCTTTGTCTCGCGCATGGCAGTCTTCGACTGTCTTGCGCAATTCATGGCGGGCATGCTCTGTGCGCTTTCTTGGAGTAAACCCGAACTGGTTCGGGTGAAGGAACCCTCGTGACTGGGCATGGAAGACCAGCCTGTTTGTCACAAGTTTATCCAACACTTTACTCCAGGCTGTCAACAGACAGATAGGACGGTCGGCGCTGGGGTTCGAGCGATCCTTATCAACCTTATTGAATAGCACCAAGTCTGTTATTTTCCAGCTTGAGGGGAACTCTCCTTCCCTCAAGCACTTATTCATAATGTTAATGAATAATGGTTTGTTTGCCCTGTAGACTAGCTCAATCACTTCCATTGGCAATCCGTCGTGTCCTGGTGCTTTCCCTCGATTTGCAGTCCTGAATACGGCCTCAACCTCCTTTTGAGTGAATTCCGGATCGTCACCAGCCAGCGGATGTGTCTCTTCACGAATTTCTTCATGAGACGGCCCATCATCTCAGTCTATCAGAAAGTGGTATTCCATCAGTTTCCCGATGGTAGCTTCGAAACTCGCGGTTTTCTCCTCATCTCCTCTCCCGACCATATTCAGTTTTAGGCTTTCCTCGTAACCAGTCGAAGTGTGGGCCAAAAGGTTTCCCCCGGCTCAATGCGCCTGTAGTATGCCCATTTGGCCCGTCTGACCGATCTCCTAAACTGAGCCCTAGATTTTCGGAAGAGTCCCTCATACTCTTTCCGCTGGTCGGGATTCCTTGCGGCACTCACTCGCTTCCTGTCTATGAGGAGACTTGGTATCCACCACGGTTCTGCCTTTTTACGCACTTTCCGTGTACGCTTGTACTTCTCACAAAGACCTTGAACAATCTCTGTGAGACTCGAGACACACTCGTCAACTGACTTCCCTTCTATCCAGTCTGCCGACATGTCACCTATCCTTTCGGACAGCGACTCTCGGAGTTTTGGCCCATTCAGGTCTTTGAAACGAACCCGGTATTTGGGCCTTTGGGGTGGGATCTCCGTGCTGATCTCCGTTACAACACGCATATGCTCTGTAGCTGCCTCTCGAGACTCTACTTCCCAACCGACAAGAACTGTCGACCTCGAAAGCTTACCCAGTGACAGATCGATCCAGCTCTTGCGCCTAGTTGACTGGAATGTAGGTTCACTGGCCGAGTCATTGAAGATAAGAGATCGTTCTGAACACACAGTTCGAGAACGTGGTCACCTCTACTATCACACTTTTCAAGCGGATTCCCCTATTTACTGAGCTCTACTATATTTAGGTAGTGCAAACCCTCTCCTGGTGCACCTTAGCCTCAGATTTTTAATATTTTGAAAATTAGAGTAGTTATTAATTAAAAACTGATCAAAGATCGCAAATAAAAAATCACTCTTCCGAAACTAGCTTGCGCATGCCCAGAATTATTTATTCATCCCTCCGTTAAGAGAAGAAACAAAGCGTGAGTCATTCCATTTCGTTTTAAGTCTTTCTAAATTCGCCATGGGCGAACGGCTGGAAATACGGAAAAAACCGTCTACATATTCTCAAAGAACATTCTTTTACGTCTCGAACGATCTGGTTCGTTTGAAAAAATTTCACATTTAACCTTTTCAAAAAATAATCAATAATCAAATTCATGTTTTTTATTTTCTCCCGTTTGTCGAGCCTTGCATCCACCGGAATACAAAAGGTACGGAAAAACGATGGTCACCAAATTAAAGAACTAACTTTGTTCCTTTCAAAGCCACCTTTGGTTTTAAAAAATACGAAAATTAACCCTTCGAAAAAGTATATTTTCTGTATGCAGTTTCGAGATTTTTGCGATTTTGGCAATTTTCAAAAATTCACATCAGCGGTTCAGAGAAAGGTACGAAAAATTAAAAATACCAGACAGTATCTACATTTATTCTTTATTGGATAACTGTATTGTTTTAAGAAAAAAATAATGTTAACCCTTCGAAAAATATTCGCGAGCAAGAGTCACTTTTGCGAATTCTGATTTTCTGCGATATATAAAATCTGGCATCGGCTCTCTAAAATACCCAAACAAAAAACAAACACACCTAAAGACATCTACATTCTATCGGGTTCAGGCAGAAACCTTTAATTAAAAAAAAATCACGTTAACCCTTTTGAAAACGTTTTTTACCGTAAGTCAATTTCGCTTTTTAACTATTTCTCCTATCTTTAAAAATTCTTATAAACAAGATACGAAAAACTAAAAATACCGCGCCTAATCTATATCTCTTTGCTTTTTACAATCTTATCTCCGTTTTGAAAAACTTCCCCCTTCTGTGCCCTTTTCTGGAGTAAACCCGAACTGGTTCGAGTGAAGTAACCCTCGTGACTGGGTATGGAAGACCAGCCTGTTTGTCACAAGTTTATCCAACACTTTACTCCAGGCTTTCAACAGACAGATAGGACGGTAGGCGCTGGGGTTCGAGCGATCCTTATCAACCTTATTGAATAGCACCAAGTCTGCTATTTTCCAGCTTGAGGGGAACTCTCCTTCCCTCAAGCACTTATTCATAATGTTAATGAATAATGGTTTGTTTGCCCTGTAGACTAGCTCAATCACTTCCATTGGCAATCCGTCGTGTCTAACCCTCCGAAAAAAAAATTCCTTCTCAAAACTCACTCACGCGATTTTCGTTTTTCGAACCAGGTTTAAAAATAGGCATTGACACGGGAAATGTGAATACGGACAAACAATAGACTCCAAATCATAGACAGGTTCATTTTCTTCAAAACGCACCTTTGGGTTTTAAAGAATATCTACATTAACCCTTTCGAAATCGACCGTTTACGTTATCCACTTTCGCGATTTCCGCTATTTTGGCAATGTTTACCGGGAGTTAAATTTCAATTCTACTAGGAAATTTGGTTGGGTCGAGTGTTCTGAAAAAACCTCTTCAAGAACAGATTGCGCCCCCTGGCAGTGGAAGGTGGAACTATAGAAGTATCTCTTTCTCTGGTTCTATGGGCCTGATTACGGCAGGGTTTGGCTCATTTAACTTGATATCTATAGCCTTAAATATTTTAGTTGCACTTTCGACCGCCAGGATGCGCTTTTCGATCTTCGGTTCTATAAGCCCGATTATGATGGGGTTTGCATCATTCGAGTTGATTTCGATAGCCTTACAGATTTCAGTCATATTCGTATAGAACAGTTTATTATTATCTCGGGCCCGGGCAACGCCGGGCGGGTTAGATAGTTGAAAATAAAAAAATATGTGTTTCAGGATTTTTTTTAATTTTAGCCCAAAAAGTGTGAAAAGGGTTTGAAGCTTTTAACGCTTTTTATCACATTCTTTTGTTGAGTTTCAAACCATCAGGAGCCCGCCAAAAGTTAGGACAGAAAATTTACCGTAATATCCATCAAATACGCTTCTCGATAATAAAAGGTCAAAAGTATGTGATAACATTTCAAAAATTGCGAAATTGAACGTGGATTTAATTTGGTGTTACATTTTCTTGAAACAAGATTACGGTTTCCGGGATAATGAAAGATTTGGAATGGGAATATTGCACATCATAAATTTGGTGCTTTCCTAAAACTGACGAGGGAGCCTTTTTTGCTGAAGCTCGCACCTGGTACATTTTATAGCCCTAGAGGCTAAAGTTTGAGAATCGATAAAAATTTTCTCCAAAAGTCATATTTATTGATTTTACTTTCTAAAAATGGAATTTGGGATTAGTTATCGGTCTTTTTACATTTTTTTTTTTTTAAGTACTTTTAAATACAAATTTTTTAATAATAATAAGAAAATATTGAAAAAAGTTTAAAATTCCTTCAAAAACTTAAGATAAAAAATCTTAAGTTTTTGAAGGAATTTTAAACTTTTTTCAATATTTCTGAAAAAAAAAGAACAACATTAATCGTTTTTCGCGACGAAAAGTTGACTGTATTCTTTGTAGTAGAACTTTTCCTTGCAAACTTAACTCAAAAGTCATTGTTGTTTGTTGCGTGTGAATAGTTTGTCTCTATTCCATTTCTCAAAAAAATATTTTTTTAACAGAAGTATAGGTACTACTATTTATTCATCGTTTCCTTTGAAAAAAAACCTAATTCTTATGTACTCAATATTTTCCGCGAAAAGTGAACACGCTAATTATTTGATCTTATTCAGTATCTTTTTAGACAGATTGGCAACATTTATTTTAATATTTATTTATTTGCATTTGTTCTTTTGCAAATTATCATTATTAAAAAATATAGCTTTGTCTTCTTTTCGAAGAATAACTGAAGAAATGGTTAGAATATTTGATATTTTTAAATATATTTTTAATATTTTGTAATTTTCTACAGATGGCTGTAGAAATTTTAAATGTTGATGGGGAAAAAATTCCTCATATTGTAATTATATGTAAAGCAAGCAGATGGTGCTTGCTTGTTCGTATGGAATCTATGGCACTGAAATACTAGCCAGAAAAGTTAGAGCGCAAGTCGTCGATCATGTAGTTGTACACTGGAGTGAGTTTTCTATAATTTACTATCGAAGTGATGGTAATAACTACTTGAGCGCTGATGAGTATTTTGCAGACATGTCTAAATTATATACATACGGTAGTTTATGTGAATTGATAGCAGCTGGCCAGATTTTTTATTATGTTTTCGAAGTATATTATAATCAAAACCTTTACGAAAAATTCGGCGCAGATGGTAACCCTGTCAGAAGATTACGCTTTACAAGGGATCTCTTCAGCGGTCAATTTGATACATATAAGTAGAGATGCAAAGGGTGGAAAAAACCGGGTTTATTCCCTGGAATAAACCGGGTTTTTGGGAAGGAAATATTAAAAATTCCCGGGAGTTTTCAAAAAGTTTTAGACATGGATTTCTTTAATTTGTAAAGAAAATATTTTTTACACATGTAAAGAAAACTATTGATATTTTGTTGATATTTTGATCGTGGACAGGTAAAAAGTGCGAGAGGCAGATGACAGATTCATCTTACTTGGCATGAATATAAACATCACCCCTGTTCTGATTCAGACAAACAAAAAAATAAAACGAACAAAACTAAAAGAAATCAATGCATTACACTACAACTGACAAGAAAATTAATATAGAGTATGCCTGAATAGTAAATATGCCAGCTAACAGAAATTAAACTATTTCAATTATTAAAGAAACATTCGAATACTTACCAATTCACAGCGACCATTGTTGTAAAGCAAATGATATGTTATAATAAATTATAAAAAACTTAGAACGCAAAATCCTAAGTTTTGTGAATTCATAAAGAAAAACCTATTATAAACTTTTCAGAACCATGCCTGAAATTTCGAAAAATAAAAAATTTAAATTGAAAAATGACTAGTTTTGTTTACTTTCAAAACTTCTTCAAAATTTCCAATATTCCCCAAAATTCCGGGGTTTTTCCCGAAAATTCCCGGGTTTATTCCCGTCCCTCAAAAACTGTGGGTTTTTTGCAACTCTACATATGAGTAGTAATCGGGCCACTATCAGCTACAAGACATGGCCGAAAGGGGGCGTGACCAGGGACGTGACTTAGGGGAAGGGGCGTGTTCAGCTGTCAATCAAAAAGGGGGTGACCGGAAGGGAGGGAGGGATTTTTTTTCCCGTACTGTTAGAGGGGGGTGAATTTTTTTCATCGTACTGCTAGATGGGGGTTATTTTTTTCGTACTGTTGAACTGCCTGTCAATCAGAAAGGGGGCGTTTACTTTGCCGTACAAGATAATGGAATGTCACGTGACTTTGCTGTACAAGAGAACGAGGGTAATAGGTTGAGTTGTTTTATTTTGCTGTTGGAATATCACGCGACTTTGACTTTGCCGTACAATATAATGATTTAATGTCATGTGACTGTGCCGTACAAGAGAACGAGAGTAATATGCCGTACAATATAATGATGGAATGTCACGTGACTTTGCCGTACAAGATAACGAGAGTAATAGGTTGAGTTGTTTTATTTTGCTGTTGGAATATCACGCGACTTTGACTTTACCGTACAATATAATGATTTAATGTCACGTGACTGTGCCGTACAAGAGAACGAGAGTAATATGCCGTACAATATAATGATGGAATGTCACGTGACTTTGCCGTACAAGATTACGAGGGTAATTAATATTCATTAAAATAGATTAATTTTGCTGATCACGTGTTCCACATGACGTCAAGCATTCCCGTTTAAACAGATTCATTCGTGTTAGCACTCGAACGCTGACCCACGTGATTATGACGTCATGCTTTCATACCAGAACATGAGCCTAGGGAAGACATACATTTTGACTGCAACCGGTTGTGGAGGTGAGATGTTTGTTCTCTTGATTAGACGGATCGGACAACGCAAATCGCTCAGATAGTTTCTTACCGACTCTTACCAACGCCCCCTAGAGATAATGCCTCAGGACTGGCAACACTGGATTGAATGACGTATTTTCAGATCGGCCATTCGCCCTTCGTCGTACTGCAGCGTAAGGAGACGGAGAGTGGGAGAGTAACCCATATACCGTGCATTGTAGCGGCAACGTGCTTCGTAATCAGAAAGTTCTTGCCGTCAAATGGAAATTAATTTTAATTATATAAAAGACCGGATTGCTTTCAATTAAGGTAAGTACTTATTTACAGTATATATGTGCATTTTTATGAATATTAACAATGTTAATCACTATCTATTAAAATATGTTTACTTTGGTCCTTTTCCCCGAGTAGGCTTAATTCCGCAGCTTTTTTCGAAGCTGGTGGTGTGAAAAGTATCGTATTACTTTCGGCACTATTTGTTTATTTAGTAAATAATTAGCATCTCGCGTAACAGTTTTTGTATTCAATATGAATTTGCTTTATTTTTAAATGTAATACTTTTTAGTTAAAAACTGCCATTCTTTTCATGCATATGAATAAAAAATTGTGCATAAATAATTTCATGTATTTCATATTTGTTCGCTTATGATAGCTTTCATATTTTTCAATGCAATTCTTTTTAAAGACTTCGCACGATTTATGTGTTGGCAAAAAAGCCGCAACTGCTCTGCGCTGTAGGTTACGCGCGCTAATACTTAGATAAATAAATATATATCATTCTGGCCATGAAAACACAATTAATATAATAATATAGGTAATTTCTTACCTTTATCTTTCTTCAGCATCAGTATTCCTACTACTTCAGCTTGGTGCACATTTTTAACTGCGTTAATCCATTTATTTCGGAGCTACAGTGTTAAAAACAGAAATGTTGATTAATGAATTATATTATTTATATTGAGTCCACACTTGAGACTGATCATTTTTGTAATGGAGAATTATATTTTAAAACTTTGGCTTAACATTTTCAATTAATATTTTACATACAGCTGCCTTTTGCAGCAACAGATTAAAATTATTACATCTTTCTCTATTGAGATAAAAAGGGCAACTAAGCTTAATAATAAAAATAGTTTTTGAATCAGAGTTCTTTTGATGACGTCAGACAGCTGCAGCATGCGTGGGTTGATATTAAAACTAATTTCGCGAACATATTTCACATATTAATATCATTGTTTATCTTGAGTAGGATGATTTGTCTAAAATAGAAAAGTCTGTTCATTATAGAATGATTTATTGTCACTTAATGTATTTATTTACGTGTTCAAATGTTTGTGTCCTTGAACTGCTTCCTGTTTTGAAATCAGTTAATGATATCTGAGATGGTTATAAATCCATCACCCTTCCTTAACCATCTCGGATGCATCATGTAATAGTTGCATAGATTCTCGATGTTTCACAAACTGTGGTTTGCCCAGTGGCTTGGTCAGGGCGTCTGCTGTCATGTCTTGTGTTGGGCAGTAACGAAGGTCTAGTATACCGTCTTCTTTCATCTCTTTTATCGCGTGATATGGAACGTCTATGTGTTTTGTTCGCTTTGAGAATTTTTCGTTCTCCACCATCTTGATGCAGCTCTGGTTGTCTTTGTACAGTTTTACTGGTAAATTTTGTTGTAAGTCCAGGTCTGCTAATAGTTTTATTAGCCATGCAATTTCCTGTCCTGCACTAGCTGCAGCAAGGAATTCAGCTTCTGCCGATGAGTAGGCAATGCAATTTTGCCTTTTTGAGTACCATTGTATCGGACTATTTCCCAGCATGAAAAGGTTTCCAGTAGTCGATCTTCTGGTTTTTGTGTCTCCTGCCCAATCAGCGTCAGAAAAACCGATGAGTTGTGGTTCTTGATTTGTATTCAATGTGAGGTTCAGGTTTTTTGTGATGTTTAGATAACTAATTATGCGTTTCGCAGCGTTCCAATCTTTAAAACGTGGAGTTTCACATCTTCTGCTGAGGATGTTAACGGCAACTGATATATCTGGACGTGTAGTGGTTCCTATATATAACAATGATCCTATTGCTTGTCTGAATTTTGTGTTGTTAGGCATTAAGTTTTCGTCGTCCTCTAATTTGTGAAAACCGGCATCCATGGGAGTGCTTATTGGTTTTGCGTTTTCTAAATTGAATTTTCTTGCGAGTTCTTCTATTTTTAACCTTTGATTTAATTTGTATCCGTTTTGTGTTTTTCTTATTTCCATGCCTAAATAGTGGGATACTTCCCCAAAGTCTTTTAATTCATATTCTTGCTTTAAAGCTTTTATTATTTTTTCGATTGATTCGTTTTCACCGCCTATTAATAAGTCATCTACGTAAACTATTATATACGTTGTGATGTTGTTTTCTTTTCGTGTGTATAGACATGAGTCCGCTGTGCTTTGTTGGAAATTCAATTTTTTTAAAGATTGTTCTATTCTTTTATTCCAAGTTCTCGCTGCCTGCTTAAGTCCATAGATGGATTTTTTTAATTTGCAGACTTTGTTTTCTTTATTTTTCTCAATGTAACCCTCCGGTTGTTTCATATAGACTTCATCTTCTAACTCACCGTATAGAAAAGCTGTGTCTATGTCTATGTGTCTCACGTTTAACTTCTTATATGCGGCTGCTGCCAAAAAAGTTCGCACTGTTGTTTGTGACACTACTGGGGCGAAAGTCTCGTCATAGTTTTCCCCGTATTTTTGGCTAAACCCTTTGGCTACCAAACGTGCTTTGTACTTTTGAGTGTTTCCGTGACTGTCTAATTTCCTTTTGAATGTCCATTTGCAACCTATAACCTTTTTGTTAGGTGGAGGATCCACTAATTCCCATGTGTTGTGTTTTCGAAACGAATTTATTTCCGCTTGTGTGGCTTTAAGCCAATTTTCTTTTTCTCTGGGATTATTTATTTCCAGTATTTCATTCCAACTACTAGGTTCTATTGTATCATTATTTTTTTACATAACAGACATATCTGTCTGGTGGTACCCCCCTGTTCATTCTTTCGGATCTTCTTGGTTCATTGGTCGGTTGTTTGGATGCGGTTGGTTCTTCGGTTGTGTTGTTTAGCTCTGTTTCAATGTAATTTTTGTCGTCATATGAGTTTTCTGTCTCTTTGCTTTCTTTTAGGTTAAATTTACTATTTTCCATGAATTTCACTGTTCTGCCAATTACAATTTTATTTTGTTTTGTGTATATGCGATATCCCTTTGAGTTGTTATCGTATCCTACAAAAATCCCTTCCTGAGCTCTGTCGTCCAATTTTCCTCGATGTTGTTTATTCACATATACGTAGGCTTTGCACCCGAATGTTCGCAAATAGTGTAAACTCGGTTTGCGATTAAACCATAGCTCAAATGGGGTTTTATTTGTCGATCTTGTTGGTAAGCGATTTTGTAAATGATTCGCGGTGTTAATTGCTTCTCCCCAAAATCTTTGTGGCAGATCTGCTTCTCTCAGTAGGCTTCTAGTCATGTCTAATAACGACCTATTTTTCCTTTCTGCAATGCCATTTTGGCTCGGACAATACGGCACTGTTAATTGATGTTTAATGCCCCTTTTTCTTAAGTAATCCTCTATCCCTCTATTTATGTACTCTCCCCCGTTATCGGATCTTATTGCTTTCGGATATATCCCGAACTGGTTTCGAACCATAGGTATATAGTCGATTAGTTTATCCTGTACTTCATCTTTATGTTTTAATAAGTATATTACGGTAAATCTAGAGTAGTCGTCAATGAAAGTTACAAACATTGTTTTACCACCTATTGTGGGGGTTCCTATCGCTGTGCATACGTCCGTGTGCACTAGATCGAGTACTCTACCTGTTTTGTTTCTATACACTGTTTTGGGATAGGGAGCATCGCTTGTTTTTGTTTGTATGCATGTTTCGCATATTGTTCCATGATTGCAATTATTTAATTTTATGCCATAGGCTAAGTTGTCTTTAACCATTTCCTTTATGGAATTATAATTTCTATGCCCTAGGCGTTTGTGCCAAAGTTCCAGGCAGTCTTTACTTTTGCATTCATGTGCCATATTTACTATATTCCTATCTGCATTTTCTAATAATTCAACTTCGTATAGGTTATTTTTCATTTTTGCCTCCAAATAGATTTTCCCATTTCGTGACAGCGTGCATTTATCTTTATCAAATAATAATTTATATCCATTCTTTGTGGCTTTACTAACTGAAATTAAATTAGATTCTAGCTCCGGTACATATAACACTTCTTTTAACGTAATTTTATTTATGCCTCCATCGGATGTTTTTGTCGTGAATGTAGTTTCTCCGGTACCTAACGAGTTTAGAGTTTTTCCGTTGGCAATTATGACGGCTGTTTTTTCTGTGTCATTTAACTTAGTAAACTCATTTTTATTGTTTAGGATATGTGAAGATGAACCAGAATCGATAATCCAGGTTTGTTTTCCTGCTTTGTCTATTAGAAAGGCTGCGTCGCTGCCTTTATCTGGTTTTGTTTCCGTTCTATAATTTCTCGTGTTTACAAATTCGCGGTCAGTGTTTCCTATCTGATTATCCGATTGTTGATAACACAACGATGATGAGTAATATTTATTTTTGTATGTTTGTTGTTTTTGTGTATTTGGGTGATTGTTTCGATTTTTCAAATGCCAACATTCTCTGTACGTGTGATTTCTCAATTTGCAATACGTGCACTGTTTATCTTTTTTAAAGTTATCATTAGGAAATCTTTTCTGCGTTTTAAACGCTTTTGATGAATTTTCACCCTGGTCTGTGTTTTCAACCCTTCTGTTGTACTCATCTGTTAATTTACTTCTAATAAATTGTGGTGTGAGCTCGTCCTCATTTCGCGATTCAAGGGCAGTAATTAACGTATTATAACTAGGGGGTAGCGAACACAGCAATAAAGCTGAAAGATGGGAGTCGCTAATTGTTTCCCCGATCGCTGAAAGTTTGTCAATTAATTCTAGAATGTATGTTATATGTTTGATTAAGTTCCCGTTTTCTTGGAGCTTGGCTCCATAGAGCTTTCTCAACAAAAATAATTTACTAGAGAGGTTCGCCCGTTCGTGTATGGTTTTAAGTGCGTTCCAAGTGTCTCTAGCTGTGTTAAGCCCCTTAACATGAATAATTTGAGAATCGTCAATTGATAGGTTAATTATGGCTCTTGCCTTCCTGTCTTTCTTTTCCCAGTCAGTTGTGACTGGCGTGGGCCTATCTTCGGTTATTACGTTGAATAAATCTTCTCTAATCAGTAACATTTCAGTTTTAAATTTCCAATTACTGTAATTACTTGCGTTAAGTTTTTCTACAAGCTGTATCTCACGTGATGCGGCCATTTTACTAATTATTTAAGTTTTGTTATTAAAGAGGAATTGCTCTTTTATTATTTTATATAAAACTTCTTATATATATCTAGTTTTCTTCAATTGTTTAACATTTCATATATATCAACAAAAAATGCACAATATTTATTTCATCATCAAATAACTAACTATATTTTCAATAATTTTCAATTTCTTTTTCATGTGCACACATGTATGGCCAGTAGTTTTTTTTTTTTTTTTTTTTTTTTTTTTTTTTTCACAAATATTATTTATCTACTAAAATATGAGACTTTTTCAGTCTCATAATCGACTGTTGGCAAAAAAGCCGCCTCTGCTCTGCGCTGTAGGTTACGCGCGCTAATACTTAGATAAATAAATATATATCATTCTGGCCATGAAAACACAATTAATATAATAATATAGGTAATTTCTTACCTTTATCTTTCTTCAGCATCAGTATTCCTACTACTTCAGCTTGGTGCACATTTTTAACTGCGTTAATCCATTTATTTCGGAGCTACAGTGTTAAAAACAGAAATGTTGATTAATGAATTATATTATTTATATTGAGTCCACACTTGAGACTGATCATTTTTGTAATGGAGAATTATATTTTAAAACTTTGGCTTAACATTTTCAATTAATATTTTACATACAGCTGCCTTTTGCAGCAACAGATTAAAATTATTACATCTTTCTCTATTGAGATAAAAAGGGCAACTAAGCTTAATAATAAAAATAGTTTTTGAATCAGAGTTCTTTTGATGACGTCAGACAGCTGCAGCATGCGTGGGTTGATATTAAAACTAATTTCGCGAACATATTTCACATATTAATATCATTGTTTATCTTGAGTAGGATGATTTGTCTAAAATAGAAAAGTCTGTTCATTATAGAATGATTTATTGTCACTTAATGTATTTATTTACGTGTTCAAATGTTTGTGTCCTTGAACTGCTTCCTGTTTTGAAATCAGTTAATGATATCTGAGATGGTTATAAATCCATCACCCTTCCTTAACCATCTCGGATGCATCATGTAATAGTTGCATAGATTCTCGATGTTTCACAAACTGTGGTTTGCCCAGTGGCTTGGTCAGGGCGTCTGCTGTCATGTCTTGTGTTGGGCAGTAACGAAGGTCTAGTATACTGTCTTCTTTCATCTCTTTTATCGCGTGATATCGAACGTCTATGTGTTTTGTTCGCTTTGAGAATTTTTCGTTCTCCACCATCTTGATGCAACTCTGGTTGTCTTCGTACAGTTTTACTGGTAAATTTTGTTGTAAGTTCAGGTCTGCTAATAGCAACGAATTCAGCTTCTGCCGATGAGTAGGCAATGCAATTTTGCCTTTTTGAGTACCATTGTATCGGACTATTTCCCAGCATGAAAAGGTTTCCAGTAGTCGATCTTCTGGTTTTTGTGTCTCCTGCCCAATCAGCGTCAGAAAAACCGATGAGTTGTGGTTCTTGATTTGTATTCAATGTGAGGTTCAGGTTTTTTGTGATGTTTAGATAACTAATTATGCGTTTCGCAGCGTTCCAATCTTTAAAACGTGGAGTTTCACATCTTCTGCTGAGGATGTTAACGTCAACTGATATATCTGGACGTGTAGTGGTTCCTATATATAACAATGATCCTATTGCTTGTCTGAATTTTGTGTTGTTAGGCATTAAGTTTTCGTCGTCCTCTAATTTGTGAAAACCGGCATCCATGGGAGTGCTTATTGGTTTTGCGTTTTCTAAATTGAATTTTCTTGCGAGTTCTTCTATTTTTAACCTTTGATTTAATTTGTATCCGTTTTGTGTTTTTCTTATTTCCATGCCTAAATAGTGGGATACTTCCCCAAGGTCTTTTAATTCATATTCTTGCTTTAAAGCTTTTATTATTTTTTCGATTGATTCGTTTTCACCGCCTATTAATAAGTCATCTACGTAAACTATTATATACGTTGTGATGTTGTTTTCTTTTCGTGTGTATAGACATGAGTCCGCTGTGCTTTGTTGGAAATTCAATTTTTTTAAAGATTGTTCTATTCTTTTATTCCAAGTTCTCGCTGCCTGCTTAAGTCCATAGATGGATTTTTTTAATTTGCAGACTTTGTTTTCTTTATTTTTCTCAATGTAACCCTCCGGTTGTTTCATATAGACTTCATCTTCTAACTCACCGTATAGAAAAGCTGTGTCTATGTCTATGTGTCTCACGTTCAACTTCTTATATGCGGCTGCTGCCAAAAAAGTTCGCACTGTTGTTTGTGACACTACTGGGGCGAAAGTCTCGTCATAGTTTTCCCCGTATTTTTGGCTAAACCCTTTGGCTACCAAACGTGCTTTGTACTTTTGAGTGTTTCCGTGACTGTCTAATTTCCTTTTGAATGTCCATTTGCAACCTATAACCTTTTTGTTAGGTGGAGGATCCACTAATTCCCATGTGTTGTGTTTTCGCAACGAATTTATTTCCGCTTGTGTGGCTTTAAGCCAATTTTCTTTTTCTCTGGGATTATTTATTTCCAGTATTTCATTCCAACTACTAGGTTCTATTGTATCATTATTTTTTTACATAACATACATATCTGTCTGGTGGTACCCCCCTGTTCATTCTTTCGGATCTTCTTGGTTCATTGGTCGGTTGTTTGGACGCGGTTGGTTCTTCGGTTGTGTTGTTTAGCTCTGTTTCAATGTAATTTTTGTCGTCATATGAGTTTTCTGTCTCTTTGCTTTCTTTTAGGTTAAATTTACTATTTTCCATGAATTTCACTGTTCTGCCAATTACAATTTTATTTTGTTTTGTGTATATGCGATATCCCTTTGAGTTGTTATCGTATCCTACAAAAATCCCTTCACAAAATTCCTTTTATTAAAATAGGTCCTTTCACAAAATTCTGTTCCATAAAAACTTACCATTTATTATTTTGTGATGTTTTAAAATGTGTAATTTGTAAACAAACAAGTTCACAAGAGAAGAAAACTTATTTCACAAAATAACCTTTATTTTTCACAAAATCGGCCCCAAGAAAAAAAACCCTGCATCGACCACTAATATAATTTATTATATTTTTGGGATTACATTTACTTTATCTAAATATAATAATCATATTATTTAGATGACCACGATAAATGGAATTCATAATTATATTCACATTATATGGATTTTTATGTATTTATAATAATTATTCTATAAGTAGAATTATTATATTATATAATAAAACATCTTTGGTTACACTTTGCATTAAAAAAAAAAAAAAAAAAAAAAAAAAACATATGTGTGTGTTGTGTATAAAATGCAGATATCTAGCAAATTTTTTAGAGATATCATTTAAAATTTGTAATTACTCGTGTTAAAAATATTTAAAAACTAATTAAAAGTTAATTTTTATCTTATCAAGTTTTGCATAACAAAAACAAAATATATAAATATAAACCAAAACAAAATTATATATTTTCAATCGCACATAACTAAAATATATATTTAATATTTATAATAATAGTAAACTACTACTGGTGATTTTTATTGGGGATTATTAAAAAAAAGCTGCATATATGGCAAAATAAATGAAATTTGCAAATATTCAATTCAATCAAGTATTCAGCAGTGACAAAGTAAACATATTTTAATAGATGATGATTAACATTGTTAATATTGATAAAAATGCACATATATACTGTAAATAAATACTTACTTGAATTGACAGCAATCTAATCTTTAACACCGAAATATTATTAATTTTCATGAAAATATGCTAGAATTCAAGTATGAGCTTTCATTTGCACATTAACAACAAAAAAAAATGTGTTAATGAAACCTCAAGAGTAGCTTTTATTTTTCAATAAAAATAACTATTTTGTATTTCAAATTTTGTTACATAAAACAAAATTTTCTTGATTCTAAATCCTACAGTTTTTTTTTTTTTTTGGGGGGGAGGGGGGGTTGGGGGTGTAAGCAAATTGTGTCTGTTTTGAATTAGTTGATCTTCAATTTTATTATGCAAGTTAAAGAAAAAAAAGTCATTTAGAATTTTGTTTTATTGTGGTTGCAGGAATGGTAGGATGTAATCAGTTGAATCATTAGCCGATCTACCGCGACGTCAAAATTGAGCTCTAAGGCATTATCTCTAGGGGGCGTTGCTCTTACCGATATCTTAGTAGCTTCGTTTAATTTGGTGTGTGTTGGTACATTTTGATATTATTTTCTTCTTGTGAAAACTATGAATAATCGAAAGCAAACGACCCTTGGATGACTTGGAATGGGGGAGTATTTGTCCTAATTACTTTTTTAATTAATTGTGAATAAATTGTCAAACCAACGGAAATTCATTTATATATAAACATCAAACTGCATTTTTAAAAATTTGATTTTAAATTAAGTAGTCCTGTTTCCCACGTGTACTTTTTAACGATTATTAATTTTTTTTTAAATGTGTTTTACCATTTTTAGTGTTTTCACTCTAATGGTTAGACTTTTCCTTTTTATTATTTCCAATTATTTCTTTAATAATAATTATATGACACGTGGTTTTCTTTTTTATTATTTTTTTACATAATAATAATGAGAATTTTGACCACGTGATTTTATGTATAATATAAAATGAAATTTTCTTTTCCATTTCTTAATCTTTAAGTAATAAGAATGGTTTTTTTCTGACGCCGTGTATAATTCTATTGTTTTTTATACGTAGATTGTTATTTTTTATAAAGATGTTATGATTTATCAAATCTAAGTAGTCATATAAAATGAAAATTGAATAGATTTTTCCCTTTTTATTCTTTTTATTATTTATCAATAACAATATGCTTTTTGAGCACGTGTTTTTTCAGTAGTCTTAAATGTAGTATTTTTTCCACGTTTATTATTCTTCAAATAATAAATAGGGATCTTTTTTTCTTATTCAGATGGTTTATTTGAATCATTTCTTTTCGAACATACCTGGGACTTCCGTTTTTCACAGAGGATTCCTTTGATGATGAAAGTATAAGAATAATATTTTTTTTTATGCGATCTCCCTTTAATTGAACTCTGTATCATATTTACGTTTTTAGTTTCCTTATGCATATTCACAAGTGTGTTCTAATGATGATGATGATTTTGGAAGATTCTTAATATATTATTCAGATTTAATGTTGTTTTTTTATTACTTATTTTCAGTTTCCTCCTGCGTATTCGCAAGTTCATATTTCGAGTCCCACTGATAATAACAGTCTTTATCAATCGAAGAGTGAAGTACGTTTCTATATATTTATTTATTTATATATTATTATGTTTCGTATAAAGAAAAAGTTTATTGATTTTATATACGTTTCCTTTTTTAGTTATTCAGAACAACTTCTGAAAATCATTTAGAAAATCCTAGATGGGATCAATCTGGTTCTGGATTTGAAGTACGTATTTTGCTAAATATTTAGAGAAATCTTAAATCTGTTTCGAATTCTTTTTAATCATGTCTGTTGCATTTATGCTAAAATAAGATTTTTCTATTTTTGGAAGTTGGAAGATGCAATTATTTTGGAAGATTAATAGAAAATATCAAGGTGATGAAATTAAAGTCGATGTTGAGAGATTGCAAGAATTAGTCGCAGCAGTAGAGAGTGTGCGACAACTTTTCACTACTTTATTAGAACCCTTTACCCAACTGATCGCATACGTATCTGGACAAGCCGATCTCCACAGCATTGATGTCGGTTGCAGCTATTATTTTAACAGCTATTATGAAAGTACTGCAGTCGAAGCAAGAAATTAAACTTGATTCAGGTTTTGTTGCAGACATTATCACAATGACACGAGACAAAGGTACTGGAGGACAAAGAGTAATAAATATAGAAGTAGACCGTTTAAGAAAGAAATCAATTTTTCCAATCCCGAGTGATGATGATGGACTATTGTTTATGCATAAGCCTACGTCAAAAATAGTCGAAAAACCCTTAACAGTCTGAGAAATGCTGATCGATCGGCGCTAATAAATGTAGCCCGAGCCTTGCACGAGGTTGCAAATGTCCAATGTACATACGAAGAGATATCTATTTTTGAAGAATAAATAGAATTACAGATAGTTGTCATATCAGCACAGAACTTAAACAAAGTAACCCACACAGCACAAACTGGTAGATATGACATCCATATAACGTAAAGTACATCCATACACCATGTCCATAATTCATCCGAGGAGTTCCATATAACATATTATCTACGTAGATATTACCATCAGATGTCACTCCGTATACATCCATATAGCGTTAGTAGAGAAGAAATGGGGCTCCGGCCTCAGGAGGAGCTTGGAGCCGGAGGAGGGAGGAGAGCTCCTCCTCCTCCTCCTCCTCACGAAGTGCTCTCCTCCTCACGAAGTGCCCTCCTCCTCCCAAAGTGCGCACCTCCTCCCAAAGTGCCCTCCTCCTCCTCCTCCCGAAGTGTCCATCACTTAAGATAAGGGGATTAATTAAGGATTAGTGTTAATTAATTTTAATTAGGGAACTTAGAAATTTTTTGAAGCAAATTTTTTTTTTTCGCGGAGAATTTCCTACTAGAGTACGAGGTGTGTTTCAAGGGATTTATTTTAGCGAGTTAGAAATTTAATTAATTTTAATTTTAATTAATTTTAATTGGGGAACTTAGAAATTTTTCGTAGCAATTTTTTTTTTTCAACGAGAGTATGCAGTTTGATTATGAGTATATGCAGTTGAAGTGAATGATTAATTCATTAAAAATATTAATTAAACATAGTAATTAATTTTAATTGCAGAACTTAAGAATTTTCGCGAGATTTTTTTTTTTTTTTCAACTAGAGTAGGGTATTTGATATACATGTTAGAGGAGAATTTTAAAAGTCAATAATGGTTTAATTAAAAAGGGTTATTCATTAATTTTAATTGGGGAACTTAGAAATTTTTCGAAGCAAATTTTTTTTTTCAACGGGAGTATGCAGTTTGATTATGAGTGTATGTAGTAGAAGTGAATGATTAATTAATTAAAAATATTAATTAAAAATAGTAATTAATTAATTTTAATTGCAGAACTTAAAAATTTTCGCGAGATTTTTTTTTTTTTTCAACGAGAGTAGGGTATTCGATATACATGTTAGAGGAGAATTTTAAAAGTCAATAATGGTTTAATTGAAAATGGTGATTAATTTTAATTGGGGAACTTAGACATTTTTCGAAGCAAATATTTTTTCAACGAGATAGGCTATTTGTTATACATGTTAGAGTATATTACAGGTGAATTTTAAAAGTCAATAATGATTTAATTAAAAAGGGTCATTAATTAATTTTAATTGGAGAACTTAAGAAATTTTGGCGAGATTTTTTTTTTCCCTCAACGAGAGTACGCAGTTTGCATGTGCAGTAGAATGGTAGATGGTAGTAATTAAAAAGGGTCATTAATTAATTTTAATTGGCGGACTTCAACATTTTTGGGGCAAACAGGCGCGTTTTAATGAATTCGATATAGGTTGTGGTAAAAAATATAGGGTCCCGCATGAAATATACTGTACTCAATTGAATAGCTCTCCCCTCCCCCTCCCCCTCCCTTTTTTACCCAGAGGGGGCCCTTCGATAGACCAACAATACACACTTCTAAAAATATAGAGTACTATAAAAAGAATTTTAGCGTATATGTAAATAAACAAGTATGTAAAATCAGGCATATCAGCATAATTCATGAATCACTTTCCAACATTATCGAAATGTTATGTGAACAAAATATAATTTTACCATCTAGTGCATTAGTTAATTAAAATAGTGAACAGTTACAGATCCCCTTTTTAATAAAAAGGCCCAAGGCCCTTCACAAAAAATCCAAATAATTCAAGAAAAAGCTTTACCCAACTGATAGCCAAAACATATAGGATTCTTAAATGGATTGAAGTATACAAATAGGTTCTACAGGAATACATTTATTTAGGTTAGCATGTAAAAATAGTTAAAAGTTATAGGGAAGCCTTCGAATGGAGTGATTATACGTTTTGGGGACCCTTCAAAAGAAACTGGAAACAGTTATAGATATTGAACCCTTCACAAAAAATTGGACAAATCCCCTTTTTAATAAAAAGGGCCCCTTCACAAAAATTCCAATGAATTCAAAATATGCATAAATACTGGAACCCTTCATACATTCAGTTCGTCGATCCCCCTTTTTTTTACCTTTCGAAGTGTGAACTCGCATTAGACTAAAGGGTCCCTTCATAAAATAAATGAGATACGTGCCCTATTCAAATAAAAACCACCCTTCACAAAAACTGCAGGGGTTCCCTTTTGGAATAAAAAAGCATCCTTCACAAAAATTCCAATTATGCATAAGATCCCTTCATAAAATCAGATAATTTACACTTTCGCCTTTTTTTTTTCAATTCAAGTTAGGCTAAAAGTACAGCTTGCGCGTCGATATGTTCAAAACACATAGTTATAGATATTAAGCCACCTTCACAAAATAAATTCAATAGATTCATGTTATATTATGGCGACAGAAATACAAGGGATACTCACCTTCCATGAAAATGCAAGGTCCGCTGTTTGAATGAAAAGGCCTCCCTTCACAATATACCCTGTAAAAATATTATGATTCCACAGATATTTTAAGAAATAGAGTACTAATCTCAAATGAATACGAATTCATGCAATGTAAAAAATAGGTTTTACACGAACACATTTTTAGTATAACGTTCAAAATATAGTTTTTAGAAAAAAGATTCATGTTTCACCAAATTTATCATACAAGTCTGTAAAATAAGGTAGATCATTTCATGAAAAATAATTGAATTTTCGAATGATTATGCTTTAAAATACATATTTATAACTGCAACTAAGATTTGAATGTTACCCCCTCAACATGCATATCGCTGAATCATAATGAGTCATATTATCAGATAAGCGAAGATCTTGCTTTGATTTCACCCCCGTATGCGATAATGAGTCACTCCGCGATAAGAAATACCTGAGACTCGTAATTTCCGACACATTTTTTGTAGGTAAATGAACTATTTAAAACCGTCAATGTATACGAATTATTTCGTGTAGTTCTATATAGGTGCTACTCTTCATATATACATATTGTGATATATACTAAAATCTGTTAAGTTTTAAAAGGCTTCACTGTGTATTCATTGTAAAATAAGAAATATCCCTTAAGAATTTTGAGTATAAGAGACGGGTTTAAAGGAATTTGAATCTGTTTAAATGTACCTGTGTTTAAATGAATTTGATACAGCTTAGGGTAAAAAATATACAGGAGTCCCTATAAAATATAGGAATTAAATTTTAAATAATATAAAACTAAATTACATTAGTCTATGCTTTTTTTGTATAGAAAAATTATACTAAATTGAGTTTTTAGTATTTTAACTTAAAAACGTCTTTTGAGGAATGAATAACTAACCTTTTGACTTTGTTTTTATAAAATATATATTGTACTATTTAGTTAGGGCATTATTTAAAAAAAATTTGTTTTTAATATTGAAAAAAAAAATGTATCTTACCTAAATATTTAAACCATAATGTACTGGAATTCATCCAAATTTGATCGACTGCATGCATGTCTTAAAAGAACTAAACGTGTTCGCTTATCTCTTAAAACCACGGGATATTATAACGTTATGGATAAAGCATAGGGTAGAATACAGAATGAATAGGTATTATAAAGCAGAATCATAAATTTTGCATACTTTACACTTGTAGTATGTGAAATGATTGGTACTATTGCCTATATGAGAAAATGAATCATCAACGAATCTTATTAGTGTATGTTATATTTAACCAACAGGCTTGAAATGCGTGAATTTTGACTAGAATTAATCATTGAATGTAAAAATGATTTATTTTTAGATCTAATATTTATATCGTTTAACATTTTAAAATATATACATAAATTAATCTTACCTTATTCACAAACTTGCAATCCCGTCTTCAATATATGACTACAGCATGAAAAAACATGCGTGTTATTTGTATAGCAACAGACCAGAAATGATTTCAGTACAAGTCCATTATCTTATCGTTAATCTATAGATTAGTAACATCACGTGACTGATTGCGATAACATTCTATATAAGATTTACTGATATGAATACATTTCAATTCATTTCTCCCAAAAGCAAGTGTATGAGTTGGTTGTGAGATCTAGGTAAGTATCCTTACTTTATATGTTTAAAGTTATAATATATGAATAGATATAATATTAATGTATTTTTTCAATATGTATGGTAGGCAAAAAGGAATAGGTAGGCAAAAAGAATAGGTATTATTGCATGTTTCCTCTAATTTATTTTTAAAATAATTATTTTAAAAATACATACTAACAATTTATGCGATGAGTCACACAGCATGATGGGACGATACATGAAATTTATTTTTATATTATACAAGCTCCTATATACAATTCATATGGGTGAGCAAGATTATTTTTAGAATTTTTCACTCTTACCCTCTATAGGCTATACTTTTAAAATAGTAGTATTCGAATACTTGTAAAATGTAATTATAGCTTAGTAATTTTCTAGTCTTTTAACTATGCCGTTGAAGGAGTATTGTCATATTTAACTAACAGGCTCGAACATGCGTGAATTTTGACTAGAATTATTCACTGAATGTAAAAAAAAAAAAAAAAAATGATTTATATTTAGATCTAATATCGTTTAACATTTTAAAATCCTATTAAAAGTATATACATTAGTATGCTTGTGAAAGGCCTATTGTTAATACGAAACGTTGTGTGAAGTGTCCTGTTTTAGGGTTAAAAGTTTCGTGAAGGGGTCTGTTTGAAGGAGCCTGTTTCGAAATGACTTAAGAACGCACAATTTATTCCTAAACATTCAACTCGATTCGTTATATATGCTTTATTAAGTATTCAATAAAAAATAATAACTAAGAAATAAAATTAAAAATAGTAATTAAGAGATATCCTTAAGAATTCTTGCGATAGGAGATTGGTTTTAATTAAATAGGTTAATGAATCTAATTCGATACAAGTCTTGTTAAAACAGAGATTATAGTTAAAATACACATTAATTATACAGCATTACACTGTATTACACAATGCGCTACCTCACCTATATTATCCCAGAAATACCTTCGATAAAATTTAGACTAACAATACGCACCTAAAAAATATATACAGAGTACCCAGAAAATGATAGGAATGAATGAAAAATTTTAACGTAAATTATAAAATAGGATCTACAATAAGTGACAATAAATAAATATGAAGGAAAAATCATGAGTCATGGTATACTTTATGAAACACTTTTCAATGCTATGTGACTATCGTTAAGAATTTGAAATAAGTGAATTAGATTTAATAATTCATACTGGAAATGTATTTTTAAAAAAATTAATAGCTTCGTCTACTTTTAAATCATTCAAGACATATGATGAAGATTTAACCGCTGCAGAACGACTAAAAACTAGTATCTTAATGAATAGACCTATTTACGTCGGGTTCACAATTTTAGAATTATCTAAATTAGTTATATATGATTTTCATTACAATTTTATAAAGAAAACATACAAAGATCATGCAGTTTTACTCTTTACGGATATAGATTCCTTAACTTATCATATTCAAACACATAATATTTATAAGGATATGGAGCACCATCATGATTTTTTCGACTTTTCTGAATACTCGAAATCCCATCGTCTAAACCGCACAAGTATCGAACCCACAAACATATAATCAGACTTGACATTTTATAACCAGGACGCTAACCACAGGGCTAAGTGAGCCCCCGCTTATTTTATAATCACCACGCTGACTATTGGACTTAGTAAGCCCCAGGCTAATTTATATACACCACGCTAACTATTGGGCTTAGTGAGTCCCTGCTTATTTTATAGTCAACATGCTAACTATTGGGCTTAGTGAGCCCCAGGCTAACTTATACCAACCACGCTAACTGTGGGGCCTAGTGAACCCCCGCTTATTTTATAGCCACCATACTAACCACAGGGCTAAGTGAGCCCCCGCTTATTTCATAGTCACCATGCTAAGTATTAGGCTGAGTGAGCCCCAGGCTATTTTATACCCACTATGCTAACTAATGGGCTGAGTGAGACCCAGGCTATTTTCTACCCACCACGTTTACTGGGCTTAGTGTGCCCCCGCTTATTTTATAGCTACCACGATAACCACAGGGCTGAGTGAGCCCCCGCTTATTATATAGTCCACACGCTAACTACTGGGCTGATTAAGCCCCAGGTATTTTATACCCATCACGCTAACTACTGGGCTGAGTGATCCCCAGGTTATTTAGTCGCATGAATATGATTTCCAAGGTATATGTCCTAACTTGATTTAGACCATTGCCTATAGTAAGATAAAGCTGGGAAGTAAATTGGTAAACTATGTACCTCGAAAACTCACTTGTATTTTCTTAAATATCTGCAGAAATCAGCATAGTTTATTAAAATTATATACATTCTCATTAGTTTATGAATCTACTAACTTATAATATCTATATGGTAACTTGGATTATTAGTATTCCCACTTAAAAATTTCTTTTGTAGATTTAATATGATAAACACTAACATGAGACTGACTAAACTTTTACCATTTTCATTTCAACTTAGTTTTAGGAAATTTATCTACATAGCTTTAAATTTTACTGTTTAGTAAGTCTATTATTTCAAAGTATTATTTTTTAGTTCTAATATACAAAACGTATTCATATCGTTTTACATAGTAGGTATCAAATTAATTTAAAGTCATATTAAAAAATATATATATATATACAAATACTATTCTTACCTAACACACCAGCTAGCTAAGCACCCAACCGTCTCACACCAAGACTCTGAGAAAAGTGAATGCTTGTTCAGGGCCTTATCAGCTAATATAATCACTGATAAGACTTGATCACGTGACATGTGACGTCACTGTTTAAGTGATATCACGTGACCATGTGGTATCATTCAATACGTCACCAATGACGTCAGAGATCACGTGACTAGGTCATAAAAGAACCAATTGCTAATTGCAATTAACAATTTACCTTTAATTGATTTGTATAATATATATATATATAGATAAATTATTACCTGATTTTTCTATGTATTATTTCGTAATACATAGCACATGTACCTTGTTTTACGAAATAATAGAAAAATCAGGTATTAATTTATCTATATATATATATATTATACAAATCAATTAAAGGTAAATTGTTAATTGCAATTAGCAATTGGTTCTTTTATGACCTAGTCACGTGATCTCTGACGTCATTGGTGACGTATTGAATGATACCACATGGTCACGTGATATCACTTAAACAGTGACGTCACATGTCACGTGATCAAGTCTTATCAGTGATTATATTAGCTGATAAGGCCCTGAACAAGCATTCACTTTTCTCAGAGTCTTGGTGTGAGACGGTTGGGTGCTTAGCTAGCTGGTGTGTTAGGTAAGAATAGTATTTGTATATATATATATATTTTTTAATATGACTTTAAATTAATTTGATACCTACTATGTAAAACGATATGAATACGTTTTGTATATTAGAACTAAAAAATAATACTTTGAAATAATAGACTTACTAAACAGTAAAATTTAAAGCTATGTAGATAAATTTCCTAAAACTAAGTTGAAATGAAAATGGTAAAAGTTTAGTCAGTCTCATGTTAGTGTTTATCATATTAAATCTACAAAAGAAATTTTTAAGTGGGAATACTAATAATCCAAGTTACCATATAGATATTATAAGTTAGTAGATTCATAAACTAATGAGAATGTATATAATTTTAATAAACTATGCTGATTTCTGCAGATATTTAAGAAAATACAAGTGAGTTTTCGAGGTACATAGTTTACCAATTTACTTCCCAGCTTTATCTTACTATAGGCAATGGTCTAAATCAAGTTAGGACATATACCTTGGAAATCATATTCATGCGACTAAATAACCTGGGGATCACTCAGCCCAGTAGTTAGCGTGATGGGTATAAAATACCTGGGGCTTAATCAGCCCAGTAGTTAGCGTGTGGACTATATAATAAGCGGGGGCTCACTCAGCCCTGTGGTTATCGTGGTAGCTATAAAATAAGCGGGGGCACACTAAGCCCAGTAAACGTGGTGGGTAGAAAATAGCCTGGGTCTCACTCAGCCCATTAGTTAGCATAGTGGGTATAAAATAGCCTGGGGCTCACTCAGCCTAATACTTAGCATGGTGACTATGAAATAAGCGGGGGCTCACTTAGCCCTGTGGTTAGTATGGTGGCTATAAAATAAGCGGGGGTTCACTAGGCCCCACAGTTAGCGTGGTTGGTATAAGTTAGCCTGGGGCTCACTAAGCCCAATAGTTAGCATGTTGACTATAAAATAAGCAGGGACTCACTAAGCCCAATAGTTAGCGTGGTGTATATAAATTAGCCTGGGGCTTACTAAGTCCAATAGTCAGCGTGGTGATTATAAAATAAGCGGGGGCTCACTTAGCCCTGTGGTTAGCGTCCTGGTTATAAAATGTCAAGTCT
Organism: Maratus michaelseni; assembly: GCA_963931845.1. NCBI lineage: Eukaryota > Metazoa > Arthropoda > Arachnida > Araneae > Salticidae > Maratus > Maratus michaelseni. Next base: position 4,346,930 of record OZ007586.1, on the reverse strand, counting down.
GATTATATGTTTGTGGGTTCGATACTTGTGCGGTTTAGACGATGGGATTTCGAGTATTCAGAAAAGTCGAAAAAATCATGATGGTGCTCCATATCCTTATAAATATTATGTGTTTGAATATGATAAGTTAAGGAATCTATATCCGTAAAGAGTAAAACTGCATGATCTTTGTATGTTTTCTTTATAAAATTGTAATGAAAATCATATATAACTAATTTAGATAATTCTAAAATTATGAACCCGACGTAAATAGGTCTATTCATTAAGATACTAGTTTTTAGTCGTTCTGCAGCGGTTAAATCTTCATCATATGTCTTGAATGATTTAAAAGTAGACGAAGCTATTAATTTTTTTAAAAATACATTTCCAGTATGAATTATTAAATCTAATTCACTTATTTCAAATTCTTAACGATAGTCACATAGCATTGAAAAGTGTTTCATAAAGTATACCATGACTCATGATTTTTCCTTCATATTTATTTATTGTCACTTATTGTAGATCCTATTTTATAATTTACGTTAAAATTTTTCATTCATTCCTATCATTTTCTGGGTACTCTGTATATATTTTTTAGGTGCGTATTGTTAGTCTAAATTTTATCGAAGGTATTTCTGGGATAATATAGGTGAGGTAGCGCATTGTGTAATACAGTGTAATGCTGTATAATTAATGTGTATTTTAACTATAATCTCTGTTTTAACAAGACTTGTATCGAATTAGATTCATTAACCTATTTAATTAAAACCAATCTCCTATCGCAAGAATTCTTAAGGATATCTCTTAATTACTATTTTTAATTTTATTTCTTAGTTATTATTTTTTATTGAATACTTAATAAAGCATATATAACGAATCGAGTTGAATGTTTAGGAATAAATTGTGCGTTCTTAAGTCATTTCGAAACAGGCTCCTTCAAACAGACCCCTTCACGAAACTTTTAACCCTAAAACAGGACACTTCACACAACGTTTCGTATTAACAATAGGCCTTTCACAAGCATACTAATGTATATACTTTTAATAGGATTTTAAAATGTTAAACGATATTAGATCTAAATATAAATCATTTTTTTTTTTTTTTTTTACATTCAGTGAATAATTCTAGTCAAAATTCACGCATGTTCGAGCCTGTTAGTTAAATATGACAATACTCCTTCAACGGCATAGTTAAAAGACTAGAAAATTACTAAGCTATAATTACATTTTACAAGTATTCGAATACTACTATTTTAAAAGTATAGCCTATAGAGGGTAAGAGTGAAAAATTCTAAAAATAATCTTGCTCACCCATATGAATTGTATATAGGAGCTTGTATAATATAAAAATAAATTTCATGTATCGTCCCATCATGCTGTGTGACTCATCGCATAAATTGTTAGTATGTATTTTTAAAATAATTATTTTAAAAATAAATTAGAGGAAACATGCAATAATACCTATTCTTTTTGCCTACCTATTCCTTTTTGCCTACCATACATATTGAAAAAATACATTAATATTATATCTATTCATATATTATAACTTTAAACATATAAAGTAAGGATACTTACCTAGATCTCACAACCAACTCATACACTTGCTTTTGGGAGAAATGAATTGAAATGTATTCATATCAGTAAATCTTATATAGAATGTTATCGCAATCAGTCACGTGATGTTACTAATCTATAGATTAACGATAAGATAATGGACTTGTACTGAAATCATTTCTGGTCTGTTGCTATACAAATAACACGCATGTTTTTTCATGCTGTAGTCATATATTGAAGACGGGATTGCAAGTTTGTGAATAAGGTAAGATTAATTTATGTATATATTTTAAAATGTTAAACGATATAAATATTAGATCTAAAAATAAATCATTTTTACATTCAATGATTAATTCTAGTCAAAATTCACGCATTTCAAGCCTGTTGGTTAAATATAACATACACTAATAAGATTCGTTGATGATTCATTTTCTCATATAGGCAATAGTACCAATCATTTCACATACTACAAGTGTAAAGTATGCAAAATTTATGATTCTGCTTTATAATACCTATTCATTCTGTATTCTACCCTATGCTTTATCCATAACGTTATAATATCCCGTGGTTTTAAGAGATAAGCGAACACGTTTAGTTCTTTTAAGACATGCATGCAGTCGATCAAATTTGGATGAATTCCAGTACATTATGGTTTAAATATTTAGGTAAGATACATTTTTTTTTTCAATATTAAAAACAAATTTTTTTTAAATAATGCCCTAACTAAATAGTACAATATATATTTTATAAAAACAAAGTCAAAAGGTTAGTTATTCATTCCTCAAAAGACGTTTTTAAGTTAAAATACTAAAAACTCAATTTAGTATAATTTTTCTATACAAAAAAAGCATAGACTAATGTAATTTAGTTTTATATTATTTAAAATTTAATTCCTATATTTTATAGGGACTCCTGTATATTTTTTACCCTAAGCTGTATCAAATTCATTTAAACACAGGTACATTTAAACAGATTCAAATTCCTTTAAACCCGTCTCTTATACTCAAAATTCTTAAGGGATATTTCTTATTTTACAATGAATACACAGTGAAGCCTTTTAAAACTTAACAGATTTTAGTATATATCACAATATGTATATATGAAGAGTAGCACCTATATAGAACTACACGAAATAATTCGTATACATTGACGGTTTTAAATAGTTCATTTACCTACAAAAAATGTGTCGGAAATTACGAGTCTCAGGTATTTCTTATCGCGGAGTGACTCATTATCGCATACGGGGGTGAAATCAAAGCAAGATCTTCGCTTATCTGATAATATGACTCATTATGATTCAGCGATATGCATGTTGAGGGGGTAACATTCAAATCTTAGTTGCAGTTATAAATATGTATTTTAAAGCATAATCATTCGAAAATTCAATTATTTTTCATGAAATGATCTACCTTATTTTACAGACTTGTATGATAAATTTGGTGAAACATGAATCTTTTTTCTAAAAACTATATTTTGAACGTTATACTAAAAATGTGTTCGTGTAAAACCTATTTTTTACATTGCATGAATTCGTATTCATTTGAGATTAGTACTCTATTTCTTAAAATATCTGTGGAATCATAATATTTTTACAGGGTATATTGTGAAGGGAGGCCTTTTCATTCAAACAGCGGACCTTGCATTTTCATGGAAGGTGAGTATCCCTTGTATTTCTGTCGCCATAATATAACATGAATCTATTGAATTTATTTTGTGAAGGTGGCTTAATATCTATAACTATGTGTTTTGAACATATCGACGCGCAAGCTGTACTTTTAGCCTAACTTGAATTGAAAAAAAAAAGGCGAAAGTGTAAATTATCTGATTTTATGAAGGGATCTTATGCATAATTGGAATTTTTGTGAAGGATGCTTTTTTATTCCAAAAGGGAACCCCTGCAGTTTTTGTGAAGGGTGGTTTTTATTTGAATAGGGCACGTATCTCATTTATTTTATGAAGGGACCCTTTAGTCTAATGCGAGTTCACACTTCGAAAGGTAAAAAAAAGGGGGATCGACGAACTGAATGTATGAAGGGTTCCAGTATTTATGCATATTTTGAATTCATTGGAATTTTTGTGAAGGGGCCCTTTTTATTAAAAAGGGGATTTGTCCAATTTTTTGTGAAGGGTTCAATATCTATAACTGTTTCCAGTTTCTTTTGAAGGGTCCCCAAAACGTATAATCACTCCATTCGAAGGCTTCCCTATAACTTTTAACTATTTTTACATGCTAACCTAAATAAATGTATTCCTGTAGAACCTATTTGTATACTTCAATCCATTTAAGAATCCTATATGTTTTGGCTATCAGTTGGGTAAAGCTTTTTCTTGAATTATTTGGATTTTTTGTGAAGGGCCTTGGGCCTTTTTATTAAAAAGGGGATCTGTAACTGTTCACTATTTTAATTAACTAATGCACTAGATGGTAAAATTATATTTTGTTCACATAACATTTCGATAATGTTGGAAAGTGATTCATGAATTATGCTGATATGCCTGATTTTACATACTTGTTTATTTACATATACGCTAAAATTCTTTTTATAGTACTCTATATTTTTAGAAGTGTGTATTGTTGGTCTATCGAAGGGCCCCCTCTGGGTAAAAAAGGGAGGGGGAGGGGGAGGGGAGAGCTATTCAATTGAGTACAGTATATTTCATGCGGGACCCTATATTTTTTACCACAACCTATATCGAATTCATTAAAACGCGCCTGTTTGCCCCAAAAATGTTGAAGTCCGCCAATTAAAATTAATTAATGACCCTTTTTAATTACTACCATCTACCATTCTACTGCACATGCAAACTGCGTACTCTCGTTGAGGGAAAAAAAAAATCTCGCCAAAATTTCTTAAGTTCTCCAATTAAAATTAATTAATGACCCTTTTTAATTAAATCATTATTGACTTTTAAAATTCACCTGTAATATACTCTAACATGTATAACAAATAGCCTATCTCGTTGAAAAAATATTTGCTTCGAAAAATGTCTAAGTTCCCCAATTAAAATTAATCACCATTTTCAATTAAACCATTATTGACTTTTAAAATTCTCCTCTAACATGTATATCGAATACCCTACTCTCGTTGAAAAAAAAAAAAAATCTCGCGAAAATTTTTAAGTTCTGCAATTAAAATTAATTAATTACTATTTTTAATTAATATTTTTAATTAATTAATCATTCACTTCTACTACATACACTCATAATCAAACTGCATACTCCCGTTGAAAAAAAAAATTTGCTTCGAAAAATTTCTAAGTTCCCCAATTAAAATTAATGAATAACCCTTTTTAATTAAACCATTATTGACTTTTAAAATTCTCCTCTAACATGTATATCAAATACCCTACTCTAGTTGAAAAAAAAAAAAAAATCTCGCGAAAATTCTTAAGTTCTGCAATTAAAATTAATTACTATGTTTAATTAATATTTTTAATGAATTAATCATTCACTTCAACTGCATATACTCATAATCAAACTGCATACTCTCGTTGAAAAAAAAAAATTGCTACGAAAAATTTCTAAGTTCCCCAATTAAAATTAATTAAAATTAAAATTAATTAAATTTCTAACTCGCTAAAATAAATCCCTTGAAACACACCTCGTACTCTAGTAGGAAATTCTCCGCGAAAAAAAAAAATTTGCTTCAAAAAATTTCTAAGTTCCCTAATTAAAATTAATTAACACTAATCCTTAATTAATCCCCTTATCTTAAGTGATGGACACTTCGGGAGGAGGAGGAGGAGGGCACTTTGGGAGGAGGTGCGCACTTTGGGAGGAGGAGGGCACTTCGTGAGGAGGAGAGCACTTCGTGAGGAGGAGGAGGAGGAGGAGCTCTCCTCCCTCCTCCGGCTCCAAGCTCCTCCTGAGGCCGGAGCCCCATTTCTTCTCTACTAGCGTTCGTTGGGCATCCAAACCCGACATAATATCTACTTAAACGGATGTCTATGTCCATATACATCATGTCCTAGACATAATATCTATGTATTATGTATGTATATATACATCATATCTATATAATATGGATGTATATAGATGTACATGGACATGGAATATAATGTAAATATGCTCTTACATAGATGTCCATTAGACTTATATGGATGTATATGTATGTCTATTAATCCCTTCTAGATGAACCTATTCCATATTACACAATGTTGCTACCAAATTTCAGAAATAGTATAATTCGCCTTACTTTTGCTTTATTTAATGTATCACTAAATAGGGCGAAAATTGTTATTTCAAAAAACTGGTATCATTCAAGTAATCTAAATCAGCTATTCTTAAACTTTTGATTATCACTTTACAAATTTTCTCTGTCTTTCACACCTCAAGAATTTAAGATTGAAAATCTTTAAAATAGTGAATACATGATACATACATTAATAGAGATATTGGAAAGGGGGGGGGGTGGGGTGGTAAAGCAATAGAAAATAGTAAAACTATCTGTGCATTCAATTCAAGAAAAATATATTAAATAAAGCATATATTATAAATTTTTTATTACTATAAATAATGAGTCACATTCTTGAAGGAATAAAAATAGGTCATAGAAAAGGTAAATATCATCAAATAATTAAATGCATTATCATATTAAAAATTAGTCAAACAAAAGCCCTTTTTTTTTAAACTTATCAGCAGATTTTATTTATATCCCAGACAAACATAAAAATATTCATTTCATATTATACAATTTTACTCTATCGACAATATTCTCATGATGTCACAGTAGGTAAAATGACGGTATGATTGTTTGTTTACACTGTGAATTCATGAAGGATTTTTTACTATTTCTCTTAGTCACATTATTTTACTGTCATGCATATCAGCTCAAAAATCAAATTAATAAAAACAAAAGCATATTTTTTCATTATTTAATGATGAACAATTTGATAAAAGTGCGATTTGCAAAATTTTTCATATAAATTTTCTAAATATAACTATCAGAAATTGTGATATAAAAATATATTTAAGTAAATAAGTTTAATTTACATAATTTATAAATAAACCTCAATTTAAACATTTGAAATTTTACTAATTTTTATAGACATTGGCTTAATATAATTTATTTTAACATTATATTTCTAATACATTCAATAATTAACACTAAATTAATCTGAAATTAAATGAATGTTCCTTATATTATTCAGATCTATCGCATACATTGCTATCATTTCAGTAACAGAATAAAAAATAAGTGAATTATTCAAGAGCAAAATGCTTTCAAATGGTACGATTTTGAATGTTATCCCAAAATGTTGGCTTTTTATAGCCTCAAACTGAAAGGAAGAACATTGTCGATTATTGCATGATGGTCATTTAAAATTATTTTCAGATAAGTAATTTTTGTACTTGTATATATTTTTTTATTGTGTTCGCATAGTTTGTAGTGTAACATGCTATTTTTTGGTAAACCTAATATAGCAAGTAATGTAATAAAAAAAAAGACTAGTTTGTAGGGAGCATCAATATTATTTTTGATGTTACTTCAATAAACTTACTTGAGTCTCCTCTTTCGGCATAGCATTGGGATTCCTATTGTTTAAAATATGATTATTCGAGACAAAGATGAATCTCCAATCCTTCCAAAAGTAGAGTGGAGTCCAAAGGCATCAAATTCCACTTGCTTGCACGTATGGTAGTTGTTTACTACACACTTGTGATCTACTGAGAGCAATCAAACTTCTTTCCAGGTACCAGAAGATCTTTATTAGTATACTGCTCATAAGTTGAGATTTTATTTATTGCTGAAAGTAACGTCAAAAATAAAATTGGTCCCTAGAAACTAGTTTTTTTTTTTTAAATTACATTACTCGCTAAATATTTTCTCTAAAAAAAAAAAAAAACCATGTTATACTACAAACTATAAGAAAACTAGAGTCTACTGCAGTTTCACTACTTTTTTTTTTTACGGCTTTTCACTACTGCAACAATATATATATCAGTATTTGCCTAAAACTTTATAAATATACAATTCAATGGAATAATCTTCCGCAGAGAGCATTCTATAATTTTTTTGGTACTTTTCGGTTAGCCGGGCGCCAGTGATATATATATATATATATATATACACATATACTATATATATACCAGGGGTCGATGCAAGTTTTTTTCTTGGGGCCCATTTTGTGAAAAGTGAAGGTTACTTTTGTGAAATGTATTACATTTTTGTGAAAAATAACATTTTGTAACGAAAGTTGAAATCCAAGTTTTAATCAAATTCGAACTAAGCATTTATAAACAAAATTTTTTTTAAAAATCCTTTTGCTGAAGTTTTCTTCTCTGGTGAGCTTGTTTTTTTACAAATTACACATTTTAAAACGTCACAAAATAATAAATAAATAATAAATGGTAAGTTTTTATGGAACAGAATTTTGTGAAAGGACCTATTTTAGTAAAAGGAATTTTGTGAAGGGATACATTTTATCAAATTTATTTTTGTGAAGGGGCCCATTTTATTAAATTGATTTTTGTGAAAGGGCCTTAAATAGGCCCCAAATTTTGCCTGGATCCACCCCTGTATACATATATATATATGTATTTATTATGTACATATATCACTGGAGTGAAAAAGTACCATTTTTTATAATGAAGGTTTTTCAAAAAAAAGTAATAATAATAAATAAATGCTTTTGAAAAAAAAAAATCAAAATTTTTATTTTATTAGTTAATACATTTAAACACATGACCTATGCTGTAAAATAAATCTATATACTTGTAAAATAAACACATCTAAATCACAATTTGAATAAAACTTTATAAATCTATAATTCTAATGGAAAATTTCCTACTTTTATTATTGATACTTTTTCAATAAATGAAAATAACCATTCTATCGCTGTTTTAACTCTAAAATATACTGATAATTATGAACTTTATTTTTGCCAAACCAAAAAAATACTCCAAAAAGTTTTTTCAAATCAGACTTTTTTTTTTGGTGTACTATTCGTATTAAATAAAGTGTAGGAGTAGGGGTGTGGGGGAAGGGAAAGGGGAAGAATAAGAAACTAAATACAATCCAGAATCTTTGTAATATTTTATTATACAAAATTTAAAATGATTCTCCGAAAATTTTAAAACTTAAAACTGATGAGTAACCATGTAATATGTAATGAGTAACCAGTGAAGTGCAGAGATCGTTATGATCAGTCAAGTTTTTTAAGATAAAGTTAAAAATCGCAAATATTAGAAAATTCACTGAAATAGAATATTAAATAAATAACTGAAAGAAATCAAAGTACTTACTCACATCCAATCTGGCTCGAATAAATAATCCCAAAGAAATTTTCAAAAATAATAACACCATGCATCAAAAGTAAACTTTAGCCGTTGTTGTTAACTTGTAACCAATAACCCTAACTTGTTTACAATAAACATATCTGCATCCTGATTCAACTGTAATTTCTTTACAATAATATTTTATAAAATTATCAATCGGTTAAAAATATCTGTTATAGATGAAATAAAATAATCACAATCACATGAAGATCTGCTTAATGGCGGCGGCGTCTAGCGTTTCTAACAACAACCAAGTTCATGTTGCCACAAAAAAAAGTGTATCGCAAGTAGTATTATTTTAGATCGAATTCACCTCCATATTTTGTTAGTCTATAAATTGTTGAGATATAAATGCATTCTGGATGTAAATTATTCAACGATCCAGTTTACGTCGTAGAATGGACGTCATCTTTATCTCCATATTATGTTTATCTATATTATGTTGGTATATGAACGTTCTATGGATGCCATGTATTGAACAATCCAATTTACGTTTAGAATGGACATCGGTTTGACGTACATGGATGTATTTTGGACGTAAAAAGCTCAAAATGGACGAAATATCTACATATGTGCTGTGTGGGAAGTTTCTTTCTTTTTACTTACATATATTTTTCCGGTAAAGTTTTATTTTTTCAGAAATAAACGGTAAATATTTTAACCGTTAACAGGAAACCCTAAATGAAAAATAATAAATCTTTGGCTTCATGATGGCGTAATTAAAAAATTAAATCAGTTTTATGGAGCACATTTTTATTGCGAGTCCTGTGAAAGAGGAGGAACATCATTGTCCATTTACATGCCCGATATGTCATGAAAGTGATTGTGTGACTGAAGGACCCATTCGCTGCAACGATTGCGCTCTCAAAAGTGTTTTGAAACACATAAAACAGACATTGTCATTGTGTGATAAGTTGAGTTTTATTTTGATCTATTAAAAGCATTCAATATTATTTAAAAATTGTATTCTATTGACACTTATATTTTTGGTATGTAAAATACATTTACGAAACTGTATATTGTTTTAGATTTACCAATGTAGATGTGAATGCTGCAAGGCAGACACTGTCCAGAAGAACTTGATCGATGCGGGACAACCAAATGTTCATCATGTGATAGATATGTGGTATCTTAGAGCTGAAACAACGAATCCTAGATCAGACAAAGTAATATTTTTTGAACACATAGTCAATTGTGCATTGGCTCAGTATTCCAATGGTTCGTCTAAAGGCTATTCTGCTTGCAATTATTTTTGCATAATATGAAAGGGTAAGAGATGTGTTAAAAATCTTTCGAGTTTTTTCCAGTTTTTATGAGCATGGCTATTGAACCAAGAAATTATTCCGTGTGGGTCCAAAGTTATGTCTATTGTACATCAAACATTAAGAATCAGAATCATCGAATCCTTCAACTTTCAGCCTATGCCATTGTCCAGAATGCCCTCGTGTTTCGGGTTTACTTCCCTCATTTATTTAATACACGGGAAAATCAAGAGTATGTTGGACCTCTTCCCGAACTCACCTATTACAGTCCGGATTCGATGTCAAATACAGCAAGCACTTCTTTTTTAAACTGGCATAGAGAGCACCAGAAAGATAATTTTATATTTCAAGAGGAAATATTGGAAAGAAAATGCAAATGTTTTTTCAACTAATACTATAAACATTCATTATTTTTATATTCAGATCCGATGGTGACATTTTACGAAGATGCTGTTTGGAATTTCACCATCCATTTCTTGAAATGGCTGAAGTGGATCCCTTTTGGTAAAATATATTTCCAATTTTGGTTTACACCCCCTTTTTAAAGCAAACTTTTTTTGAGTGACATGATTTTTTACTTATTTTATTTTTAGCTTTATTACGATAGCAGCCGTGAGTATGGCCGTGTTTCGGACACGTCCTATCAAAGACAATACTATTGCAATGGTTCCGGTTCATGGTTATGTGAATTCGACCCGTTTTAGCCCAGATTCTATCCGATGGTTGGATCATCTTATCAATGTTAAGGATTTATTTATTCACCATGCTCTTAATGGACATGGCGAAAAAAAGATAGCAGGCAGTTCAGTAGATGGATTTTTCAGTGGTTCAAACACTCTCTATCACTACCAATCCCATTTTTAAATAATCCATTTATTATTTATTATGTGTTATAACAACCTTGATTTTTTTAAATTGTCGAATCTTGTTTTTTTTTTTTCATGGATGTCCCTCTTGCTATGACAAGGATAGTAAAAATCCTCTGCATGGCGATTTTGTTGCTAAAAACTGAAGAAACCACAGCAAAGCTGCGCGTCATGGGCTATCAAGTAATTGAAATCTCAGAGCATGAGTTTTTGAAGTAAAAGAAAGAAGATGTCGAACATCAAAACTTTTTGCAAACCCACGAACTCGTGCCAAGGGATGCATTTTTTGGTGCTCGAACAAATGCGGTTCGCCTTTATTATGAGGGCAATGCCAAATACGTCGATTTTACATCTCTCTATCCGTGGGTACGTGGTTTAAATACCTATTTATTTGTAGTTGAAATTCTGTTGATATCTTTCATGTTGTACATAAATTTGTCTTTTTTTAGGCTAACAAATACTGTAGATACCCGATAGGTCACCCTACAATAATTACGAAAGATTTTGGAGATGTAGAAGGGCATTTCGGCATTATAAAATGCAAAGTGTTACCGATTATTGTTACCCGTTTTGCCTTACAGATGCAAAGGAAAATGCATGTTTCCTTTATGTCGCTTATGGGTCAACAAGAAGATGAAAACCGTTCGTTTATAGGCACGTGGATATCGGAAGAATTGAAGTTTTTATTTTATTTATTTTTTTCTAGGGAATAAAAAAAAAAAGTAATTTTGTTTTTTTTTACTTTAGATGTATGAAGTTTATCATTTCGAGAAAACTTCTGACAGCTTATTTCGAGATTATATTGATATGCTGCTGAAAATTAAACAAGAACGAAAAATCATGCGTCAAGCATAGATTATGTAACACTTTCCAACGCTTCCAAAATAATTTCACAAATCATACCGTTTAATAAGCTGAAAGATAACATCTAAGTAAACAATTTGGAAAACGCATAACATATTTAAAAACATAATTTCAGGAATTTCCAACATTTACAATATTCGAAAAAATATCCGAATACTTTTAATCAGCCCTGTATAGGATCTATAGATTTGTATATATGCTACATAGGATGCTAAATTTTAGTTCAGTTAGGAAACGCGCACAGTGTAAAATTCTCCTTCTGAAGTTTCTGTCAATAAACGGAAATGTGTTCGCGAACTTTTGTTTTTCCCTGTATAGGATCTACAGAATTTATACACACCATGTAATAGACAAAAAGTGAGTTAAATTTAAAATCGCGATCAGTAACTTAAAACGCACTTCCAAGAATTATTGTTAACAGACAGTAGAGAATTCTTTTGTGTGTCCCTGTAAATGAACGATGACCGCTATACACACACTATTCTGTAGTAATCCTCTTGTAATGCACCTTAGTGATATATATAAATGTCAATGCGTTTAAAATAGTGAAACATCATTTAAATAAACCGCAGACGATTTTTCTCTATCGACGTAATGTAACGGAATTATTTTGACTGTCCCTGTAAAGTAACTATAAGTGCTATGCACACCCTATTCCATATTAAGCTTCTTGTAATGCACCTTAGTGATATCTATCAATTACAATGCGTTTGAAATTGTGTAACATCATTAAAATAAACCGCAAATGATTTTTCCCCATTGACCGTCATGTAACGGAATTCTTTTGAGTGTCCCTGTAAAAAAAACTATAAGTGCTACACACTTCCGTTGAAATAGGGAACATGCTATAGATAACGACAATAACATATAAAAATTGCAGAGCAATCCGAGCATATTTACGAGAGTTATAGCACGGCCAGACGGCAGACAAACCGAAGTCATAAACACTTTTCAACTAGGTTGGAAAATGTTAAAAAGAGAGCAGTGGACGGTCTACAAATTGCGACATTTCGGAACAAAAAGCAGTATATATAAGGGAATATTTTGACCGCGAATGGGGACATGCTATAGATAACGACAATAACATATAAAAATTGCAGAGCAATCCGAGCCTATTTACGGGAGTTAGAGCACGGCCAGACGGCAGACAAACCGAAGTCATAAACACTTTTCAACTAGGTTGGAAAATGTTAAAAAGAGAGCAGTGGACGGTCTACAAATTGCGACATTTCGGAACAAAAAGCAGTATATATATATAAGGGAATATTTTGACCGCGAAGGAGTTAAATTAGATCCAGACTTAATTTCCAAAAATCCTGGAAGACGAAAAGTGGCCAAATTGGCATTGAATAGTTTATGGGGTCAGTAAGCTCTTTAAAATCCACACTCTTTACTTATTGTTATTCACTAAAATTTGTCAAATAATTTACAATTTTTTGTTTATTTTAGATTCGGAATGAATTTAAACAAAACTATGCTGACATATGTAAATTCCGTTCCAGAGTTCAATAATATTTTACATGATTCAACTAAAATTGTAAGATTTTTTTTTTCTTTATTTTAATTTATCTTGCTCCATTTGTCAGAGATACCGTTTTATTCTACTACTATTCTATTTTTCAGGCTAAAGATGTTTATTTCCCAACAAGTGAAACAGCAGCTATTTGTTGGGAGAGCACGGATAATTTTACACCCCAAGATGCAACTACTAATGTCTTCATAGCTGCCTTTACAACTGCCTGAGCCAGAATCAAATTATATTCAGAGATGGACAAACTTGGACAGGCCGTTTTATACCATGACACAGATAGTAATGGAGAAAATGACCCACCGCTAGGAAATTTCACAGATGATTTGAAGGAGACAGTATTACGACATTTGTTTCTGGTAATCCTATTTTAAAAAAATATTTTTACAATACTATTTCTAATTAAATTATGAATATAATATAGATTTTTAAGTTTTTTTTATTCCTAATTTTTTTTATTATTTTCAGATGGCCCCAAAAACTAAGCCTATGAAACAATGACTGGAAAAACCTGTTGTAAAGTCAGAGGGTTTACCCTAAATTTCAGAAATTGTCAGACTCTCAACTTTGAGAGCATCAAAAGACTAATCTGCGAGATGGATACCTCCACAACTATACCTATTCAAAATCCAGCAAAAATAACCAGGGAAGCAAAGAAGAAAGAAAACTTTACATATTTAACCACCCTGCCGTATGGATATTAAACCAAAATTATCTGAGAAATAGGGTTCTTTAGCTGGGAACAAATGTAAATAATATTTTTAATGGAATGGAAAGAATAATAATAATTTAATAAACAATAATAAAATGGATTTCTTTTTCCTTTTAAATCGTCTTTGTTTTGATTTTTAAATCATGTTTTTGGTTACTTTTTTTTTCATGTTTTCAGGAAAAGGCAAAAGATACAAAAACTTAGAGAGAATGAATATTTTTCGAAAAAATGTATTAAAGATTAACAAATAAATTTTAGTCTTAAAGAAAAAATATATTATATATATGAAACGATATTTTATTTAGAGAAGAAAAAATGTTTTTTTTTAGCTATATTTTTTTCCAGGAGGTATATATATATATATATATATATTTTCCCCTGGAGCTATATTTATTTCCAGGAAGAAGAAGAAAAATTATGTACAAACATAAACAGGTGATTTGAAGAAAAGTTGATATGCATATACAGGGTGATTATAAAAAAACTATCCCGATATATGAGCCCCTAACTGTCATACCGTTCACAGAAACTGAATGAAATTCTGGCCTAAAGTAATTTGAGGTATGCGCTCAGGAATCATGTGAAAAACAACAGTTAAATTATAACAGTTACGGTTACAGTGACAAAATTTCGAAAATTTCAAATGGCAACACCTACTTTTTTTATACACCTACTTTCTTCATAGTGAAAAACCATAAAAAGCGTTGGAACGGTACCTGTAGCACGAAAATCGCCGGCACTAGACAGACTAAGAAGAATAGTGAAAACAACCAATAAGGACAGAAAACAAAACATTTTATTGTGTTTCATACATTTTCCATTTCACACACGACGACACTTTATATGCGGCAAATGGTGGATAGCACTGAACAATAAAATGTTTTACTTTCTGTTGCTTCTCTGTCCTTTATTGGTTGTTTCACTTTTCTTCTTAGTCTGCCTAGCGCCGGCGATTTTCGTGCTACAGGTACCGTTCCAACGCTTTTTATGGTTTTTCACTACGAAGATCACATTCCAATAAAAAAAGTAGGTGTTGCCATTTGAAATTTTCGAAATTTTGTCACTGTAACCGTAACTGTTAGAATTTAACTGTTGTTTTTCACATGATTCTTGAGCGCATACCTCAAAATACTTTCGGCCAGAATTTTTTTCAGTTTCTGTGAACGGTATGACAGTTAGGGGCTCATACATCGGGATAGTTTTTTTTATAATCACCCTGTATATACAAGAAAAAATTACACATGCACAATTGCAAATCTGCAACATGCACAGTTAAAAAAAAAATTATTTTGGTCATACAGTACATTAAAGTTGCAATCATCGTGAATTTTAAGCAAGGCATTAGTGGTATTGGTAAAGTGACATGCTTAGCCGATCTTCGTTTTCTATTATAGTGTTGCATAAATAGTTTTCTGTTCATTCTTTAGATGCTTGTTTTTTATAAATTCAGTTGATTTTCTTTAAAAGGGCTTGACACCAGAATTTTGACTTCTATCTCTCAGTAAAAAATTGATTAGTTGAACAGCATCTGATCCGATAATTAGAGTATCATCCATTTTCAGTTCTTTGTTTCTGTGCAGGTAATTTTATTTTGTTTAAAAAATTCCATAATTTTAACAGCAGTATTTTTATGTTTCACAGGAACAGAACTTAGAACTTCATTTTCCATATCAAAAACTTTTTCAATGGATTTCTTCATAGCAATCGTTTCTTCAGGGGCATTCAGAGCATTCACATCGGGGAATGACACAAACTGTTGCAAAATCTGTGTATAAAGTTTCCTTTTTCATCATCTTCTAATTTTCTTTTTAAAATAGTTTGAATCCGCTTGTCTAAATCGCTCAAATACTCATCAGCAAACTCTTGATCTCCGTCCGCAGGAACAAGTCTAAATTTACGAGCGAACTCCATCGATCAAAGTACTAAGTTCTGATACTGCAGCAGGAATGAGAATAGACAAATAACCTTCTCCTTTTTGAACAAGGAGCCGTCTTTTCTTAAACAAACGTACCGTCTTATCTCCCAGTCAACGTAATGTTCTTTTATAAGGTGTTAATCTATTTTTTTGACGTTTAGAAACGGGGGACCCTTTAAAAGATTTAAGGCACATTCACAGACACCTTTTCTAATACTATTGGGACACTTTTTTAAGAAAGGATGCTTTTTGCTTTGTCTTGTTAAACATACGTTTGACATCCTGAGTCCAAATGAGAGTTGTTGAGTTTAATCTCTCCTTTATATGCATACCGTAAGCAAAAGCTTTCGTCAAAGCACAATGTTTAAAACAGGATTTGTGACAGGGATAGTTTAATCAATCTTGGGGCAATTGAAATCCTTCAGATTCAAAATCTTTCGTTTTAAAAACTTTGCTAATCCTTTGGTATAAATATTCTTATAAGAAATAAATAAAGACGAAAGTATTGGCTCTAATGCGGAAAAGGGTCCACCTTTTCACCACAATTCCATTGCAAACCATTACGGTACCAAGTCAACTAGGCAAAAGTCTTTCTTTTTACGAGGGTTAACTGATCCCAAGGATACAGAGGGAGAAAAGTCCAACGGACATGGTACCCGTGATCTGATGCGTAAAAAGCGAGTTCTTTGAGAATAAAATAGCTCGAATTTTCCTGAAAGCCTTCGAATTCAACAATAACGGAAGACATGCTCACTGGATGACGTACTCTGCACAAATGGTTTATCGAAGTTCATACACGTAATTTTTATCACCAGGAAATATGCTTGGGCGCATGCGCAAGCTTTCGAAAGAATCTGGTCTTGAATCCATTTAGTAATAAGTAACTGTAAGGTAATGAAGGCAGTAGTATCATTAAAAATTTCTTGCAAAGCCTTGGTTTTACCAGGAAACATTTATCCTGCTAAATGCATTATTTGTCTTTTACACGCGGATTCTTGTATAGTATCATGTAATGGGAATTTAAATTAATATTTCGCATTTCTTTACCGTGATAAAACAAGTTTTGGGTTATAAAAATGACTGATAGATTTCGGTGATGACTACCTTTCGTGAACAGTTTGCTCAATCGCAAATCACCGGCTAGTTCTGACATGAAATCGTCGATAATAATTAAAGCATCATGCAGGGAGTTAAGGTTAGATTCAAATTGTACACCTGTCATTGAATTGAAAAGAGGTTGATAGTTCCCATAACAGTATATAATGCTTTTGTTGAAAATATTTAGAGTCAATTAATTTTTTAACAAACACACTTTTGAAATTAGGATGTACTAACTTGTGTAATTCCATGTTTTAAATGAAATCTTTCGTATTTAGAGCTTCAATGAGAATGTCAAAGAATTAATTTTCGTATTATAAAAATCAATTTATATATCGTTTTGAAAACTACTTTTATAATTTTTATGACAAAAATAAAGCAAAATCTTAAACAGGTACTTAAAAAAATAATAATTTACATGTAAAGCACTATCCGTTAAAGCAAGCAATAAACACGCAAAATAAGATAAAATCAGTTTTTTATTTTTTAAAAACCATGTTTACACTATATGTTTTTTTGACAAATTAATACATTCAAAAATCATTCTTCTTTCTAGATAATACATTTGTAATAGAATTCATGCAAAGACCTTGACATCGTTTTACAACAAAGAAAATATAATATTGACATTGGACGTTAAACTTTGAAGCGTTGCCTTTTTCCATCGAATTCGGTGATACTTCTTCACAGATCTTGTGATATCTTCTCCATAGGTTTCGCGAGGAAGTCAGTAAAAATCAAAAAATTGCAGAGGTTTTTTTTTTGTCTTGAACGTAAATTGCCAGCCAATGGGATCCTTTTTCGTCACAGTGAAAGATTCGAATATCAGCTATTTTGTCGAAAGGGCAAAACAGGATCGCTAGATAAAACTGAACTAGTCGTTGGGGGCCACCGTAATACTTACCCATCATGGATATGCATAATGTAAAATATTAAAATAAAAAAATGTGTAAACTACTTATAAAATGCATTGCAATTCAAATAAAATCGAGGCTTGATGACGTCACAAACTTTAAAGGCTCGATTACTGAATTGCTTGAAAGAAACATCCTTATAACTCCAAAAATAATAATCCTATTAACTAGCATTTTATTGCATCTGATTAAGCGTCAAATTTCCAATTAAAATATATCTTTGAAGTGAAATTTGGATGAAATACAGGGTCGTGAAAAATCGAAGAGTGGGGAAAATAGGATTACAAATATCTCGGCAACTAATTATCCGATCGACTTCATGCTTTATGCAAAATTTATGTTTTTTTATTGTCTTTTATATTTATTTCTTAAAATAACCAATTTCGAAAAATTTTATATACCTTTTATCAGAACGAATATTTCGAGAGTCCGAAAAAAATAGTGCCGGTTAATCGAGGTTATTGAAATGAAATAGGCTTCTTCCCATTATTACATACTAAGTACATACCAAATTGCAAGTCTCTATCTCAATTTTTTCGGGAGATAGAGCGTTTACAGACACGCAGACGGTAATTTGTTTTTTCTAAAAATATGTTTTTCGGAATCTCCAGTGTCTGAAACGTGTAAATCCGTCAAAAAAAATTTTCGATTACAAGACTTACCCTATACTACGTATGATGGGTAAGTAATAAATTTGTGAGTTTCCAAAGTCATGTATCCTCGTGAATAAAATTTGTTTCAAAATTTCATATTCCATCAAATGTTAAAGTATTCAATCATTTAAGCCCCCATTATCCTTGCCAATCCATTTGTAACACTTTCCAACATAGTTGAAAATTGTTTATGGCTTTGGATTGTCTGTCCGTCTGTTGGAGCAAGTAAATATACTCAAGTCTACACTCTAAGTCTAAGTGTCACTCAACTGACTCAAGTAAATATACTCTGATTGCCCTGTAATTTTTTTTTATGTTATTGACGTTTAATATATAACGATCGCTACTGAAAGTGAAGAGTGTAGCATTTATAGTTCGATTACAGGGACAGTCAAAATTATTCCGTTACATTACGGTCGATACGAAAAAAATCGTTTTAAGTATATTTTGATGATGTTACACCATTTCAAGCATAATGAAGAAGTTGATATGCAATTTATGAGGAGCACAAAAATGTGCCTTCTGCAAAGTATTCGTTATTGATTTACAGGGTGACACAAAATAATACTTTTACATAATGTACTAAGAGAAAATATCACTTGCGGCGCATTTTGATGATACTATTAAGGTAATTCATATTGGCTACATAATGAAGTCGACAGATCTGAAGTGCACTACAAGTGTTATTGAAAGGTATTGTGTACATTGCATTTATCGTTCATTTACAGGGACACACAAAAGAATTCGGTTACTGTACTGTCTAAAAGCAGTAATTGCTGGACGTATTTAGCATTCGACTAGCTCTTCGAGCTTCTAAGGAAAAATCTGCAAGGATTCTACAAGGAAGGAATCTATAAGGAATAATTTTATCTGAAACATAAAGAGAAAAATCGGCACTTTTTTCATTCCATTTTTGACCATTTTGGGAGGTGGGGGGTCTGTACCCCATCAGCCCCTTCCCTCTCTTTGGATATGCTGTGGTGTTACTGTGTACTAATATGGGAGTAAAGAGAAGAAAGTGGGTGGTCTGTTGTATAACTAAAAAAATACAAATTTATCTCAAAGAAGAAAAAAAGCATCATTTTCATGAGATGTTCGACTATTTCGGGAAGAGGGGGCCTGTAACCCCATCAGCCCCCTTTCCCTTTTTAGATACGCTCTAATGTCAATGTGAACTAATATGGGGCTAAAAAGAAGAGAGTGGGTAGTCTGTTGTATAACCAAAAAAAAATTACAAATTCATCTCAAAGAAGAAGAAAACAGCACTTTTTTTTAATGAGATTTTCGACTATTTCGAGAGGGGAGGGGTGTGTAACCCCATCAGCCCCCTTTTCCTTTTTAGGTATGCTCTGATGTCAGTGTGGACTAATATGGGACTAAAAGGAAGAGAGTGGATAGTCAGCTCTATGACAAAAAAAAGACAAATTTATCTTTAAAAAAAGCACTATTTTCATGAGATATTCGACTATTTCGGGAAGGGGGGGGGCTGTAACCCATCAGCCCCCTTATACTTTTTAGGTATGCTCTGATGTGATTGTGGACTAATATGGGGTTAAAAAGAAGAGAGTGGGTAGTCTATTGTATGACAAAAAAAATACAAATTTATCTCAAAGAAGAAAAAAAAACAGCACTATTTTCATGAGATGTTCAATTTTTTCGGGAGGGGGGGGGAATGTAACACATCAGCCCCTTTTTCCTTTTAAGGTAGGTTCCGGCGGCAATGTGGACTAATATGGGACTAAAAAGAAGAGAGTGGATAGTTTGTTCTCTGACTAAAAAAAAAAAAAATTACAAATTTATCTCAAAGAAGAAAAAAAAAACAGCACTATTTTCATGAGATGTTCGACTATTTCGGGAAGGTGGGCTGTAACACAAACAGGCCCCTTCCCCTTTTTAGGTATGCTCTGATGTCAACTAATGTAGGGGATAATACTGTGGACTAATATAGGATTAAAAAGAAGAGAGCGGGTAGTCTATTGTATGACAAAAAAAAAAAAAAAAATTATCTGAAATAAGAGAAACACAGCACTTTTTTCATAAGAATTTCAACTATTTCGGGCGTGGGGGGGGGGGGGCTATAACTCCATCAGTCCCCTTAGCCTGTTTATGCTGTGATGTCAATGTGGACTAATATGGGACTAACGAGAATGACTAGTCCGCTGTATAACCAAAAAAAAAAATTAGAAATTTATCTAAAAAAGAAAGAAAAAGCACTTTTTTCATTTTACTCTTGTCGATTTTTTTTGGGGGGGGGCTGTGGCCCCTTCAGCCCACCCCCTGGATACGCCACTGCAACCGATTAAATAAATATTAAAGGAAATTGCGAGAAATGACAGACAGCACGTGTACTATACGTGTTACAGGCCATTACCGCAAGAACAGTATACATTTTCAAACAAACCGGAGAACGAGTTTGGGGACCAAAGAAATCCGATAAATTAAATAAATATATACAGGGTGATTATAATGTAAGCGGCATACTATGCAAATTAAAAGACACTCATCGATCGAGATCGATTCTTGTTTTTCTTTTCACCCCAGGGGCGTATCCAGGATTTAATTTCGGGGGAGGGGGTGCTTAAATTTCAATAATGTTCTGAGTCTTACGAAATATGTTGAACTGCAGTATAAAGAGAAATCATGTTTGGCCATAGGCAGAGAAAAACGGGGCCGCTCGCCGAAATAAGTTGAAAAGTGATAATGGATTGTTTTATATACTTTCATTTTAAAGAAATTCATATTGTAGCTTATAATCTATAAAGTTGTCTCTTTTTCTGGCTACGATTCTTGCTTGACAATAAATTAATTTTGCTTGGGACAATCTGAAACAATTTTTTTTTTCATAATTTTTTTTGGCACTTTCCTAGAACCCACATATTTAAGGGGCCCAAAAATTTATGGTGTTTCAAATCAATTTTATTGTAAACAATCGTAATAGATTAAGAGATTAAAATTTGTAGATTCATTACATAATCTAAAATTGTCAGTGATATCATAAGTATATTTCTAATTTTTCTTCTTCATATGTGTTTTAAACTTGTTTAAAAATGTTTTAATTTTATGACCATCTTATTTATAAAATATCCTTTTCTTTGGGTTGCGTATGTTTTTAAAGTTCGTGCAACATTAGTTCATGTTTTTTTAACATGATATTTGAGTCTGTCAAGTTCATTTTTACGAACAAATTTCAATAATAATCCAACTTCAGTTCACATTTATTCTCAGTCTTTTATTTAAATGGGTGCATTACATAGTTATATTCATACACTTCTCTCATTCACAGTATTTGTAAAAATGTGATAATATACGATTAGGGCCAAACATATTTTCTGTTGCCATGGCCCAAAATTTTGATGATCAGGGTCTGTTCAGGATAAACAAACTTTCTTTGCAAAATCACTTTTTTTAAAACCAACAAAAATTTAATTCAAAATCTTAGGGGTAGCAAGCATTCCCTCTTGATCCCCCCCTTCCCTTCGTATACATGCTCCTGAGATTTTGATCAAACGTATGGCTATTAACCTTCAAGAAATATATGTTAAATAAAACTCATCAAATTTGTGAAGGAAGGGACAGGTCAAGAATTAATTGGAAACTAAACATCAGATTTCCCTTTTTTAAAAAAGAGTTAAAGTTATTGAATTATGGCTAACAATATTACTGGACTTTTTAAAAAAAAACGGTAAGTAAAATTGTAAGAAAATTTATTTTTAACCTGTGAATTTATTTAATGCTATGCTTCTTTTGTTAAATATTCCAAATGGTAAAAATGCCATGAGATGTGTCGTGTCAAAATAAGAGCGATTCGAAAAGAACACTATTCGTAATATTGTACTTTCATAGAAGAGTAATTAAGAATTTTTATCTTTTGCTGGATCACTCGTACACTGAAATATTGAAAAAGGCATCTTCCTCCCTGTTCATCAACGGGAAACTTTCTGACACATTTTTAAACACAAATGCATTAGACTGGCAGGCCTGACTATGGAAGAGATTTGGAATCGAGATGAGTTTTCCATTGTTTGGTAAATAGATTACTTGTCGAGTTATAAGTGATTCTGGTAACGTATTAACGACTCATTTTTCTCGTTTCTCAGGCTGCCGCGTCGGGAATCCGATTCAAAACGCCAACTTGGACAGTGCTTTCTGAAAGATTTTCTACCTTTACAGAAAAAGGGAAAACGTGTTTCAATTGCAAAGTTTCTGAATAAAAAGGCCTGTGAATTTCATGCGTTTCCGAGCAAAAATGAATTAAAAAATATGACATAAAATAACCAGTTTGTATTTGAGAACAGTCTTAAATCTGGAAAAGCACGTAACGTAAATAAAACTAGTTCGGTAGTAAAAAGACCAGAAACAAACAAATAAACAGGAGATTATTTTTTTAGTATTACTACTGGGCATCTTTAAAAGACCCTTCCAAAATCGAAAATCAATAATCTTGCTTGACATTGCCATTCCCCAAAAAATTTCAGTTCGTACATTTGGTGATTTGGCGATCATGTTTAATGTCACTGCGCACTAATATACCTCCTTAGTCATTTGTGGAAGAGAGTTAAATATTCTTTAAATTAATTAAACTACTGCCGTATTATACGTATTCAAGTATCCACTAAAACATGTTTTGCAGTCATTTGAAAATAGATTTTGTGCTCTCAAGTCATTTTGATTGCAGGACTGAGAGGCATATTCATCTCAAAAAGAAAGAAACAAAGTCTGTATTTCACTTCGGAAGGGGAATGAAGCTGTTACCCCATAACCCCCACCCCTTGTGTACTAATACGACACTAAATAAAATAGATTGGGTTGTCCATTGCAGAAAAATTAATTGACAGAAAAAATAATTCTAATTTTATCTCAAACATAAAGAGAAAAATCGGCACTTTTTTCATTCCATTTTTGACCATTTTGGGAGGTGGGGGGGTCTGTAACTCCATCAGCCCCTTCCCCTTTTTAAATACGCTCTGATGTCAATGTGAACTAATATGGGGCTAAAACGAAGAAAGTGGGTAGTCTGTTGTATAACCAAAAAAAAATTACAAATTCATCTCAAAGAAGAAAAAAAACAGCACTTTTTTCATGAGATTTTCGACTATTTCGGGAAGGGGGCGGGCTGTAACCCATCAGCCCCCTTCTCCTTTTTAGGTATGCTCTGATGTCATTGTGGACTAATATGGGGTTAAAAAGAAGAGAGTGGGTAATCTATTGTATGACAAAAAAATAATACAAATGTTATCTCAAAGAAGAAAAAAACAGCACTATTTTCTTGAGATGTTCAACTATTTGGGGAGGGGGGGGGGCTGTAACCCCATCAGCCCCCTTTTCCATTTTAGGTATGCTCTGATGGCAATGTGGAATAATATGGGACTAAAAAGAAGAGAGTGGATAGTCTGTTCTCTGACAAAGAAAAATACAAATTTATCTCAAAGAAGAAAAAAACAGCACTATTTTTATGAGATGGTCGACTATTTCGGGAAGGGGGGCTGTAACACAAACAGAACCCTTCCCCTTTTTAGGTGTGCTCTGATGTCAATGTGGACTAATATGGGAATAAAAAGAGTGGATAGTCTGTTGTATGACAAAAAAAAAAAAAAATACAAATTTATCTAAAAGAAGAAAAAAACAGCACTATTTTCATGAGATGTTCCCGATCAAGAAAAAAACAGCACAATTTTCATGAGATGTTCGACTATTTCGGGAAGAGGGGGGGGGGGCTGTAACCCCATCAAGAAAAAAAACAGCACTATTTTCATGAGATGTTAGACTATTTCGGGAAGAGAGGTGGCTGTAACCCCACCAAGAAAAAAAAAGCACTATTTTCATGAGATGTTCGACTATTTCGGGAAGAGAGGGGGGGGGGGGGTATAACCCCATCAAGAAAAAAAACAGCACTATTTTCATGAGATGTTCGACTATTTCAGGAAGAGAGGGGGCTGTAACCCCACCAAGAAAAAAAAGCACTATTTTCATGAGATGTTCCCCATCAAGAAAAAAACAGCCCTATTTTCATGAGATGTTCGACTATTTCGGGAAGAGGGGGGGGGGGCTGTAACCCCATCATGAAAAAAAACAGCACTATTTTCATGAGATGTTCTCGACTATTTCGGAAGGGGGGGGGGGCTATAACCCCATCAAGAAAAAAAAAAGCACTATTTTCATGAGATGTTCGACTATTTCGGGAAGAGAGGGGGCTGTAACCCCACCAAGAAAAAAAAGCACTATTTTCATGAGATGTTCGACTATTTCGGGAAGAGAGGGGGCTGTAACCCCACCAAGAAAAAAAAGCACTATTTTCATGAGATGTTCGACTATTTCGGGAAGAGAGGGGGCTGTAACCCCACCAAGAAAAAAAAGCACTATTTTCATGAGATGTTCGACTATTTCGGGAAAAGGGGGGCTAACCCCATCAGCCCCCCTTCTTCTTTTTAGGTATGCTCTGATGTCAATGTGGACTAATATGGGTTTAAAAAGAAGAGAGTGGGTAGCCTATTGTATGACAAAAAAAATATAGATACAAATTTATCTCAAAGAAGGAAAAAACAGCACTTTTTTCATGAGATATTCGACTATTTCGGGAAGGGGGGGGGCTGTAAACCCATCAGCCCCCTTCCTCTTTTTAGATATGCTCTGATGTCAATGTGAACTAATATGGGGTTAAAAAGAAGAGAGTGGGTAGTCTGTTGTATAACCAAAAAAAAAAAAATACAAATTTATCTGAAAAAATAAAACAGCACTTTTTTCATGAGATTTTCGACTATTTCGGGCGGACGGGGGTAGGGGGATGTTTATGCTGTGATGTCAATGCGGACTAATATGGACTAACGAGAATGGCTAATCCGCCGTATAAAAAAAAAAAAATTAGAAATTTATCTAAAAAAGAAAGAAAAAAGCACTTTTTTCCTTTTACTCTTGACAATTTCGGGGGGCTGTAGCTCCATCAGCTCACCCCCTGGATACGCCACTGACGGTGTCTATCTTCGATTAACTCTCATTGATGACGAGTTCGAAACACTGAAGGAGTTTTCATTGAATATCGTCAATATTGATATAAAGAAACAAACTGCAACCCAGAGCTCCAAACTCTCACGCATTCAGATGAGATTGGAAGCTATCAACATCGAGCTGCTGTGACTTACCTCTACCAATGACATAGAGCTCCAGGATTGCACACCAGATGTCGCCACTGCACAGGTTAGAGATTCTGTTTCTAGCGCTGGTAGCAAAACTAATGAAGATTCATTCTCATACCCACCCACAAAATAAAATTGCAAACTTAATCAATATTCGGTCCTAAAACCCCAACTACTTAATGGTAATACTATCATCCCCCAACCCAAAATAACTGAAACTAAAAGAGTGTAAGACACATTACAATGAAAACCTAACTAATGTTAGAAATAGGAGTTAGAAAATTTTGCGTAAAAATCTTGTTTTATTTAATTTTTCGAAAAGAATTGTGGGAACTTAGAAAAAAAAAACGACGGTAATTTTTTTTCGCATAAAATGCTTTGGATGCGTGTTTGTTTCAGGAGAGATATTTTTGTGGGTAATATTTTGAATGTCTTTATTTTATTTTTGGGGATCAGAAAAGTTCGAGTAAAATGATTATAATTTTTTTATTTTTATGGATGTGTGTTGTTAGAGGAGGGGTGTGTTTTTGGGGTAGATATTTTCTAGAGGTGTGTTAGAGAAGAGAGGAGTTGAAATGAAAGAAAGTTCTCATAGAGGAAAAACATAGGAAGGGAAAAGAGAAATGGGATGTTCCATTTTTCTGATAGGGGAGAAGCATGATCATTGACATTGCCTTTTTGTAACTTTTGTCATTTGATTTTTCTGAAAATGGCATGAGACCAGTGGCGCAGCCAAGGGGGGCGGGGTTAGGGGTTAAAGAGCTAAAAAAAAATTACTATAATTGCCGCTTATATGAATCAAAACTAAAGTTAAAATTGATTTTTTTGGCCTTTCCGCCTTCGCTGAATCCGCCGCTTTGTTAAATCAAATTGTATTCAACGATGTGATTCAATTAAACGGCGAAAAATCTACATAAAACAGTGAAAGCGCATATTACATGCATCGATTAAGTCAAAACTGGTTATTTGGGCTGCGTCACTTTGTTGAGACATCTTATAGTAAAAGAAGGGTCATATACTGCCACACAGACGCTTTGAGTTATTACATAGTATACAGTGGGCTGTTTTTTAATTGCATTGTTCCATGTTCGAAACAGTAACAGACCATCGAATTCCAGGGAAAAATAAAACCTACACTTTGTAAGTTTCTCTCAGTTTGAAACGGCTTTTTTTTTTCTCTCTCTCAGTTATATCTAAGACCAAGCTATGTGCATACCAAGGAAAAAATCTTTGCAAAAGTAAGAATTTAAAAGAAAGTACTTTAAAGTTATAAAAAGCTATTTTTCGATTGTGATTCAACAGATTTTCGCAATGTGTTTTTTTTCGAAACATTTGTTTCGTAGGGGATCTGTACACAAATTTAAAGACTATATTTCATTTGTTGGTAATGTAGCAATGGCGTCTTGCTCTCGGGGAGGCCCTGCATCCTGTCCCTCGGAGGAAAGAAGCACTGATTGTAATTTTATAGACACATGAGAGCAGTGCTTAATTTACGACAGAGCTTACCGGAGCTCGACTCCGATACTTCTTTGTTTTTAGTCAATGTTTAAATATTGGTCACACTTCACCGGAGTTCATAAACATTGCTCCCCCATCCCCCTGGACACCCATGAATTCAATACTGCATATAAAAACATCCTTGGCGAGTAGGATTTTCTGAAAATTCCTCATTTCCGATTTCAATGTTTTATTATTTTTTTTGCCTCTATTTTTTGCTTTTTTGTTTGCTTATTTTCTGCTCTATTCATTTATTAAATTTTATTATGTGTAATTGGATATAGATACAGTCAAAATGTATTATTATTATTATTTACAAAAGACGAAATTGCTTTAAATTTGACAAACAATGTATGAAATCGAAATATGTAGATGGGATTACAACCATAATGCATCCCTCCTTCCAGAATTTCAAATTTTTGATCAGACAGTAAAAAAAATAAGTTAAAGTATATTCCTACATAGGATACTTGATGTCCATGTCAAAAATTGTTATTTCCTATTTTTTCGATTTCGGTTCAATTTTTGCTTTCAAGAGCACTTCTAGTTTCCAAGCCGGTTCGGAAACCGGAAGCATTTTTAGGGGGGGGGGGAGACTGCAACGGTGTGCACTTATAGTTCCTTTACAGGGACACTCAAAAGAATTCCCTTAAATAACGGTCTATGGAGAAAAATCGTTTGCGGTTTATTTTAACAATGTTTCACTATTTTAAACATATTGAAACTGATATATATCACTAAGGGGCAATACAAGAGTTTTACTATAGAATATTTTTTGTATAATATTCATCGTTCCTTTACAGGGACACACAAAAGAATTCGGTACAGTCTGTTAGCAATATTTGCTGGAAGTGTTTTTTTTTTTTTTTTTTTTTTTTTTTTTTTTTTTTAGTTGCTGAACATTTTTTAATTTAACTCATTATTTGTATAGTACGTTGTGTAATAAATTCTATAGATCACATACAGGGCAGCACAAAAGTTCTCGAGTACATTTACGTTTATTGATGGGAAATTCTTGAAGGGTAATTTTAAACTGTGCTACGCAATTTCCTAACCGAACTTTAATTTAGCATCCTATGTAGTATATACAAATCTATAGTTCATATACAGGGTTGCATAAAAGAGTTCGGATACTTTTTCCGAATATTGTTGGTAATTCTTGAAATGTTTAAATATTTTATGCGTTTTCCAAAATATCATCTTTCACTTTGTTAAAATTTAAGGATTTCTAAAATTATTTTGGAAGTTTTAGAAAGTTAATCTATATTTTACGCATGATTTTTCGTTCTTGTTTTTATTTGCCTCATGATATGGCGATTCTAATAATTTTTTATGTGCCCCTTTTGGCCCCTTAAGATTTAAAGTTTTAAAAATAAATATCCAATTCATGCATTTCCCTCCAAAATACATATCTGTTCAGATTTTTAATTCTCTAAGTTAAAATAAAGTAGACGGAAATTGACTCTGAATATTTGAATACCACCAAATGCCACAATATAGAACATAATTGTAAGTTAATGAAAGCAAAGTTCGTAATAAAAAGAATATTTCTTTTCAATAACAACAATAACAACAACAACAACAATAATAATAATAATAATAAAGCCTTACTTACCAATTTCATCATTTCTTTTAAGCTTCTTATTAAATAATGATTCAATAGTAGGCTGAACTTTTTTTAACCGTTTCATTTTTGTGATTGCTTTGTCACTCTTAAACAATGCTCTATCAAAAGACAGGCGTTTCCAATTAAATTTTTATTATGCTCCTACACACAGCTCAAAATGTCCCTATATCTACTCTAAAAGCAGCGGTGAAAAACTGCCAAAAAATCCCTACATAGATGTATCCATCCCTAAGGTTGATAATTCTACAAAAGACAAAGAAAATTTCCCAGACAAACAGACTACTCTTAGTACACTTTCTTTCTAATATTCATATGCAAACAAAAACAAAACAATTTAAAGCTAAGTTGTTCAATGAACAGCCTGGGGGACGCCGCCATGGCGCCTTTGACGATTTCTCGATGACCTATCAATTTTTTTTTCTTATCGAACAAATTCCTTTTCAATATTTCTTGCTACTATTTTTTTTAAGTAAAAAACTTTTTACAGTTATAACACAATTTTCAAAGATACTTTCTTTAAAATAATTAATTTTCACACGAATTTACATTATAGATAGCTATTAAAGATTTTGACTCCTTTTTCTGCAAAATATTTTAACATTGACCACTGTAAGTTTTCATTGTGATTCCTAAAGTTAACGTATATGCCATATGCATATTACACTTAGTTTTTCTTAGTCAAATTAATAATACAGAATTACACATATCGAATTTTACTGTGCATAAAGATAGTCAAAATTGTGTTTTAAGAACTTATATTCTTAGTGGTATATACCAATAAAAAACACTATATCCGAATGAACAATATAACGAAGATTACTGTAAGTGTAAATGAATAATTTTATATTTTTTCAAACGAAATGTGCGTAGGTTTAATGTAACGGAAGATAAAAACAAAAACATTGTCAAATTTTATCATTAAAGATAATTTTGCAAAATCTTTTTTAATTTTCGGGGGGGGGGCTTCATCCCCCTTAGCTCCCTCCCTGGCTACGTGCCTGAAGGGTCGATGGTTGTTAGTACTGCTGAAAATTAGAGCTTCGGTACTCTTTGCGCTAGAATGGAAGTCCTGCCTGTGAGTATGGATTTGGAAAAAAGAGGCGTTAAATGGGAGGCATTTTTTTAGAAAAATACTATCTATAATTACACACAATTTTACGCTAATCATGCATTCATTGAAATTGATCAGCAATAAATTAGTTATACATTGATTTACACTTATTACATTTTAACGAATGCTACCTGCATGCCATTAAAATTATACTGGCTGACCCGTCCGGCGCTACCCGGGCCCATGATAATTACCTCAAATTTGTATGATTATATATCTTATATCAATTTTATATTTTTAAATGAAATTTTTAAGACTCTAGCTCTAAATGTTCTAAATATATTATGATTTAGAACAATTTTAGAACGTTTTTTGCTCATTTCACTTTTTTAAATTTCGATTTTTTTAAAAACCGTTTTGAACGAGTATTTATATCTTAAAAGTAACCAGTACCGTAATTTCCGGCGTATAATCCGCGGATCAAACAATTCGGTTTCAACCCAGAAATTTTATTCAATAATTGAAGCCAAATATTTACAGCGATCTGGAAAGTAACACTTTATAAAATAAAATTTCTGGGTCCAAACACGATTGTTTCATCTGCGCCGGAAATTACTGTATGTTAAAAAGCACATTATACATTATATGTATTATGTATCACACAAATCGCAATTTTAGAACTTTTTTCTTCTTGCATCCTTTGACATTTATTAATTTTTAGAAAACTGTTCTGGATGATCATTTACATTTCTAGAGTAACAGCCGTGCCAAATTTCACATATCTAGCACAAACAATTTCGAGTTATTTGTTTTTAGATCATTTTCAGACCGTTTTCCGCTCATTTCATCCTTTTAAATTTAGAATTTCTTTAGAAATTGGTCTTAGAGAGCATTTACATCTCAAAAGTTACCACCATGCCAAATTCCAAGCTTCTATACCAACTGTATCGCACAAATCGCAATTTTATAGAACTTTTTTTTTTTTTTTTTGCTCTTGCAAACTGTTATAGGCTAGCATTTAAGTGTCTAAACTAACAACCATGCCAAATTTCATGTTTCTAGCTCTAACTGTACAAATAAATTGTAATTTAGAACGTTACTTTCTCCTTTCCCTCTTTTTAAATTTCGCACTTTTTAGAAACCATTTTTAGTGAGCATTTACATTTCTTTAAAGTAACCGCTAGACCAAATTTCGAATTTCTAGAACCACCAGTATCGTAGAAACCGCAATTTTAGAATGTTGCACCCCTTTGGAAATTGTTGTACCGAAATAATTGTTTGGATATTGTTGTTTAAAATATAGTCTATGTTAGAGAGGTGTACCGGAGTTTCGTAAGCTATTAAAAATGAAAAGAAGACACAGGAGAAACATCTTGAAGAAAGAGTCGAAAATGAAAAATTTGCAAGGGTTCTTTAATCCAGGTTCAGATAAAGCACAGGTACATCATCGAACAGGTACAGCTGCCGAGGCCAATGGACTCCAAACGTACACTTGTACGTACTTTTTGACATGTTATGATCAGTCACAAGGTTTGAGTGAGAATGATGATTAATTAGAACAATTTCTTCAGTGGATACCGAGCAGTGAGGACAGAGTTACAGAAAGCCAAGTAGCCAGATTAACGTACTTTTGGCGAGAGGAATGGGATAGAAACGCATCACATTTAAAATTTTAAATTGTGGGTTTTTTAAATTTTAAACACTTTAGAAACTTGGCAGAGAACCAATCACGCTTCGGAAGAAGTCGCTGAGTTTCACACGAAAAGTTACTTTTCAATCATATTTGACGTAATAGTAGACAATTTTAAAGCATTTAAAAAAAGTATGCTGAACAACGCAAAACTTTCAGATTCATTTAAAAAAATGAAAGCATATGGAGACAGGATAATTCAAGTGATTTGTTATCGAAAAGTTTTTTCATCATAAATGAGTTATATATTCAATTATAAGCGATTGTTGTCTCAAAATTACTGACTTTTAATGTTTTGGAATTATTCTATGAATTATTTTTCAATATTTGCCTTCAATAATTGAATTCAGTTTGAATGAAAAATGCTGACTATCACTATGATTCGTCTTAGCTAAAGCAAAGATCTTATACAAAGTTTAATATTAGCATTGTGCCAAGCGCGCTTTAAAAGGAGGTCGCAAAGTAGCAACACTGTTTTGATCCATGCCGTTGTTTTCTAGATAGGTTTTTAATTAATATCTCGGCTAATTACCAATACATTTTTTTAAAAATCATTACTAACAATCCTTAGATGATTCTGAGTCGATAATCGCCAACTCCCCCGCTGAGCGCCAGAAAAATAAAACACATGAGTGCTCTTATAATGGTTCCGTTTTTACTTTTTAAGTATCGAACCTTCATAATGGTGTCAAAATTCTGGTAACCTCTCTAACATAGACTATACATTAGAAATATGTGAAGAGGAATTATCTTCACATATTCCACTTCTAATTAATTTACACCTTACCCCCCTCCCCCCTAAAATAACTTTTTTTTTTCAAATTTACCATCCTAAATGTATTTTATTCTCTACACTGTAAATGTATTTATTCCCAGCCTATTTCCTTTGATTATAACTCCTTTTCAATTCATTTGTAATTCTTTCGCTCTGCGTTCTCTTATAAAAAAAATAAGAAAAGAAATTATTTAGTTCGCCTAGCAACTGTGGATTTATCTCTATCCCACGGCCAGTCACATTTACCAGATGCCCTCTGCTACCCTTTCTCTTTTTACATTTCAGTTCCTCTATATGTTATGAAATTGTATTATCATTGTAACGTACATGTCTATTTTTAATTTTTAGTAACACTCCTTAATACAACCCTATGTGAACCAGGCTTCTTGTGGTTTGCGAGGCTACTATATTCATTCCTCTGTGTTGGCATCTAAAAATTCCTATTGGATCGTCATCAATCTCTCATTGACTTAACATTTAACGGAAAATGTTACGGAATATGTGATTTATAAAGTGTTTAAAAATAATGAGGGAAAAACTTTAAGATGGAAGAGCACAGTACAGCAAATAATTTTTACACAGAAAATAACAGAGTTGCAATCCATTTGTTCAGTCAAAAATGCTCAAGGTTTCATTGCAAGAGAATCACGAATTCTTATTCCTATAATAATAATGAAGCAATTTTAACAAAATTTTCAATAGACTTACTTACCTTGCTTTTTGCCAAATGTAACAACTCAATTAGGTAATCGATGTTTTGGAATGCAGTTGATATTAAGCCCTTAATACATTCACGGGCTACTTTTGGAAAATTCACATTTTTTCATTCCCACGAGTTTTTTTTGAAATAATTTTATCTTCCATTAAGTAATCCGAATACTTCTACTTACAAAAATTGGTGACAATCAAGCAATCTGAATTTTAAAAACGATTAAGGGGTTAAACACGGTATTGTAGACTAAATTACTGTGCCCTTCCACTACTTTATATGACATCGAATTTCGCATTAAGTAATGGAAATCAGATGAAAATTTTGTTCAAATATATTTATTATTGTTAAAGTTCTCGAAAAATATCCGAGTTTGGATTGAAGTCGTATCTATACTAATATTATAAAACAGCAACATTTGTTCTTTTTGCAGGGGTTACTACAGAACGGATTAAAAAAGTAATTAGTCATATGCGAATTTTATTCGCGTACAAAGGGTTCCACACAAAATATCAGAACTGTTCAAAGACAATATTCTCACATACCTAAAACAATACCACATGCCATAATTTTATTTTATTGGTATTGGACTGAAAAACAATGAATATATCGCCCTCTAAAACCTTGTAACCTAGTTTTGTGTTATTTTATTGGTACATTTTATAGTTTGTAACTCTAATATTGTAAACGCTGTTTAAACAACGTAGTTGCAACGTATGCAACGTAATTGTGGAGAAAAGTATTATGATTTGATTCATTTAAAAGACTGATTCCATTAACCGGTGATTCAGATAACCGGCGACCACCTTTATTAGAAATTCAAACACCCCCCCCCCCCCTAGAACCGAATTCTGGCTGCGCCACTGAATGAGACACCACTTTTTTTTCTTTTCCATGTGATATACATATATTCGACTAATACATCATATATTTTTACTTTCTTCTATCTTTACAAGAAGAAAGTATTGGATTCATGAAAATTTTCGACTTCCGGTTTTCGACGGATTTATACGTTTTAGAAGGTCCTGAACACGATTTGACCATTTTTAGAAAATGTCTGTCTGTCTGTCTGTATGTGACAAAAATTTTGGGGGCGCTCTAGCTCAAGAACTAATGTACGAAATTTAATAAAACTTTACATTCAGTTAGTCCCTGATATAAATTGATGCTGATTAGCTTTTGGTGAAAATCGCCCGACAGGTGGCGCTGCTATGCTGCATTTTTCGCGATTTCCGCAATAGCTTTATCTCAAGAACTAATGCACTTATTTTCATCAAACTGCAGGTTCCGTTAGACAATGACATAAATAGACGCTGATTATGTTTTGGTGTAGATATCCCAACAGGTGGTGCTGCTATACCACTTTTCTCTCGATTTTTACGGTAGCTATATCTCGAGAACTACTGCACGGAATTTCATCAAAATTCAGATTCTGTTAGACCTTGACTTAAATAGATGCTTCTTGTAAATTGTCCAACAGGTGGCGCTGCTATGCTACTTTTTTCATTATTATCACGATAACTATCTCAAGAACTAATTTACAGATTTTCATCAAACTTCAGATTCAGTTAGATGTTGACATAAGTTGTTGGTCTAAACTCCCAACAGGTGGCGCTGCTATGCTGCATTTTGCAGGATTGACACGATTTTAGCAATAGTCCTATCTCAAGAAGTAATTGAATAAAACTTTAGACCTTGATATAAATTGGTGCTGATTGATGCAAAATGTTTTGGGACTATTTTTTGTAACTTTTGAATATTAAACACATTATATGTGCATCAATATTCCAGTAAAGTTCTACATTACTTAGTTTGTCCTAATAGAAAGAAAAATTTTGGGGTAAACAAGATAATAAGCGCATAACAGTGGAAAGCCCCATACAAACTTTTTAATACTTACGAAAACAGAATTTTGGGATGTTGTTGCTTTCACTCTGAACATACTCGCATTTCGCTTTTCATGGAAAATGGGATTCTTTGACATTTTCTAACATTTTTTTAGGGCTTCAAAATTGCACATAAAAAAAATGAAGCCAATTGAAAAATACAACTATCATACTTAGTCTGATTTTCAAAATAATGGCTCTTAAAATCTCTCAATTTGGTTTGCAGTGCTTCAAAGGTTTTACGGATATTTTTATGAAATGTTTTTTTACATTGGTTTATATATATAGATATGCTGTGTAGTTAGTTAAAATGTGTAGAAGTTAAAATGTATGTTGTATTTTTTAGACATTTATATATATATTTAAAAGTTACCTGCAGTTTGTGCTCCTAATGCCTGCACATGTAAATTTTATGACATTATCTCTGATTTTTGCTTTAATGTATTTTGTTGCGGCAATGTCTCCTTTAGTTTGAGTATCTATGGTAATATAGTACAGAAATTTTAACACAAGGATGCGCTTGAACTCATAATATAATATAAATAAAAGAACAGAAATAATACTGGTTTTAACGCCTAAATTAATAATACTAAAACTATGTTAGTGAAGAACTACTCAGTAAATCGACAAAGAAATTGCATATAAAAGTATATACATATATTTATTTTTGACAGTGTAACATTTGAAATTGGGTTGTGTTTAGAAGTTAATAAGTTTGATAAAAATGCAATTGTTCGTTCAGGTCATTGCCACTGTTGATATGATGTCACAGACATGTTTTTGCTTTCTAATTTAGAAAATTCAGCAAACTTGTTACTTTTGAACTCCGAATTAAATTTCAAATTTAAATGTTTCTTCTGTTTATTGTGATTTGTAAAACATTTCATTTAAATACAGTATTATAAGGAACAAATCTGGCTTCTTTTATTAAATTTAAGACTGTTAGTTGAAAATGTTCCAACCATATAGTATATATATAGCTAATATGATGATGAAACCACTCATTTTATTTGTGGTATTTAGGCATTTGGGACTTGATAATTCTGTCTGAATTCCACAAATTTCATTTCATTCATTCAATTTCATTCATTCAATTTTTAATTTAATTTCTTCTTCTTTTAAATAAGTTTTTGGTATCTATATTCAGAGTGTTGGGGAATACTTTCGTTCTCAACTAATTATTACATACTAAATCATAATTTCATAGTTTAAGTTGTTGTTATTAAAATGTTTCATTAATGGTTATATATATAACCATATTCCATGCATTCGATGCAGGTTTTTTTTTCTTGGGGCCCATTTTGTGAAAAGTAAAGGTTATTTTTGTGAAATTTTATTATATTTTTGTGAAATTTTATTATATTTTTGTGAAAAATAACATTTTGTAATGAAAGTCGAAATCCAGCTACTCAAATTCGAACCAAGCGTTTATTAACAAAAACTTTTTTAAATACTTTTTCTGAAGTTTTCCTCTCTGGTGAACTTGTTTGTTTACAAATTACACATTTTAAAAGTCACAAGATAATAAATAAATAATAAATAGTAAGTTTTTATAAAATGGAATTTTGTAAAAGGGCCTATTTTGTTAAAAGGAATTTTGTAAAGGGGCCTGTTTTATTATAAAGAATTTTGTGAAGGGATCACATCTTATCAAATTGATTTTTGCGAAGGGTCCCATTTATTAAATTGATTTTTGTGAATGGGCCCTAAATAGGCCCCAAATTTTGTCTGGATCGACACTTGCATATAGTAGATAATCTTTAAGTTATTACATTGTATTATTTATTTAAAAATACTCTGAAAAGTGATTTGTTGAAATATCATAGAATTTTTTGTAAATTTCTTTTTTTTTTCTTACTTTTAAATAGAAATTCAACTGTAAACAATAATATTAATACTTAAACTTGTACAGCATCAGATTACCATTATGAAAAATTCTGATTTTCAAGTGAAAGAAAATTAGTATTATATAAACAAAGTATATTTATATGATCATTTTGAAACTTTTTGCTACTTTGAATAACATTCATAATCTTTTGTAAATCGTGATAATATAAATCGTGAAATTTGTTAATCTATGGTCGATGAATCGTGAAATTCGTCAATAGATAGCAGAAAAATCACAAAAATTGTTAATCGGTAGGGGAAAAATCATGAAATTCATCAAATGGTCTCAGGTAACAAAAAATTAAGAATATCGTCGAATGGTCTCTGGTAAGAAAATTGCGAATATCGTCAAATGCCTTCAAGAAAAAAATCGCAAAATTCGTCAAATGATTTTGGAGAAAAAATCGGGAAATTCGCAAAATGGTTTCAGGAGAATCTTTGTCAAATGGTTTTGAAATTCGTTGAGCGACAGCGGGAAAAAAATCTCATTTTCCATTCAATCATCGCAATTGGTGAGTGTGACTATTAAGTTTGGTCAGTGGTGGCAATAATGTCAATCGGCAATTTTCAGTATTACTCGCCGATTGGCTCGCCGAGTGCTAATTTTGTCATATATGACAAACTGTATTTAGATACACTATAATGACAAAATGTTTATTGGATCAATAGACGGAAAAATGTGTAGTGTATATAAATGCATTCTGCATTCACTGACGTTGTATAATGACAGTTATGTATGATTTATCGCTGTTGTGCCAGTAAATGGAGAAGTGTCAGATGAAAGAAATTCTGTGAGTGCATGTGGCAGTGTAACTCAGCCAATTGCCAGTCCCCAATCTAGCTTTAATTTGAGGTGGCTTTTTTTATTTGAATTCTTTTGCAGAAATTTCAAACATTTTAAAGCAGCTATGGATTTTATTTTTATGGTACTATCAAGTTGTTTGCCGGGTTCTATTTCGTTTTTAACTTAATTGTTTCCATATCAAACACATGTATGAATTATGAATCATTGCAGATTAAAATTCTTCCTACTATTATTTCTTAGTTTCTTTAACCGGTTACAATCACTGGTTTTAACCACCCCGCCAGAAACTTGCAAACCCTGAATTATGTAAATCAGTTAATTTTTGTTGATAATATTTACTTTTGCATGTTTATGTGCATTTCTATTGCAATAACTTTGTATTATGCACATAGTTTAGCTTTTTCGTTCATCTTCAACTTTCATGTCAGTATGTAGAAAGTTTTGAACAAACACATGTATGAATTATGAATCATTGCAGATTAATATTCTTCCTACTATTATTTCTTAGTTTCTTTAACCGGTTACAATCACTGGTTTTAACCACCCCGCCAGAAACTTGCAAACCCTGAATTATGTAAATCAGTTAATTTTTGTTGATAATATTTACTTTTGCATGTTTATGTGCATTTCTATTGCAATAACTTTGTATTATGCACATAGTTTAGCTTTTTCGTTCATCTTCAACTTTCATGTCAGTATGTAGAAAGTTTTGAAATGTGATAAGCATAAGTTTTTAAAGTATTATTTTAACAGCAGTGAAATTATTCCACAAGTGTAATATACCTGTTAAAAATTAATGTGAATAAACGATAAACCACATAGATTTATCGTAAGAGTCTAAAATTTTGCACACAACCATAGAATAAATATGAATACAAAGATAAACATTTCAAATCAATCTGATAAGCATCACTGTTGCTTATCATGTGGCCACTTTTTTATTTAAAAATTTTAAACAGTAAAATTCGTTAAAAATTCAATTAGTGTTAAATTAAATAGACAAAATAATTATGTTAATATATACCATCATGGTCATGGTTAATTATGTAATTATTTTAAATGTTATTTATGTCTAAAAAGTGACTAATAAAATATTAGTCTACCAGCCATCGGCTAATAATAATTTTTTTTATTCTTTACCTGTAATTATCACTATAATAAAATGAATTATTTATCTATGTTTGTACAAAAACATTCCCAATTTGTGTAGACTTTGTTCGTTCTTATGATTATTTTTTAATATCAATATTTAGTATTTTCTAATTTTCTTTAAATTATGCTTTTCATTGATTCGATTTTTATGAGCCTGACTCTAAAATCCCGAACTTAAAATTTGATGATTGTAATATATTTTTTAATTACTTGAATTTTATTTTACATTTTCATTCATTATTTGTATATCAAGGTGATTTCTTTTATATTTCTGATATGAATATTTTTTGCTTTTTTCTTTTTCCTTTTTTATGGAGAATAATCACACATACTTAACATATCTATAAAAAATTGTCTGTCAGCGGCCATCTTATGGCCACTTTCCTACGAGGAAAGCGTATCATTTTTTGTATTGCATCAAGGATTCTACTTTTGTTGGTTGAAATATGCGTATATTAACATAATTATTTTGTCTATTTAATTTAACACTAATTGAATTTTTAACGAATTTTACTGTTTAAAATTTTTAAATAAAAAAGTGGCCACTAGTTTAAAGAAAGTGGTCACTTATAAAACTGCTTCTATTGGACACTAGGGGTGCAACGGATATTCGGCAAACATACTTCATCCGGCTGATCCGGCCAGTATGGCAGACAATTGCCAGTAGCCGGATATTGTGATTATCTGGCAGTACATTCGGCCTAAGATTCTAAGGCCATATTATACATTTATTGCTCTAACTCACTGTTAAAATTTCCATCATAAAGCGAATAGTTTAATATTGCAAAATACAATGCATTAATTTATTACATTTTTAATTATTTATATTTATGGCAAATTGTGTTTCTAAACTTATATCTAAAGTTGTATGAGCCCCACCAATAATTGCTATAAGTGAACACTCTTTTCTTTAAGTATATGAAAAAAGTTTATAGTTTTATTTAATATTTTATGAAACTTTTAATGTGCTTTTTTGTAGCATATATCTTTTTTTTTTTTTTTGACATGTTTTTCTTTTGTCACAGATAAACAACAGTATGAGATTCTTTTCCTTTCGGTTGTTCTATTTTTTAAATTAAAATGCTAAGCAGTTTAACTTTTGTAGCCAAAAGGCCATTTAAAAAAACGAAAATTGAGTTACAAAATTCATATTCTGAAAAAGACATTATTTTAAGCCAATTTTTGTTGTATTTTTATTAGAAATGATTTGGGAATAATGTAGAGTATATCATTTTATAAACGGTGCTGTACATTCAAATTTGTGCATTGTCATACCTTTTTAATTAACTCTTGTGAGCTCTTTAACAATATGAAACTGTTTAATTTCTTTAAAAGAAAATCTAAAAAGCAATATTAAATTGGTAAGCATTTTCTATTATGCACAGATATACGTATTTGTGTAAAAAAAAATATATATATTTAAGTTTAGCCCCACCAATAATTTCCAAAACTCTACACCTATGACTAAAACTACTCATACATTTTGTACCTTCATATATGAGCAACAGACACAATTATTGGAAAAAGTTAACTTTGAATTTTTTTACCACCATCACAAGGATGATTTTCTTTTATAAAAATGGTGGTACGGCACTCTGTTAAATGCAGGAATGGTCACAAAGGTTTTAAAAAAAGGAGTAAAAAACTAAAGCATGTGCAACACCTGTAAGTTGGAATTCCACAGAGCAGCATGCAATCTAATATGGGTCATTCTATAGAATCTTGACAAACATGGGACTCCCACACCATTTTTTACTTTTATCATACTTTGTTTATGGAAAAAAATAATTAAAATACATTTGCAAAAAATTTCTATCTTAAAAACCATTTTAATTAAAGAAGGTTATAAACTGGATACAATTTAAAGCTTTTTATAAAATTTTGCATTATTTTTTTAATTAAACAAAACATTGAAAAAGATTTGAAATCATTTGTTCTATTTGTTGTTTGATCATTTTGTTCTATTAGACAATCTAATTATTTTAGAATTTCCTTTAAAAATGCATAAAAATTGAAGGTTATACTGTGGAGTGGAGCCAAGGTTAGAACTTAGGAATTCTAAAAAAGGTGTCAAATGATGCCTACAATTTTTTTTCTAGCCAATTTTTGGAATAAATGCCAGAAAATTTGGCGATTCACTTTATTGCCACCACTGGTAATTTTACTTTAAATGCGTTATAAATGAAAGAGCAAATACATTTTCAATTTTCTATTCAAAGTTAATATATTTTTTTAAATTCTAATACCTGCTGTCATAACCAGGGGTAAGGAAAAAATACATCATTTTACTCGCTACTGGCGAGTGGATTTTTAGATCTGTAAGCTATTGAAGATTTGCCAAAAGCTTTAATTTTTTTACTATAATTCTATTTTGCAACTTTACAAATTACCATGATGTAAACATGGTACTAAATTCTATCCTGTACTAAACTGTCCTATGTTGTATATATTTCTTAATTTTATAGAAAAAAATATGAAATGCATTGTACTAATAGTAATTAAATATTTTTGAAGTCGCGTATATTTTGTCATAAAATTTTTCAACTGCACTTTGCATCTGGCTGGCTGGTAAAATAAATCCTTGGCTGGTAAGATTTTCTGAAAATTCCCCAACAATGATCATAACTACTTGCTTAGTCTAGTGCATTTTATTATGAAATTTATGTACAGGGAAAGGGAAATATCCATCAGTTATTCAGCAAAGATTTTCTTTAGATTTTTTTTAATGAGAGACACATTATAGAATTTAAACAACTTTAGATAAAAATTAATGCAAAAAAAAAAAATAATAATAAAAATTACATGGTTGACATCATAACATTTTATAGTAAACTATAAGCTTCTCAAAATAAGTGATATTTTTGAAATTTCTTAAATAATTTTAGTCATCACTTTTAGTCATTAAAACAGTTTGATATTTTTAACCAATATTAACCTATAATTAAATTCTATAAAACATACATTTTTATACGGATAATTTTGATTAGATGTGTTTTTTTAATCCTATATTTAATCATATCATAGTGG
The DNA here is from genome assembly GCA_963931845.1 of Maratus michaelseni. Taxonomy (NCBI): domain Eukaryota; kingdom Metazoa; phylum Arthropoda; class Arachnida; order Araneae; family Salticidae; genus Maratus; species Maratus michaelseni. The sequence continues at coordinate 4,305,071 of OZ007586.1, read as the reverse complement.
TGAATATGAGACTTTGAAAAAAAAAAGGGGGTTAATACAATAAAATGAAAATAGACAAAATACTATCCTCAACGAAAATCTTTATGAAAGTAATGGTATAAATGCAAAAAGGCAACTTTCTGCTACAATTGATTCATTTTCTTTTAAATATTTCTTTTTTAATTAAAAATAGAGATTATGTTCTATGAGCAAATAGATATAAAAATGTTAATTCATTGCTTTCAACTAAATTTTGTGTTTAAATTATTGATATTATATCATTTATCTTTAAAAAAAAAAGCAAATGCTCTTTATCTCCCCCCCCCACCCCTTTTTAAATTAGTATTGTGATATATTAGCAATATCAATTAACTTGTTGATATATTGTGATATTAAATTTCTAATAGTGTGTATTTTCTGTCCCGAGTGTCTAAAGAATGAGAAATGTTGATTTGGCATTTGACTTCTTATTTTTTTCTTTACATTTAAACAAGAGAAATAAATCTGAAATGCTCTTATTTATTCATTTGTATTTTAAATGTAACTGTTTTTTATATTACAGGTTAAATTAAGTAAAAATGACCCAGTTGTTCGGAGTTTTTTGGCGGTTTCCTTTGTACTCAACGTAGATGCGGGCTGGATGAAAATATTTCCACCTAATTGCCTAATTTGAGGTCTAAATTTCACTTTTTACAGTATTTATTACACGTCATCTTAATTAAAAGAGGATGTTTACCCAAAAACACAGCTGCTGTACTATCAGTGTTGAATTCAGACACATTTTTCCGGGGGGATTTATATGGCACCGGGGGGGGGGGAAATTATTGAGTTCCGACGAGGTGGGGAGATTAGCACTTTTCGACGATTAAAAGCATAAAATCTCACATATTCCGGGGGGTATATTTAAATGCTCCGGGGAGAATGTCCCCCCCCCCCGGAGCCATAACCTGAATTCAACACTGTGTACTATCACTGAAAAAGAAACATTGCAAAAGATTTTTGGTATTAATTGCTCTCAAGAAAAAATATTTTCCCCTGCATACCAATGGGAAACATTCTGTCATATTCATCAACTCATTTTTATATGAAATTTGCAGGGCATGACTACTAAATTGATTTGGAATTTAATAGCATTTTTCGACAAGTTAGTTAAAATCTTTGATAATGAATTAGCTCTTGAGTTGTGATTGTTTTGTCATAAAGACCATTTCAGTGCCTTAAGAAAGTATAAACTTTGACAACATTTTCTAAAAAAATCCTCTGTTTTTATATTAAAAAAGGGAAAATGCTATTCGATTTCAATGGTACAGCCATTGTGTCCTGCTACAGAATTGCTAAATACTGCTACAAAACTGCAATTTCCACCCCTGTAATTAGCATAGCTGCCAACTTTTATGCTATTTTGATAGTTATTTTTTATCAAGAATTATTTAATTGCAGAATTTTTACGATTAAATAAGATAAATAAACAATATTAATTCGTTAATAGTTAATATTATAATAAAATATTGTGTTAATATAAAATGATTGTTATTCACTACTGTGAGATAAAACAGGATTTTGTTTTTCAGAATGAAATCAAGACGAAAATTTTCAAAATAAGGTAAAGGACAAGTGAAAATAAAATAATCATTAAAACTATACATCCAGAAACTAAATTGTGGCTCTAGAAAATAAAATAGTTCCATGTCATTATAAATTCTAGTTCCCTTTGCTGGCGAGTTCTATTAAAATTCAAGAGTGTTTTCTTATATTATCGTGGTTAAACTTATTTAAAAATCTCTACAAATAAATGTGAACACAGGAGGTTAGTTTTAGTAACTATAATTCTAGTTTATGAATTTATTCTAGATATCAAGTGATAATATCTCCCAATTCATAATATAATGTATAGTTTCATCATCTATCTCAATCATTTGTCTATTCAGTATTATTCGCATAACTCGGAAATCTATATTTCTAGCTTAGAGATTTAGAAAATGACTACTTATTCGTTCGCGGTACAAGTTTTCTTTCAGTGTAGAAGTGATCGTCAGTATAATTTAGAATTAAAATATCTATTTTTTTAACATGTTTCTTTCATAAAATTTTTAAATTTTTGTTAGTAAAAAAAGGGTAATTTTTTAATGTGTAAATAGCGAGACTTTTTCTTAATAAATTAAATAAACTGAGTTATTAATATTAAAATTCATACAAAATAAACAGGGTGCAAAATATGCCTTGAAAATATAGTCAAATTTTAAAATTAATATAAGTAAAAAATATGAATATTGAAAAAGTTTTCATAAATATTTATCAAGAAAGAAAACCATTTATTTAGCTGTACAATTTTAATAATGGTTATAGAAGTGAACATTTGAAAAGAATTGAAAGTATAAAAAAAATGAAAGCAATTATACAAGAATGTTTTTTTTCTATAAGTAAAAGAAATTTTGTATTACAATTTAAAGAATTTGCAAATTACTTATCAAAGTGCACACAAATTTACCTGTAAACATTTCATGAAATAGAAGTGAAAAAAGATATTTCAAAAATGCCGAATTGAGTGGAATTTCGTTAAAGGTTGCATTCAACTATAGTGAACAGAAAGAAGAATAAAATATTGGAAATGTGCATTGTGTATGGAGACGAGAAAAATTCACTTTAAATCAAATTCAGTTTTTATTTAATGTATTCATTCAAAATCGAGATATGTAGTACCTATCGTTTAGATTTTTAATTGCCACACAAATTTATTGTTCATTCACACTAAGGAAACATTTTTAGGAAATGGAAAAAAAAAGTGCAAGAAAAATTCTGCATTTAGAGATTTTTGAAGCAAAACAAATTTTGTATTACTTTTCTTTATATGAATGTTAATTAAAGTGTTTTCTTTATATAAATGTGTCTGATAATTTTTACATTTTAATTTCGATATTGAGAAATCTATCTATCTATCTATATATATATACTAGCCGGTCGTTTCCGAGTGGGGCCCAAATACAGCGTACCGCCCTGACTTCGCTTGGGGCCCAGAAAGTGCATTTTATATGCAACCAGAAAAATATAATTTAAAGCATACGAAAATAACTAATAAAAAAAACACTTAAATAAAGATTTTGCGACATATTTTTTTTTTCATGAGCCCCCTGACAAAATACTACTGGGCCCTCTCCTGTGATTATCTAGGGGTGGGGTCCAAGTAGTCCTTTGTATCTGGGCCCCACTCGGAAGCAACCGGCTAGTATATAATAAAAAAATCAGCAATAGTTTTGTTTTTCGTCTAATCTTCCGCAATCGGGTTCATAGCCGATGTTGCCCACAAACGCGCTAGCTCTAAAATTGCTGAAATACATGATTAACTACTTTTTTTGTAGATTTGTAAAGCGGTGTTTCACATTCGTACTTAAAACTGCACAAGATATGGCACAATTACCTAAAATTTTCGACACAGTATGACCCCCTTGATGGATTATTATCTAATATTGCTGAAATACATCCCGCATAGCATGCACAGTCACAGTGACGTCATTGTGACGTCACTGTGAGTCACGTACGTCACGTCACATCTGTGACCAAAATGACACCACTTTGTAACGTCACACTGTGATCAAAATGTGAACGTCTTGAAGATCTAAAGAAAACTTAAAATAAACTTTAGAACATCTTATGGCATGAAGAAAATTACTTTTTGACAGCTTTAAAAATTTTTGTGACGTTGCAATGACGTCACTGCAAGTCACATAAGTCACGTAAAACCTATGACCAAAATGCCAACACTCTGTGACTTCACGGTGTGATCGGAGAGAGAATTTGGAAAAAAACTCATAAAATATAGAATTGAATTATGTCATGTACCTAAATCATTAATAAAAACATTGTCACACATTATTTAAATATATTGTATTTCCAAAATAAAATAATAAATAAATATTTGTCTACATATATGAGGCAGATATTTTTTTACAATTTTCATTGCCATTTTCATGAAATTTAACAAAATATACTATATAATACACAGGTAAAAATCCTTAAATAGAAATTTAGTAACGTAGGAAAGTTTTGGCGGAAAGTAATTCAGAAATAGATCTCCCATTCTAATAAAACTGTTAGCGATTTAGAGATTTGTTAGCATTTTAAATACAAACATTTAATTTTTTTCCTACCACCGCATAGAACTCATTTGCTAATTTTGTGATACTAAAAATATTTTAAAAATCTCCAATCTCTTATTATTTTGAGGGGCCACTCAACCCAATCATCAGCTTTCTGTTTAAAAAGTGAGGACACCATTTTTGCGAGTTCGACATCGGGGGTGCTCGGGGTGACTGTCGTACGCGTTCAAGATTTTTCTTGTACTGAATATTTAAGGTGGTTCTCAACTGACCTGCTCCACAACGCGAAGCTTTCTGACATAATTTCTGACTCATTTTTAAACACAAAGGCATAAAATGGGCAGGACTGACTATGGAAGCAATTTGGAATCGAAATGAGTTTTCCATTTTTTGATAAATAAATTACTTATCGAGTTATAAGCACGTCGTGTCACGTGACGACTGGTTTTTCTCTTTACTTTCCCTGTTACGTCGGGTATTTGGTTCAAAACGCTGACTTTGACATTCTTTTCTGAAAGATCTTCTGATTTTACTAAAAAATGGAAAACGTCTTTCAATTACAGAGTTTCTGAATAAAAACAAAAGCCAATTTCATGCGTTTCCGAACAAAAACGAATTAAAAATATGTCATAAAGTATATGTCATTCCTATAGCAATTTATTCCAAAACTGGTCAGTGCTTAATAAGATATCACCTCTGTTAAATATATTGCTCTTTTCAATAGAGTGTAAAAAATGAAAAAATCGTATTTAGGAAATCTGATTGCAGAATAGTATTTATATTTATGTCGTAATTATTTTATAAAGACTATTAAATCCATTTTTATTTACAATTTATGTTTACTTTGGACGCCTAAAACAAATGCAACTGATTAAAAAATATATAAAAATTTAAATTTTCACAGCTTATTTCCAAGAATATTAAACTCTCTCATATAAAAACAGAATATTATAGTTTTATTAGAAGTTATTTGTCAGCCATATAAACTATAAAGCATTTGAAATGTCTTTATTTAACTGTTTTCTTTCTATTCTTTTTCTGGAAACACCTGCTAGATGTTACTTTGTGGTAAACATTACTGCGCAGATCATGATCGCAGATGTTGAGGGCAGACGATTATTTTCATCGGCGGATTAGAGTGTGTGGTGTTCTTTTAAGTTTGTGGAAGTATATTGTGGAATTTATACCGTGAAAGTAAATTAACGTTTTAAAGTGAATCATCCTCTTTAACCTATCCTTATGTCTAGCTGGGTGCGTTATTAAGGTCTGCGTGATATTTGATATCTCAGATCTATGAACACACCTAAGCTGGACACTTTGAAAATTAAAGCAGTGGATTTGAGTCTCATTTTTCAATGAAAAGGAAGCAGTCAACGACCATTAAAACTTAATCCCTAGAACTGGTGGTTTTACTTATAGATTAGCAGGTAACTTTTAATGTCTTCGCAGTTTTGTTAATAGTGCATATTTAGTAATGGTACATTAATAGTGCATTATTTAAATGTTAAGATGTTTAAATCTTTTTTTTTTTAACACTTGTATAAAATTTTATCTTTAATGTTTTAAATCGTTTTAAATAGAGAGTTTGGAAAAAAGCTTAAAGTATTTACTAACAATATATATTCTAAATGTAAAGTGTTATTTATAACGAGGAATGTATTTATATTTTGCGTTTCTCAGTTCAATTTTCATAGTTATTCATTGTAATTAAAAACATTGCAATTTTTAAAACTATTAATATTTGATTTACAATTTGAAAATTTCTTAGCTAGTGGAGGTTTTGAGAAATAATTTTCTGGTATATTTGAAATAATTGCGACAATTTAACTCATTACAAATTTAGTTGTCAAGATATGTCAATATTAGGTGCACAAAAATAATGAATATTGATGAAACAATAAAACAGCTATTCAGTTAAGGTAATTTTTCCAGTTATGTTTTCGAATTTTTTCTATAGTAAAAATTGATATTTAAGCTCTGCATTTAGTATTCTATCAAAAACTATAAATAAAATAATTTGTAAAGAAAAAAAAATATTTTTTTTCTTTGCGTTTATGATCCGAAGTTTTAAATTTCATTTGCTTCGAAAAATGTTTTATTGCTTGATACAATGTTTATTATTTAATAATATCGCACAATAGGTAGATCTATTATTTAAATGGATTCCTAATATAAATTTTTCACAATGCTTATTTAAAAATCTATACTTTTATTTTCATTAAATTTGTAATCAAATCCAAAATAACTAATTTCTGAATTCATTTTTATTCGGAAACACATGAAATTGGCAGGTGTTCTTATTCAGAATATATGTAATAGAATGGCATTTTCCATTTTTGACAAAAGATGTTTCAGAAAACACTATCAAAGTCGGTGTTTTGAACCGAATTTCCGACGTGCAGCGTCAGAAACGGAAAAAACGTGACCAAAATTGCTCTTAAGCATTTCATTTATCTAAAAATGGAAAACGCTATTCATTCCAAATCGCTTTAATAATCAAGCATGCAAGTGCCAAGCGTTTAAAAATTTGTTCATAAATGTGTCAGAAAGTTTCGTGATACTGAATGAGGGGAAATATGGCAAAGTATACACATTTAAAAACTTCAATACTTAAAAGCAAAATAGCATAGTTTTAATTATTGTCAATATATTTGGTGGTTACATAAAACAAATGGAAGTCGAAGTTATTTTTAAAAGTGGTTATTTGCACAATAGAATTTCATATTATTAAAATATTTAATTTTATTATAATTTTTCATGGATTCATCTATTATTTTTATATTAGTATGCGTTTTTTACATTTACAATTTTCTTGTTTAACGGCTACATTAGCCGGTTTCCCAATCAGATGCAAAGTTTTAATTTGAATACGAGTTGCATAAAAAAAATGATTGCCGATCCAATCCTTATCGTCGATCTTATCCGTATTTGGTGAAATCTTGTTATCCGAATCTATGCGAAATCATTTATCAGGTTCGGTCGGGTTGTGGGCCTACAGAATTTTTGTTGTTGTTGTTGTTGTTGGGTTAGGGTAAGATTACGGGTTAAATGTAAATATAGTTTCAGTCAACCATCATTCATGTTCAAGTAGACATTCAATCATGTTCAAGAAGTATATAACCGGATTCGTGCATGACTCTAGATCCGAGCCGACATCAGAAATTGTATCGTAACACAATTTCTGATAAAATCTGGTTACTTGGTCGTATGCAAGATTCTATTCTGAACAAGACTTACAGTAAAAACATAATACCCGACTCGGGTCAGATCGGGTTCACGAAAATCAGGTCACACGACAACTAATCTAAATCTATTCTGTAGCCAAACAAATCCAAAAAGATCGATCCGAAGTTTCTGGATTGTATTTGGGTAAAATCTGGTCACCCGACCCGGTGCAGTGTCGTCACAAACGTCACAAACTTGAACCATAAAAAAAATTTTATCCGAACAATCCGTATAGGAGTCGGGTAAAATCTGGTCACCCTATCCGATGCAGATTCGTCACATTTTTCACATTGAAGTCGCACGGTGACTTCACAAAGTAGTCACATTGTGAGGTCACAGAAAGCCTTGAAAACGGCCATAACGACCTCGCATTTACGTCACAGTGACTTCACATCGACGTCACGTGACGTCACGACGACTGTCACAAAGTCACAGTGTGACTTCACAGTGACGTCGCCGTGATGTCACTATGCCTTACGGGATAGTTACCTATTTTCTAGTACATTTGTTATCCTAAATTTCACGCAACTACCTATTACTGAGTTATCGCAAAATAACATAAGAAATCCGACCCCCATTTAACCCTCTTTAGTGGCTGAATTTCTAAAATCGCGGAAATACATGTTTAACTATTTTTTAGTATACATTTGTTATCCTGAATTTGTGATTTCAAGCTCATAACTAAAAATTCTGCTGAGATATGGCGAACATTTGAAATGGCCTAAATTTTTCGACCCCCATTTAGCCCCCCCCCCCTTAATGGGGGGGGGCCTAAAATCGATGAAATGCCCTAAAATCGATGAAATATGTGTTTAATTATTTTTATAGCAGATTTGTCATCCTGAATTTCACGTTCTTATCCAAAACTGTGAAAAGGTGAAATCATCGAAAATTATCGACCCCACATTTAACCCCCTTAGTAGTTGAATTTCTAAAATCGCCTAAAATACATGTTTAACTATTCTTTAGTAGAAATTCACGCTCCTAACTATAACTTCTACTGAGATATGACAAAATGGCGTAAAGATTCGACCCCGCTTAGTGGGAATCGTCAGAATTAGAATATTTTGAAGTTTAACATATTTTCAAAATCAATTCATCACTGTCACTATCTATTTCACAATTAATTTGACATTTAAGTGATCCGATATCAAAATTGAAACGATGAACCATTTTCAACTAATAGGACTTTCGCGAAAATAAGTATTAATGTGCAACATCAGTTCAGTAATATAACATGTCAAGCGTAAGAGACATTTTACATCGTGTCTGACTCCGAATTTAATTGCTTTAGCATAGCCGATATTAGGCTTACACATTTTTACCACATAGTGGAGCTGGAGACAGGTTGGAACTGACTTCATTTTTCCCACACAATTTGTTTTTTTTAAATAATAGGCATAATAAATTCCTGATAATGGAATCAGTGGTATTTTATGTGGAAATTTGTTTGGACCTGAATTTCATTGACTTTTGCACAGGTCGAACCTGGCCCGTGCGACACCGACGGACGCGTTCAAACATACTCGGTGTGCTGGCGATGTCTGCGATGGCGATCCGTGCTATTAGTGTATCCACAGGCGTCTCCTAAACAACCGATTTCAGGTGAAATTCAAAGGAGCGTGGACATGTCCAATCCACCTTCCGGGAAATGCCCCATACGCATGGAAAATTTGTTTCATCTTCTCGACCTAATTCTCGCATTTGTTTGGCCCTCAGAGTAAGCATATGAAGTCACGTGACTTTGGGCAAGAAGCATTCCGCTGAATAGCATAGGTTTCTATGGACGATATTAGACTTTTTCCTGTTTGCGATTCTAAAATATCCTGTTGTGCCTATGGCTGCAAGCAAAACAAGCTTTCTTACCTTCCACCCAGTGGCGCAGCCAGAATTCGGTTCTAGGGGGGGGGGGGGGGGGTTGAGTTTCTGATAAAGGTGGTCGCCGGTTATATGAATCACCGGTTAATGGAATCAGTCTTTTAAATGAATGAAATCATAATGCTTATCTCTGCAATTACGTTGGTTACGGTTCATTTAAACAGCGTTTACAATATTAGAGTGACAAACTATAAAATGCACCAATGAAATAACACAAAAATTGATTAGATTTATAAAGTGTTTAAAAATTATGAGGAGCAAACTTTAAGATGGAAGAGCACAGTACAGCAAATAATTTTTACATTCTGCATTCTAAAATTGCGATTTATGTGATACAATTGGTATGGAAACTTTGAATTTTGCATGATGATTACTTTTATGTAGTAAATGCTTCCTTAGAACATTTTTTTTTATTCAAAATTTAAAAGGATGAAATGACGGAAAACTTTCTAAACGCGTTCTAAATTATGATTTAGTTGAAACTGTTACGGTTGGTTTCAACAATTTTTTTTAATCTACATTAATTATTTAAATCACTTTCTCAACATTTATTTAAAAGCATTTTTTTTTTTTTTTTTCTGTTTCTAATAAAAATTTAAATAAATAAAAGTAATTGTAATAATAATAATAAAATCAGTTTTTATTTTTTTCTTCTTTTTTTTTCTTTTTGCAAAGTAAATTCAACGTTTATAGTCTAGCTTTGCTTCCTGTTTTCAAATACGAAAAGCAGACAGCAAGGGAGGGATGTTTTGTCAGTTAAAGACCGCACAGGTGGAAAATTTGGAGTCATCTAGTCTGACTTTGATATAAGAATGACCGACCGCCCTGTATAGGAATTACGTTATCTTATGAGTGTACTATATACGCAATTAGGCTTTGTAAGCTTACGACAGGCTTCAATGAGCTCTGCTATCAGGCGGATAGCTGGCGCCCAGGTCAACAGAGGCTCACAGGACCCCCTTCAGCACACGCCATGGGGGTGAAACATGGCTGCCTTCCCCCATGAAGCGGCTGGCAGGGTGGAACGACAGGCTGGTGCCTTCAAGGAGAGTCCATTTTCCCTTTTGTTTCCATTCCCGTACCCCTGGCGGAGTGGTTCGGTCCCGTTTTTCAAGCAGCGCGGGAGAATGAATGTTTACGACACTTGTTGCTTGGCCAAGAGACCTGTCGTTTGACTCGTAAAAAAAAAATTCGACTTATTACGGGGCTCGAAGACTGGCCTGTGGGCTGGATCGCGAAGTTGTTGAAGGCGGACAGGTTTCTGGAAGATTTTGTTTTGAGAGTGGGGCATTGATGGCCTACTTTAATTATCCTAAATCATGAGGTTATGATGAAAAGAGGCTATAAGGGCATTTTCGAAGTAAGGATCTGTATCTGATGGAGGGCGAATGAAAAGAAAATATGGTTGACCCATCATGTAGTAGCGGCGTTCCTAGAAAAAGTGTTGTCTTGTGTTGACTTCTTAAGCGGCGGTTGTTAATGATACCTTGACGAAAAATGAATTAATGATTAGACGAGCATCATTTCTGGAGATGGGGCATTATCAATCCTAGACTAAGAAGGCTGGCGAGACTAGCTGAGTAGACTTGCCCGCTTTACAAGGTATCGGTGATGTGACGACGTTTTGAATCGGGAATAAATCAAAATCTCCAAGTGATGTATGGAGTAACGGTGTTGACTCGTAGAGGCAGCTGAAAAGAATAGGTTGAAAAAAAAAAAAGGAGATTATGGCAGATCAACATATCTGCATTGAAGTGTGCCCACATTGACGGTAGTAAATATCAAAGTATATTGTAAGTAACCCATATTTCTTCTTTATTACATGTTGTCTACTGCTGTGATATTTATAAATACCTGGAGAAACAAAAAAATATAATTATTGGTATTTTAAGATGATTAACATGTAACCTTTTTGTTTATGATTGAACGACATTTGAATTGTTGGTTTGTTAATAGTTTAAGATTTATGATATTTAATTGAAAATTAATCAATAACTAAATTTTGAAAAGTTGATCCATCTTTAAATCATGGTATTGTGGTAATTTTAGGGACTTTGCTACGTAATGTAAAGTGTTGTAATAAGTAATTTCAGTATTTTTTTTTTTGATCAACTTTGTTATTATGTTATTATTATATTTTGTTTGAGAACTACCTTACTTTTATAATTTTTAATTATTCAAATAAAGAAAGTTTTTGTTTATTCTCAAATATGGTATGTTTTTCTTTATATATAATTTTTAAATAATTAATATTTCTATAATTACAACATACCTATAAGGAGGAATTAACCTCTCAGTAAGTGAGATTAAAAATATGAAAGCTATAATTTTGCTAAATTAATATTTTCTTTTTATTTCTTAAATTTTTAATTCATGGTAATAATTTATTTGAAAATTAATTGAGGTTTACGCAAGGTTATTAGATGTAATTATTGTTCCTATCTCAGAAATGGATATACTGATAATTGATGCTAAAGTAAAATTAAGTCTAATTTCATAATTGATTAATTTAATTTTTAATTATCCTTTCTTTGAAGTATTATTCAAGGCAAACAACAAAATGGTTGTTTTTTGACAAAGTAAAAAAAAAAAAAAAAAAAAAAAAAAAAAAAAAAAAAGTTTTCAGTTATTTTATAGCCACTATACGATCCTTGGTTAACCGATCTGATCTTGTTCACAATCTCCATAGTTGTTCTAAAATTTAGTACATCATCATATCCCTACTCTATTAACGGATTTAACTCTTTCTCCTTTTGGTCCTCATATTGGAGGAATTTCAGGTTGTCTGCATTTTTCCAAATTATATGATGATTACACTTTTGTTAATTTAATGTGTATGGAGATTTGAGCTTGATCGGGTTGGAGTGGAGTTGGGTGTTCTTTATGCAATTCAGTATGCTACTTGATTTAGAAATCTGTTGCCCCTTACTACATTTAACATTGTCTTAAAGTGATGAGTCCAAAATTATCATTGTTGTATTAACCTATTCGGATTCTTAAGTTTTGATATTTTGATTAGTTTAATATAATTTGCTCCCTTTTCCATGGCAACAGATTTCAGTGGAGCTAATCAGGGTATACTTATTTTTTTTTAAATATTTAATTGTCAAGTGAAGATTGAATAATAAATGTGCTTTTTAAATTTAAATAAATTATTCTAGAAAGAACCCCAAACCCACAACAAATGGAGCCGTAACAATTCGGTCTCTGGGTTATTGATTTTTTTTTTTTACTTGTATGTATTTATGTATCAAAGAGCAACTGGGTGTTTTTGCAATTAAAATTTTATTTATATGTTCAAGTGTAAAAAGAGGTCTAGGCTCTCTCTCTGTGCTAGTAGTTACAGTCCCCAGTCAAAATTATGTTTTGTGTACATAACTTTAGCTTAGTCACTAAAATCATAGCCCTGTACTTAAGTTTTATGTATTTATAAGGTTTTCCTTTCCCCTCTCTTTTTCTCATTTTTAAGTTGTCCCCCCCCCTTTTTTCATTTTTTTTGGTTTGTTTGTCATTTTCTAACTCTAACTATGGCTGATAAGCACTCGGAAGCAATTGCCACTATTCAGCGAAAAAATGCTTTAGTGGATAATTTGTCTAATATTCCCCCATTCAATGGAGAGGCCAGCTCAGTCTGCTTCTCAGATTTTTCTGAGAAATTTGAGAGTTTTTCAAAATTATTCGACTGGACTGAGGAGGAAAAGAAGTTTGTTTTACTTGCTAGACTTTCAGGAGCTGCTTCTAGGCGAATAAAAATTCACAAAGCAAAAACATCTGATGAGCTATTAAAAATCTTAAAAGAGAGTTATACTTCACAGACCACACCAGATGTTGCACTCAGTCACTTTCTAAATTTTAAACAGCCACCCAATATGAGTGTTCAGGAGTTTTATGACAAGGCATATGATATGTCATTAAGAGCCCTTGTAATTGAAGGTATCCAGGGTGAAGTAGTCGATAAAAGCCGAACGGCTCTACTACACTCCATGCTGTTGAGCAATCTTACACCAGAAGTGCGAAAGGGGGTAATGGCGAGAAATCCACAATCCCCAGAAGAAGTTCTCAAAATTGCACTTCTGGAAGAAAAAGCTTATAGAAGCATTAACCCTTTCTACAACCACCGCGAGGAACTTCTCAACCCTAATTTGACCCAAAACCTACCCTGTGCTGCTGTTTTTCAGCAAGATAGCTCACAAAAGAAGGAGATAGACCAACTAAAATCTCAAATTGATGTTTTAGCAGCTAAGATAGACAGTTTAGTTGATCTTAGGGCTAGGGATATGCAGGAAAATAACCAGGAAGTAAGACCCGTAACCTGCTATAGGTGCTCCGTACAAGGCCACTATGCCAGAGATTGTCCACTAAATTTTGTTGACTATAATTTTAGAAGGGGAGGTGGTCAAAATTTCAGGAGCCGTGGGCAAAATTATAGAAACAGAGGTGAAAATCCTAGAGGGAACCACAATCAGCGAGGCGGATATAGGGGAAGAAGAGGTGGTTATTACCAAAACAATAGGAGCACAGCTGCGAACAGAAATGAAGTGCAGGCGGTAAATAACACCCCAGTAGCTAACAGTGAAAGTGAGGCTTTAAACTATTAGTGGCCGGATCAGATGTGGTCAACTCGATCCCCCACAGGCCCCTGGACCCCCCAACTGTGTTTAGTATGTTTCAACCCCAATCGTATACATTACCAACTGCAAGAATTTACATAAATAAAGTTTGCCTAAATGCATTATGTGACACTGGTTCTGCAATTAATCTCCTGAGTGGTACGGATTGTAACTATTTAGAGAATTTTGAAACGGAGAATTGCAATATCCCCATTATGACTGTCACCGGTGAGAAAGTTCACCTAAATAAGAAAGTATTTTTAAAATTTGTTTTTGATAATGTTCAATGTCAAGCTGAATTCTATGTAGTGGAAGGTAAATTAGCAGAGGAATTTAATATGATTTTGGGAATGCCATTTTTGAAAGAGTACCGGGCAAGTATAAATTGTGATACAAATGCTGTCGCTCTTAAAGTGCCAGTTTCAGGCCAATGTAAACAAAGCGTAGAAACCCCAAGTAATACTTCAGGGTGTAATACTTGTCTTGCTACTAATTCTGTAAATATTTCTAACTCTGTATATAGTGTAAATTCTAATAATAATTGTATAAATAATGATTGTGTTAAAAATAATTCTGTAAATATAAAATGTGTCAACAAAGTAGGGGAGAATTCAAAAAGTAGTAATGGCAATAGCCCTCCTGAAAAGTGTGCATGTGAGAAAGTTCATGACTCAGTTAATATTGAAAATGGGAATCATAGTAATGAAAATATGGTAGTTCAGGACCCGCAAGTGAGTAATATGAGAAAAGATGTTGAGATAGTCATTCAAACTGAGTCAGATAAGGAAGTTGAAAGTGTTGCGCAGAACTTTTGCATGCAAACAACATCAGGCGGTAGCTCTGAGGTTAATAACACTGAAAATTTTTCAAGTATTCAAAGTGTCGACAACATTCTTTCAGCAGCGAGCCAGGTAACTCAGGGTAATTTAGCTGAAGAGACTACTGAAATTTGTAATATTGATGAAAGTGAAGATTTGGTAAGTATAGAGGATAAGGTACCTGAAGTCGAGGAGGAGAGCAATGAAGATAGCAGTAGTGATAAAACCAATAAAAATAAAAATATAAGTTTCGCTGTGTTATGTAGCAAAATTTCAATTCCCCCGCAGTCAAAAATGTTAGCTCAGGTTAAAAGCTATAAGGAAAATTTTATTAAGGAGAATGATATTGTTATGTTAGAACCTTTGGCGAAAAATTTAAATCAAGGTCTCCTTACCTCCAGAGCCATTTGCACTGAAGAACATGGCCTATATATCTCATTTGCAAATTTTTCAGACAATAGTATTCATTTAAATAAAGGAACCTTTGTTGCCAAAATTCAAAAATGTGTAGACCAGTCAAATATACCCGTAACTGATAATAAATTAACCTATAATATAAATTTGGCCCCTCCAATTGGTGACTTTGATCACGCTGATCTCACTTGGAGCTCTGAAATTAATTTAGATCATTTAGAACCCCCATTAAAACTTAAAATGCAAAATTTTCTAGACAAAAACAAAGATGTATTTGCAGCATCGGTCTTAGATTTACCCGGCTGTGATACAATCCCGCATGAAATTAACTTAACTTCAAATAAACCAGTTAAAGGCAAAGCTTATAGAGTCCCCTACAAATTACGTCAAGAAATGGAAGACCAACTTAATACTTTGTTACAGGCGGACATAATTTCCCCTTCCATGTCTGAATTTGCTTCTCCGGTTATTCTGGTTCGGAAATCAGACGGTTCCTATCGACTTGCTGTTGACTACAGAAGATTAAATAAAAATCTTGTTAAAGATGCTTACCCAATACCTAACATTACCGACTCTGTTGATGCTTTAAGTGGGGCTAAATTTTTTTCAACGCTAGATTTAACTAGTGGGTTTTTTCAACAGGTTATTCGCCCAGAGGATAGGCATAAAACTGCTATAATCACCCACAAAGGACTTTTTGAGTGGACCCGTAACTGTTTTGGGCTCTCAAATTCAGGTAACAGTTTCCAAAGACTTATGAATGCTATTTTCGGTGATTTAGGCAATCTTGGAATTCTTGTTTATATCGACGACATTGTAATTGCCTCCAGTGATGTTAATTCTCATTTTGAGAAGCTTAGCATGGTCTTTGAAAGGTTAAGACTGCATAAACTTAAACTTAAGCCCAGTAAATGCACTTTCCTTTCGAATAAAATACAATATCTAGGTTTTGAGATTTGTAGTGGCCAAGTATCACCTATCAATAAAAATATTGCCGTAATAGAAAATTTTAAACCTCCAACTACCCGAAAAGCTGTTAGGTCATTTATTGGAACTCTATCTTTCTATAGGAGATTTATACCAGATTTTACTAAGAGAGCTAAAAATCTAATCAACTTAACGAAAGAGACAGGAAAATTTTCGTGGAATGAAGATGCACAGAAAGAATTTGAAGACCTTAAAATGGCTCTTATTTCAAAACCATGTCTTGCACTCCCTGATTTTGAGAAAGAATTCCATTTATATACTGATGCCAGTGGCGAAGCATTAGGGGCAGTGTTATCACAATTAGATGAAAATAACATGCTCCATCCTGTTGCCTTTGCCAGCAGAAAATTGAAAGATGCTGAGACCCGCTACTCCACCACTGAAAGGGAATTACTAGCTTTAGTTTGGGCTACTGCCCACTTTAAATGTTACATTGCTAATACCCATTTTTTCATCTATACAGACCATGCACCTCTAACATTTATGTTAAAAATTCACGACCCTACATCTCGCATGGCTAAATGGATCTGCACTCTCTCAGACTTTAATTTTACAATCAAGTTTGTTAAAGGTAAGTGTAACAGTGTCGCAGACTTCCTTTCGAGGTATGTCAACAATGATAACTCCAATGATGCTGTTAATTGTAATTTTTGTATACAAGTCGAAAAGGAAGTTACTTTTATGCCTCATTCCAATCTACTTGAAAAAATTGGTGAATTACAAAAATCAGACAAGAAATGCTGCGAGATTGCAAGAAAACTAGACCAAGGTGTAGAAATTGCTCCTAAATACATGAAATTTTTTTTTAGAGATGACATTTTAGTTTGTGAGGATACAAGGGAGTCAGCTATTTTGAATAAATCTGTAAAGTTAGTCGTGCCAAAAGAATTGGTTACTCAAGTTTTTGCACTAACACATGAGTCCCTAGCGGCTTGTCATCAAGCCTTTCAAAAGACCATTGATCGCATTCGTGAGCACTTCTATTGGCCAGGAATGTCGTCAGATGTCAAGCATCTAGTGGAGTCATGTATTAGTTGCCAGCAGAAGAGAGCTTATAGAGCGAACCAGCTCGCCCCTCTGCAACGTATGCCGACCCCCCAGTTTCCCATGAACAAGGTTCATTTGGATCTCATAGGACCCTTACCACAAACTTTTTCGGGAAATAAGTATATTGTCGCATATATAGATTCATTTACTAAGTGGCCAGAAGCATATGCGGTTAGTTCAACCACTTCAGATGTCATTGCGGACACTTTAGCTGATTTCATATCACGCTACGGTGCGCCCTGTTTTATTACGACGGACAATGCGAAGAATCTAATTTCAGATGCGATAGAGCACGTATATAAAATGTTTGGTATTAATCATATTAAGACCTCATCTTATCACCCGGCTGGCAACTCGCAAGTGGAGAGACAGAATCGTACTCTTAAAAATGCACTTTGTCACATAGTCAACCAAAATCAATCTGACTGGGACACTAAACTAAAATTTGCGCTACTAGCTATGCGTTCAGCTGTCCACTCATCAACTAAACTTAGCCCAGCTGCAGTTATGTATGGCAGAAATATGAATCTACCATATAATCTCTTTTCTCAACCACCTTCTTTTAATTATAATGATGCACCCTCTTTTTGTGAACTCTTAATCCCAGCTCTTCAAAAAGTATACACTGAAGTACATAGTAATTTAATTAAAGTTTCGGAGCAGCAGGAAAAATACCGTGAAAAGACAGCTGTTGATAAAAATTTTAAAATAGGAGATCTTGTGTGGTTATTTACACCCACAGTCGCCCCTGGTAATACAAAAAAATTAAGCAAGCAAAATAATGGTCCTTTTACTATAATTGAGAAGCTAAATGAAGTTAATTTTAAAATAGCGCTAGTTGCTAATCCCAAAAATTGTCAGGTTGTCCATGTTGACAGGTTGTCTTCCTTCAAAGACAGACTCCCCATCTGGTCCAGTGAACCAAAACAAACAATTGGCCTGGGATCGACTGAAAACGTGACCATCGATTCACCACACCAACCGCGCGATTCTCCTCCTGTACGCAGATGCAAGCGTAACCGATTCATTCCCTGGGCACCATATGATAGTAACCGCGCACCAGCAGTAGTGAACGTCAACAATAGCGAAACTCCGGTAGCGCCAGAAGTGGAGGAAACAGACAGCGACGCGACTGAAATCATAAATCCCTCTCCCCCACCTCCCATTTCTCCGGAGGTTGCAGCGGCAGAGAATAACGAGATGCGCGTAGGTAAAAATTCAGCCACGGCAGAAAGCAGTTCAGCTGCTGCGCACAGCGATTCGCGCAGGTCTCGTTCATCGATTCGTCCAGCTGCTAAATCGAATAGAAGTAGTCGTTCAATATCGATTTCTAGAACCGACTATTCGCTACGGGATAGAAGAGACCGTCCGAGTTATAAATACTAACTTTTTTTTTTTCGTTATTCAGGCATTTTTATCAATTTTACCTTGTTTATTTGTATTTATTTATAGTTTAGTTAATGTGTATGTATATTTAATTATTTTCTTGGGCATTTTAAAACGGAACTTAGTTTTTCTAGCGTATTAAAGGTTTGTTTTGGTTGTGTTTTGATACTTTCATGTAGGCATTTTTAACCCTTTTTATGCTTATACTTAAGGTTTTTGTCTGTTTTATGGTAGATTATGTGGTATATACCCGTCCACACCCAGTTTTCGTAGATTTTGGGTGTATTTTTGCAAAAAAAAAAAAAAAAAACGAATGTAATTTTTGTTACTTTAAATTTTTTTTAGGAGGGTATGTTTGGTTACCCTTTTGCCAAAATTGTTCTGCGTTTTCCTTTTTTAAATGCATCTGTGTTTTGTATATAATCTTTTAAGTGTGGGTTTACTTTAATTAATGCACTTTAATCAGATGGATTTATTATTTACTATGCAATTTGTGGGTTTATTTGAACTTTTAACTTTAAGGAGTGTGGACCCTTTTTCTTTTTCTTGTACATACTGTCTCATGTACATGCCTATATGTTGTTGTGTGTGGCTAAAAGTGCTAAAATTAACTATTTTCTTTATTCTACTTCCTATTTTTGTGGAATGTGTGTTTTCCTTCCTGGTGACATACGTCACCACCCTTCTTTTTAAGTTTTGGTGGAATGTTTTCCCTGTAGTGCCCAAGGGGCCCGAAACTGCTTGTGCTATAAGTAGCACAGAGGCAGAGATACTCTTTCCCATGCACATTACTTGTAAGTGCATTTGTAAAATCTACACAGTGAACCGAATCATTGGACTTTTCTCAAAAACAACATGGCTTCTTGTAGAAAAATGTTATAAATGTGTGCGTAACTCCCTACCATGGTCTGTGATACCATAATATGTGTCTTACAGATGTATATGTATATATTTTTTTTGTGTGTCACCAGTTGCTCTTGTGTATTTTTGTATAATAGAATTAATATGTGTTTTACAAATTTCATTGACATTTACAGTGTTGTAACTATGATATTACTAGTACTTATTTACATTAATAGATAGTGTTGTAACATACTGTGATGCCAATTATTGAAGTTATGTATATAAGCAGTATAATGACAATTAATCAGTGGGCACTTCTCTTCTTTTTCGGCTAATTTTTTTTTCAAAATTCAATTTATGTATTATTTACAGTTCTGTTACCAGAAATTTCAGGTAGGATGCAGTTATGCGTAGGAATGACAGTAGTAGGGAAGTGAGGTTTCACAGTCAGGTGGAACATGTGTTCTTCTACAGGTGCAGAAAATACCTTGGTCCTTTTAGTGGTAAAATCAGCCTTGTGGTCCCTCCTCTGGTAGTACTCTTTTATGGTCATGTTTCAGGTAATATTTTAGGTAATGGTTTCTACGGATGTGCGAGCTCTGGTGGTATATATCCGGAATATATTGTCAGGGTGGTATTTCAGCGGTGAACTCTCTGGATCCCGTCCCGGATCGATGTATGATTTGTGTTTGTGGGTCAGTTTTTTCAGTGTTGAGGTCCCAGCATGCCATGTGGTACCCAGTTACCTTTCAAAAAAATAATTTGTTTTCTCAAAAAATTTTTTTTTTAATTAGCCGGGGGGAGCAATCTTGTTACGGTTGGTTTCAACAATTTTTTTTAATCTACATTAATTATTTAAATCACTTTCTCAACATTTATTTAAAAGCATTTTTTTTTTTTTTTTCTGTTTCTAATAAAAATTTAAATAAATAAAAGTAATTGTAATAATAATAATAAAATCAGTTTTTATTTTTTTCTTCTTTTTTTTTCTTTTTGCAAAGTAAATTCAACGTTTATAGTCTAGCTTTGCTTCCTGTTTTCAAATACGAAAAGCAGACAGCAAGGGAGGGATGTTTTGTCAGTTAAAGACCGCACAGGTGGAAAATTTGGAGTCATCTAGTCTGACTTTGATATAAGAATGACCGACCGCCCTGTATAGGAATTACGTTATCTTATGAGTGTACTATATACGCAATTAGGCTTTGTAAGCTTACGACAGGCTTCAATGAGCTCTGCTATCAGGCGGATAGCTGGCGCCCAGGTCAACAGAGGCTCACAGGACCCCCTTCAGCACACGCCATGGGGGTGAAACATGGCTGCCTTCCCCCATGAAGCGGCTGGCAGGGTGGAACGACAGGCTGGTGCCTTCAAGGAGAGTCCATTTTCCCTTTTGTTTCCATTCCCGTACCCCTGGCGGAGTGGTTCGGTCCCGTTTTTCAAGCAGCGCGGGAGAATGAATGTTTACGACACTTGTTGCTTGGCCAAGAGACCTGTCGTTTGACTCGTAAAAAAAAAATTCGACTTATTACGGGGCTCGAAGACTGGCCTGTGGGCTGGATCGCGAAGTTGTTGAAGGCGGACAGGTTTCTGGAAGATTTTGTTTTGAGAGTGGGGCATTGATGGCCTACTTTAATTATCCTAAATCATGAGGTTATGATGAAAAGAGGCTATAAGGGCATTTTCGAAGTAAGGATCTGTATCTGATGGAGGGCGAATGAAAAGAAAATATGGTTGACCCATCATGTAGTAGCGGCGTTCCTAGAAAAAGTGTTGTCTTGTGTTGACTTCTTAAGCGGCGGTTGTTAATGATACCTTGACGAAAAATGAATTAATGATTAGACGAGCATCATTTCTGGAGATGGGGCATTATCAATCCTAGACTAAGAAGGCTGGCGAGACTAGCTGAGTAGACTTGCCCGCTTTACAAGGTATCGGTGATGTGACGACGTTTTGAATCGGGAATAAATCAAAATCTCCAAGTGATGTATGGAGTAACGGTGTTGACTCGTAGAGGCAGCTGAAAAGAATAGGTTGAAAAAAAAAAAAGGAGATTATGGCAGATCAACATATCTGCATTGAAGTGTGCCCACATTGACGGTAGTAAATATCAAAGTATATTGTAAGTAACCCATATTTCTTCTTTATTACATGTTGTCTACTGCTGTGATATTTATAAATACCTGGAGAAACAAAAAAATATAATTATTGGTATTTTAAGATGATTAACATGTAACCTTTTTGTTTATGATTGAACGACATTTGAATTGTTGGTTTGTTAATAGTTTAAGATTTATGATATTTAATTGAAAATTAATCAATAACTAAATTTTGAAAAGTTGATCCATCTTTAAATCATGGTATTGTGGTAATTTTAGGGACTTTGCTACTTAATGTAAAGTGTTGTAATAAGTAATTTCAGTATTTTTTTTTTTGATCAACTTTGTTATTATGTTATTATTATATTTTGTTTGAGAACTACCTTACTTTTATAATTTTTAATTATTCAAATAAAGAAAGTTTTTGTTTATTCTCAAATATGGTATGTTTTTCTTTATATATAATTTTTAAATAATTAATATTTCTATAATTACAACATACCTATAAGGAGGAATTAACCTCTCAGTAAGTGAGATTAAAAATATGAAAGCTATAATTTTGCTAAATTAATATTTTCTTTTTATTTCTTAAATTTTTAATTCATGGTAATAATTTATTTGAAAATTAATTGAGGTTTACGCAAGGTTATTAGATGTAATTATTGTTCCTATCTCAGAAATGGATATACTGATAATTGATGCTAAAGTAAAATTAAGTCTAATTTCATAATTGATTAATTTAATTTTTAATTATCCTTTCTTTGAAGTATTATTCAAGGCAAACAACAAAATGGTTGTTTTTTGACAAAGTAAAAAAAAAAAAAAAAAAAAAAAAAAAAAAAAAAAAAAAAGTTTTCAGTTATTTTATAGCCACTATACGATCCTTGGTTAACCGATCTGATCTTGTTCACAATCTCCATAGTTGTTCTAAAATTTAGTACATCATCATATCCCTACTCTATTAACGGATTTAACTCTTTCTCCTTTTGGTCCTCATATTGGAGGAATTTCAGGTTGTCTGCATTTTTCCAAATTATATGATGATTACACTTTTGTTAATTTAATGTGTATGGAGATTTGAGCTTGATCGGGTTGGAGTGGAGTTGGGTGTTCTTTATGCAATTCAGTATGCTACTTGATTTAGAAATCTGTTGCCCCTTACTACATTTAACATTGTCTTAAAGTGATGAGTCCAAAATTATCATTGTTGTATTAACCTATTCGGATTCTTAAGTTTTGATATTTTGATTAGTTTAATATAATTTGCTCCCTTTTCCATGGCAACAGATTTCAGTGGAGCTAATCAGGGTATACTTATTTTTTTTTAAATATTTAATTGTCAAGTGAAGATTGAATAATAAATGTGCTTTTTAAATTTAAATAAATTATTCTAGAAAGAACCCCAAACCCACAACAGTGTTAGAAACTTGAAATTTAGTATAGAGATTACTTTTAAGATGCAAATTCTCGGCATAAAGAGTTTGAATAGTTTCACAAATGAAGTATAGTCTTTAAATTTGTGTACATACCCCCTACGAAACAAATGATTCGAAAGAAACACTGATTGCAAAAATCTGTTCACAATCGAAAAATAGCTTTTTATAACTTTAAAGTACTTTTTATTAATTCTTACTTTTGCAAAGATTTTTTCCTGGGTTCGCACATAGCTTGGTCTTAGTAACTGAGAGAAAAAATCGCAAAAAAGAGCCGTTTGAAACTGAGAGAGACTTACAAAGTTTATGTTTTATTTTTTCCCTGAAATTCGATGGCCTGTTATTGTTTCGAACATGGAACAAAGACAGAAATGCAATTAAGAAATGGCCTACTGTATACTATATAACTCAAAGCGTACGTGTGGCAGTGGTGACGAAACTTGGCTAAACTATTATGATGTGCCGACTAAGTCTCAAAACAAAGTTTGGGTCTTTGATGATGAGGACACACCGGTAGCTGTCAGAAAATCCCGATTTGTCAAAAAAAAAATTATAGCTGTATTACTATTTTTCAAATCGAGTGGAATTGTTGAGCGTATCGTTTTGGACACACAGAAGACAGTTACAGCTAAGTGGTACACTGAACAGTGCCTCCCTAATGTCATGGAATCTTTCAAGAACCTGCGACCAAAGTCACGAATGAACACCTGGTTCCTCCATCATGACAAAGCTCCAGCTCACCGGGCCAAAGCCTGCACTGAATATTTGGCCACTACAGGACTGAAACTTCTTGAACACCCTCCTTACAGTCCAGATCTTGCCCTCTGTGACTTCGCACTGTTCCCGCATGTGAAAATGAAGCTGAAAGGGATTCGGTTTTCCAGTGATGAGACACTTTTGAGGGCGTGGGACAACGAGTGTGCCTTACTTCCTAGTGAAACTTGGCAGAACTCGTTTCGGAGGATGGAGAACTGTATCGCTTGTATCGGAAATTACTTTGAAAAAGTTTGATAAATAAATCCATATTGCAAAACTTTCCTATAACCCTTTGTATATGACCCCTCTTTTACTATAAAACGTCTTGAGGTGGGCAAAATACACCGAAAAATCATTTTCGATACAAAACACAAAATACATTGGTTTTAGGGTCTAAAATACAAAATACAAAATTCTTTTCAAAATTTCAAATGTCAAAATACAAAATACATGTATTTTTTAAATACATTCAAAATACAAAATACATTAATTATAATTTTAATTATCTTGCACTACGCAAAAATGTTTTAATGCAATGTCATGTTATAAATTTTTACCTACTGTATATAAACATGTTCGTAACCAAAAAAAGAGGACTGCACGGGCTGAAATTTCCAGACCCGAACCCGTAGAAAAAAATTTGGGACCCGACCCGGTAGAAAAATTAAAAGTTCGGCCCAAGGCCCGGCCGTGTCCGTACAAAAAAATCTTTGGCCCGACCCGGTATAAAAGCTAAAAGTTCGGTCCGAGTCTGGACCAGCTCATACAAAAAATTTATTGGCCCGGTTTAAATGCTAAAATTTCGGTTCGAGCCTAGCCCTACAAAAACTTAATTGGCACGAGTGAATTTCTACAAAAGATAAATTTTTAAGCCAATGTGGTTAAAAATTCTCTTGGATGAGGTATTCTGACAATTTTTTTTTTATTTTAGCTATTTTTCATGTTTATATTCTTCATCTTTTAAAAAGCGCCCAGAGCTGCGAAGTAGAGGCACACTCGTTCCAAAATGCTGCCCTCCCTAAGATTTATTTCTGCCTGTGCCCATGCAAACTATGTTTATTTTTTTTATGATTCTCTATTTGTACGCAAATGTCTGAGTTATTATTAATGTCATTAAACCATATTCCATGGCTTAGAGACTTATAAATCTGAAAAATTCGATACAGAAAAATCTTCTAAGACGAAATCACGTAAGAGCTAAAATAAAAGAAAACTGCCCAGTTAAACTGACGGCATTGAGCTCACAGGCTATTCACACTAACTGTAAATTATATTCTTATTTCAAAGAATTTGAAATAAGCCCTCGAAAAATGAAGAAATCGGCAATATATTAAGGGGGGGACCATCCCCCCGTTTCTCCTTCTTATACTTAACCAATAAACCCCCAAAACTAATCAGGGAAGCGCCTTATCACAATGAACATATATATAAAATTTGAAGAAAATCAGATAATTCTGCTTGGAAAACCCATTTATCTATATTAAGGGGGTTAGTCCCCCCGCTCCCCCCTTTATACTTAACCAGTGAACATAGGCGTAGCGTGACCGAAAATTTTGGGGGGGGCACAAGTGTTTATTAAACACACACGCGCGCACGCACACATTCATATATATATATATATATACAGTAGTATCTTGGTTAAAACCGGATTCGCCGAAATAAATTTTTCCCAATGAGTAAAAGGTGTGTTTCGATCTTCTAGCCCCCTAAACCTAAATGTTTATTTTTCTTAAACATTCGTCGAACAGTAATTTTTGAATTTTTTGCGAAATGTTTATGTGATTTTTAGCGTTTTGAGACAATTTCTTAAAATTTGTGTTAGGAATTAAGTTTCAATCTTTTAACACAATATAGTAAAATTTGTCCTCTGACTTTTTTTAATTTTTCGCGAAATTTTCATGTGATTTTTAGCGTTTTTTATCTTTCAGAGGCAATTTTTTAAACATTCGTAAGAGAAATCTGGTTTTATTTTTTCAGCCGATGTAGTACGTTTTCTACTCGGCGATTTTTTAATTTTTTTTTTTAATTTACTATGTGATTTTTCGCGTTTTGCGGCGATATTTTTGACATCCGTAAACGGAATCCAACTTCAATCTTTTAGTCCAATATAGCAAATTTTGTGATCTGCGATTTTTAGCTTTTTCACGAATTTTTTATGCAATTGTAAGCGTTTCGCGGCGATTTTCTTAAACATTCGTAAAATGCATCTGGTTTCAATTTTTCTGCCCGATATATTAAATTCTGTCCTTAGTGATTTCTAAATTTTTCTTAAAATTTTTATGGGATTTTAATGTTTTTCCACGTTTTGTGGCAATTTTTTAACATTTGTGATGCGAATCTGATTTCAACCTTTTAACCCATTATTGTAAAATTTTTCATCTGTGATTTTTAAGTTTTCATGAATTTTTATGAGATATTTTGCTGTTTTTTCGCGTTCTACTGCGATTTTTAAACATTTGTAAAAGGAGTCCAGTTTTAATCTTTCAGCCCATTGTACTAAATTTTGAACTCTGCGATTACATTTTGTACTCACTGATTTTAATCGCGAATTTTTCATGCGACATTATGCGCGTTTTTTTCCGCGTTTTGTGGAAGTTCTTAACATCTGTAACAGGAATCCAATTACAACCTTTTAGCCCAATATAGTAAATGTTGGCTTCTTTTCAATAATGTTTATTCGGAACTCGTTATAGCGAATTTGTTATGCGGGGTTTTTACGTTTTTTCGCGCTTTGCGACGATTTTTTTTACATTCGTAAAATGAATCCAGCTACAATCTTTTAACCCAATATAATAAATTTGGTTCTCCGCGATTTTTAAGTTTTTCGTGATTTTAAAGTTTTTACGCATTTTGAAGCGATTTTTCTAACATTCGTAAAATAATTCCGGTTTATGCTTTAAATACAATACTGTTAATTTTATCCTCTGCGATGTTTTAATTTTTCGTGATTTTTTTTATGGGATTTTTTTTTCACGTTTCGTGGAGATATTTTCACATTCGTAAAAAGAGTCCGGTTTTAAACTTTTAGCCCAATAGAGTAATTTTTTCCCCTTTTCAATAAAGTTTATTCGGAATCCGTACGATGATTTAATTTTTCATGTGATTTTTTGACATTCGTAAAAGGAGTCCAGCTACAATTTAACCTAATCTAATAAATTTTGTTCTCTGAGATTTTTAAGTTTTTCGCGATTAATTTTTGCAAATTTTACGTTTTTAAGCGTTTTGCGACGATTTTTCTACATTCGTAAAGGAAATCTGGTTTCAATCTTTGAACACAATATAGAAAACTTTGTCTTCTGGGATTTTTTAATTTTTCGTGCAATTTTCTTTATGGGATTTTTTTTTCACGTTCTGTGGAGATATTTTCGCATTCATAAAAAGAATCCATTTTCAATCTTTTAGCCTAATACAGTAATTTTTTTTCTCTTTTCAATAAAGTTTATTCATAATCCGTACAATGATTTTAATTTTTCATGCGATTTAAACTTTTTTGTGTATGTGTGTGTGTGTGTTTCGCAGCAATTTTTTAACATTTGTTACAGGAGTCGGGTTTCAATCATTTAGCCCAATATAGTAAATTTTGTCCTCTGCAATAAGAAAAGAAAAAAAAAGAAGAAGATTTTTAGCGTTTTATTGCATTTTGCGCCGGGAGGGATCGTTAAAGGAATCCGGTTTCAATATTTCAGCCTAAATACAATAAATTTTGTCCTCTGAGATTTTTTAATTTTTTGCGATTTAAATCGCATAAAAAATTGTACGCGATTTTCCGCGTTTTTTTGCAGTTAGCGGCAATTTTTAAACACTTGTAAAATGAATTCGTCTGCAAGCTTGTAGACCAAAATAGTATATTTTGTCCTCTGCGAGTTTTGAATTGCTAATGAATTTTTTAGCGTTTTTTCGCTTTTTGCATCAGATTTTTGACATTTTTTTCCCCGAAACGAAACTAACTAACTCTCTGTTAAATTTTGCTTTCCTGCGATTAAATTAAAGTTGGAGAATACAAAATCGTCGTAACGTGAACTACGATGGTCAAGATATTATACTAATTTGGGTCGAAATAAAAAAATTAAAAAAAAATCAAGGTTAGTTTGATTCGAGACCAGATCAGGCGTAGCCTGCACGGATGTACGCTATTGACAGCAGTTGGACCCAACTACCAGGTTCATTTAATTCAAGGTTCACTTGGGAAAAAAAACGACCACGTAAATGAGGAAAGTTCCGCTAGATCATTTTATTGAAATTAATATTTTTGTAAAAAATTTAATAAGCAGCACCACAACAACTGTATCTGGCGCCTGGTGGGGGGGGGGGGGGGGGGGGCACCGCCCGCAGTACGACCCTGATAATAAATAAAAGACATTTATCAAACTTTTAAGACATTTTAAATAAGTTTAAACGGCACTTTTAAGAAGTAACTAATCATTTAAGGTATGTGCGCCTGCAAAATTGTATGGAAAATGGCACCTTCAATAGCAACGGTTTTGCTTAACAACGGTATTTCTGGTACGGATTACCTTCGTTTACCAAGGTTACCATTGTTTACCAGCTGTATATTAACTTTAAAACAGCTCATTCAAGAAGGCTTACATTTTGAAAAAAATCATAACCATTGCATCTCAAAAATGCGAAGGTATGGTAAAAGATTAAGTGCTGTCAATAAAAAAAAATAATAAGTAAGAAAGAGGAACATATTTAATAACTAAATGAAGAAAATATTAATTATTTTTTATAATCTTAGTGATGTGTGGTTGCATTCCATTGGTAAATAACTCCAGCGACACAGCTTGGAAAAGCAGGATATTTATGACTTTGACTTGATTAAATTATAATTAAAGTTACAATAAATGAAATGAAATATATATTGCGGGGAAACAGAACTCCCGCTCTGATAAACACAACTACATTTTCCAAAGTCTACAGAGGGAATGAGAAGGGGGGGGGGGGTGAGTACATGTAGATACCAACCGCAGACAGCGGAAAAAACAGCTGACACATTGAAATTGTCCGCAGCTGCAAGAGAGTGGTAGTTCAAACTTTCGTTTCATGAATGTTTGTGTAAGGGTTTGTACTGCGCGACACAATTTTTGCTACCAAATTCATTACTTCACAGAAAAAGAGCTTAGCTATCTATACTGATCTGACATCTGATTAAGTAAAAAAAAAATGAAGAAATATAAAATGAAAATCAAAGTAGTTATTTCATTTCCATTTTGGGTCAATACAAGGCAAGTCTTAATTGACTGTAATCATATTTTAGAAATTGATGTTCAGAAAGTTGGGGGGGCACGTGCTCCCCCGAGGCTACGCCTATGCCAGTGAACCCCCAAAACTAATCAGGGAAGTGCCTTATCACAATGAACATATATATAAAATTTGAAGAAAATCAGATAATTCTGCTTGGAAAACCCATTTATCTATATTAAGGGGGTTAGTCCCCCCTTTATACTTAACCAGTGAACCCCCAAAACTAATCAGGGAAGTGCCTTACCACAATGAGCCTATATACAAAATTTGAAGTAAATCGGATAATTCTGCATGAAAAACCCATTTATCAAAATTAAGGGGGGGGGGTTAGCCCCCGTTTCCCTCCTTTTCACTTCACCAATGAACCCCCAAAACTAATCAGAGAAGCCCCTTACCACAATGAGCCCATATACAAAATTTGAAGAAAATCTGATAACTCTGCATGAAAAATTCATTTATCTAAATTAAGGGGGAGGATTAGCCCCCCCCCGTTAGCCCCTCATACTTAAATTATGAACTCCCAAAACTAATCAGAAAATAACCTTATCACAATGAACCTATATGCAAAATTTGAAGAAAATTGGATAATTCTGCATGAAAAAACCATTTATCTAAATTAAGGGGGTTAGCCCCCCGTCCCCCCCCCTTTATTGTTAACCAATCAATCACCAAAACTAATCAGGGAAGCGCCTTATCACAAGGAACCTATAAACAAAATTGGAAGCAAAACGGTTATTTCTGTCAAGAGTTATCGCGTTACGTACATACATACAGAACGGGCGGGTACATTAGCTCTCAGGCTTTGATAGCCTGTGAGCTAAAAATCAATTATAGACAAGTTCCCATCTTAGCTGTTACATCACTTGTTCTAAATGCATTATATTCTTTTCACACGTATTATTATATTCATTTTGTATGAATTAACACACTTTTCCGTTTAAGACAGTATTCCATCATAGACAGGTTTCTTTTCACATGTTTTCGTGCACTTTAATTTTATTGCACAGAAATATACGAGTATGTGCTATTCTTCAAAAAATATAAATTTAAATTTTTAATTGTAGAATAATAACGATTTGAAAATATATGCATTTTTTGCGAAGAATGTTAAACCAGATCAAATTCTACTGATATCTGCACGCGCCAGGCCAGGCCAGTGACTTTTTACGATCTGGGTCGAGACCGGGCCTGAAAATTTCTTCCGTTTAGACCTCTAGGAAGAATGTCCCGGTCCGGCTGGGTCCGGAAAAAATTAATCTGCCCCTGCCCGGCCTGAGTCTGCAGGAAAAAATAAAGCCCACACCCGGTCCGGTCATACTAACTGTCATCAAAAAATATTTTGAATTCGAGTATACTTATGTCTATCGCGTAGCGTGATGTATCACAAATAATTAATTTCCGTTCATTAGGAGTTCTTGGGTATGTATTATCAATCTTTTCACGCGTCTATGCAACAACTAACTGCATTACACTGCTAACTTACTTTAAAAATGCAATACTCAGGAAAAGTCTGAACGATCCTACTAGTTTATCACACGACAATTTATTTTTTTTTTCGCATAGCAACATTAAGAATTAAAATGCATTAGCAAAACCATTCAGCAAAAATGTTTCAGCCAAAGATAAAAATCCTTATTATGCCAAATTAAAAAAAAAAAAAATGTTCATATTAACTTCTAGAAACGAATTCAAAGACTATACAAAACAGACAAGCATGTATTTCCTGTTGTGAATCAGTAATTTGCGGTTAAAACACAAGTAGTGGTTTG
Source organism: Maratus michaelseni (assembly GCA_963931845.1). Classification (NCBI taxonomy): domain Eukaryota; kingdom Metazoa; phylum Arthropoda; class Arachnida; order Araneae; family Salticidae; genus Maratus; species Maratus michaelseni. The sequence continues at coordinate 4,274,492 of OZ007586.1, read as the reverse complement.
AACTTTATACCAGCTTCAAGTCTGGTACGAAGTTTGAATAATCGAGAAATGTATTTTGAGTATTTTCAAAATACAAAATACATGGAAAAATAATTTCAAAATACATTACCAAAATACTTTAATTTTATCTGTTTAAAATACAAAATACAAATGTATTTTGAAAATGTATTTCAAATACATGTATTTTCGATACTGCCCAGCTCCGGTCTTGACAAAGTGACGCAGTCCAAATAACCAGTTTTGACTTTGACTTAACCGATGCTTGTAATATGCTCCTTCACAGTTTTAAGTAGAATTTTCGCCGTTTAATTGAATCACATTGTTGAATAGAATTTGATTTAACAAAGCGGCGGAAAGACCAAAAAATTTAATTTTAACTTTAGTTTTGATTCACGTAAACGGCAATTATAGTAATTTTTTTTAGCTCTGGGGGGGGGGGGGGGTTAACCCCCAACCCCCCCCCCCCCCTTGGCTGCGCCACTGCTTCCACCGTTTTTTAATTACCTCTTTTGTATATTTCCAACTATGATACTGTTTATTCACGTTCAAATGTTGAAATATGTTACTTTTAATATCACAAATGTATGTACTATCATCTGCTGTTATCAACTTCATATTAAAAGTGTAATTAATTGGAAAAAATTGATTTGAAAAAGCATTTTAAGAACATCTCGTACAACGGTGCTTGGCGATACAATTTTTCACCAAAAGAAACTTGAGTAGAGAAGAAATGGGGCTCCGGCCCCAGGAGGAGGTGTGAGGTGCGAGGAGGGAGGAGGGCTCCTCCTCACGAAGTGTCCTCCTCCTCTTCCTCCTCCCGAAGTGCCCTCCTCCTCCTCCCAAAGTGCCCTCCACCTCCTCCTCTCAAAGTGCCCTCCTCCACTACTTAAGATAAGGGGATTAATTAAGGATTAGTGTTAATTAATTTTAATTGCGAGACTTAGAAATTTTTTGAAGCAAAATTTTTTTTTTCGCGGAGAATTTCCTACTAGAGTACGAGGTGTGTTTCAAGGGATTTATTTTAGCGAGTTAGAAATTTAATTAATTTTAATTTTAATTAATTTTAATTGGGGAACTTAGAAATTTTTCGTAGCAATTTTTTTTTTCAACGAGAGTATGCAGTTTGATTATGAGTATATGCAGTAGAAGTGAATGATTAATTAATTAAAAATATTAATTAAACATAGTAATTAATTTTAATTGCAGAACTTAAGAATTTTCGCGAGATTTTTTTTTTTTTTTTTTCAACTAGAGTAGGGTATTTGATATACATGTTAGAGGAGAATTTTAAAAGTCAATAATGGTTTAATTAAAAAGGGTTATTCATTAATTTTAATTGGGGAACTTAGAAATTTTTCGAAGCAAATTTTTTTATTCAACGGGAGTATGCAGTTTGATTATGAGTGTATGCAGTAGAAGTGAATGATTAATTAATTAAAAATATTAATTAAAAATAGTAATTAATTAATTTTAATTGCAGAACTTAAAAATTTTCGCGAGATTTTTTTTTTTTTCAACGAGAGTAGGGTATTCGATATACATGTTAGAGGAGAATTTTAAAAGTCAATAATGGTTTAGTTGAAAATGGTGATTAATTTTAATTGGGGAACTTAGACATTTTTCGAAGCAAATATTTTTTCAACGAGATAGGCTATTTGTTATACATGTTAGAGTATATTACAGGTGAATTTTAAAAGTCAATAATGATTTAATTAAAAAGGGTCATTAATTAATTTTAATTGGAGAACTTAAAAAATTTTGGCGAGATTTTTTTTTTCCCTCAACGAGAGTACGCAGTTTGCATGTGCAGTAGAATGGTAGATGGTAGTAATTAAAAAGGGTCATTAATTAATTTTAATTGGCGGACTTCAACATTTTTGGGGCAAACAGGCGCGTTTTAATGAATTCGATATAGGTTGTAGTAGGTCCCGCATGAAATATACTGTACTCAACTGAATAGCTCCCCCCTCCCCCTCCCTTTTTTACCCAGAGGGGGCCCTTCGATAGACCAACAATACACACTTCCAAAAATATAGAGTACTATAAAAAGAATTTTAGCGTATATGTAAATAAACAAGTATGTAAAATCAGGCATAGTAGCATAATTCATGAATCACTTTCCAACATTATCGAAATGTTATGTGAACAAAATATAATTTTACCATCTAGTGTATTAGTTAATTAAAATAGTGAACAGATCCCCTTTTTAATAAAAAGGAACCCTTCACAATAATCCATTTATGCATAAGGACCCTTCATAAAATCAGATAATTTACACTTTACCCTGTTTTTTTTCAATTCAAGTTAGGGTAAAAGTACAGTTTACGCATCGATAGATTCAAAATACAGGGACCCTTCGAAGTGTGAACTCGCATTAGACTGTAGGGCCCCTTCATAAAATAAATGAGATACATGCCCTATTCGACCTTTTTTTTTTTTTCAATTCAAGTTATGCTAAAAGTACAGCTTACGCATCGATAGGTTCAAAATACAGGGACCCTTCGAAGTGTGAACTCGCATTAGACTATAGGGCCCCTTCATAAAATAAATTAGATACATGCCCTATTCAAATAAAAACCACCCTTCACAAAAACTGTAGGGGTTCCCTTTTGGAATAAAAAAGCATCCTTCACAAAAATTCCAATTATGCATAAGATCCCTTCATAAAATCAGATAATTTACACTTTCGCCTTTTTTTCAATTCAAGTTAGGCTAAAAGTACAGCTTGCGCGTCGATATGTTCAAAACACATAGTTATAGATATTAAGCTACCTTCACAAAATAAATTCAATAGATTCATGTTATATTATGGCGACAGAAATACAAGGGATACTCACCTTCCATGAAAATGCAAGGTCCGCTGTTTGAATGAAAAGGCCTCCCTTCACAATATACCCTGTAAAAATATTATGATTCCACAGATATTTTAAGAAATAGAGTACTAATCTCAAATGAATACGAATTCATGCAATGTAAAAAATAGGTTTTACACGAACACATTTTTAGTATAACGTTCAAAATATAGTTTTTAGAAAAAAGATTCATGTTTCACCAAATTTATCATACAAGTCTGTAAAATAGGGTAGATCATTTCATGAAAAATAATTGAATTTTCGAATGATTATGCTTTAAAATACATATTTATAACTGCAACTAAGATTTGAATGTTCCCCCTCAACATGCATATCGCTGAATCATAATGAGTCATATTATCAGATAAGCGAAGATCTTGCTTTGATTTCACCCCGTATGCGATAATGAATCACTCGCGATAAGAAATGCGGCTATTGGGCTTTTTCTCAAATTTAAACAGTTCTGACACATTTTTTGTAGGTAAATGAACTATTTAAAACCGTCAATGTATACGAATTATTTCGTGTAGTCCTATATAATTAATCTGTTAAGTTTTAAAATGCTTCAATTAAAAATAAGAACTAGTCATTAAGCGATACCCTTAAGAATTTTGAGGCAAACAGATGTTTAAATGAATTTGAACATGTTTAAATGTACCTGTGTTTAAATGAATTTGACGCATGTTATGGTAAAAAAAAAAATACAGGGTCCCCCTATAAGATATATGAATTAAACTTTAAATATTTTAAAATTACATTAGTCTATGCTTTTTTTGTATAGAAAAATTATACTAAATTGTGTTTTTAGTATTTTAACTTAAAAATTTCTTTTGAGGAATGAATATAATAACTAAGCTTTGTTTTTATAAAATATATATTGCACTAAATAGTTAGGGTATTATTTAAAAAAATTTTGTTTTTAATATTGAAAAAAAAAATGTATCTTACCTAAATATTTAAACCATAATGTACTGTGGACTTCATCCAAATTTGATCGACTGCATGCATGTCTTAAAAGAACTAAACGTGTTCGCTTATCTCTTAAAACCACGGGATATTATAACGTTATGGATAAAGCATAGGGTAGAATACAGAATGAATAGGTATTATAAAGCAGAATCATAAATTTTGCATACTTTACACTTGTAGTATGTGAAATGATTGCTACTATTGCCTATATGAGAAAATGAATCATCAACGAATCTTATTAGTGTATGTTATATTTAACCAACAGGCTTGAAATGCGTGAATTTTGACTAGAATTAATCATTGAATGTAAAAATGATTTATTTTTAGATCTAATATGTATATCGTTTAACATTTAAAAATATATACATAAATTAATCTTACCTTATTCACAAACTTGCAATCCCGTCTTCAATATATGACTACAGCATGAAAAAACATGCGTGCTACTTGTATAGCAACTAGACCAGAAATGATTTCAGTACAAGTCCATTATCTTATTGTTAATCTATAGATTAGTAACATCACGTGACTGATTGCGATAACATTCTATACAAGATTTACTGATAAGAATACATTTCAATTCATTTCTCCCAAAAGCAAGTGTATGAGTTGGTTGTAAGATCTAGGTAAGTATCCTTACTTTATATGTTTAAAGTTATAATATATGAATAGATATAATATTAATGTATTTTTTCAATATGTATGGTAGGCAAAAAGGAATAGGTAAGCAAAAAATAATAGGTATTATTGCATGTTTCCTCTAATTTATTTTAAAAATACATACTAACAATTTATGCGATGAGTCACACAGCATGATCGAACGATATATGAAATTTATTTTTATATTATACAAGCTCCTATATACAATTCATATGCGTGAGCAAGATTATTTTTAGACTAGAATTATTCACTGAATGTAAAAAAAAAAAATGATTTATATTTAGATCTAATATTTATAACGTTTAACATTTCAAAATCCTATTAAAAGTATATACATTAGTATGCTTGTGAAAGGCCTATTGTTAATACGAAACGTTGTGTGAAGTGTCCTTGTTTTAGGGTTAAAAGTTTCGTGAAGGGGTCTGTTTGAAGGAGCCTGTTTCGAAATGACTTAAGAACGAACAATTTATTCCTAAACATTCAACTCGATTCGTTATATATGCTTTATTAAGTATTCAATAAAAAATAATAACTAAGAAATAAAATTAAAAATAGTAATTAAGAGATACCCTTAAGAATTATTGCGATATCTAATTCGATACAAGTCTTGTTAAAACAGAGATTATAGTTAAAATACACATTAATTATACAGTATTACACTGTATTACACAATGCGCTACCTCACCTATATTATCACAGAAATACCTTCGATAAAATTTAGACTAACAATACACACCTAAAAAAATATATACAGAGTACCCAGAACATGATAGGAATGAATGAAAAATTTTAACATAAATTATAAAATAGGATCTACAATAAGTGACAATAAATAAATATGAAGGAAAAATCATGAGTCATGGTATACTTTATGAAACACTTTCCAATGCTATGTGACTATCGTTAAGAATTTGAAATAAGTGAATTAGATTTAATAATTCATACTGGAAATGTATTTTAAAAAAAATTAGTAGCTTCGCCTACTTTTAAATCATTCAAGACATATGATGAAGGCTTGGCTGCTGTAGAAAAGCTTAATACTTGTATCTTAATGAATCGACCTATTTATGTCGGATTCACAATTTTAGAATTATCTAAATTAGTTATGTATGATTTTCATTACAATTTTATAAAGAAAACATACAAAGATCGTGCAGTTATACTCTTTACGGATATAGATTCCTTAACTTATCATATTCAAACACATAATATTTATAAGGATATGGAGCACCATCATGATTTTTTCGACTTTTCTGAATACTCGAAATCCCATCGTCTAAACCGCACAAGTTTCGAACCCACAAACATATAATCAGACTTGTCATTTTATAGCCAGGACGCTAACCACAGGGCTAAGTGAGCCCCCGCTTATTTTATAGTCACCACGCTGACTATTGGCTTAGTAAGCCCCAGGCTAATTTATATCCACCAAGCTAACTATTGGGCTTAGTGAGCCCCAGGCTAACTTATACCCACCACGCTAACTTTTGGGCCTAGTGAACCCCCGCTTATTTTATAGCCACCATACTAACCACAGGGCTAAGTGAGCCCCCGCTTATTTTACAGTCACCATGCTAAGTATTAGGCTGAGTGAGCCCCAGGCTATTTTATAGCTACTACGATAACCCCAGGGCTAAGTGAGCCTCCCGCTTATTTTATAGTCACCACGTTTACTACTGGGCTGAGTGAGCCCCAGGCTATTTTATACCCACTATGCTAACTAATGGGCTGAGTGAGCCCCAGGCTATTTTCTACCCACCACGTTTACTGGGCTTAGTGTGTCCCCGCTTATTTTATAGCTACTACGATAACCCCAGGGCTAAGTGAGCCTCCCGCTTATTTTATAGTCACCACGTTTACTACTGGGCTGAGTGAGCCCCAGGCTATTTTATACCCACCACGCTTACAGGGATAAGTGAGCCCCCGCTTATTATATAGTCAACACGCTAACTACTGAGCTGATTAAGCCCCAGGTATTTTATACCCACCACGCTAACTACTGGCTGAGTGAGCCCCAGGCTATTTTATACCCACCACGCTTACAGGGCTAAGTGAGCCCCCGCTTATTATATAGTCAACACGCTAACTACTGGACTGATTAAGCCCCAGGTATTTTATACCCATCACGCTAACTACTGGGCTGAGTGAGCTCCAGGTTATTTAGTCGCATGAATATGATTTCCAAGGTATATGTCCTAACTTGATTTAGACCATTGCCTATAGTAAGATAAAGCTGCGAAGTAAATTGGTAAACTATATGCACATTTCCCATGGAAACTCACTTGTGTTTTCTTAAATATCTGCAGAAATCAGCATAGTTTATTAAAATTATATACATTCTCATTAGTTTATGAATCTACTAACTTGTAATATCTATATGGTAACTTGGATTATTAGTATTCCCACTTAAAAATTTCTTTTGTAGATTTAATATGATAAACACTAACATGAGACTGACTAAACTTTTACCATTTTCATTTCAACTTAGTTTTAGGAAATTTATCTACATAGCTTTAAATTTTACTGTTTAGTAAGTCTATTATTTTAAAGTATTATTTTTTAGTTCTAATATTCAAAACATATTCATATCGTTTTACATAGTAAGTATCAAGTTAATTTAAAGTCATATTAAAAAAATATACATACAAATACTATTCTTACCTAACACGCCAGCTAGCTAAGCACCCAACCGTCTCACACCAAGGCTCTGAGAAAAGTGAATGCTTGTTCAGGGCCTTATCAGTTAATATAATCACTGATAAGACTTGATCACGTGACATGTGACGTCACTGTTTAAGTGATATCACGTGACCATGTGGTATCATTCAATACGTCACCAATGACGTCAGAGATCACGTGACTAGGTCATAAAAGAACCAATTGCTAATTGCAATTAACAATTTACCTTTAATTGATTTGTATAATATATATATAGATAAATTAATACATGATTTTTCTATGTATTATTTCGTAATACATAGCACATGTACCTTGTTTTACGAAATAATAGAAAAATCATGTATTAATTTATCTATATATATTATACAAAACAATTAAAGGTAAATTGTTAATTGCAATTAGCAATTGGTTCTTTTATGACCTAGTCACGTGATCTCTGACGTCATTGGTGACGTATTGAATGATACCACATGGTCACGTGATATCACTTAAACAGTGACGTCACATGTCACGTGATCAAGTCTTATCAGTGATTATATTAACTGATAAGGCCCTGAACAAGCATTCACTTTTCTCAGAGCCTTGGTGTGAGACGGTTGGGTGCTTAGCTAGCTGGCGTGTTAGGTAAGAATAGTATTTGTATGTATATTTTTTTAATATGACTTTAAATTAACTTGATACTTACTATGTAAAACGATATGAATATGTTTTGAATATTAGAACTAAAAAATAATACTTTAAAATAATAGACTTACTAAACAGTAAAATTTAAAGCTATGTAGATAAATTTCCTAAAACTAAGTTGAAATGAAAATGGTAAAAGTTTAGTCAGTCTCATGTTAGTGTTTATCATATTAAATCTACAAAAGAAATTTTTAAGTGGGAATACTAATAATCCAAGTTACCATATAGATATTACAAGTTAGTAGATTCATAAACTAATGAGAATGTATATAATTTTAATAAACTATGCTGATTTCTGCAGATATTTAAGAAAACACAAGTGAGTTTCCATGGGAAATGTGCATATAGTTTACCAATTTACTTCGCAGCTTTATCTTACTATAGGCAATGGTCTAAATCAAGTTAGGACATATACCTTGGAAATCATATTCATGCGACTAAATAACCTGGAGCTCACTCAGCCCAGTAGTTAGCGTGATGGGTATAAAATACCTGGGGCTTAATCAGTCCAGTAGTTAGCGTGTTGACTATATAATAAGCGGGGGCTCACTTAGCCCTGTAAGCGTGGTGGGTATAAAATAGCCTGGGGCTCACTCAGCCAGTAGTTAGCGTGGTGGGTATAAAATACCTGGGGCTTAATCAGCTCAGTAGTTAGCGTGTTGACTATATAATAAGCGGGGGCTCACTTATCCCTGTAAGCGTGGTGGGTATAAAATAGCCTGGGGCTCACTCAGCCCAGTAGTAAACGTGGTGACTATAAAATAAGCGGGAGGCTCACTTAGCCCTGGGGTTATCGTAGTAGCTATAAAATAAGCGGGGACACACTAAGCCCAGTAAACGTGGTGGGTAGAAAATAGCCTGGGGCTCACTCAGCCCATTAGTTAGCATAGTGGGTATAAAATAGCCTGGGGCTCACTCAGCCCAGTAGTAAACGTGGTGACTATAAAATAAGCGGGAGGCTCACTTAGCCCTGGGGTTATCGTAGTAGCTATAAAATAGCCTGGGGCTCACTCAGCCTAATACTTAGCATGGTGACTGTAAAATAAGCGGGGGCTCACTTAGCCCTGTGGTTAGTATGGTGGCTATAAAATAAGCGGGGGTTCACTAGGCCCAAAAGTTAGCGTGGTGGGTATAAGTTAGCCTGGGGCTCACTAAGCCCAATAGTTAGCTTGGTGGATATAAATTAGCCTGGGGCTTACTAAGCCAATAGTCAGCGTGGTGACTATAAAATAAGCGGGGGCTCACTTAGCCCTGTGGTTAGCGTCCTGGCTATAAAATGACAAGTCTGATTATATGTTTGTGGGTTCGAAACTTGTGCGGTTTAGACGATGGGATTTCGAGTATTCAGAAAAGTCGAAAAAATCATGATGGTGCTCCATATCCTTATAAATATTATGTGTTTGAATATGATAAGTTAAGGAATCTATATCCGTAAAGAGTATAACTGCACGATCTTTGTATGTTTTCTTTATAAAATTGTAATGAAAATCATACATAACTAATTTAGATAATTCTAAAATTGTGAATCCGACATAAATAGGTCGATTCATTAAGATACAAGTATTAAGCTTTTCTACAGCAGCCAAGCCTTCATCATATGTCTTGAATGATTTAAAAGTAGGCGAAGCTACTAATTTTTTTTAAAATACATTTCCAGTATGAATTATTAAATCTAATTCACTTATTTCAAATTCTTAACGATAGTCACATAGCATTGGAAAGTGTTTCATAAAGTATACCATGACTCATGATTTTTCCTTCATATTTATTTATTGTCACTTATTGTAGATCCTATTTTATAATTTATGTTAAAATTTTTCATTCATTCCTATCATGTTCTGGGTACTCTGTATATATTTTTTTAGGTGTGTATTGTTAGTCTAAATTTTATCGAAGGTATTTCTGTGATAATATAGGTGAGGTAGCGCATTGTGTAATACAGTGTAATACTGTATAATTAATGTGTATTTTAACTATAATCTCTGTTTTAACAAGACTTGTATCGAATTAGATATCGCAATAATTCTTAAGGGTATCTCTTAATTACTATTTTTAATTTTATTTCTTAGTTATTATTTTTTATTGAATACTTAATAAAGCATATATAACGAATCGAGTTGAATGTTTAGGAATAAATTGTTCGTTCTTAAGTCATTTCGAAACAGGCTCCTTCAAACAGACCCCTTCACGAAACTTTTAACCCTAAAACAAGGACACTTCACACAACGTTTCGTATTAACAATAGGCCTTTCACAAGCATACTAATGTATATACTTTTAATAGGATTTTGAAATGTTAAACGTTATAAATATTAGATCTAAATATAAATCATTTTTTTTTTTTACATTCAGTGAATAATTCTAGTCTAAAAATAATCTTGCTCACGCATATGAATTGTATATAGGAGCTTGTATAATATAAAAATAAATTTCATATATCGTTCGATCATGCTGTGTGACTCATCGCATAAATTGTTAGTATGTATTTTTAAAATAAATTAGAGGAAACATGCAATAATACCTATTATTTTTTGCTTACCTATTCCTTTTTGCCTACCATACATATTGAAAAAATACATTAATATTATATCTATTCATATATTATAACTTTAAACATATAAAGTAAGGATACTTACCTAGATCTTACAACCAACTCATACACTTGCTTTTGGGAGAAATGAATTGAAATGTATTCTTATCAGTAAATCTTGTATAGAATGTTATCGCAATCAGTCACGTGATGTTACTAATCTATAGATTAACAATAAGATAATGGACTTGTACTGAAATCATTTCTGGTCTAGTTGCTATACAAGTAGCACGCATGTTTTTTCATGCTGTAGTCATATATTGAAGACGGGATTGCAAGTTTGTGAATAAGGTAAGATTAATTTATGTATATATTTTTAAATGTTAAACGATATACATATTAGATCTAAAAATAAATCATTTTTACATTCAATGATTAATTCTAGTCAAAATTCACGCATTTCAAGCCTGTTGGTTAAATATAACATACACTAATAAGATTCGTTGATGATTCATTTTCTCATATAGGCAATAGTAGCAATCATTTCACATACTACAAGTGTAAAGTATGCAAAATTTATGATTCTGCTTTATAATACCTATTCATTCTGTATTCTACCCTATGCTTTATCCATAACGTTATAATATCCCGTGGTTTTAAGAGATAAGCGAACACGTTTAGTTCTTTTAAGACATGCATGCAGTCGATCAAATTTGGATGAAGTCCACAGTACATTATGGTTTAAATATTTAGGTAAGATACATTTTTTTTTTCAATATTAAAAACAAAATTTTTTTAAATAATACCCTAACTATTTAGTGCAATATATATTTTATAAAAACAAAGCTTAGTTATTATATTCATTCCTCAAAAGAAATTTTTAAGTTAAAATACTAAAAACACAATTTAGTATAATTTTTCTATACAAAAAAAGCATAGACTAATGTAATTTTAAAATATTTAAAGTTTAATTCATATATCTTATAGGGGGACCCTGTATTTTTTTTTTTACCATAACATGCGTCAAATTCATTTAAACACAGGTACATTTAAACATGTTCAAATTCATTTAAACATCTGTTTGCCTCAAAATTCTTAAGGGTATCGCTTAATGACTAGTTCTTATTTTTAATTGAAGCATTTTAAAACTTAACAGATTAATTATATAGGACTACACGAAATAATTCGTATACATTGACGGTTTTAAATAGTTCATTTACCTACAAAAAATGTGTCAGAACTGTTTAAATTTGAGAAAAAGCCCAATAGCCGCATTTCTTATCGCGAGTGATTCATTATCGCATACGGGGTGAAATCAAAGCAAGATCTTCGCTTATCTGATAATATGACTCATTATGATTCAGCGATATGCATGTTGAGGGGGAACATTCAAATCTTAGTTGCAGTTATAAATATGTATTTTAAAGCATAATCATTCGAAAATTCAATTATTTTTCATGAAATGATCTACCCTATTTTACAGACTTGTATGATAAATTTGGTGAAACATGAATCTTTTTTCTAAAAACTATATTTTGAACGTTATACTAAAAATGTGTTCGTGTAAAACCTATTTTTTACATTGCATGAATTCGTATTCATTTGAGATTAGTACTCTATTTCTTAAAATATCTGTGGAATCATAATATTTTTACAGGGTATATTGTGAAGGGAGGCCTTTTCATTCAAACAGCGGACCTTGCATTTTCATGGAAGGTGAGTATCCCTTGTATTTCTGTCGCCATAATATAACATGAATCTATTGAATTTATTTTGTGAAGGTAGCTTAATATCTATAACTATGTGTTTTGAACATATCGACGCGCAAGCTGTACTTTTAGCCTAACTTGAATTGAAAAAAAGGCGAAAGTGTAAATTATCTGATTTTATGAAGGGATCTTATGCATAATTGGAATTTTTGTGAAGGATGCTTTTTTATTCCAAAAGGGAACCCCTACAGTTTTTGTGAAGGGTGGTTTTTATTTGAATAGGGCATGTATCTAATTTATTTTATGAAGGGGCCCTATAGTCTAATGCGAGTTCACACTTCGAAGGGTCCCTGTATTTTGAACCTATCGATGCGTAAGCTGTACTTTTAGCATAACTTGAATTGAAAAAAAAAAAAAGGTCGAATAGGGCATGTATCTCATTTATTTTATGAAGGGGCCCTACAGTCTAATGCGAGTTCACACTTCGAAGGGTCCCTGTATTTTGAATCTATCGATGCGTAAACTGTACTTTTACCCTAACTTGAATTGAAAAAAAACAGGGTAAAGTGTAAATTATCTGATTTTATGAAGGGTCCTTATGCATAAATGGATTATTGTGAAGGGTTCCTTTTTATTAAAAAGGGGATCTGTTCACTATTTTAATTAACTAATACACTAGATGGTAAAATTATATTTTGTTCACATAACATTTCGATAATGTTGGAAAGTGATTCATGAATTATGCTACTATGCCTGATTTTACATACTTGTTTATTTACATATACGCTAAAATTCTTTTTATAGTACTCTATATTTTTGGAAGTGTGTATTGTTGGTCTATCGAAGGGCCCCCTCTGGGTAAAAAAGGGAGGGGGAGGGGGGAGCTATTCAGTTGAGTACAGTATATTTCATGCGGGACCTACTACAACCTATATCGAATTCATTAAAACGCGCCTGTTTGCCCCAAAAATGTTGAAGTCCGCCAATTAAAATTAATTAATGACCCTTTTTAATTACTACCATCTACCATTCTACTGCACATGCAAACTGCGTACTCTCGTTGAGGGAAAAAAAAAATCTCGCCAAAATTTTTTAAGTTCTCCAATTAAAATTAATTAATGACCCTTTTTAATTAAATCATTATTGACTTTTAAAATTCACCTGTAATATACTCTAACATGTATAACAAATAGCCTATCTCGTTGAAAAAATATTTGCTTCGAAAAATGTCTAAGTTCCCCAATTAAAATTAATCACCATTTTCAACTAAACCATTATTGACTTTTAAAATTCTCCTCTAACATGTATATCGAATACCCTACTCTCGTTGAAAAAAAAAAAAATCTCGCGAAAATTTTTAAGTTCTGCAATTAAAATTAATTAATTACTATTTTTAATTAATATTTTTAATTAATTAATCATTCACTTCTACTGCATACACTCATAATCAAACTGCATACTCCCGTTGAATAAAAAAATTTGCTTCGAAAAATTTCTAAGTTCCCCAATTAAAATTAATGAATAACCCTTTTTAATTAAACCATTATTGACTTTTAAAATTCTCCTCTAACATGTATATCAAATACCCTACTCTAGTTGAAAAAAAAAAAAAAAAAATCTCGCGAAAATTCTTAAGTTCTGCAATTAAAATTAATTACTATGTTTAATTAATATTTTTAATTAATTAATCATTCACTTCTACTGCATATACTCATAATCAAACTGCATACTCTCGTTGAAAAAAAAAATTGCTACGAAAAATTTCTAAGTTCCCCAATTAAAATTAATTAAAATTAAAATTAATTAAATTTCTAACTCGCTAAAATAAATCCCTTGAAACACACCTCGTACTCTAGTAGGAAATTCTCCGCGAAAAAAAAAATTTTGCTTCAAAAAATTTCTAAGTCTCGCAATTAAAATTAATTAACACTAATCCTTAATTAATCCCCTTATCTTAAGTAGTGGAGGAGGGCACTTTGAGAGGAGGAGGTGGAGGGCACTTTGGGAGGAGGAGGAGGGCACTTCGGGAGGAGGAAGAGGAGGAGGACACTTCGTGAGGAGGAGCCCTCCTCCCTCCTCGCACCTCACACCTCCTCCTGGGGCCGGAGCCCCATTTCTTCTCTACTAACTTGTTTTCTTTCTTTTAAAACGCAAACAATTCTTTAAAAAAAAGAAAAATCATATTTTAGATTTAATTTATGCTTTAAATAATTATAAACGGGTGCATATGTACTAAAAGGAAAATATTTAAATATTACCTAAATTAAAAACTATTGCAATGTTTGAAATATTTTCAAATTTTTACTTTCTTCTATCTTTACAAGAAGAAAGTATTGGATTCATGAAAATTTTCGACTTCCGGTTTTCGACGGATTTATACGTTTTAGAAGGTCCTGAACACGATTTGACTATTTTTAGAAAATGTCTGTCTGTGACTCTGTCTGTCTGTCTGTCTGTATGTGACAAAAATTTTGTGGGCGCTCTATCTCAAGAACTAATGCTCGGAATTTAATAAAACTTTAGATTCAGTTAGTCCCTGATATAAATTGGTTCTGATTAGGTTTTGGTAAAAATCGCCCGGCAGGTGGCGCTGCTATGCAGCATTTTTCGCGATTTCTGCAATAGCTCTATCTCAAGAACTAATGCTCGGAATTAAATAAAACTTTATATTCAGTTAGTCTCTGATATAAATTGGTGCTGATTAGTTTTTGGTAAAAATCACCCATCAGGTGGCGCTGCTATGCAGCATTTTGAAGGATTTACACGATTTTAGCGATAGTCATATCTCAAGAAATAATGCACGGAATTTAATAAAACTTGAGCTTCAGTTAGACATTGATATAAATTGGTGCTGATTCCTTTTAGTGTATGCGAAACCTGTGTGAGATAGAAAAAAGTTTTGGGATTGACACATCCTATTAGTTTAATATAATTTTATAATTTTTAATTGAAGTTTTTGAAATATATATATTGTTTACTCTCTTGTTATATCTTCAGAAAAGTTTTGAAATTATTATATTTATTATCGACTACTCAAAACAATGTTATATAATGTTATGGAAGTTATATTAATAATTACTTTTTATATCTAGCAAAATTTAATGAAACAATGTATTATTTACTTATTTATTTATTAAGTCTATTTTTTTATGTTTCAACTTCTATATGTTTTTTACTTTTTATTGAAATGCTTTTCATTTATTAATTTAATTTAATGAATTTTTAAATAGTAGGCTACATTCAATTTGTTTAAATTATTTCTTCTCTTGTTTGTTTATAAAACTGTGCTTATGCATGCTTTAGTATTTAAATTTCTCAACATTGCATTAAAAATATATATCATTAATAAAAACCTTTTTAAATTCAAATTTTATATACAGCTTTCCAAAGCATGAAGAGAGAAGAAATATCTGGGAAACGAAAATACATTTCATTTTAATTAAAATGTCCCTTATGTATAATTATTTTAATTGAAATACACTGATGTTAAAGTTTTTTAACACTTTTTAATTTACAAAAATAATTCCCAACTGGTTATTAATTTGTAGTAGTAATAAATTAATAATTAATCATCTAAATTTCCTTTCCCTCAAAATTTCTTTCCCCCCCACCTCTCCTGACGTTCCAGCACTTAAAATTAAATTGCCTAAAAACTAATTGCTTAAAAAGAGGTTCTTTAAGATGGTTCTCAAATGACCTGCTGAAGAACGCGAAATTTTCTGACGCATTTTTTGAATCATTTTTACACACAAAAGCATAAAATTGCCAGGTCTGACTGGTGAAGCGATTTGGAATCGAAATGAGTTTTTTATTTTTTGATAAATAAATTACTTATCGAGTTATAAGCGATTCATGTCACATGACGACGCGTTTTTCGCCATTTTCCCGATGTTGCGTCGAGAATTTGGTACAAAACGCCCACTTTGACTGTATTTTCTGAAAAATCTTCTGCCTTTGCCAAAAAATTAAAAAAACATATTTCGATGACATAATCTCTGATTGAGAACACCTGCCAATTTCATGAGTTTTTGAAAAATGAATAAATTCAGAAATGTATCAGAAAGTAGCTCTTTTGTATTTGAGAACAGACTTAAAAACTAAATTTTTTACTTTCTCTGTCCTATTTATTACTTTGTATTAAAAAAAAAAGTATATAATGAAATTAAATATAAATAAAACCATGTGAAAGATT
The DNA here is from genome assembly GCA_963931845.1 of Maratus michaelseni. Taxonomy (NCBI): domain Eukaryota; kingdom Metazoa; phylum Arthropoda; class Arachnida; order Araneae; family Salticidae; genus Maratus; species Maratus michaelseni. The sequence continues at coordinate 4,258,218 of OZ007586.1, read as the reverse complement.
GAAAACTGGGATAAATTATTAAAATAATATATCATTCTTTTTTATTTATTTTATTTTATTTTATTTTTTAAATCTAAATAAAAGTTTAATAATTTCTCTTATTTATTTATTACTAATGACCCATTCTTTGAATGATGGAAGAAATAAAGCATAAAATAAACAATAAGAAATATATCTGGTGAACCTTTCCCTTTATTTTGCTACTGAGTGTATATCTGAAGTTCTGAAGTTTCTGAATCGCAGCTTAAAAGTATTGCACTCTTGCCAAGAGCTGCGATAAAGCGCCAAGACTTGCATTGCTTCTAGTAACCTTTTACCGCCAAATGCCAACTGTCACGTGGGTCATCCGGACCCGACTTCTCGCCGGCAAAAGCAAAGGGGATGAGCTCTCTAGGTATGTTTACTCTGAGGTTTGGCCATTCTCACTGTCCTCTCGACGTCTATTTGTGCGATTTTCACCGACTAAACGTGGTTTGGGACCCATGTTCTATGGCAATTTTTCATCCTTTTCATGCCTACTGATACTCCTCTGAATTTGTCGGTCGAATTCAGCAACACCCTGCATATACATAAATATCGAAACAATAGGCTATCTCCTTAAATATTACCCCTAGGCACATACTTTCAATTGCAAAGTTTCTTAAAAAAAGGTGCAAAATTTGATGAGATAAGTTGCAACTCCATGGGGGGGGGGGGGTCTATTTGAGAAAATACAAAAATTAAATTTATATACGATCCCCGTAGGATAAAATTATGAAATTTGTCCTTATCCCTTCCTGAATTGAACAAAAAAAAAATTCCATCTTGATATCTGCAAAATTCACAGAGATATTAAAAACCAAAATTCGTGACTTACACTACTTAAGCGTACTTTTGAGCGAAGCGATATCAGTTCATTTGAAATGCAAGTTAGGGACCGACCATAAATTTACACATTATTAAAAGTCGATCTAAGACAATGCCTTAACTTTTAGATATAATATAACTGCGTATAGATTTTTGCGTTAAACTTGTTTGAGAAATATGCTAGAGTTCTGCATGAGACCAAGATTTGCGCCAGGCCCGTAACCGGCACGCCCCGCTGGTCGTCCCGGCCCGTGTCTTTATTGTTCTTAAGACGTATCGGACAGACAATAAGTTTTGTAAAAATAGTAATAGCGATAATTGTTAGGGGAACCGTCGGTAGCGTAATAAATTTTCTCCTTTTTCGAATTGTTAAATTGGTCTTCTATATTTTAGTATACGTTTTCGTCTTTTAATAATGGTAAAGAAGGATAGTTCAGCTTACCTGAGATTTTCCTTATGCGCTGAATATTTCCACAGTAATCCAAAGTATTTGCACTGATATTTATCTTATCGACTGATTGAAGTATTCGCTATATGGAAGTAATAAGAACTATTATTATTAGTAAGTAGAGATGCACGAAATAAGAAGTAGATCCATTTTGAGTATAGTATTATAATTCTTGGCTAGATATTTACATTTAAATCGCGTTTTTGGAGACTGCTTTTAGATGCTCCAATTTTACATTATATTTGAGATATATATTTACAACACATATGTACAAGAGCGTTTTAACTGCTCGGATTCATTTTAGATTCTGAAGGGAATGTCTTTAAGTTCAGTTCACACGCGCGTGATAACAGCTGTAGTTTTTGAAGTAGGGAGGTCTGCAGAGCTTTTCACTTAATTGGTTTCTGGTTTTGTTCACTATGTTTTTCAGCTGCGGCACTTGAAGTACTTATTGGTAATTGGGGTCTGGTTTTTAACATGTTCTTATTTCGATCATTCGCTGCACGTGGAGATTATTCACTGCATAAAAAAGGTTTCTCCGTCACTCCCCCGTAATCTCCTGTGTGGGGAATGGTTGAAGGTTCAGTTTCTGACGGTGTTTCTCGTACACAGGTTTGGGAGTGGGTTTCGTGAGAGTGTCGGCTGTCATTTCTTCAGTGGGGCAGTATTGTAAATCGATTTTTCCTTCTTCTTTCATCAGTTTGATGTTGTGGAAACGTATGTCGATGTGTTTGGATCGCTTAGTATCTTTATCGTTTTCAGTCATTTTTATACAGGACATATTATCCTCAAAAATCGTGATGGGTAATTTTTGTGGAATGTTGAGATCGCTAAGCAAGTTTGTTATCCAACTTAATTCTTGTGCTGCGTTGCTAGCTGAAACGTATTCAGCTTCGGCTGACGAAAGTGCAATACAATTTTGCCTTTTTGTAATCCAGTAAATCGGTGATTTTCCTAGCATGAATAGATTTCCTGATGTTGATTTACGTGTTTTCAAGTCACCTGCCCAGTCTGCATCGGCGTATGCTGTTAGGATGGGCTTGCTGTTTGCGCTAAGAGTTAAATTCAAATTTTCTGTAGTTTTAAGGTATGAAATGATTCTTTTCACTGCTGTCCAGTCCTTTTGGCGTGGTGTTTCATTTCTACGACATAATATGTTGACTGCTGCGGATATGTCAGGACGCGTGATTGTTGATATGTAAAGTAATGTGCCTGTGGCTTGTCGATATTTCGTGTTATTAGGTAAAAGATTATCATCGTCCTCAAGTCTGTTGAATCCTGCAATCATTGGTGTGTAATGAGGTTTCATGTCGTTTAAATTCAGTTTTTTCACTAGTTCCTGTATTTTATTGTTTTGATTTAGGTAATATGTATCGTTGATTTTATTAATGTTTATGCCTAGGTAATTATTCACTTCTCCTAAGTTTTTTAGTTCATATTCTTTCTCAAGTTGGTTTATTGTTTCTTCGATGTCACTGTCCTTTCCTGCTATCAGGATATCATCTACATAAATGATGATGTATATCGGATTTTCTTGATTTGATTTAAAGTACAGACATGGATCATTTTTGCTCTGTATGAAATTGTTTTTGAGTGTTTCCGATATTTTAGTGTACCAGGCCTTTGCGGCTTGCTTAAGACCGTAGATAGCCTTTTGAAGTTTACAAACTTTTCTTTCATCGCCGGGTTTAATATACCCGTCTGGTTGACTCATATAAACAGTTTCAGTTAATTCACCGTGCAAAAATGCTGTGGTTATGTCAACATGTTTCACGTTCAAATTTTTGTGCAATGCAGAGATGAGAAATGCACGTATTGTAGCGTGCGAAACTACAGGTGCAAAGGTTTGATCATAGTCAATCCCGAATCTTTGACTATATCCTTGTGCTACTAGACGCGCTTTATAGCTTTGAATATTTCCTAAATTGTCCTTTTTTAGTTTAAAGGTCCATTTTGAACCGATAATTTTTGTTCCGGGTGGTGGATCTGTTAAAGTCCAAGTGTTATTTTTTCTTAGGCATTGGATTTCATTTTGTGTTGCTTTTATCCAATTTTGTTTATCATTAGTATTTTCCATTTTTTCGATATCTTCCCAATTTTCGGGAATGTTTTCAGATGAACTATTTATGAGACAAACATATCTGTCAGGAGGAACGCCTCTATTTGTCCTATTAGACCTTCTTGGTTCAATTGGTTGCTGTTTGGGCACGGATGGTGTCTCTTCACTGTCAAGTTTTATTTCTAAGTGATTTTCATGTCTATCCGGTAATTGTGTATTGTCATCGGATGTTTTTGTGGTGATTTGTATCTCCTCAATGTTATCTGAGTGTACATTTTCATTCTCAAGAAATTTCACCGTTCTCGCTATTATAATTTGTTTTCCTTGTGTGTGAATTCTATAACCAGTCGATCGTGTATCATAACCTACAAACGTTCCGGTTTGAGCCCTGTTATCGAGTTTTCCTCTATTTACTTTATCGACGTAAAATAGCGCTTTACAACCGAATGTTCTTAAGTGTTTTAAATTCGGTTTAATTCCTTTCCATAATTCGTAAGGTGTTCTGTTGTTGTTTGCTTTGGTTGGGAGTCGGTTTTGTAAATATGTTGCAGTGTTTATGGCTTCACCCCAAAAATGTTTGCTTAATTTTGCTTGTGATAGCATGCTTCTAGTCATATCTAATAAACTTTTATTTTTTCTCTCCGCAACTCCATTCTGGCTCGGATTATGCGGGACAGTCAATTGGTGTAAAATTCCATTCTGTTTTAAGTATTCATCTATCTCTTGATTTACATATTCACGACCGTTATCCGATCTAATTTCCTTAGGTTTTTTACCGAACTGATTGTATATCATCGTTATATACTCTTTTATCTTTTCAGCAACTTCGCTCTTTTTAGATAATAAATATATCGTAGTATATCGGGAATAATCATCAATAAGAGTCATAAAATATATTTTTCCGCCTAAGGTCGGTGTATCTAGAGGTCCACACACGTCACTGTGGATCAAATCCGCAATATTAGTAGCTCGATTTGTTGCTGATTTAGGATACGGCATGTTAGTTAATTTAGTTTCGATACAAGTTACGCATGTTCTATTTTGATGTTTACATTTTCCTATCTTTATTCCGTCCGCAAGTTGATTTGTTATCATTGATTTAATCACGTCATAATCTCTGTGACCTAGTCTGCGATGCCAGAGATCTATGCATTGTTTGCTGTCACAGTTATACGTTATGTTTACATAATTTTGTGGTTCTTCCACATCGTCTATTTCCTCAATAATGTATAAATTTTTCTCATTTTTCGCCCTAATATATATTTCTTCATCAAAGATCAAATCGCATTTATTATCGTCGAAGATTAGTTTACACCCGTTTTTAGCGGCTTTACTAACCGAAATTAGGTTCGACTCTAAGTCTGGGACATAAAGCACTTCGCGTAATTTCGTTAGTTTTTCTTTTCCTTCGGGGGTTAATGTTTTTATAAAAACTTCTCCTGAACCTAACGCTGTCAGTTTATTACCATTCGCGATCGTTACTGAAGTTTTATTATAATCAATAAATTTACTAAATAGGCTTTTATCATTACAAATGTGCGAGGTAGATCCTGAATCGAGAATCCAGTTATTTTTGCCTACTTTTTGAGTGATTAATGCTTTATTTTGCGTCTGATCATTTGCGTATTTTCTTTCGTTTGGAACTTTGTTTTCCCTATGAGTTTCGTTTTTTTCATAACATAATGAAGATGAGAAATTCTTTTTAATTTTGAATTGATTGTTACGAGGATTTCCGGATTGTACCGTGTTTCTGCTCTTGTAGTGCCAGCATTCGTAAGTCGAATGATTTTTCATTTTGCAGTTGTTGCAATATTTTTGTTCTCTTCTATTTTCAGTGTGTGTATATCTCCTATTTGTTTTAAATGCTCTCTCGCTGTTGTTATATCCGCTATGTGATTGTTCTGACATTTCCTGTCTACGATTATATTCATCCGTTAATTTGTTTTTGATAAAATCAGGGGTGAGCTCATTTTCTGGTCTCGCCTCCAACGCAGTTATCAAAGTATTGTAACTGGGGGGAAGAGAACACAGAAATAGCGCGGAAATATGTGAATCGCTAATATTTTCTCCAATGGCATTAAGTTTATCTATAATTTGCAAGATATTAGTGATATGTGAGATCATGTTTCCGCCCTCCGCTAATTTAGTACTGTATAATTTTCGTAACAGGTAAAGCTTACTAGATAAATTGCTTCTCTCATGTATATTTTTCAGAGCTTCCCATGTTAATTTGGCAGTTTCTAAGTTTTTTACATTTACGATTTGAGAATCATCAATGCTTAAGTTAATTAAAGCTCTAGTCTTGCGGTCCCTTTTGTGCCATGCGGGGTCGGGTGGAGCTGGTGGATCTTGTACTATAATATCGTCGAGTTCCTCTTTAATCAGGAACATCTGCATCTTGAACTTCCATGTACTATAATTTGTAGAATTGAGTTTTTCAATAAATTGAGTATTTTCTTTTATCGCATTCATTTTTTTTTTCTTTAGCGTTCTTTTATTTATTATTATATTTTAGAAATTTGTTAAATTATCGTTTTTGATACTAGGATAATATTCTTTTTTCAGAATCAGTCTTTCATAATCTTTGTTAGGGGAACCGTCGGTAGCGTAATAAATTTTCTCCTTTTTCGAATTGTTAAATTGGTCTTCTATATTTTAGTATACGTTTTCGTCTTTTAATAATGGTAAAGAAGGATAGTTCAGCTTACCTGAGATTTTCCTTATGCGCTGAATATTTCCACAGTAATCCAAAGTGTTTGCACTGATATTTATCTTATCGACTGATTGAAGTATTCGCTATATGGAAGTAATAAGAACTATTATTATTAGTAAGTAGAGATGCACGAAATAAGAAGTAGATCCATTTTGAGTATAGTATTATAATTCTTGGCTAGATATTTACATTTAAATCGCGTTTTTGGAGACTGCTTTTAGATGCTCCAATTTTACATTATATTTGAGATATATATTTACAACACATAACATTACAAGAGCGTTTTAACTGCTCGGATTCATTTTAGATTCTGAAGGGAATGTCTTTAAGTTCAGTTCACACGCGCGTGATAACAGCTGTAGTTTTTGAAGTAGGGAGGTCTGCAGAGTTTTTCACTTAATTGGTTTCGACAGTTTCTGGTTTTGTTCACTATGTTTTTCAGCTGCGGCACTTGAAGTACTTATTGGTAATTGGGGTCTGGTTTTTAACATGTTCTTATTTCGATCATTCGCTGCACGTGGAGATTATTCACTGCATAAAAAAGGTTTCTCCGTCAATAATCAAACTCCTGTTAACGGAATCATTGGAAATATATTTTAATAAATTACACAGAAATATTTTCAAAAATCTACTTTTTGTTATACAGTTTCAAAAGTTATGTTTTTAAACCTATTTTTCATTTATTCCAAGCGGCATTGTTTAAAAAAAAATCTTTATTCGAATGTAATAGTCTAAGAGTATAAATAATCAGTAAAGTTGCTATTGCGTATTTTTTTAATAGATGCCAAGCTCTCATTAATTCCGTTATAAGTGTTTATTTGACCCAGGTTTAATAGGAACTCTTTTAAGAAATTTAATTGAATAAATTCGACTTAAAACCTTTAAATTAAATAAGTCAAAGATTCATTAAATGAATTTTCTGGTTTTAAAGTGGTTAACTGGTTCAAATTAATCTACATATTACGGAGGATTACTGGGAGGTTTGGCAGCTATGTAATTGTCATGCGAACACATAGTAATCTAAAATATACTGTAAATTTTTCTTATAAATATGTATGTAGTATTCTTTAAAATAATCTTAATTGTATCTTACGAAATATGGATTTTTTTTTTTTTTTTTTTTTTTTTTTTTTTTTTACAAATTTCGGCCTGTGTAGAAATCTAAAATATGCACAGACACCTGTCTAGATAATGAATTAAATAAAATTAAGTGTATCGCCCATGAAAATGATTTTCTTTTGCATCATGCACCCATCTATAACCTGAAACATAAAGTGCATAAAATAAATTTATATCTCTAATAAACTTAAATGTTGTAACTTTGGTTGTATACCAGATTTGTATGAGAGACTAGGGTACGTGTTAAACAAATTTAATATCTGTACCCGAGAGCCAAACAATCGAAAAAGAGGATACCATTAAGTGCCAGTCTTTGTTTAAAACTTTAAATGTATTTTTCTGCATCATAGATTTTTTTTTTCAAAATCTCATCTTTAAATTGATATAATTCAATAACCATTAAAGATAAATGGTTCAAACTTGGAATATATCTTTTTCAAATATTATACTTCAATTTTAATTCGGCAAATTTGAAAAAAATATTCACTTTTGAAAATATGATCTGTTTAAAATAAGTTGCATCTTTTTTTTTATTGCTATTTTAAATATTTTAATTTCTTTTAAATTAATATTTTTTTAAATGCTGAATCAGAATTAAAAAAACTTATATATGCCTGTTTAATTAGAAGAAAAAAATTCAATTCGACAAATAAAATTTCAAGTTATAGCAATTTTAAATTACTCTGAATTTAAAAAAAAAAAAAAAAAATTCTTTTTAATTTTGTATGAAGTCTTACGATGGGATTCTGTTTACAAATTATATGGTTAACCATCACAGAAAAATTCACAATTCTAACTCTATAAATAAATAAAAAAATATTAATAAATGTTTCCCGGACACCTTACAGTAACATTGTTTCTTGAATTACACGCATTTCAATGTGTGTCTGATCCCTTGAAACCTCACGAATTATTAAAACGGACATATCTCTCTTGAGTTTTGCAGATATCAAGACCGATTTTTTTTTTTTTTTTTTTTAAAGTTTAATTCAGGAATGGATATGGAAACATTTCCTAATTTGAAATTTTATCCTACGGGAACCGTATAAAAAGTTAATTTTTGTATTTTCTCAAATAGACCCCATCAAATTTTTCTTATGAAACTTTGCAGTTGGAAGTATGTGCCTAGGGGCAATATTTAAGGAGATAGCCTATTGTTTCGATATTTATGAATGACACTGTATATTGCTCATCTTCATTTTATGTCGCTACAACAATGATGTTTTACCAAAACGTGACTGAATTCAGTTTTTTTTTCTTAAAAAAAACAGACAAAGAAAAAATGACAGTGAGTTTGATTAGTCAGCGTCTAGAAATTTAAGTATTGCATTTTGTTGACAAAAATAGGTGAAATGTCCTCCATTAGCATGAGTACGTAAATTGAATTTCAAAATTGATTTTAAATTCATCGCAGCACGGTCGGAATGACAAATGATTGAAAATGAAACTATCATTTTCTCAACTTTAGGAATGAAAGTAGACATTTTCTTTAGAACATGAGGTCGTTTTTACAACTTTTGTAAAATTAGGATAATACATTTTATTTCGATTTAAATTGCTACCTAATTGAACGTATAGTTTGAACGTGTGAAGTGTTCGGAAAGCCGAGTGGAGCCACTGTAAAATAAAATAAAGATTTTGAATTTTTTCCTCTTGCATTTCGTTGTTTTTACCGTGGTGCTGCCATCTAGTTCATTCAAGCAGTTCTAAAACATTGAAGCAGAAAGTCGAAGAAGATTCATTCATTCACTTGAGTGTTCATCATTTTCATTAGATGACAGAACACGAATGAGCTGAAAAAATAGTATGCATTATTTGTACATTTCAAAACACCTATATTATTTTAGAACTTGAAGTAAAAATGATTAAATATAGAATGGAAAATGGAATAGAATTATGTACCATGTTTGCAAGCGCGGATCCATCATCTAAACGAAAAACATTTATATAAAGCAATACATTTTTTAAATAGAAATATGTATTAAAGGTGTTTTAATTTTTTTCTTTTTATTCTTCTTAAAAATTCTAATCTTTCTAATACATTCACAGAATTAATTTTTATATAGAGATGCATGAAAATTGTAGGCATTATTGTTTAAGCACCAAAGAATCGAACAACGTTTTTCATTTTCCTACATTTTGAATGATATTTCCATGATTGCCGAGCCCCAAAAATGGCTTAAAATGCGAACTTTGAGAAAACTTTCTGTAATATGGAAATAATAAATAATAAATAATAATAATAATAAAGGCATCTAAATGGAAGGCTGGATGTAAGTTTTAAACGTAAAGTACATCCATATCAACAGCCCAGAATTACGTATTCTCTACGTAGATAATACCATCCAATGTCTCTCCGTTTTACATCCATAATATTTACTCAAAACGGATGTCTATGTCCTATACACAATATGTACGTATTATATACGTGTATATAGACCCACATTTTCAGGAGGCCCAAAATGCATTTTGAAAATACAAAAGAATGCAAATTTTCATAGTTTCTCTAAAAAATGAATTAAACTATTTCTAACGACAATGAAATGGAATAGAAATTTTGAGCAAAAAAATGTCCTACCCATATATGTGTCTAGAATATATTCTATTTTAAAGCTGTTTGTCAAGTTTCTGAGTAGAGTTGATCATCCTATCTACATAATAGTAAAGTACATTCAATTCATGGGAAAAAATATTTATTAGATTAGAACTTTCATCATTTTTTGAATCAATAAATAAGTCATGAAATTAACTAGTCAAAATATTCTTTTTTAAACAAAAGCACATTCAAAAAACCACTTTTTTTATTGAAATATAAAAATGTTATATTTACAATTTTACTCTGTGATTGCATGAAATAAATAAATTTTCAATTTTTGTACTTTCGACAGATTTCAAAAAAGAAAAAAATCCATAATCATCCCATCAAATTCCACTTGCACAATAAAACTACGCACTTGGGATCGGTACCAGCTCATTCACCAGGTACTAATCTCTATTATACACCTTTTATGGATCGAGACTGTTACTGAAAATTAGGATTTTTTTACACAAACCATCTTTTATCATGAATTTTAAAAAAAATAAACTCCATAAAATTTAATAAAACTTTTAAAAGAACAAGGAATGGTTTATTAATTAAAAGTAACAACTGCTTAATTAAAAACATGTTTATTTATTTATTTTTAATAAAAGCGGTATTTCAAAGATACACAAAGTTTCGACATATTTGCTAAATGCTAAAATTGAGATTTGTTACAAAACATTTTACCCAAAGGAAGCAAGATTTTTTATTTATTTATAGAAGCAATATTGATGTTTTTTATTACCTTACTTACTAAATTCTATTTTCCAAGAGACAAACTAGCGACTTACTTCTAGCACAGTACTTCTGACCACTTCGTCTAAAACTTTATTACAAGTTTTTTCAAAAAATAGTAATAATAATAAATAAATGCTGCAAGATGATACATAAGATAATCTCAAATAAAACTTTCTAAATGCTAGAAAATTTGAAATGGAAAAATCTCCTTCAACGAATGAAAATAACCATCCCTAACAAGACATGCAGATTTAATTCGAAAATAAAATGAAATTAATGAAAATAAAAACTTAAGATTAAGAAAACTTTTCATGAAACAACAAAATTTTAGTAAAATAGCTTTCTAACATAGTAAAAAGTTTCTTTTCAAATAGTCTTTATTATCATAGTGCAAACCTTTAACTTATCCTTATTTTCATCGGTTTTTAGCACTTTCCAACCTAGTTGAAAAGTGCTTATGACTTCGGTTTGTCTGGCCGGATGGCCGTCTGGCCGTCTGTCCGTGCTCTAACTCCCGTAAATATGCTCGGATTGCTCTGCAATTTTTATATGTTATTGTCGTTATCTATGGCACGTTCCCTATTTCAACTGAAGTGTGTAGCACTTATAGTTTTCTTACAGGGACACTCAAAAGAATTCCGTTACATTGCGGTCTATGGGGAAAAATCATTTGCGGTTTATTTTAAAAATGTTTCACTATTGTAAACGCATTGAAATTTATATAGATCACTAAGATGCATTAGAAGAAGCTTAATATGGAATAGTAGGTGTATAGCACTTAGAGTTACTTTACAGGGACAGTCAAAATAATTCCGTTACATTACGTCTACGGAGAAAAATCGTCTGCGGCTTATTTAAATAATGTTCCACTATTTTAAACGCATTGAAGTTTATATATATTACTAAGGTGCATTACAAGAGGCTTACTACAGAATAGTGTGTGTATAGCAGTCATCGTTCATTTACAGGGACACACAAAAGAATTCTCTGCTGTGTGTTAACAATAATTCCTGGAAGTTCGTTTTAAGTTACTGAACGCGATTTTAATCTTAACTAGCTTTTTGTCTATTACGTGGTGTGTATAAATTCTGTAGATCCTATACAGGGCAGCACAAAAGTTCGCGAACACATTTCCGTTTATTGACAGAAACTCCAGAAGGAGAATTTAAACTGTGCTACGCGTTTCCTAACTAAACTAAAATTTAGCATCCTATGTATATATACAAATCTATAGATCATATACTGGGCTACATAAAAGTATTCGGATATTTTTCCGAATATTGTATATATTGAAAATTCCTGAAATTACGTTTTTAAATATGTTATGCGTTTTCCAAATTGTTTACTTAGATGTCATCTTTCAGCTTATTAAACGGTAATGATTTGGAAAATTATTTTAGAAGCGTTGGAAAGTGCTACATAATCTATGCTTGACGCATGATTTTTCGTTCTTGTTATTTCTCGGCATGATTTTCTTTTATTCAAGATAAATTCACCCATTGGAAGTTTTGTTGAACTTTTTTATGAACTTTGTTTTCAAACTCCGCAAAATTAATTTTTTTGTATTTGTGTAGTAATCGGGCATCAGATTAAGTTTGGAAGGACAATTTAAAATCTTCATAATCTATACTATTATATAAAGAGGAAACGGTGACTGACTGACTGACTGACTGGGTGACTCATCAACGCCCAGCCGAAACTACTAAAGTCAGGGTCACGCAATTTGGACTGTAGATTGCTGTTATGGCCTAGGCAAGCAATAAGAAGGGATTTTTGAAAATCCCCCCCCCCCCGAAGGGTGTTAAAGGGGGGTTCGAATGTTTTAGGTCATTTTGCCATATCTCAGCAGCAGTTATAGGTAGGAGCTTGAAATTCCAGAAAACAAATCTACTAAAAAAATGATTAAACACATGTTTCAGGGACTTTAGAAATTCTCCCCCCCAGAAGGGGGTTAAATGGGGTGGTCGAATGTTTTAGGTCATTTCGCCGTATCTCAGCAGCAGTTATAGGTAGGAGCTTGAAATTCCAGAAAACAAATCTACTAAAAAAATGATTAAACACCTATTTCAGAGATTTTAGAAATTCCCCCCAGAAGGGGTTTAAAGGGGGGTGGTCGAATGTTTTAGGTCATTTCGCCATATCTCAGCAGCAGTTATAGGTAGGAGCGCGAAAATCAGGAAAATAAATCTACTAAAAAATGATTAAACATTTCAACGATTTTAGAAATTCGCCACCCGAGAGGTTAAAGAGGGGGGGTGGTCGAATGTTTTAGGTCATTTCGCCATATTTCAGCAGCAGTTATAGGAAGGAGCGCGAAAATCAGGAAAACAGATCTACTAAAAATGATTAAACATGTATTTCAGCAATTTTAGAAATTCCCCTCCCGGAGGGGGTTAAAGGGGGGGGGGGGTCGAAGGTTTTAGGTCATTTTGCCGTATCTCAGCAGCAATTTTAGTTAAGAGCACAAAAATCAAGAAAACAAATCTACTAAAACCATGATTAAACATGTATTTCGGGGATTTTAGAATTTCCCTTCCAGGAGGGGGTTAAAGGGTGGTGGTCGAATGTTTTACGTCATTTCGCCATATCTCAGCAGCAGTTATAGGTAGGAGTGCGAAAATCATGAAAACAAATCTACTAAAAAATATTTAAACACATATTTCAGCGATTTTAGAAATTCAGACACTATGAGGGGTTAAAGGGGGGTGGTCGAATGTTTTAGGTCATTTTGCCATATCTCAGCAGCAGTTATAGGTAGGAGCTTGAAATTCCAGAAAACAAATCTACTAAAAAAATGGATAAACACGCATTTCAGTGATTTTAGAAATTCCCTCCGAAGGGTTTTAAAGGGTGTGGTTTTGAAATTTTTAGGACATTTCGCCATATCTCAGCAGCTGTTTTATGTAGGTGTGCGAAATTCAGGGAAACAAATCTACTAAACAAATGATTAAACACGTATTTCAGTGAATTTAGAAATCCCCCCCCCCCCTCCCTCGAAGGTGTTTAAAGTGTTTAGAGTTAAGTGTTAAAGTGTTAAGTGTTAAAGTGTAAGTTAAAGTGTTAGTGTAAAGTGGCGAAAGTTTTAGGTCATTTCGCCATATCTCAGCAACAGTTTTAGGTTGGAGCGCGAAATTCAGGAAAACGAATGTAATAAAACAATTACATTGTCTACCCGTGCAAAGCCGGGGCTAGTATTTTATAAAGAAAATTAAGATTGATTCATTCAAAATGAACACCTTTAAAAATAAAAAGTGATCAGTAACCATGTAAGTATGATCAATCAATTCTAGGACAATAGAGCAAAATTTGAGGAGTTATTCTATGGCTAAACATTTGTTGGTAGTTTTAAGATAAAGTTAAAAATCGCAAGTATTAGAAACGCATTAAAATATCATATAAAGAAATCAAAGTATTTACTCACATAATAAATTTCAAACTAGAAACAACATGCATCATCTCGGTTTTCATTTAACTCAAATTTTACAAACAAATCAAAAATTACAATCCCATCATGTCGGAAAAAAGAACGTCGAATGTAAGGTTACGTAAGTCTATATAGAAATGAATATCACAGGGCCTGATCTTTCACAGGATAAATAGGACATACAGCTTTATGTGCATTTCAAAATTTAAACAAATATATATATAAAAAATTCTATTATGCACTATATGCTATTTAGAGTGAAACATGTTTAATGTAATATCAGTTCTTCTCTGAATTTCGAAGTTTACACTACAATTCATTGTCGTTAGTGAAAGACAATAAAAAAGTATTTTAGAAAAAAGCAAAAATGGGACTGTGGACTTTTTACCCACATATTTTCAGATTATTAACAAATATGTTTAAGTTACTTGAAAAAAGAAAAATTTTCTCATAATAACGAACTCAAAAATATTAATTTTAGGTATTCTATTTTCAGAGAAATCTATTGAAAATAAAATGAAGAGTAATAGGAGATTCTTTAAACCTTGCAGGAAAACTAGAGCGATTTTCCTAGGTAACATAGTTTGGGAGAAAAGCACAGTTTTCTGTTACACACAAACTTAATTTTCGGGTGGCCAGCGGGGTAGTTGACGGGCGCTCGAGATATCTATCGACGCAGAATCATCCAAGGATATTGGATAATGATTTTTGAAAAAAAAAATGTCGGCCATTAGCCAAGATATTAATTAAATTAGTTGAAAAAAAACACTTTCTTTTTTAATTTTGTGTAAGATCTCGTAACATCCAACTCAAAAATATATTTGTTTTAATTTTAGGTATTCTATTTTCAGAGGTATGCCTCCTCTTTCCGAATCTACTGAAGCTAAAATTAGGGTTAGTAGGAGTTTATTAATTAATAAATTTTATGTACGGAACCCTTTGAGAGCGTACTTATATAAATGGAATTTTGTATTCATTTGTATTTTCAGAGAGTGGGGGCCGATCCAATTTAATCATGCATTGAATAATCCAATGTTGGAACGGACATTGGTTTGATGTGCATAGATGTATGCAAAATAGACGTAATATCTACGTATGTGTTTGATTAAATGTCGAATGCAATGAAGTATTTTGATTTATTTCGTTAGCTGGATAGTAGTCAAAATGCATCGATTCTTTCTTTCAAATTCATAACAAGATACAAGTTGAATCTGATTTTATACCGTTGAATAACCGAGAATTTCTTAAAATAAAAGGGAAAAGTTTGTGGCAACAGTTTCATCGTTCGCATGTAGATGGAAGATGTGCAAACCCGCCATAATACAAGTTTAATCTCATCCTGGTAATTACTGTTTTCTGAAAAGCAAATTTTCTAAGTACAAAGCTTATACAGAGTTTGTTTTAAAAAAATCTAGAATACTCTTTTTAGTAATTCTGCTGCAAATAATATATAGGTGGCCATTGATATCTCCCTATTCAAAATTGACAGAGTTAGATGGAATCAAACTGTGAAAAGGGTAATGTTAAATAAATGGGACAAATTTTAATTTATGTCTTGCCAAAAAATCGCCCAATTAAAATGTTTCATCTTTAATAACCTCAAACATAATCTAGGAGGATTTTGAACAGAATTTTAATTATGTTTTGTGCTACTTGGAATTTCATTTTGGAAATTTATCTGTTCAATATTATAAGCTTATTTTTCATCCTATTATTAAATTCAAAGCTTTTTTAACTTTTAATATTGTTGACTCAATTTTAAACTAATTTAATCATGTATTTCATTACTAAATTCAAATCACAAAATTCATATGTTATATTGTCTAATGTAAAAATGCATTAACATTAGCATTTTTTTTTTTTTTTTTCAAAATCTGTTAGTGTATTTTTTTTTCAGCATCCCCTAAAATATAAAAAAACAAGAACGAAAAATCATGCGTCAAGCATAGATTATGTAACACTTTCCAACACTTCCAAAATAATTTTGCAAATCTTTACCGTAAGGGTTAAGATGATACCTAACTAAACAATTTTGAAAACGCATAACATATTTAAAAATCCAATTTCAGGAATTACCAGCACTATTCGTAAAAATATCCGAGCTCTTTTGTGCAGCCCTGTATAGGATCTATAGATTTGTATATATACTAAATAGAATGCTAAATTTTAGTTCAGTTAGGAAACGCGTAGCACAGTTTAAAATTTCCCTTCTGCAATTTCCGACAATAAACGGAAATTTACTCGAGAATTTTTGTGCTGCCCTGTATACAATCTATACAATTTATACACATCAAGTAATAGACAAAAAATGAGTTAAATTTAAAAACGCGTTCAGCAACTGAAAAAGCATTCCCAGCAATTATTATTAATAATCAGTACTTTAACCGAATTCTTTTATGTATCCCTGTAAATGGACAATGAAAGCTATACACACAATATTCTATAGTAAGCCTCTTGTAATTCACGTTAGTGATATATATCCATTTCAATTTGTTTGATATTAAAATAAACCGCAAACGATTTTTCTTCATAGACCGTCATGTAACGGAATACTTTTGAGTATCCCTGTAAAAAAAACTATACGTGCTATGTGCACCACATTCTACAATTAATCTCTTGTAGTGCACCTCAGTGATATATATCCATTTCAATATGTTTGAAATTGTGTAACATCATTCAAATAAACCGCAAATCATTTCCCCCATAGTCATTGTCTTTTGAGTATCCCTGTAAAAAAACTATAAGTGCTACACACTTCATTTTCAATACCGAACATGCCACAGTAAGCCTCAATAACATATATCAATTGTATGACGATCCGATCCTATTTACGCGAGTTAGAGCAAGGACAGACAGACAGACGGCAGACAAACCGAATTCATAAACACTTTTCAACTATGTTGGAAAGTGTTAATAAGAAAGTAGAATCGAAACATTTCATTAGTTCGATGAAACATTTAAACATTTCTAAAATTTCGAAGGATTGATTCGCTTCACTGAAGTTTCTTTTTATGCCCCAAAACGAAGCTAGGAAATTATCTGGCAATCATTTCAGAATAAACACTAATAGTTTGTTAACCACTTAACAGTTTTGCCGCTCGTTATGCTTGCTTCGTTACTAAAAGCCACTCATTTTTAACTGTATATATAAATTGTGTATTTATAAATTGGTAGACATTTTTAGATTATTTAAGGCAAATATTTTAGAACGGAAAAAGTGTTTATTGTGTCGAAACTGTTAAGGGATTAAAGCACTTCTAGTATCTGGCATGGACTATACACCCTCATACAACATATCTTTATTGCACAAAAAATTAAATTTCCCTCTTTGTAACTTTAAAGATTATTTCATTAAGCAACACAGAAGAAATGAAATAGCTCCTGTGAGAAGAAAGTGGTGAGGATTGTAAAAATTTAGTTCACTAACTATGCAAGTAGAGGAAGAAAGAGAGTTAAGCTTCAGCAAAAGGAGTGAGGAGTAACTCCTACTGCCGGGAGCGAACACCGGATATACTCCTCCTGCGAGATGAAAACAGATGATCTTCTGATAATCCCACCGCCTCTTGCGAGATAACAGGTAGGCAAAAGGCGATAAGATAAGCGTCAACCTAAACGAGAGGTAAATAACAGGAAAAAACAAGTTTTTTTAATGTCTATTAATATTTTTTTAAATAAAAGTAATAGAAAATGTTTCACCATTCAAATAAGTTATATATGGGCACGCTCACAAAAAACGAACTAATTCAAACTCACGTTCAATGTCTCAAAAAGGAGTCAAGTTCACGTTCAAATCCAAAAATTTTCAAACGAACTCAAACTCATCTATGAAAATGAACAAAGTTCACTAAAAACTCGTCTTTTTTTTTTTTAAATATATTAGAATTTTATCGTCCAAATTTACAAAATTTTGTGAACTATTCTTTTGGTTATTCGATCTGAGGGTCTTCATGGACCCTTCCCAATTTTTCTTCCCGACACTCAGTCCGAGCTGGTTTTGGCGATTACTTTCTTCTAGAGGTTCGGACCCAGATGGGCCGGGACTACATTTATTTTCCGGCCCACATCGGGGCTGGACTACATTCTTCTTGCGGTCTAAACAAGAAGAAATTTTCAGTCCCAGCTCATATGAAAATCATTGGACGGCTATGGCCTGTCCAGTAAAAATATCGGTGAAATTTGGTCCGGCCCATTGTTTTCCCCCAAAAATGCATGTATTTTTAAATTGCTATTATTTCACAATTAAAATTGGTATATTTATTTATTTATTTATTTTTAAAGATGGATAGGTGCATTTCAGGCAATAAAATTAAAATACGGTAAAACCTGAGAAAAAGAACCTGCCTATGACGGAATTCCATGTTTAACAAAACAAAATGTTGATCTATGTAAAATGAGGATAACAGTAATTAAACATTTGTTTAAGGCTGTCCAAGGGAATTACTTTATCACACATTTCAGAATTCCGTTTTGTCCGGAAACGCATGAAATGGGCAGGTGTTCTTATTCAGAAATTATAATAGGATGACAGCGCAGGAAAGGAGAAAAACTTATCGTCTCGTGACAACAATCGCTTATAACTCGATAGGTAATTTATTAAAGAATGGAAGACAGCAATCAATTCCAAATCGCTTCAGTGGTCTGGACTGTCATCTTTATTCCTTTCCGTTTAAACATGAGTCAGAAAGTTTTGCATAGCTGAGCAGGAATTTTGATAACCGCCATAACTAAATCTTTAATAAAATACAGAGAAATATACCTTTTTCTTCTTTATAGAGTCTTAAAATTATGATTTTCTTTAACTCTCTTTTTTTATAAATTACACATTTTTTTCAATGAGTGTTCATTTAATTGTCTCTAAGTGATTATTAGTATTGTTATTCCGAATCCCATAAATTGTGGACATATAATCTGATGTACCTTAAAAATTTTACATAAAACAATATTCTTTTAAAAGAATTTTAATGTTGATTAAGAACTATTGGCATGCTTTTCGGAAATTGGGTGTGACTGGATTCATAAGCTACGCAAAAAATAAACTGCTCGTACCGGCACCGGGTCAATATTTTAGCTTTTTTAACAGGCCAAGCACGGTCAATACCGAAAGCTTTGATAAGGTTTCGGCTTGAATTTTTAGCTTTTATTACGGGCTGGACTAGGTCGGACCCGAGCATAGAAATTTCTGTCCGTACGACCGAGAACCCCTTCTCCTGCCAACCACAAAAATTTAGTGTTTTGGAAGAAAAATAAAAACAGCTACATGGCGTAATAGAAAAATTAGAAGTACCACACAAAAATAGTATTGTACAGTCATAAAATGGCACAGTATGTGTGTCATTAAATGTGCAGTCATATAATCAGAAATATTGTATTGGAAATATTATTTTCCTTTAGAAAAAATGAAGTAAAATATTTGTTTAAAAAAATACGAAACAAACTGTAAGAGATGACAGAGCACACTTACGACTAACAATTTTTCCATTTATTCAAACAAAAAATAAAATTTATCTACTTCAAGCAAAACCACACTGATTTGCTACACTTTTTTTTATGTATGTGTATTCTTCCACCTTTTAAAGCTTGTCTCATCTTTTTTTAAACAATTTGATTAAATGTGACTAAATTAAGTGTAACTTAATTAAATAGTTTTATGTTATTTTCGTGATGCATTTTACGTAATGTAACTTAAAGGTAGTAAACGTTATGATTAAATGAATCATGGGTAACATATTTGCTGATTGTTATATACGGAAAAAGTAGTATTATGATCTAATTTATAAAACGAATGATTCGATTACCCAGTCATTCTAATAAACTGTGACTACTGGACTAGCAAACAAAAACTCCCCCCTCCCAACCCCCTAGAGCCGAATTCTGGCTGCGCTACTATGTTTCTAGGCAAAATAAATAAATAAATAAATAAATAAATACGGTAAAATCTGTTAAAATAACATGTCTATGACGAAATCCTGTCTTAAACGGAAAAGTCTTTATACGAGTTCAGTGAATATAATAATCTGTGCGAAAAGAACATAATACATTTACAGCAGACGATGTACCTGCTAAGAAGGGAACCTGTATATAAGGCATTTTTTGGTGTTCAGGACGCAAAGCCAGACAACCATGTTAAAAAATTCTTAGTTCTTGTTTCCTTAGTGTTTAATTATTTTATGTCACTTACGAAGAATAAATTTCCTTTTTATTTTCAAATCGTCAGAAGTAAAATATATTTAATTAAATTTCTAAATCTAAGGAGGGGCAATGGCCCTATCCTGCCTCCCATGCCGACGCATATGGTAGTTAAAAAAAATGATTTCCAAAATATTGTAATCTTAAAATTCTGAAAAGATAAAGTAAATAAAACAATGTCCCTGTAATATCTGTTAAACCAAACTAAATTTACATCAGATCAGAGTACTGTTAATATCTACAAAAAATAACTTTTCAAAAGTAAAAAAACAGCCAAGCTTAAAAAAAAAAAAAAAAAACGAAAGTTGTGGCTAAAAAATGGTGTGATATCAAATTTCCAGCTTTTATTATAGTACTTATTTAACTTTTTTCCATTAAATAAGTTGTCGTATATATAAGTCGAGTGCTACGTATTTGTTAATAGAAATCGTTTTCTCCTGTACTAAATACATCCTAACGTGTTTCTGAAAATTCAATTTTTTTCAAATTATGCATGATGGGCTTGGCGGCCATCTTTCTATATTATACACAAAATTCTAAGCACCCCTATCCGTAGTTAAAATCCGAAGTTCAAAATTGTAACTTAAGCAAATATTTTAAGCGTTTCGTTTATGGACTTGTATGTTCTGAAAATTGTGTCTTAAAATAATGATGACTTATCTTAAGGATTCATCTTATGATTTATTTTTTAGAGTAATTAATCATTTCAAAGTAGTAAAAATCAATTTATCAAAATATCGGTCTTCCTCAATTTATCTGTCCGTAGTTAAAATCTGAAGTTCGACATTGTTATAAACATATTACATTGCAAACATATTACGCTTTTACTTTAGAAATTTGGGTGCTCAGAAATATAGAAAGATGTCCGCCAAGCCCATCATGCATAATTTGAAAAAAATTGAATTTTCAGAAACACGTTAGGATGTATTTAGTACAGGAGAAAACGATTTCTATTAACATATACGTAGCACTCGACTTATATATACGACAACTTATTTAATGGAAAAAAGTTAAATAAGTACTATAATAAAAGCTTGGAAATTTGATATCACACCATTTTTTAGCCACAACTTTCTTTTTTTTTTTTTTAAGCTTGGCTGTTTTTTTACTTTTGAAAAGTTATTTTTTGTAGATATCATTTCTTTTTTTTAAAATAGATTATACATAATATAAATAATCTACTCTATAAAATTAACATGAGAATGTTATGTAAAATTACATTTTACTTTCAGTTATTGTTTAAAGGGTTAACTAGAAATGCCAGTAGATTTTTCAATTAAACTAATTACATCCTTAAAAACAACATACTAAAATGTGGCTTGTTATAATACTTGTTATCCTTCGTTAAAAAATATCCCTGACTAATCCATGAGATGAGTAAAAATGGAATATGTACATAGCGCGTCAGCGCTGCTTTCGAAATCAAACGTGATATCATGCTCTTTTATTATTAGCATTAAATCCCATTGATTGGCGAATCTTTATAAAACGTAGTTAATGGTGAAAAGTAGCAAAATATCTTAGCAATTTTTTAGATTTACATTATTTATTCAATGAAACACTGTACTCTTACAATAAATTTAAATGGACACTTAACTTCTAGAACAAAAACAATTTAACAACTGGATTCCATTAATTTATAGAAAAATGACGTCAAAGGATCTCAGCCTGCGAACGAAATGCTTGTCCTTTACCGTGGTTTTATACAAATAAATTAATCATATTCAATTCCATTTCGAAAAGTTTGTTTACGTTTGAAAAGAAATTTTAAATGCCGATAACTCTTAATGTATACATTTCAGAAGGTACCTCTTGCCTCAAAATTAACTTTTTTTTAGAGATCTTTCTAAAAATGTAGATTTTATGAAGTTATATTATATATTAAAGCATGAACACTACGTCTGATTACTTTATTTTACAATATTATAAGAACACACATTTTATCAGACAATTAAATGCACTAAACCAACATGAGTGAAAAATTGACCTGCGCGAGGACTCGAACCTGGGACCTTCAGCGTACCGTGCTAACGTTTTACCTTTACGCCACCCAGATCGATATTCTAACTCGTCAATTTATCATTCTTATTTCTGTTGGAAACAGTCATTGGCCACAATTTGCAGTCACATTTAATTGTCTGATAAAATGTGTGTTCTTATGATTAGGAAGTTTTATTTAAAAAAAATATCTTCAGAAAAAATGGCTGACTTGCAGATGAAATTTGATATGATTAACCCGTAATTGATTTGTGCTATTATAATACAGATGGTACACGGTCGTTGGCGGGGTTTTATCTCTGTTTTGGCATATTTTTTTTAGTTACCAAGTTAATTAACAGTTTTTTGCTAATTAAGGATAGAAATTTATTTATTTTTTCACTGTATTTTATAAAAGCACGTAGATTAGGTTATTACTTGTCCAAAAATGCAATCCTTTTTCATTTCTGTCCTATATTTAAATCTGTAGGTTGTTTGAAAAAAAAAAGTTTGACGAAGAAAATAGTGATCATTTTAAGTAACTCGACGTTTTTAAAAAAAATCTATATCTCTGTTTATAAATCACTTATGAAGATGAGTTTGGTCTCAAATTGAAGAATTTCTTCATTAGATTCTTTTAGTTTTCGTTTTTTTTTCTATGACGCTTGGTTCATTTTATATCTGATATTTTAATCTGGCATGTTTGGTCGATTTAACATTGCAAAGTTGATTATTGTAAGTAAGCAGTAGCGGTCTAAAGTCCAGTTCTTGGCGTTGTTTGTTTGGCGCTTTTTTTTTTAGCTTGGCTTGGCAGAGCGACCGCCCTGCTTGATAGAATATCCCAAATATTTAGCTTCTATTTTTACGATATAGCCTGTAAGTGACATCTTACACAGCCCTGGAATAATGAAGTTTAGGCCTGACTCGGCCCGAGTCCTTTGAAATAAATCTGACCCGGGCCGGGAGCGGGTTTCAGGTACGCCGGTCCCATGCAGAACTCTAAATACCCCCCCCCCCTCCTCTCCTTTCCGAGCCCATATTGAACTTGGCATTTTATTTATATGACAATTATAGTGATGTGCATTTGTTTAGTGAAATCTTTAGACATTTTATTTGGTTTAATAAATTAGAGATATGTTTTTTAAATCTACTTTTTTTTTTGTACAGTTTTAAAATTAAGATTTCAAAGATATTATTTCTTTAAAAAAATATTTTGCCGTGAAAGGTTTTAGAACTAATTAGATTATTTTGCTCTAATACATACAGATTTCATTTATCACATTATTTCTCTTGATGGGAAAAATTTGAACATTTTAATAAGAGCTACTTCCATGGGAAAACTATTACTATTATCTGAATGGTATAAAACTGTGAACAGAATTCTTGGAAGTGCTGGTGATTTGTCCGGGGAAATCCTGATTCAGCTAAAATCTCCCGTCGTGGCCCCTACTAACCAACGGTAAATAATCGATGTAACAAGGTTGACAAGTACGGTGAAAGTTAAACATTGATCCCAAAAGCTGATCTCCAAAAATACGCCATTTTTGAGCTGTTTATATAAAAAAAAAAGATTCTCCCCTGAAAAACGATGTGACCGGTAATTACATTTAACGATGTCCGGTTGACATTTCTAAAACCATTAATTGATCAAAGAGAAACTGTTTCTTATCAGTTAATTATGGCTCCCAAACTATTAATATTCCCGGAAATTGTACTTTTTAGCAAATAAGTGTTACAAGCTCCTTTTAAAAAATAAGATACTTTACTAAAACATAAGTGAAGTTTTCCCACAAAATTTCATATGTCTGTGTGAATGATTGCGTGTATATTAAATTTTTCTCGCGTTTTCTGGTCCCCAGAGCTCTTACCTTTGTAAAATTAGGAACATTTTTTTTAATTTATTGTTATATTACTATTTATTTGAACTCACAGTATTCTGTAAAATATTCGAAAAGTCGAGTGGAGCCACTCCGGATTTTTTTTAAGTAACTATATTTAAGTATTAATTGTATTATGCATCTCTCAAAATTTCGCTTAGAATTTTATAATAGGTGTGTGTATAAGCTAACATTTTGGAGGCAAACACAAAACTTTTTTTGCATGTTATCTTTCTTAAAATTTTAATTGACCAAATTATATCGCACTTATTTAATTGTAATCGGGCAGACGCGATATAACAAAAGGTCACTGTATTATTTAATCCGTGCCTTTAATTTCGCGTATAAATAGAATCTTTTGGCAAAATCCGAAAGTAACGAAGTAGTGACTACTTTTGAAAAGTAGTTTGTAGGCGCTACTTTTTAAATAAAGTAGTTGTAGTTGCAGTTAGCTACATTTTCTATAAAGAAGTTTTCATGACTGCAATTCATGATTTTTCCAGAAGAAATCCTATACAATACGTTACTTTGCCGTGAGCACCGAACCCGATTATGGAAAACTCACAGCTTTTTAAAGCATGGTAGAAAGCACAAGCTAGTGAATTTATTTAAAAATTATAATTTTTGCTCTGTTTCTTTTTTAAGATAGAGCAGCAGGAAAAAGAAAAAAAAAGTTATTTAAACTACCTTCAAGTTCAAACTAGTACAAAAAAAAAGAGAAAGAAAAAGAAAGAAAGATAAACTGAAAACTGAATCTGGAAATTGTTCTAAACATATAATTTTTAAGGGAAAAGAAACGACTGCAAGGGGCATTTTTTTACAGTCATTTCAGTTAATTTCTGTCTATTATCTGTCCGTTCTCTAATATTCGTAAATATACTTTATTTGTATTTTCGTGTAGTTGGTACTTGATATTGGGGTCTAATATTGGACATTCTCAATTGAAAATGCAGTTTGTAGCAGTTTGTACAGTTCGTAAACAGGGGCACGCAAACAAATTCCGTTACATTATGGAATGTTTGCAGTATACCTTAATGATATTACTCTACTTCAAACATAATAAATTTGATTTGCGTACTACAACATGCTTTCTAAAGAACATGGTATGCATTTTAAGTTTAACTAAATTATAGTATATATTACGTAGTTGGGGAAAAAAAATCTGCAGCTTATATAGGCTGTCCATAGATACTGTTGTTTATGGACGTGCATTGCTTAAATGGGGTTTTGAACTGTGTTATTTACTTTTCAGCTAAACTATATTAGATTATTCTAAGAAATGTTTGTAAAATCTAAATAAACTGATAAGTGACCAGTGTAACGACTGCCAGAAAGGGCTTGAGGCTCGCCGACACTGTAATTAATCTCTATAGATCAAATACTTCCGTTAGGAAAATACCTGAAAGTATACCAAGCCGGCCATTTTGATTCTTTAAAACTTAACTACCTCAAACTTCCCCCAAGCAGTAATCCCCTTAGGGAATGTAGTTAGGGGGTAACTTTACTTGATATGTATAATGTTTCAAATCACCAAAGCACTAATCAATCTTTCTCCACATGTATCTTCTGGTTTTACCTTTTTCCTGTTAAAAGACTTTCGGACTAAATAAACTGATAAGTGACCAGTGTAACGACTGCCAGAAAGGGCTTGAGGCTCGCCGACACTGTAATTAATCTCTATAGATCAAATACTTCCGTTAGGAAAATACCTGAAAGTATACCAAGCCGGCCATTTTGATTCTTTAAAACTTAACTACCTCAAACTTCCCCCAAGCAGTGATCCCCTTAGGGAATGTAGTTAGGGGGTAACTTTACTTGATATGTATAATGTTTCAAATCACCAAAGCACTAATCAATCTTTCTCCACATGTATCTTCTGGTTTTACCTTTTTCCTGTTAAAAGACTTTCGGACTAAATAAACTGATAAGTGACCAGTGTAACGACTGCCAGAAAGGGCTTGAGGCTCGCCGACACTGTAATTAATCTCTATAGATCAGATACTTCCGTTAGGAAAATACCTGAAAGTATACCAAGCCGGCCATTTTGATTCTTTAAAACTTAACTACCTCAAACTTCCCCCAAGCAGTAATCCCCTTAGGGAATGTAGTTAGGGGGTAACTTTACTTGATATGTATAATGTTTCAAATCACCAAAGCACTAATCAATCTTTCTCCACATGTATCTTCTGGTTTTACCTTTTTCCTGTTAAAAGACTTTCGGACTAAATAAACTGATAAGTGACCAGTGTAACGACTGCCAGAAAGGGCTTGAGGCTCGCCGACACTGTAATTAATCTCTATAGATCAAATACTTCCGTTAGGAAAATACCTGAAAGTATACCAAGCCGGCCATTTTGATTCTTTAAAACTTAACTACCTCAAACTTCCCCCAAGCAGTAATCCCCTTAGGGAATGTAGTTAGGGGGTAACTTTACTTGATATGTATAATGTTTCAAATCACCAAAGCACTAATCAATCTTTCTCCACATGTATCTTCTGGTTTTACCTTTTTCCTGTTAAAAGACTTTCGGACTAAATAAACTGATAAGTGACCAGTGTAACGACTGCCAGAAAGGGCTTGAGGCTCGCCGACACTGTAATTAATCTCTATAGATCAAATACTTCCGTTAGGAAAATACCTGAAAGTATACCAAGCCGGCCATTTCGATTCTTTAAAACTTAACTACCTCAAACTTCCCCCAAGCAGTAATCCCCTTAGGGAATGTAGTTAGGGGGTAACTTTACTTGATATGTATAATGTTTCAAATCACCAAAGCACTAATCAATCTTTCTCCACATGTATCTTCTGGTTTTACCTTTTTCCTGTTAAAAGACTTTCGGACTAAATAAACTGATAAGTGACCAGTGTAACGACTGCCAGAAAGGGCTTGAGGCTCGCCGACACTGTAATTAATCTCTATAGATCAAATAATTCCGTTAGGAAAATACCTGAAAGTATACCAAGCCGGCCATTTTGATTCTTTAAAACTTAACTACCTCAAACTTCCCCCAAGCAGTAATCCCCTTAGGGAATGTAGTTAGGGGGTAACTTTACTTGATATGTATAATGTTTCAAATCACCAAAGCACTAATCAATCTTTCTCCACATGTATCTTCTGGTTTTACCTTTTTCCTGTTAAAAGACTTTCGGACTAAATAAACTGATAAGTGACCAGTGTAACGACTGCCAGAAAGGGCTTGAGGCTCGCCGACACTGTAATTAATCTCTATAGATCAAATACTTCCGTTAGGAAAATACCTGAAAGTATACCAAGCCGGCCATTTTGATTCTTTAAAACTTAACTACCTCAAACTTCCCCCAAGCAGTAATCCCCCTTAGGGAATGTAGTTAGGGGGTAACTTTACTTGATATGTATAATGTTTCAAATCACCAAAGCACTAATCAATCTTTCTCCACATGTATCTTCTGGTTTTACCTTTTTCCTGTTAAAAGACTTTCGGACTAAATAAACTGATAAGACCAGTGTAACGACTGCCAGAAAGGGCTTGAGGCTCGCCGACACTGTAATTAATCTCTATAGATCAAATACTTCCGTTAGGAAAATACCTGAAAGTATACCAAGCCGGCCATTTTGATTCTTTAAAACTTAACTACCTCAAACTTCCCCCAAGCAGTAATCCCCTTAGGGAATGTAGTTAGGGGGTAACTTTACTTGATATGTATAATGTTTCAAATCACCAAAGCACTAATCAATCTTTCTCCACATGTATCTTCTGGTTTTACCTTTTTCCTGTTAAAAGACTTTCGGACTAAATAAACTGATAAGTGACCAGTGTAACGACTGCCAGAAAGGGCTTGAGGCTCGCCGACACTGTAATTAATCTCTATAGATCAAATACTTCCGTTAGGAAAATACCTGAAAGTATACCAAGCCGGCCATTTTGATTCTTTAAAACTTAACTACCTCAAACTTCCCCCAAGCAGTAATCCCCTTAGGGAATGTTGTTAGGGGGTAACTTTACTTGATATGTATAATGTTTCAAATCACCAAAGCACTAATCAATCTTTCTCCACATGTATCTTCTGGTTTTACCTTTTTCCTGTTAAAAGACTTTCGGACTAAATAAACTGATAAGTGACCAGTGTAACGACTGCCAGAAAGGGCTTGAGGCTCGCCGACACTGTAATTAATCTCTATAGATCAAATACTTCCGTTAGGAAAATACCTGAAAGTATACCAAGCCGGCCATTTTGATTCTTTAAAACTTAACTACCTCAAACTTCCCCCAAGAAGTAATCCCCTTAGGGAATGTAGTTAGGGGGTAACTTTACTTGATATGTATAATGTTTCAAATCACCAAAGCACTAATCAATCTTTCTCCACATGTATCTTCTGGTTTTACCTTTTTCCTGTTAAAAGACTTTCGGACTAAATAAACTGATAAGTGACCAGTGTAACGACTGCCAGAAAGGGCTTGAGGCTCGCCGACACTGTAATTAATCTCTATAGATCAAATACTTCCGTTAGGAAAATACCTGAAAGTATACCAAGCCGGCCATTTCGATTCTTTAAAACTTAACTACCTCAAACTTCCCCCAAGCAGTAATCCCCTTAGGGAATGTAGTT
The DNA here is from genome assembly GCA_963931845.1 of Maratus michaelseni. Classification (NCBI taxonomy): domain Eukaryota; kingdom Metazoa; phylum Arthropoda; class Arachnida; order Araneae; family Salticidae; genus Maratus; species Maratus michaelseni. Next base: position 4,229,661 of record OZ007586.1, on the reverse strand, counting down.
AGGGGGTAACTTTACTTGATATGTATAATGTTTCAAATCACCAAAGCACTAATCAATCTTTCTCCACATGTATCTTCTGGTTTTACCTTTTTCCTGTTAAAAGACTTTCGGACTAAATAAACTGATAAGTGACCAGTGTAACGACTGCCAGAAAGGGCTTGAGGCTCGCCGACACTGTAATTAATCTCTATAGATCAAATACTTCCGTTAGGAAAATACCTGAAAGTATACCAAGCCGGCCATTTTGATTCTTTAAAACTTAACTACCTCAAACTTCCCCCAAGCAGTAATCCCCTTAGGGAATGTAGTTAGGGGGTAACTTTACTTGATATGTATAACGTTTCAAATCACCAAAGCACTAATCAATCTTTCTCCACATGTATCTTCTGGTTTTACCTTTTTCCTGTTAAAAGACTTTCGGACTAAATAAACTGATAAGTGACCAGTGTAACGACTGCCAGAAAGGGCTTGAGGCTCGCCGACACTGTAATTAATCTCTATAGATCAAATAATTCCGTTAGGAAAATACCTGAAAGTATACCAAGCCGGCCATTTTGATTCTTTAAAACTTAACTACCTCAAACTTCCCCCAAGCAGTAATCCCCTTAGGGAATGTAGTTAGGGGGTAACTTTACTTGATATGTATAATGTTTCAAATCACCAAAGCACTAATCAATCTTTCTCCACATGTATCTTCTGGTTTTACCTTTTTCCTGTTAAAAGACTTTCGGACTAAATAAACTGATAAGTGACCAGTGTAACGACTGCCAGAAAGGGCTTGAGGCTCGCCGACACTGTAATTAATCTCTATAGATCAAATACTTCCGTTAGGAAAATACCTGAAAGTATACCAAGCCGGCCATTTTGATTCTTTAAAACTTAACTACCTCAAACTTCCCCCAAGCAGTAATCCCCCTTAGGGAATGTAGTTAGGTGGTAACTTTACTTGATATGTATAATGTTTCAAATCACCAAAGCACTAATCAATCTTTCTCCACATGTATCTTCTGGTTTTACCTTTTTCCTGTTAAAAGACTTTCGGACTAAATAAACTGATAAGACCAGTGTAACGACTGCCAGAAAGGGCTTGAGGCTCGCCGACACTGTAATTAATCTCTATAGATCAAATACTTCCGTTAGGAAAATACCTGAAAGTATACCAAGCCGGCCATTTTGATTCTTTAAAACTTAACTACCTCAAACTTCCCCCAAGCAGTAATCCCCTTAGGGAATGTAGTTAGGGGGTAACTTTACTTGATATGTATAATGTTTCAAATCACCAAAGCACTAATCAATCTTTCTCCACATGTATCTTCTGGTTTTACCTTTTTCCTGTTAAAAGACTTTCGGACTAAATAAACTGATAAGTGACCAGTGTAACGACTGCCAGAAAGGGCTTGAGGCTCGCCGACACTGTAATTAATCTCTATAGATCAAATACTTCCGTTAGGAAAATACCTGAAAGTATACCAAGCCGGCCATTTTGATTCTTTAAAACTTAACTACCTCAAACTTCCCCCAAGCAGTAATCCCCTTAGGGAATGTAGTTAGGGGGTAACTTTACTTGATATGTATAATGTTTCAAATCTTTCTCCACATGTATCTTCTGGTTTTACCTTTTTCCTGTTAAAAGCATCATTTTTCACTATCTATATAACGAATAAAAGGAAGAAGATTTTTTTTTTTTTTTTTTTTTTACTGGTTTTGAAATAAAATACAGTTAAGATTTAAATTTTTTTTTATTACATATATATATATACATATATATATATATATATAAATAAATATTTATCACACATATACGATACGTATACACATGTATTTTTTTTTTTTTTAGTAAAAGCTTAAAATTTACAGCCATAACTATGCAAATGATTTGGAATCAAACAGTTATTAATAAATTTATCGCATATTGAGTTGTAATCGATTGAAAATCGACTTTGACACTATTTTATCAAAGATAATTTGTCTTTATAGAAAAAAGATATATATTGGATTTCTTGATATATAATAAGGATTTCTGCAAATTTCGTAAATTTAGGAATAAACATAACTTCTTTGATTGTATTAGAAAGCAGTTTTATAACTAGATTTAAGAAGTTTTTTGAGTGACTTATTACACATTGGATCTTAATTTAAAGCGTTTTACAAATAATTTATTATTTTTGTAGACTCTTACAACTGAATAAAAAAAAGGAAATTTCTTCTAAAAAATCAATCGAAAAATCGACACCTATGTTTTTTTTTTTTTTTTCCTTTTTCAAATGCAAAGAAACAGTTAATGAAATTCAGCGGTTTGGATTAGAGTCCTGAATTGGGTTGGGTTACCCGCTTTTATTCGCACCTGACCGAACTCGAGGTTCGGATTGGGTCGGGTTGACGCTATATTTTTTCGTTGCGGGTCGGTTTCGGATCGGATTGACTTCTACTTTTTCTTGCTGCTGGTCGGGTCCGGGTCGGGTTGACTTTTATTGTTTCAGTTTCGAGTTTGTTTCGGATTTTGACTATCTCGGGTCGGGTTCGGATTATCGCGATTTTTCAAAGTAATGTCTACGTTTATTTTTCCAAGTTAAAGATCTTTATGCAATAAGACCTCCATAATGAAAACTCCCGAAAAGCGGACACCTCTATTGAGCTAATACTCTTTCAATTAAGAATATTCGTACAGTTATACCTCTGAATAGCGGATATCTCCTACACACACCTAACATGTGTATGTGTGCATAAATTATCACAAATAAAATACATGTACTTTTGTGTGTATCAAAGACGAAATGTTGGTAATAATTTTCACATTTCGATAGAAGAAAAATGGTTCTTAAAGAAGGAATAATTTATGATCACATCTATATATATAAAAGCCGTTCTTGGTATGTATGTTCCTTATACAAATCTACAGTTTTTGTACGATTTGAACGAAACTTGATGTACATACGTTTTAGAACACGAGTAAAATTACTGTCAACTTTAAAAATTTCTCAGACCATTCTTTACTATTTTTTTCAAACATCTCCCATATCTATCTATATGATGAAGGACAAACGTGTCCGTGCGTAACGCTGACGTCATTTTGCGAATGACAACACTTTATGATGAAATTTCGGTTTTGCGATTTTTGCTACTGCAATTTTTTTAATTTCTAAACATCGCACATTTTTAATTTTTACACCGCCGTATAGGAAAAAAATATCTACTTTGAAATGCAATTTGTTTGAAAAGTGTATCGCAATTTACTCATTTATTATAGCATTTAAATTAAATTTGAAGCAGGATTTTTTTTTATTCGTTTGCAAAATATTAATCCATTTGCACTTTAAACAATATAAAAAGTTCAGCATTTGTTTCTATAACGAAATTAAAACTTAACATGAATAAGCTCTTCAAAATTATCAGAATAATAATAATGCTGTAGATGATTTTACGAAATGACCGCTTTTAAGAAATTTCAAAATGTTATTTGAATATGTTGTTAGGGGGCAATCTAAAAAAATGTATTAAATGTAAGAGTTTTCAATAAAATAAATGCTTTTCACCTATATTCTCTATCCGGGTTGAATGTCCTAGTATATATAAAAGCCGTTCTTGGTATGTATGTTCCTTATACAAATCTACAGTTTTTCAGCATTTGTTTGTTCAGCATTTGTTTCTATAACGAAATTAAAACTTAACATGAATAAGCTCTTCAAAATTATCAGAATAATAATAATGCTGTAGATGATTTTACGAAATGACCGCTTTTAAGAAATTTCAAAATGTTATTTGAATATGTTGTTAGGGGGCAATCTAAAAAAATGTATTAAATGTAAGAGTTTTCAATAAAATAAATGCTTTTCACCTATATTCTCTATCCGGGTTGAATGCCCTAGTATATATAAAAGCCGTTCTTGGTATGTATGTTCCTTATACAAATCTACAGTTTTTCAGCATTTGTTTGTTCAGCATTTGTTTCTATAACGAAATTAAAACTTAACATGAATAAGCTCTTCAAAATTATCAGAATAATAATAATGCTGTAGATGATTTTACGAAATGACCGCTTTTAAGAAATTTCAAAATGTTATTTGAATATGTTGTTAGGGGGCAATCTAAAAAAATGTATTAAATGTAAGAGTTTTCAATAAAATAAATGCTTTTCACCTATATTCTCTATCCGGGTTGAATGCCCTAGTATATATAAAAGCCGTTCTTGGTATGTATGTTCCTTATACAAATCTACAGTTTTTCAGCATTTGTTTGTTCAGCATTTGTTTCTATAACGAAATTAAAACTTAACATGAATAAGCTCTTCAAAATTATCAGAATAATAATAATGCTGTAGATGATTTTACGAAATGACCGCTTTTAAGAAATTTCAAAATGTTATTTGAATATGTTGTTAGGGGGCAATCTAAAAAAATGTATTAAATGTAAGAGTTTTCAATAAAATAAATGCTTTTCACCTATATTCTCTATCCGGGTTGAATGCCCTAGTATATATAAAAGCCGTTCTTGGTATGTATGTTCCTTATACAGTTTTTGTGCGATTTGAAAATTACTGTCAACTTTCAAAATTTATCAGACCATTCTTTACTATTTTTTTCAAACATCTCCTTTGGTCATTACAGAAATCTACTTTTTATTTCAATTTCTAATGCAATTTGCCATAAAATAAATTGCGTATGAACAATATTTTTATAAATCAATAATAATTCAGATTCTCTTGCAATAATTTGAAATCCGAAACTCTACAAAGGTAATGTGATTTTTTTCGTATATTGCAAAGATTACTATAAGTTCGTTTAAATGACAGTACATTTATTTAAATGTTTTTGGAGATAAAAAAAATAAATAACTTAGCTCCTAATTTTACAAAGATAAATTGTTTCCACTGATTTGTTAATATTAAAGTACATTTTCCAAGAAATAAAAGCATATTTTTGCGTATTCAAACTTCATGATTCAATTTATTCTACACAACCAAAAATCGTCTGTCAAATATTGACATTTAGAAATCATTACATGGTAACTTTTTTATTATAATTTTGTTCAATCTACAGTAACATTAGTCTTTTTTGGTGAGTTTTGGACATTAATTTGTACTCTAATTTATATTTAAGTCGAAGAATTGTTTATTCATCTTATTATTTCTATTTAAGTTGCATATTTATTTATTTATTTATTTTGTTACTTGAACTCATGTAGGTTATTAATTATCTTGTTTCATATATATCTCTCTATATTAAAAAAAAGTAACCACCGCTGCGGCCGCCGCTGTCAATTAAGATTTTGTGCCTTGAAGTCTTTCTGGACTAATATCCAGAAAACTATTGCAAATAAAAATTTAAAAATTGGTGGTTTTATAAAAAAATGTTCGATAAACACGCTGAAGTAGACAGTTTTTAAATCGAAGAATTATTTTAAGAGATATTTAAAATCAAAGTTGGTCAAAACAGTTTTCTTATAAAAGTTTTATAGAAACGAAAACAATGCACAGGAATTTAAACATAATTTGTAAGGATATAGTTGACAAGGTTGGGGTGTGCAGACTGCAATTATTTTTTCAATTTGACTCATTTTTTGAGGTTATATTTCAATTTTTTATTCAAAATTTTCATTATTTTGACGAAGATTTATTTCATATTTCATAAATTCCATTATTTGAATCGTTGCCAATTTGTAAAATAGCGCACGTAATAATATTCCCTTTCAATTAAGAAATGTATTTACACGAGACTATTAAAAACAGAAATAAAACTTTAAAATAATAATTAAATGATCACGTGTTAAAAGCAATAAATGTAGAAAATGACGGAATAAAAAATATGCTTGCGCGTGAATATTAAAAAGATAAATTATTAAATTATTCCGCGTTTTCAAAGCATTAAATAGAGTAAGATTGATTTATTTCGACAAAATATTTTATCTATTATTGCAAATTTTAAAACAGCGTAATTAATAATATTTCCCTTCAATTAAAAGTATATTTTTACGTTTAATAATTACGTTTAAATCAACGAAATAAGTAATAAATTGGTAAAATATAATTAAAAATACAGATAAACATTGAATTAAAGATCACTCGATGGCATAACTACTACGCGTCACGCATCTGGTATCAATTGAATGCGATGCCACAGATATGCACTTTTGGCTTTAAATCCTATATTTTGGCGACAGTTCTTTTCCTTTATAGAAAGTAGTAGTCGGGATAATGGAGTAATACCGCGACCTACGTTATATACGGCCGGTGCATGACGTTTAAAACGTCACATGGAATGGATCATTTTTACATGTTGATTGGTGCAAAGCGACGCGCCCCCTGTTTTGCACCAATCGCAATGTAAAAATGATCCACTCCATGTGACGTTTTAAACGTCATGCATCGGCCGTGTATAATGTAGGTCGCGGTAATACCCAATTTTCTATTAACATCGTTATAAAATTTCACGATGCAATGACATTGCTTACTTAACCATTTTGCACAGGTTGATTTTCAAATGTTTAATTAACCTTATTTTATCAACAGTTGTTAGCTGTCTCGACAGCAGTTAATTCGGCTTTAAAATCCCTTGGTCAAAGGAAAATGAATGGAAACCCGATTATAGCAGATATTACAGCGAGCAGCCGATTACAGCAGGTCGTTTAATTATAATTCAATCTTCCGCAATCGTTTTAAGGTTGATCAAATCAGAGTGTTTTTACAGTTTGTGGTGTCAGAACGGGGGTTGGCGAGCGTAGCTCGTAGGGGGTAGAGCCCCCTAGTATATATATATTATTATTAGAGGCTTAATATTGTCTATTTTAGGCATAATGCTGAAAATATTTCATGAAATAGCATATATTTACTATGAATATTCTTATAAAGCCCTTCTGAAGATTCTATAAGATATTCATAGTTTTCCATTTTTTGCTTTTTCATCCTATCAAGTACAATTCCTGCAGTGTCCATTCCATTGCTTTTTATAATGTCTTATTCTTTGTTTTTCACATATGTTTTCATTTTTAAATAAATAAATAAATAAATAAACAAAAATACGCAAATTGTGATTACCAGAAGTATTTTTTTACTATAAAATATGATAAAGAGTTTGTTAATTATATATTTTGCTTATTTAATGCATTAATTTTCTTTAAATGTTAAGTGAACGAAATCACGGGTAAAAGCTAGTTTTTTTTATATAAAATACTTTCAGGCAGTAAATTAAATATATGCTCATTCATATTGAAATACGTACTTATTTTCATCTGAAGCCTAGTTCTGCTCAAACTTTTTGTGAAAATCCCAACAACCCAACTTGCAAAAAACCTTAATATGACACGAAAGAATTATTCTAGGGTGAAACCGACCCGCAGGAAGAAAATTAGTCATCCCAACCCGAATTGTGAAAATTAGGGGCAATCCGACCCGATGCAGGACTTTACTCAACGATGCCGAAGTGTCCACTATATTCAGAGGTTTTACTATATTTGAATATTAAAAATACAGATTAGTCCATTTTTTTTGTATAAAACATAAAATTGGTATCAGATATATTGTAGATTAGTTTTCATAATTGCATTAAAATATGATTTACTTTCATTTTATTTCGGGTTGGGTCGGATTTCCGGTTGGAGTATTCCGTGTCCAGCGTCCAGCTCGGCTGCGGGTTGAAATATGGCGGTTTCGGGTCGCCAGTAATAATTTTGGCGGGTACCTCTCCCCCCCTCCCCCAAGAATCTAGTTTGGATGCTGCTGAGAAACTGCGTTCTACAAATACGTGTCAATTGTACTGAACTGTTTCAAGTATTTGGATGTTAAGTTTTGCGAATTATTCAACATAAGAATTTTCCCGATCTTCTGACTTTATTTTTATGACTTTAATTTTCTATCAAATAAATCATATGCACCTACGTATGCTGAAATTTAAACTAATTTTATACTAATGCATTCTCCGTTGTCTGTATGGTGAGTGAAATATTCCTGTAATCAATGTTTTAGAAGATTTTTATCGCTATTTTTCAGTTTAGCAATTCTCTAATATTTGCAGAAATACGGCATACTTGTACACTTTTATTAGATGGAAAATGTAACAATTGTTAGTATTGCAGGGTCTTTTTGCTTCCCAATTGTAATTCTCTAATTTTATTTATTTTTGAGTAATTCCATTTCCATAGACGAATATTACGGATTAATGTATCGTCACTTGACACGATTCGCTTCTAACTCCATAAGTAATTTATATATCGAAAAATGAAAAACTCATTACGATTCCCAAATTGCTTCAATAGTCAGACCTACCAACATTTCGCATTGTTGAGCAGATCATGTGAGAACCGCCTTAAGGCCATTTTTAAAAATATTTCCCCCCACTGTGCAACTCAAAACTGATATATTCACCGACTCATTTTATGTATAAGTGCTTGATTTGCAGTTCTATTGGGGTAATTTGAAATCGAACAGCATTTTGCATTTTCGATAACTATATATCCATATTGAGTTTTAATTAATTGTTGTCTCAAAACAACCTTTCCCGGGCTGTAGAATTATTCTGAACGGATTTTTGTCTTTATAAAAAGATGAAAAATGCTATTCGATTCCTTAGTTTATGGAGACGAACAACTGCTTATTTTGTGCATTAACAATAAGTTCGTGAATATGTCAGAAAGCACCCAGTTTTGAAATATAAAATACGTTTTTTCACTCCCCTCTCTTTTAATAAGGTTAGAAAACTGAAAAAATTGCACTAAATTCTTGAAAAGACTTATCTTGCTTCATGAGAAAGGATGACAAGTTCTAATAATTGCCACTTTTCGAGTCCAAACAGCAGGAACGTGCACTGGACATTAAATATGGCTGTTGTTAGGTGGTATAACTAGCTCAATTACTCTACTTTTCCTGCATGTTGTATTTCAAATAATTTCATATTTTTAGTACAATATTTTCACTACGCTCGCCAACCCCCGTTTAGACTTCGCACCCTCCAAAAACACGGTCATTTAAAAAAAAACTACCTGGTTAGAGAAGATTGAATGATATCATCACGTACGCGAATTACCTTTTGTAATCGGATTGCCATGCTTTTCCGTTTGAATGGGGTATCTTTTGGTTACCATGGCCTCATACACCATTGTTGCGACAGCTGATGGAAACTTTTTGAGATTGATAAGTAAGATAAATTACACATTTGGAAATCAGCTTGAATAAAATACTAGTTATAGGTTAAAAATGTCGCTGCCTCTTGAACTTTTATAACGGCGATATGTACAACATTCTTCCTTCGAGGTTAAAAAAAATCCATCTGCTTGGGAATAACATTCAGAACCACGGTATTGAAAAGCACTGCGTTTTGAAATTTTACGCTTATATTTCATGTTTTGATAGAGTTTTAAATATTTTCAGGAACAGGTATAGCTTATGCATGAACTCTTTTCTCAATTTTATTGCACCATCATGCATATTTACATGTTACGTATTATTAAAATGTAAATTGTTTATTTTAATTAATAAGTATATGTACGAATTTTCTAATATGTATTTATCGAATAGTAATTGGTATAAAATAAATCAGTATTTTGCGCATGCATTTATTTCTATTTATGCTGCATCAAATGATGAAATATCTAAACAAATTTGCTAGCCAAGCTACAGCAAGAATAGTATTCTAGGCGCTGTAGCCGAGCTACTTGTAGAAAAAAACCTACGTAATACATTGTATTACGTTGTACATTGTACGTAATACTTGTACATACCTTTTACATACATTGTACGTAATACCTTGTATTACGTGGGTCGCGCTTGTACACAATGTGATGTGCAATGTAACATCACATTAATAATGTCCATAAGAAACTCGTTTTAAATATATGATGCAATTTTCACCATTTAATGCGTTTCGCGTGCAAAAATCTAATTAATGTGTTTTTCTTCTTTTCTTTTATGATTCGCGTGTAAATATATTACTCAGTTTAAAAGTGTTTGGGAATATCAGTAATGAAAATTTTAAATCTGACCTAATTTTCACCATTAAATGAGTTTCACGTGCAAAAATTTAATTCAAGTTTTTTTTTCTCTTTTAAGATTCCCGTCGAAATGGCTGTCTGGTAATATTATTCAATTTAAACGTGTTCGGGAATATCAGTATATGAACTTTTTAAATATGACCAAATTTTCATCATTAAAAGTTTTTCGCGCGTAATGATTTAATTATATTAGGCATTTTTCATATGACGTAATTGTCCCCATTAAATGTGATTCGCGCGTAATAATTTAATTATTTTAAGATTTTCTCACTTTTTCAATATTTCTGTGTAAATACAATTAAAAGGACGTTTTCCATATTTCCTGCTTTTAACACGTTATCATTTTATTATTATTTTAAAGTTTCCTTTCTATTTTTAATAATTACGTGCAAATACATTTTTTATTTGAGAGGAAATATAATTCTTTGCCCAGTTTTACAAATTGGCACCAACATAAAAAAAATGACTTTTTCTAAATATGAAAAAAAAAAAAAAAAAAAAAAAAAAATTCTTGAAATAATGAAAATTTGAATAAAAAAAGAGCTCTAAAAATTAGTAAAATTTTAAAAATAAGCGCATTTTGCTATATTTTTAAAAGTGAGCAAAAATGACTCAAATCTGAGTCAAAATGACTCAAGTTTGAAACATGTATATACTCATTTCTGAAAACATGAACACACTTAAGAATAAAACATCAAAAATGAATTTGAACTGATTCTAATCATTTTTGAGTATGCCCATGTTTCAAAAATGAGTAGAAACTTATGTGCTCATTTTTGAATATGTCCATGTTTCAATATTCTGAGTATTTCAGAATTGAAAGCATTGCAAAATGAAAACATCGATTTACTCAGATTTGGAAATGTCATTTTTCTCAGTCTAGCTTGAGAAGTAAAAAAATTCTTAAATTCTTATGCACAGTTTTGTTCTTAAAAAACTTTTTTAATGGAACGATTCTGGCCGACTATAATATTAAAAATCTCTTCAACTAATACTTCAATTTAAAAAATCGTCTATTTCAGCGTGTTTATCAACGATTTGTCTATAATGCTATATAATTATTATTATTACAGTTTTAGGTAGCTTTCAATACAAAAAAGTATAAAGCTACCTATTGCAGCCGTTCGGAGGAAAGCAGTTCCGGAAAATTTCGATATATTTTCCCCGATCATGACCCCCAGATCCCAAAACCACCCTCCGTTCAAATGTTGATTTATATATATATATATATCTGACCTATGTCATACGATAACGCTCGTATTTATAAATCGATTTTGATGAAACTAATTGTGTGTATTAAGCTAACCAATGTCTCGACCGAGTTCGTTGGCCAGCTTGGTCCGCCATTTTGTTTCAAGATGGCGGCCATTTTAAAATTTAAAACTAAAATAAATATACAAAAAAGTTAAAAATTCAAATTTATTTTTCAATTACGTGTTAGACCTTGACACAAGGATTCCAGAGCATTTTTTGGTTTACCTCTATCTTAAAAAATGGCTGAGATAGAGCAGTTTGAAATTCTAGGGTGGCTGACATTTTGAAACAAAACAGCACATTAACGCGATTACTCGCAAATTATTTTCCTTCATTGCTGTAATAATTTTCCCAATCATACGCATAAAACTATATATTCATATCCGTTAGCGCCAAAATTGGCGACATTGGCGACAAAATTGGCAAAATTGACGAAATATCGCCAAATTTGGCGACCAAAACAAGTCTTCATAAATGAAGCCAATTTGGCTATTGCTCAATAATTTGCCGAATTTCTTATTCAAATTCAGTATTAACGAATCTTTTGTAAACGTTTCTTTGCATTTTAACTTGCTGTTTTCGTGTAACATTAGCTAAAATTTTAAAACGAAGATATAGAAAAGCTACCTTTTCCTCCCGGTACAGGCCGGAAGGACTTTTTATTATTATTAGTAGTATAATTATTATTATAGTTATTATTATTATTATTATTATCATAATCATCAATGCATTAAATATGCGAGATAAAACATTTCTTAGTTATTTTAGCAAAGAAGATTGTTGCAAATTCATTATTAATTGTCAGAAAACTATACCAATTTCTGACTTGTCTTTCAGATGCATATAAAATACAAGCATTAAAGAAAAAATAAATAAATAAATAAATGTACTTATATAAAAATAAGCATATTTTTAACGTAAAAATAGCACTTTCCTTTTTTCTGAAAAAATACAATTTCATGTAATTTTTCAAGTTGAACTGATAAGAAAGATAATCACCAAGAAAGGATTCTTCTTAATGGTTTAGTTTATTGCTTTTCTTACTTAATGGTTTGAGACGTGTCATCTTGAGATTAATAGACACCTGGAGCATGTTTGGAGGTTTGTAATTAGTGGCCTGTTTTTGAGGGGAATATATTTTTTCTGAAAAGGATCAGAAATGTCGCCGCATATTTTAAGTTCAGTTTTTCGCGTTTGTCCTGTCGCGTTTTAACTTCCTTCCCTGTCATCTCCATTATTCGTAGGGACTGTCAAGAATCACCACGGGATATTGTCGGCGAAAAAGGACAGAATCCTTTGTTTGTCTGTGCAATCACGTTGTGGGGTCTGTCTTCCCTCAGATTCTGTCCTTTTCAGACCCCACAACGTGATTGTACAGACAAACAAAGAGCAGTCCTTTCGATAGACCAGTGGACGAGACATCAAAGTAGTTTGTTTTGTGGCGAAGCAAATTATTTTGATAAGGACCCCAAACATTTTCAACCAAAAAAAAAAAAAAAAAAGTCCACAGTTGCCTTTGAGATGGTATGAATTAAAAGACTTCCCACGGAAAGCAGAGGAAGAACGATAATAGAAAAAAGAGAGCGGAAAAATAAACAAATTTTAAACATAGCGACCTGTGACGATCTTTATAAAAAATAATAAATTATTGATTTATTCTGTTTGTCTGTAGTTGATGTCCTTATCACTTTTAAACTAATGTTTTTAATGTTTTAACAATAATATCTATGGCATTAATAGAAAAATTTTTACATAGTCTTTTTTTTTCCATGCATGCATTTGGATTTCTTTGCTGTACTCCTTGAATTTTTTCTTTCAAATAAAAGGAAATATTTCTGTCTAAAATATAAAAATTCATTAGAAATTAGTTTAAGAAAACACTTCGCTTGAGTGAGAAATCAAACTATTTAAACAAAAGTATTCAATTAATAAATATTTTTTTATATAAAAATTCTTTAATTGCCTTGTCTCCCCCCCCCCCCCACCTATTTTTGAACTATATTTATGGTATTTGAATTTTACAATTTAATGATTTTTTTAAGTGTCCGTACGCAATGAAAATTAAATTTTGTGCTAATTTTGATCAGAATTTGAAAAAAAGAAAAGGAAAAAAAATATTATGAATCTATTTAAACGGAACCTGGCTATAACGAAGCTTGCGTGGAGAAATAAATGTCATATAATTATAATAGACGATGAACCTGTTCAATAAAACAGAAATTTCTCTCCTATCCCTTGTTCCGTTTTAGCAGGTTTACTATATAGGATATTGGTTGTACCCAACATGTTCAGGTTAAAAAAATTCTAGTTTTTTTTTTACTTACGGATAACAATGTATTGTTTTTTCTCCAAAGTAACATCTCGTTGAATTCAATATAAATGTTCATTGGGACATTTATACTGAATTTCACCAAAATTTATTTGAATTATAGTCTCTCTCTCTTTTTAAATATTGCATATTGTAATGGAAGCAATCAATAATAAATAAAGATATATCACATTTAAAATGAAAATCTAAAGATCTGTAGCATAGATTTCACATAGCAATGTCGGAAAGTTTCATGCAATTAGTTGAATGTGGCAAAATGTATTGGAAAAAAAAAGAACAGATCTAAGCAGGGACGAATTAAAACATGGGCCTACTGTTCCGTGGAATTCGGGGAGCCCCAAATTTCCTAATCAATGATCGTAAAGGTGATATTTGAAATCTCTTGTTACTGATTCTAATCAATATTGTGTACTTTTAACTATATTTATCTAAATATGTATTATAGTACGTATTCATACCTGTATTTTAAGGCAAATAATATTTTCTAACTTTTTGGATTGTAAAGGAAAGGAACCTGTGTTTAAGAATATCTGAATTATTATTACCATTTATCCATTTAAACGGCTTGGAGACTTAAAAATCTGAAAAATTCTATATCGAAAAACCTTCTAAGACGGAATCCCATAGGAGAAAAAAATCGTTATGGTTTAATTCCTTTTTTACCATGTCTGTCGTCTCTTGCAAAGTATTATTTATTTTCAAACGGATTATTATATCCATTTTGCACCGATCAAGAAATTTTTCCGTTTAAAACAGGATTTCGTCATACACAGATTCTTATCATTTGTTTTACAGTACTGTATATCCTCCTTTCCCCCGTTAGAAATGTATACGTATTATTCTTTTCTACAATAGTAAATTTTAATTGTAGAATAATGGTAATTTTAAAATTTATGTATTTTCAGCAAAAATTGTTGACCCAAGAAGTTTGTTCCTTAAACAGATTTTTGCATGAATCAGACAGAGCGGATCAATGATTTTCATACAAGCAGAGTTGTTATGACCATGCCAGAAAATTTCGGTCTGTGCAAACTTCTAGGAAAAATGAAGTACAGGACAAGAAATAAGCCTGGTTCGGCCCGGCCCGAGCCTTCAGAGAAAGCAAGACCCGGGCACGAACCAGAAAAGCTGATGATCAGACTCGACCCGTCTTGAGTCCGTTTAGGCATCTAAATGGCATTTGAATGGGAAAAACGTGTTCTAAATGGCTGAAAAAATTTAAATAAATCATGAAAAAAAAAATTGAGTTTGAGTTATAAATTTCGTTCAAACTCAGATTTTTTGAGCTTTCGTTCAGTTCACGTTCGTCTATCAAAAAGTGAGTCAAGTTCAACTCACGTTCACAGAAAGTGAACTAAGTTCGCGAGTTTTCGTTCAATGAACGCACTCATGCCCAACACTGCATGTTATATTTTTGTATTGATGTTGTCAAGCTAACATCACATTTCTACTTATCCTCGTCCTAGTCACGTCCATTGAAAATTGGGAACATATAAACATAAGTTTGCCGACTTTTTGGTTGGCGCGATTTTCAAACGAATAACTTAATACAATGGCTAGGTTGCCATTAAAGGAAAAAATCCCCTAAATTTGGCGACTTTTTTCCTTTTTTTAACCGACTAAAAAAAAAAAAACTGTGCGTGAGTGTATGACATAGCCGAAAATTGTTTATGTTTTATCTGCATAGTTTGATCATTTTAAATTTGTTATATCGGGACGAATGGCCCGCTTAACTTTTTGTCGATCTGGATTGCTCGTTTAATTTATATTATCGGCCCGTTTATTAATTTTTATCGACCCGGCCCGGCCCGTTAAAAATTGTCTTTATTCTGCTGGCCTGGACCGGCCCGGTCTGTTTGAAAATTTCCTTTCATTGTGCGTGCAGACCTCCAATTGGCTCAGAATGCAAACACGCTGACAATTTCGGCGCGGCTTTGGCTCATGTTTTTACAACTAAATATACATATTTTTGCACGAAATTTTTTCTCAGACTTTGAAACTGTCCAAAACCATATTTATAACTGATAAACATTTGAAAGAGTCGGACTATAAAAAAAAAAATCTTTTTTTATGTTAAGGGACTCAACGTGAAAATAAACATAAAAAGTCCTTCCGGCTTGTACCGGTAGGATAAGGTAGCTTTCATATTCCTTGTTTTTAAATATTCAGCTAATTTTACACAAACACACAAAGTTAAAATGCTTGGAATCCGATTATAGAAGATTCAATCCCAGTTTTGAAATTCTTAGAAAATTTTTTGAAAGTTTCCCAATACTGAATTTGAATGAAAATTTCGCCAAATAAGCCAACTCTATCCAAATTGCAGGGTGCGTACACATTCCTTAGACTCACAGGAAAAGTCTTAGAAATAAAAATGTTTCTAAGGAGTACTTAGAACTCCTTAAATATACAAAATCCTTAAAATCTTCTTAAATTATCACGAAGCAAAATTCAGCGTTGCTCAGTGATTTAACTGAAGTATAGCAGATTAGAAAATGGAGACTTGAATCTTGTACGCTGAATACCGATCTTTCTGAAATATGTATGGCATGAGAGAAATTAAACTTTAAAGGAAGTAAAATAAAAGTATCGTGTTTACAAAGGTTGTAACAGACATGTCACTGGTGTTCAAATCAAACAATCTTTATTTTTAAAAACTTTAAAGGGAAGGAGTTTGAGAAAGCACTGCTTTAAATTGCCTTATGCCGAAAGAAAGTCAATCCCCAAAATACTTCACTCGGAAAATTAAACTTCAATTAGCAATATCAATAAATAGATAACTTTAAAATATGACTTACTACTTGGACGAACGTCAAAATGTCGGTTGAGATGCTTTCAGAAAGATTTAACTTTCACTGTGCAAGTCTAGTTCAATTTCAAGGTCAGAAATGTTCGCCTACGGCAGCTCTGAAATCGGCATTCCGTGAGCGCCAAACTCTTTTTATTCAATTAGAGCAAAAATGAGGTAAAATTCACTCTTACCAAATGACGGCACGCTTTCTCTACTCGAAGAATAGTTGAGCCAACTCGATAGAACTTCAAAGAAGGCCACAGTGCGGAAGAACTCGATCCAAAAGTTCCACTTTCCTAACGAAGAGAAAATTCATAAGTTCCGAGGTTTCCACACTCATTCATCGAAAGTTAAAGAAATATAGCCTTAGATATCACTTTTACGCACATTGACTGTTATTGGATAAAAACTACGTTCCCAATCGAAACTTCGCCTACCCTTATAAATCAGAGTAGTCGACATATCATAACCCCCTCTCCCCCCCGGGAAATTGTGAAAGCCAAACTTTTTATGCCAAACACTAAACTTCCCATAATTCATTTCAGAGCTTTTCTCAATTACATAAATATGGGCGACATCCTAACAGCTATGCACAGCTGCAAATTTAACACAAATCTTAATTGAAATAAATATGTACATCACAAATTTCTTCAAGAACATCAATCTTCTCCTGTTTAAATTCTAAAATAGAAAAATTTAGAATAAATTGCGCATCTGTTGTAAGATATTTTAACCTCCTGTAACAAACTTGATTAAACATACATTTATACATCATAACTATGCATTACATACTTTTACATATAGAAAATTCAATCAATATCCTAATCTTTTTTAAATACAAGTGTAGCACAAGAAATTCGTAACTCGCGAAACCTAACCCCAAAAACTATATAAACGACAAAACATGAAAACGACTGAAAAAATAAAATTAGGTTAATTAAAATGTTAGTAAAAGCAAAAGGTAGCGAACGCGTGTCAAGGACATTGCTTGACCGCAAACACGTGTGCGCTTTAACTTGCGGCGCGTGTAAAAATCCATTAATAAACCATCAATTCGTAACTGAAATGCAATACATATAATAATACAATACAATATATTCATACTTTACCATATCAACATATGTTAGAGGTTGTTTAATCTAAGTTTTGATATCTAAATTTTCTTTAATATTTTAAAACATTTCCTTTTTATAAACTCATTCTTTTTTAATATTTAAACAACCCCCCCCCCTTTTTTTCTTTTATTTCTTAAACATTATTAATTAAAACTCTTATTTTCAAAATCCAAATATCTTTATTTTTCTGCAAGTAAAGAGACCACCCAAGATTTGTTTTCCTTTTCTTTAAACCCTACTAGAAGTTACCACGCTTGAAATTCTCACGTAATTTCAGTGATTGTAAATTCGGAACACACACAGGCAGATTGGATAGCGTTCACAAACAACCTTTGTCAGTTTTCATGAGAATATCAGAAAGCCTCGATTCACGTGTATTGTACGTAACTTTTATTGCCCTGAGAATATAGAATTTTATGACCAGGAGACGGTGCTTGTATTGTTTACAAAAAATAACAGCGGTACACTGCTCTCCAATTTATTTTTTTACGACCGAGAGTGGGCGTAGTACTCATTTCAGCTATGGGCTCGTTTTCGAAGAACCCAGCGTACAGCTGTTTTTCAGCGAAATCCAACGGGCAGTTGGTTTCCGAGAATTTAAGCGGGGATTTTTCACTTAGTAACAACTCATCCAATAAACACGTTACGCTCTCCCCCTCACCCAATAAGCGCTGTGTTTTTTTTTTACCCCCTTGTTCTGCGTTGCTAGGGGAGACGAGTATAGCTAGTAGAGTCAGTGATGTTTTAGAGCGGGAGTTAGGAAGTTGTGTGTGTGGGCGAGTGGAGGATTTTTCCCCCACCCCACCTGCTCAGGTGGTACGATATTTTTGTTGGATGGACAGTCAGTTGATAGTAAATGGTCGTTCGTTAAAACAGCCTGAAGAAACAGAGAGAGAGGGTTTTGTTGGAGTGCGAAGACGTTAAGAATTCGGTGAAGTTTTTTTTTTTGAACTGATCGAAGCAAGTTCGCATGTTGAACTTGGGCCTAGCAGAGCATGAATAAGGCAGAGTGAAAAATATAACAGGATTCTCCGATAAGGAGCGCTACTAGTATCACATTCAAATCGATTATGCGGCTTTGGGTGTCATGATTTTCGTCAGAGACGGCTGACTGTGTAGAGTCATCTTGTTACAACCCGTACCCTACGAATCATGTCCTATGGATTCACAAGCCCCAGCTCTGACAATCGTAAACAATTGAACCACGATCGAAAGTGTTCAACCGTGGTCTACCCCGAGTCAGTTTTGCCTCATGTGTGATTCAGCACGGCGAGTGTCTGTTCCTTCAAATGCAACTACTTGTTAAAGATGAGATAAATGAACACGTAAATAAAACTCCGCCACCTTATTTTTTATGCTTCCCGAAATAATATGCAATGTGTGATATGAATATCACCAATGTATTCTATTTTTCCAACAACTGGGATGAATCGTCATATCCAAAAAAAAATGCTGACATGACTGTCTTAAGAAACATCATACTCATTTTATTGTAAGTAAATTTAACTTTATTAATATAATATCTTGCAACTATTATGTTTGATTATATAGTAGTATCGTACTTGTGTTTCAATGAACAATTACATGATATGATATATGAGCCTTAACCAAAGTGTTGATTGTTAATAAATATTAATTATTTCCTAATAAATCTTCTCTGTGTTCCTTTTAATTTTATCTTATTATTTTCTTAATCATTTCAGTAGAGTTACTCTTCAGTAACCCTTTTTATCATTAATCCTTAAGAATTAATTTGGAAATACTATGGATAGTTTGAATTACTAATTTAAAGATATATATATATATATATTAATCTTTGACTTAATTTCTTCTATTGATTTAAATTTTAATTCTGAAAAAAAGAAAAACTTGAAATTTAATCAAAGTAATTTATTGTACTCCCAAATCATGAAGTTAATCTTAAACTCAAAATTTATTGGTTTTTGCAAAATAGAGTAATTTACTCTTTTATTAATTTTAAAATCTACTTTGAGTTATCTCCTTAATTTCGATTCATAAAATTCTGAGTTTCTAAATGTTATTCTAAATACTACAATGGAGAAAATAAACTTATGTTTCACTGAAGACTAAAAATTAACATTCGATTGCTTTATTTTTACTATGAGACCCTTTTTTCTCTCTTTAAATGAAATAGATATGAATACATATATATATATATGTAGAAAGTGAATCTAATATTTTAATTTAAAATCTTATGAGAAGCATTGTTTTTTTTTTTGTTTTTTTTTTTCTATAATGAATCACTTTATTCAAAATTTAATTATTTACTAATGGTCTCTCAAGTTAATTTTTCACTATACGATCATTGTCCTAATACCTGTGAATTCATAAACTAATATGATATCTCTTATATTTATTAATTGATATTTTTGTTTAATTTATGTCACTAATCATCACCTCCCCCTCTTTTTTTTGCTTTCTCTAAAAAAGAAAGATTCCAGGGTCCTTTATTCAAAATTTTTATTTATTCCAAATTCTTATGTTTATAAAAATTTTCAGTAATTAGTTACCATATCAAACCTTGAATTCACAGGGTTAGTTGTTGGAGACTTAGATGTTATGCAAAATTTAGAATCTTGTCAAATTTTGGTGTATGATTAATTCTAGTAATTTTGTAAATTTAAGATTTAGAACTCAGGTAATATTTACCTTTTAAAATGCTTTGGTTTAGTTTATTTTATTTGGTTTCTTTTCTAAAATTTAATAAAGTCTATGAATAAACTTATAAGAATATATATGTTGACAAGATTCAATTTAAAGTTTTGGTAATTATGCATAACTCTAAGGTAATTAAAAGGTAGCAGGTTTCTTAAAATAAAACCACCCAACAAGAAATTGATGCCGTGACAGTTACCTGTGTGGCACAAACCAATTGTTAATGTTTATTTGTGTTTACTTAAACAAATTTCAGGGTTTAAGGCAACTATTTTTTTCCATGTATTATACATTATATCTTTTAAGTATATGTTATGAAGTGTTGACCCTCATATCTGTGCTGTTCAAAATTTTTTTTTCTCATAATACCCCACCCGCAATGAATTTTTAGATATTTACATACCTTTCCCATTTGTATCTATTTATTTTCAATTGCTAATATATTTTGATAGGGGTAACTAGTGTATACATGGATGTAGCTCACAGCAATTTTATTTAAATTGTGTAAATTTTTTTTTTTACCTTTTCTTAAGGGCTAGGTAGGGTTATTTATAGAAATTTGTATATCGCTGAATTTGTTTTTTAAAATATTTCATAAATATGGCGGATGCCCTTACCAAAGAAATGGCTGATTTGCAGAAAAAAACATCCCTAATGGATAATTTATCCACCATCCCACCTTTTAGCGGGGACTCTGCAATTTCATTTTTAGATTTTATCGAGAAATTCACAGATATTTCTACCTTCTTTAACTGGGATGAAAAGGAGAAAATCTTCGCCCTTTTTAACAGATTGTCAGGAAAAGCAGCCAAACTAATTAAGGCTAATAAAGACAAAAATTATGCGGAATTGGTAGAAATTCTAAAAGGAAGGTACACTGAGCAGGAGTCGCCAGATGTGGCATTATCAAAGTTCCTTAACTTCAAACAGACACCTTCAATGTCTGTTCAAGACTTTTTCGACAGAGCCTCTGATCTGTCACGCAGAGCTCTTGTCATTGATGGCATTGTAGATAAGAGTAGAGATGCTATACTGCACTCTATGCTTTTAGGTAATTTATCCCCACAAATTAGTTATTTCAAAAGATCTAAAAACCCCTCAGGAAATCCTAAGGTTTGCCTTACTTGAGGAAAAAGCTTGTAGGAGTGTTAACCCCTTCTACAGCTATGAGCCAGCTAACAGTGCCCCTCAGGTGTAGCTTGTGCTGCTGTTTATCCTCCAACTCCCCAAGTTAGCCATCCCAACCGCGAAATTGTAGAACTCCAAAACAAAATGGAACTCTTAACTGCAAAAATTGATAGCCTGGTTGTACAACAATCAGCCGCAGTGAGACCACCAGCCCAGGAAAATGCCCAGTACAATCCTTTTTTCTGTTTTGGATGTGGCGACCCCAACCATTTTTTTCAGGACTGCCCCCAAAACCCCAGAAATCAACGCTGGCAAATTTACAATGAGAATTCCTATGGTCGTAGAGGTATGGCCAGGCCTAACAACAATTACAGAGGCAATTATAGCAACAGGGGATACCAGAATCAGAGAACTTATAGGGGAAATGCTACTAATTATAGAAACAGAGGTAACAACAATGGTCAGAGAGGAAACTATGGGAGTCGAGGGTATCAAAATAATGGGACCCAGCAGACTAACACCCCTGCTACTGATAATAATGTTCAACAAAATTTAAACGCGTAATGGCTGAGTCTGGAGTAGTCGGACTGACTCATGAGAAGCCGAACGACAAAACCCCCTCTGTATATAATGTTTTCTCACCATCAGCATGCAGTCTCCTACTGCCAGGATTGCTGTCGGTGATATTTTTATTACTGAATTATGTGATACGGGTTCAGGTATTAATTTAATTTCTCGACAGGGATTAAGTTTATTCCCTGATGTACAAACTGAGGCATGTAATATACCCATCCTAACTGTGACAGGTGAGTGTGTCCCCCTCACTGAAAAAGTTAAGTTATTTTTCAATTTCAGCAATGTCAGCTGCCAAGCTGAATTTTTTGTAGTAGCAGGTAAACTAGCTGATGAATTTACTGCTATTTTAGGTATGCCCTTTTTGAGCGAGTACAAGGCTATTATAAAGTGTAGCAACAAATCTATTGGTCTTGATATTAACGAGCAAACTTTGTGTAAATATGTTCCAAAAAATTCAGAATGTAATGTAAATATTAAACCGCCAATTATTGTAAATAACAAAATTTCTTGCCTTAAAAATGTGTCATGTCAAACTGAGTATAATGTAGAATGTTTTTCTAATGTTAATAATATTTCTGAGAGGAATAAGAACAGTGAGAACAATTGTATGGTAGTAAAAGCCAATGTAAGGGATAGTAGAGAACAAATAGAGATTCGAGATAGTAAAAAATGTAGTAGCGAAGATAGAAATAATGTAAATTTAGATAAATGTGAAGTTAATGATAGCAATTCTTCTGTTCAAAAATCTTCTGAGAATATTTCAAAGTTAGGAAATGTTAATAGTACAAATGTACATGAGACTTGCAGTAATATATGTAATGATAAATTAAATGAAAATAAGGCAATTATGAGAGATAATGTACATGAAAATAATATTTGTGATCTTCGTGTAAATACTGTCAGGGAAGTGAAAAATAAAAACTGTGAAAATGAAAGTAATGTCTCTGTATGCCAAGTGAATTGTAATGACAGCGAAGAGTCACAAACTAATGATGTCAAAACTAAAGGAAGTAATACATGTGAAAAGTCGAAGAATATTAAAATTAGTTTTGCTGTTTTGAAAAATTTAGTAACTATCCCTCCCCAATCTAAAATTTTAGCTCAAGTAAACTGCTCGAGAGGTAATTTTATTGATAATAATGATGTTGTAATTTTGGAACCCCTTGTGAAAAAATTTGGTAATGGTGTTTTAACCTCTAGAACAATCTGTTCTCAGGAACACGGGTTATATATTTCATTTGCTAACTTTTCGGATGATGAGGTTACTTTGAATAAGGGAATGAGGGTTGCTAAAATTCAAAAGTGCATCTATGATTCTGAGTGTAATTCTAGTAATTGTAATTATGCCCTTAATGTTAATGTGTCCACTCCACTAGCTGATTTTGATCATGCTGATCTCAGCTGGAGTTCAGATATTAATCTTGACCATTTAGACCCCCCTCTTAAACTTAAAATGCAGGATTTTCTTAATAAAAATAAAGATGTATTTGCAGTATCAGTCCTAGACTTGCCCGGCTGTGACACTATTCCCCATGTGATAAATTTAACTTCTGATAAACCAGTAAAATGTAAAGCCTATAGAGTGCCCCATAATCTTAAACAAGAAATGTAACATCAATTAGATATCCTGTTAAAAGCTAATATAATATCCCCCTCCATTTCTGAATTTGCGGCTCCAGTCATTTTGGTTAAAAAAAGTGATGGATCGTACAGACTGGCTGTCGATTTTAGAAAATTAAACAAAAATTTAGTTAAAGATGCATACCCCATCCCTAATATCACAGATTCGGTTGATGCACTATCCGGTTCAAATTTCTTTTCTACACTTGATTTAACAAGTGGCTTTTTCCAGCAAGTTGTGCGTCCTGAGGACAGACACAAAACAGCAATCATAACTCCTAAAGGACTATATGAGTGGTCGAGAAATTGTTTTGGCTTATCAAATTCAGGAAATTCTTTTCAACGACTCATGAGTGCAATATTTGGAGATCTGGGAAATATGGGAATTCTTGTATATATAGATGATATCGTTATTGCTAGCAAAGATGTAGAATCCCACCTTGAAAAATTAACAACTGTTTTTGATAGACTTCGCCAGCATAATTTAAAATTAAAACCCAGTAAATGCCTTTTTCTGTCAGATAAAATTTAATATTTAGGTTTTGAAATCCATAAAGGTAAAGTCTCCCCCATTAATAAAAATATAGAAGTAATTGAAAAATTTCAACCCTCTAATACCCGCAAAGCAGTTAGATCTTTTATTGGTACAATTTCATTTTACAGGAGATTTATCCCTGATTTTTTTAAACGAGCTAAAAACTTAATTGAATTAACTAAAGAAAATGGTCGCTTTTCATGGAACCCTGCAGCGCAAGCAGAATTCGAAGATTTAAAAGCTGCTTTAATTTCAAAGCCATGTATTGCCCTCCCTGATTTTTCGAAGGAATTTTATCTTTATACGGATGCGAGTGGCGAAGCTTTAGGCGCAGTTTTATCTCAACTAGATGATAATAATTTTTTACACCCTGTGGCTTTTGCCAGCAGAAAGTTGAAAGACCCTGAAACAAGATACTCAGCCACAGAAAGGGAACTTTTAGCTGTTGTCTGGGCAACCGCCCATTTTAAGTGTTACCTAGCTAACACCCACTTTTTTATTTTTACTGATCATGCCCCCCTAACTTATATGCTTAAAATTCAGGACCCAACTTCACGCATGGCAAAGTGGATTTGCACTTTATCTGATTTTACTTTTTCAATAAAATTTATCAAGGGAAAATGCAACAGTGTTGCGGATTTTCTCTCTAGATACACTACTTCTAATGAAATCTCTGTAAATACAGTAAGTTGTAATTTTTGTGTACAATTAGCAAAGGAGAATATTTTTATGCCCCAGACTGATCTTCTTGAAAAAATTCAAGAACTCCAAAAGACTGACAAAAAGTGTTGCCAAATTGCTCAGAAGCTAGATCAAGGAGTGGATATAGCACCAAAGTATATGCAATTTTTCTTCCGGGATGATATCCTGATGTGCGAGGACACTCGAGACTCTCCCATTTTAAATAAATTGCCCAAACTGGTGGTGCCAAAAGAATTAATCCCCCAAGTGTTCGCACTAACACATGATTCTCTAGCAGCTTGTCATCAAGCCTTCCAGAAAACTATAGATCGCATTCGCGAAAATTTTTACTGGCCAGGTATGTCTGCAGATGTCAAGCATCTAGTAGAATCTTGCATTAGTTGCCAACAAAGAAGAGCTTATCGACCTAAACATCTAGCCCAGTTACAGAGAATGCCAACACCAGAATTTCCATTGGCGAAAATGAATTTTGACATAATTGGTCCTTTACCGACAACTTTTTCGGGTAACAAGTTCATTGTGACATATATCGATGCTTTTTCTAAGTGGCCTGAAGCATATGCTGTATCCTCTATCACCTCAGACGTTGTAGCGGATACTCTAGCGGATTTTGTTTCAAGGTACGGTGTTCCTAGCTATATTGTTTCCGACAAGGGTAGAAATCTTATATCAGAAGCCATTGAGAGAGTCTATAAAAACTTTGGAATGAAACATATTCACACGTCAGCTTACCACCCAGCAGGAAATTCTCAAATTGAACGCCAAAACAGAACCTTAATTAATGCCCTATGCCATGTCGTTAATGAAAATCAGTCGGACTGGGATACAAAATTAAAATTTGCTCTTTTAGCTCTCAGAACAGCCGTGCATTCATCTACTAAATTAACTCCAGCTGCAATAATGTTTGGCAGAAATTTAAATCTCCCCTATAAACTTTTTTCTACCCCCCAAACTTTAAATTATAATGACGCCCCCACCTATTGTGAACTTTTATTCCCTGCTTTGAAGAAAGTGTATGCTGAAGTGCACAGTAGTTTAGTGGAAGTTTCAGAGAAACAAGAAAAATACAGAGAAAAAACTGCTGTATCTAAAAATCTCAAAATAGGTGATTCAGTTTGGCTCTTTACACCAGCTGTCAAACCAGGTCAATGTAAAAAACTTTCCAAATTTAATAATGGTCCCTATACAATAACTGAAAAAATAAATGAGGTAAATTTTAAAATCGCCCTCCAATCAAATTTAAAATTAACGCAAGTTGTACACGTCGATAGGCTGACTGAATTTAAAAACAGGCATGTTGATTTCCAAATAAATGACCAACTGCCGCAACAACAGTTTGATGATCACTCAAATATCCAGGATCCGACTACTCCCACTCACCAATCGATTAAGGGGTCAGGTAACCTTTGAACTCACAAAATACATGAAAAGGAGACCTCTGTTAGAATTATCATAACTCCGTAACTATTTGACTTTGAATTATAAAATTTTAAATGCATATTAATAAAGGTTTATTTTATAAATTAAAATTCTCCAAAAATGTTTACACTCATATAAAGCTTTTAAATTTATTTTAAAATATAATAAATTCATTACGAAAGAATTATTCTTGCATGTACTGCGCGCACGATTTTTCACATTTGAAATGCTAAAACAATTCAAAAAAAATTTAATGAGTACATATATAATGTGTTCTCAAAATGACCTACGATGAAAAAAAAATGAGTAGTTCTTGAGAAAAAAATTTTTTTTTAGAGAAATTCGAAATATCGAGTTTTTTTTACTACAAAAGTAGTCATAAATTCTAAACTTGTTACTTGAGAAACATAATCGTAGGTCATTTTGTGCATCTGTTTGGTTAAGACATTCAGTCAAAATTTCATGAAATTCTAACCAATCATTTTTCTTAAATCGTGCGCGCAATGACCAAAATCGTCGTTTTGAGAAAATTGACTTCCAAGATCAAACTATCCCTTTATCATATACAAAAAGCTCAGACTGTTTTAGACATAACTCCACTTCTAAAGTGAATTTTTGCATGGGGTTTATTTTAAATTGTTCCTAAAGAATCATATTTAATTATAAGTTAATAACAAAAATTTCAAATTTCGGACATTTTAAAGGTTACCTGACCCCTTAACGATAACCCAGAACAGCGGACGAAAAAACGCAGGCGCCCGATTATCATACCAACAACATCAACAGCGAACAGGGATGTTGCATGCAATCAACAGCCAACACTTTGCCTTCACTAGCCACCAGCAACGAACACCTTTCCCCCTCTTTTCCTTCAGCCGAGTTCGAGAACTCACGAGCTGAACCAACCCCCGCCCCCTCCACGGCTGCAAATCCAGTTAAGGATACGGCAGACATCTCTGTAGCTAACGAAGTTGCGACAATTCAACCTTCTGATATTCCTTCAACCAGTCGTATTCCGACTTTAATCGAATCTCAGCGAAAAACGAATAATTCGATTTCTTCATCCAGAGATACTTATGGATTCAGAAAAAGGGACAAGCGTCCCAATTATAAACTTTAAGTTGTATTAGTATTGTATTTTTATTTAATAACCTTATATTTTGTTTGTATAATGTATATAGATAGTCTAGTGTTAGTTTTTATTGCATTTTATTTTGTAAAATAAGCTTTTTTGAGTACCTCTACTGTTTGTTTTGATTAGCGGTAACGGTCTGAGCGGTTGTGTTTTCATCACATTTAATGTTCTATATAGCTAATTTTAGTGTAAATAAGGTAGATTTAGATAGTTTTCATGCAAATAACCTCTCCGCAGGTATTTTTTGGGAATTAAATTACGTTTTTTCTCGATTTTTGGGTAATTTCGAGACTTTGAAAATTTTTTGAGTATTTTGAAAATGGGAATCCAAATTTTTTTCCCCTTCTTTTTTCATGTGGTATTCCCTGTCTGTGTAATATGATAGTACCCATCGATTTGCATATTATTTATATTTAAATTGATGTTCTAGTTCAGTTTTCAGTATATGGGTATAGGTGAATTACAGGATAATACTATATTTGAGGGGAATATTAATTTTACTCATTACTAGATATAATGTGTAGTTATCTTGTACTTATCTTAGTGTACTGTTTTTGTATACATATTTTTTTTATATGAAAATTTTTGAGGTTATTAATTTTTTTTCTTGAATTACAATACTTCATTAATGTGTAGCGGTGTGGTTATATTGAAAAATTTATAAATTTTATTATTAATTTATTTTATTTATAAATTAAAATTTTTCCTTTTTTTAAAGGATTTCTTTTGTCAAAATTTTTACTTTTTACTGTGTAAATTAAGTTTCTGCTGGTGATAACCTTCACCATGGCTTTTGGGTCTTTTTCGCCCCATTATACTTTTATTTTGGCAATTTTATAGCACAGATAAATGGGTTGCTCTTCCAATATGCACAGTGTCGCTATAAGTGCATATGTAAATAACTTATTTCACAGTTCAACTTGCATATTATTGAATAGAGAAAGTGTTTCTCAATTTTTACACATTGATACAATTTGTGTCAGCTGAACTTTTAATTAATGAAATGTATTTTATTATGAATTAACTGTATATAGTGCAAGTTGCCTTTTACCCATTTTTATTCTTTTTGTTTGTGTTTTTATATGCATATACACTACTATTTAGTATGATTTTAGGTATCTGTATACATTTAGATAACAATTTATACCTATATTGATATGCATTATTATTGTAATGGATTTGGCGATTCTTTCGGTTGGCAATGTTTTCTTACAAAAATTTTGTTTGGCTAAAAAAAAAAAAAATATTTTGGCTATTTTCTAAAATTTTTTTACTGCAGCAAACAGTGTTTAGGTAAGGGAAGTGGTTGCAACCTTCTCGACTGATAAGGTTAGTGGTGACAAAAGCAGTTTCAAGCCTTATGTTCTTCTTTAAATTTTTTTTGTTATTCTACAGGTGTGTTTAGTATAGTTGTTGACGAGTGAGGAGAGTTTTATGTATGCAAACTCAAGTTATGCATTCCGGACTGTATGCCTTGAGGGGTAGGCTTGCTAGGTGTTTCTTGATAATTCTTCGGACCGAAGTCTGGTTTGTTTGAAATGTTAGGCCCCATTTAGTGATCTCTCCCGCATCCATTGAATTTTTACTCGCACTTTTTACTTAAAAAACAAAATTTTTTTTATTTTTCAAAAAATTGTGTTTTTTTATTAGAGACGGGGGATTCTTGTTAGAGGTTGTTTAATCTAAGTTTTGATATCTAAATTTTCTTTAATATTTTAAAACATTTCCTTTTTATAAACTCATTCTTTTTTAATATTTAAACAACCCCCCCTTTTTTCTTTTATTTCTTAAACATTATTAATTAAAACTCTTATTTTCAAAATCCAAATATCTTTATTTTTCTGCAAGTACAGAGACCACCCAAGATTTGTTTTCCTTTTCTTTAAACCCTACTAGAAGTTACCACGCTTGAAATTCTCACGTAATTTCAGTGATTGTAAATTCGGAACACACACAGGCAGATTGGATAGCGTTCACAAACAACCTTTGTCAGTTTTCATGAGAATATCAGAAAGCCTCGATTCACGTGTATCGTACGTAACTTTTATTGCCCTGAGAATATAGAATTTTATGACCAGGAGACGGTGCTTGTATTGTTTACAAAAAATAACAGCGGTACACTGCTCTCCAATTTATTTTTTTACGACCGAGAGTGGGCGTAGTACTCATTTCAGCTATGGGCTCGTTTTCGAAGAACCCAGCGTACAGCTGTTTTTCAGCGAAATCCAACGGGCAGTTGGTTTCCGAGAATTTAAGCGGGGATTTTTCACTTAGTAACAACTCATCCAATAAACACGTTACGCTCTCCCCCTCACCCAATAAGCGCTGTGTTTCTTTTTACCCCCTTGTTCTGCGTTGCTAGGGGAGACGAGTATAGCTAGTAGAGTCAGTGATGTTTTAGAGCGGGAGTTAGGAAGTTGTGTGTGTGGGCGAGTGGAGGATTTTTCCCCCACCCCACCTGCTCAGGTGGTACGATATTTTTGTTGGATGGACAGTCAGTTGATAGTAAATGGTCGTTCGTTAAAACAGCCTGAAGAAACAGAGAGAGAGGGTTTTGTTGGAGTGCGAAGACGTTAAGAATTCGGTGAATTTTTATTTTTTTGAACTGATCGCAGCAAGTTCGCATGTTGAACTTGGGCCTAGCAGAGCATGCATAAGGCAGAGTGAAATATATAACAGGATTCTCCGACAAGGAGCGCTACTAGTATCACATTCAAATCGATTATGAGGCTTTGGGTGTCATGATTTTCGTCAGAGACGGCTGACTGTGTAGAGTCATCTTGTTACAACCCGTACCCTACGAATCATGTCCTATGGATTCACAAGCCCCAGCTCTGACAATCGTAAACAATTGAACCACGATCGAAAGTGTTCAACCGTGGTCTACTCCGAGTCAGTTTTTCCTCATGTGTGATTCAGCACGGCGAGTGTCTGTTCCTTCGAATGCAACTACTTGTTAAAGATGAGATAAATGAACACGAAAATAAACCTCCGCCACCTTATTTTTTATGCTTCCCGAAATAATATGCAATGTGTGATATGAATATCACCAATGTATTCTATTTTTCCAACAACTGGGATGAATCGTCATATAAAAAAAATGCTGACATGACTGTCTTAAGAAACATCATACTCATTTTATTGTAAGTAAATTTAACTTTATTAATATAATATCTTGCAACTATTATGTTTGATTATATAGTAGTATCGTACTTGTGTTTCAATGAACAATTACATGATATGATATATGAGCCTTAACCAAAGTGTTGATTGTTAATAAATATTAATTATTTCCTAATAAATCTTCTCTGTGTTCCTTTTAATTTTATCTTATTATTTTCTTAATCATTTCAGTAGAGTTACTCTTCAGTAACCCTTTTTATCATTAATCCTTAAGAATTAATTTGGAAATACTATGGATAGTTTGAATTACTAATTTAAAGATATATATATATATATATTAATCTTTGACTTAATTTCTTCTATTGATTTAAATTTTAATTCTGAAAAAAAGAAAAACTTGAAATTTAATCAAAGTAATTTATTGTACTCCCAAATCATGAAGTTAATCTTAAACTCAAAATTTATTGGTTTTTGCAAAATAGAGTAATTTACTCTTTTATTAATTTTAAAATCTACTTTGAGTTATCTCCTTAATTTCGATTCATAAAATTCTGAGTTTCTAAATGTTATTCTAAATACTACAATGGAGAAAATAAACTTATGTTTCACTGAAGACTAAAAATTAACATTCGATTGCTTTATTTTTACTATGAGACCCTTTTTTCTCTCTTTAAATGAAATAGATATGAATACATACATATATATATATATATATATATATATATATATATATATATATATATATATATATATATATTATTGTAGAAAGTGAATCTAATATTTTAATTTAAAATCTTATGAGAAGCATTGTTTGTTTTTTTTTTGTTTTTTTTCTATAATGAATCACTTTATTCAAAATTTAATTATTTACTAATGGTCTCTCAAGTTAATTTTTCGCTATACGATCATTGTCCTAATACCTGTGAATTCATAAACTAATATGATATCTCTTATATTTATTAATTGATATTTTTGTTTAATTTATGTCACTAATCATCACCCCCCCCTCTTTTTTTTGCTTTCTCTAAAAAAGAAAGATTCCAGGGTCCTTTATTCAAAATTTTCATTTATTCCAAATTCTTATGTTTATAAAAATTTTCAGTAATTAGTTACCATATCAAACCTTGAATTCACAGGGTTAGTTGTTGGAGACTTAGATGTTATGCAAAATTTAGAATCTTGTCAAATTTTGGTGTATGATTAATTCTAGTAATTTTGCAAATTTAAGATTTAGAACTCAGGTAATATTTACCTTTTAAAATGCTTTGGTTTAGTTTATTTTATTTGGTTTCTTTTCTAAAATTTAATAAAGTCTATGAATAAACTTATAAGAATATATATGTTGACAAGATTCAATTTAAAGTTTTGGTAATTATGCATAACTGTAAGGTAATTAAAAGGTAGCAGGTTTCTTAAAATAAAACCACCCAACACATATAATATCTATACAATAACATTTTAACAATAATCATTAATTACCAACAAATTTCACAACATCAAAGGAGTGAAACTAGGATGTACCCTGACATCATAACTTAAATTTTGAACACAAATTAATGCACAACTTGTGAAGCCGAAATAAGAAAGTCGAAACAATTAAAAAACAGTTCATCTGCTTTACTGAGTCCGTAAAACTTGTTGGCATTCATTTATGCACTCTAGAGAGAAATAAATAGAACGTCTTCACCTTATTTCACCTATATCCTCTCTCGTCTGCCTCTTCTGGGGGACCGTGTACGTTAATGGGAGCTGGTGCACGTTAAATCTGTTCGTGGCTACAAAGTCCTCCAAGTTCTATATAAGCGTTACCTCTGGGGGTGCCAATCCAGATGCAAATCTCTCATCTGGAATTGGTTCAAAATTAGGAGATTTAGGAGTCAGGATTATGGATCAAGCGTAGTGGATTATGACAGCTATATAGAAATAGAAAGCTGCAAAACCGGGCCCTTTGCGTCAATTCAACAACAACACCTTATTTCACAACGATGAAACAGATGCCTGCGTGCTCATTGAAGAAGTCCTTCTCTGTCCCCAGAACCTTTGGAGATGAAGCTGCGTTCTTCCTCCGATTCGTATGGAGCGGCCACGGTCGAATGTGTCGTCTGAAGCCATGGTACGATAGCCATGCTGTCGGATCGTAGGTTCCACTCGACGACTTATTCCAGATAAATCTCGTTGAGGTCTGCCCCTAGGCTCTACTCGTCGATGCTCTCCAGGTTGCTTTCCGGTCGTTGGCTCTGTTCGATGATGCACTCCAGGCCAAAGTTGCTGCCTTCTGACTCTGGACTCAGTTCTCTGATTGTGATCAGTCTGATCGATATAATTGCGCCTTTGGACAATGCCAGTTTCAGTATCGTTGATCGTTGAGTCGAACTGCTTTCTTTTCCTTGATGCTCCAGGTACTACTGTTGAGGGGAGATTTCGTTTTTTTACCAATCCTTCGCTTTTTCTTATTTGCTATAAAGGAACTTTCCTTAGTACTTTTCTGCCGGAGCAAAACTAGATACCGGGATTGATCATTCATTCTCATGCCGTCACAAATAGTGGTTGGTCGCAACCAGCGATTGGTACAAAGCGACGCGCCCATCGTTTTGTGCCAATCGCTGTATGTCTTTCGTCGCGGCCAGCCATCATTTGTGACGTCATGATAATGAATGAGCAAGCCCGGTATCTAGTGTAGCCCTGGTTTCTAGCCCGTCACGTTTATATCTGATTTTTTTTATTTTGGGGCTAAGGCACTGATTCACTATTTGAGCACTGCCATTTTACTTATGGTTTAACTGGAATAGATTTACTGTTATTAGTACCTTTCCGACTTTTCTAAGCCTGTATTTGAGTCTCTGCAGATTTATCAGAAAAGTGTCTCTTATACTGAGGGTTTACTGAAATTGACTGACTGTTTTTATTAACATTTTTCTTTTTCCTAATGGGAATTGTAATGTTAGATTCCTCTGAGTTTTGATATTGTCTTTTAAAGTTACGCTCAAGTGCCTTTGGTACTGTCTGTTCATTTTGACGCTTAACATTTCTCTGGTTAAGTTGAGGAAAATAGTTTCGATTTAATTCTGGACTTAAACTTTCATTAGCAGTGTTATTTGAAAAAGAATGATTGGAACAAGAAGAGTGTGAGGTACTAAAGTGTGATTCACCAGAGTGTGATATGTGATTCACCATATGACGCTTGAGAACCATTGGAATCAGCGTCCCTAAACTTCTACACTCTAACCTGATCCAAATTGACTGTAGTTTGGGTACCCTTAACATCAATAACCAAATTATTATTTTTCACCTCTAACACTTTAAGGGACTCTTTTATGACGGCTAGAACTCAACCAATGCCTTTCTAACAACACCAAATCACCCACTTTACTTTCCAACTCCCTGTGACGCATGTTATTGTACAACGCCTGTTTCTCTTGAGCTTGTGCTTCTTTTACCAATTTATTTATTTCCTTAATCATATATTCATGTTCATTACCTGAGACTTTGATCAATTGTTGAAAGGGGATGATAATCTTACGACCCAGGAATAATTTTTCAGGGATTTTACCAGTAGACTCGAGCACAGCCGTAGGCAAAATGCTGCAGAAACTGATCCCAATTAGTATGTATTGTACAATGCCTGTTTCTCTTGAGCTTGTGCTTCTTTTACCAATTTATCTATATCTTTAATCATATATTCATGTTCATTACCTGATACTTTGATCAATTGTTGAAAGAGGATGATAATCTTACGACCCAGGAATAATTCTTCAGGGATTTTACCAGTAGACTCGAGCACAGCCGTAGGCAAAATGCTGCAGAAACTTATGTATTGTACAACGCCTGTTTCTCTTGAGCTGTGCTTCTTTTACCAATTTTTCTATATCCTTAATCATATATTCATGTTCATTACCTGATACTTTGATCAATTGTTGAAAGAGGATGATAATCTTACGACCCAGGAATAATTCTTCAGGGATTTTACCAGTAGACTCGAGCACAGCCGTACGCAAAATGCTGCAGAAACTGATCCCAATTAGTATGATGCGTGCCAATAAAATCATTTAAATAGGAGTTCGATTGACTCTTTCGGCCATATTTGATTGGGGCCGCTGCGGAACAAAAAAATGTGAAATATGCAGCTTTGCACGCAATTCCTTAAATACTTCCGCTATAAAACTGGGTCCATGGTCACTTACTACCTGACATGGTTCACCATATTTAGAAATAAACCCATTAAATATAGCATTAGCAACTATTTTACCCGAAGCTTTTCTAAGGGGAATGAATTTACTGAAATAATCTACAATAACTAAGACGAATTTAAATCTATTTCCGGATAAAGGAATTACATCAACTTCTATACACTCTAATGGAAAAGACACTTTAATCGAAATGAATTTACGTTTTTAGAATTATATTTTTGGCATGTATCGTAGCTGGAGGAAGTAGCAGGAATCACACAATTTAGCATAACTTCTCCTAATTCCTAGGTGTCGTGCTAAAGGATTATCATGAAATTCTTTTAAGATAGCCTTACGAAGATAAGTTCGCCACGAGAATTTACAGTTTTGGAATAAAATAAAAGGTCATCTATAATTTTGAAATGTTGGGACCAATTCTGGAACATATGATACAAATCATATTAAAATAATCTTAAATTATATTACTCTCTTTATTTCATGTAAATAAAAGAAAATCATCTTTCTAATTTAATGTGTAAGCAAAATCAGTTTACCTTTTATTTTACCGTTTTTCTATTTATTAGGTTCTTTTCATCGTAACTGATGATATATTCAAAAATGAAAGAAAATAATATTAAAAATCAATCTTTGCACTTTCATTTCTATCTTAATTTCAAATGACGGTATTTTGAATTCTGTAATGACTTTTAAATCTTCGTAACTTCTGCAATTCATTTCTGATTGATAACTGTCAAACGCCGATATATAATTCAAATTAATGATTTTGTTATTTATCTAATTTTATACTTAACGGTCAAGTTGCATTTATGTTAACTGAAATTATTATATAGTATTTACACCATGATCATAATACAAATGATCATAAATCTGTCAACACATCTTTCTAATGAATAAATAGAATCTCATCTCTTATATTTCACGTTTTTACGCGATTCCTTGTGAATCAAATATTACAGATTTATGTTGATAATATATGTCAGAATTCAATCAATTGAATTGTTTATGTGCATTTCAATAAAAATATAATTATTATTTCATAGCTAAATGACTGATTTGACCATAATTTATTTCATCTTTAAGCTCAAATTGCAGCGCATGTGTTTGAAATTTGTATTGCTAGTTCACAATGGTTATTTCATTTGGCTTTTTTCCTATTTCTCCATGGCTCAACAAAAAATATTATGTTGGCGATAAGAAAGAATGTATTTGATCTCACTTGGTATGAAATCTCTGAAATAATTTCAACTTATGCTTTAATCCTAATACAAGATTCTTTCTGCTGAGACTTTTCATCTGTTATAGTTTTTGTATATGTTAGCTTGCCTCCAGGACACGAATCCAAGGTTTTGCATTTCAAACAAACTTCGCAAAGTACTCCTCTAAAATGACTTATACCCAGGGGTGAAAAAATCTAGGCGCCAATGGGCTGATTCCCACCACTAAATTTTATTAATATTCTTCGTCAAATTTTATTAGTATATTTCGCCTAAATTTTATCAGTATTTTTATTAGGCGAAGAATACAAAAAATTTAGTGGTGGGAATCGGCCCATTGGCGCCTAGATTTTTGCACCCCTGCTTATACCAAAAAAATACACGGCCTTTGCTACACCTCTAAAAATAACTTCAACATAATATGCATATCCGCACTTTGTACCATATCAGCATCTTCCAAATACCTATACACCTGACGTCTTTTTCTGTTTCCTTATCAGCTGTTCTCTAGACCGCAAAACTAATGATGACAAAGCACAAACCTTCACTTCTTCAACCATTTCAACACCATCCTGTGGATTCCTAGACAAAGCGTACTCATTACCTGACCTGTGTTTTTTTTTCAAAGTCAAAATTAAACCGGACGGGGAGGCCTACCTTTCGGCTTAGGCTCAACTAGCCCTGCCCAGAAGGTTTGTTTACTATGCTGCAAAGCCTTACAAGATTATTATTAAAGTTGTGAGAAGACAATAAATACAAAACAATACTTATAGCTCACTTATTGAACGATAAAATTAAATAAAAACAAATAAATACGATAAAAACAAAAGAAATAATCATAGAATAAACACAAATCAAATACCACCATGAGATTAGAAACGTAGAACTGAAACACAAATTCCAAAAATTCAAATTTTGATGATATAATAACTGAGATTTTTAGGAGGAGTAAATTTTGATAATTTACTAATTATACTGAGTACTAATTATACAAATTATAATATTTATACTAATTATAATAACTATTTTACTAATTATACTCAATAATACTTTGTGATACTAAGCAATAAATACTGAAATACGAGAATTCTGAAATTACAAAATTCCGAAAATACAATTTACCAATTATACTGAGCAGTACTAAATAATAGTATATTACTACGTGATACAACAATACTACCATGTAATAACACTGTATGATGCTGAAGTAGATAATAATATTGGATAGAAATAAGTACTAAATGAACAATAATGAATGAATAAAACAAATATAATGAATGAAACAAATATAAAATATAAGCAAATTAAAATGTACAAGAAAATTCAATCCAGCTGGGATCAAACTTAATGCTTAAAAGACGTTAATATTAATAAGTGAACAAAGTTAAAACAAATTGGAGAAGATGCTACCTTAATATAAGAATTAAAGAAAATTACCTATGCTGTTGAAGGGAACTGGAAAAGTAAGTAATTACAGAACAACAAAACGAAATATTTAAATGTAAACAAAATAGTTTCAATACAAAATAAATTTACACAAAATTAAACTTATATAATAATAAATTATCAAATTGTATAAGTACTTTTATACATGTTACTGCTTTTAAATTTCAATTTAGTCCTACTAAATCTTTCTGAATTCCTTATTCTTATAAATTTTATAGTCGGTTTAAGTTGCAACCGATTTTAGTAAATTTTAGTAACGTATTTTTGAAGAATAACTCCTCATCCTGAAGATTTCATATTGAAATACTTCACAATTATTGCTGGATGCTGCATAAATTGTTGAAATTGGTGTAAAGTCTTTTTCATGCGAATGGGAACTGTTGTATCTTACACAATTTATACATTTATGGCAATCAAAATTGTGTTTAAGTTGACATTGTCTGGAGTCATGCACATCTTATAGGATTACTTTCAGAGCATTTATTTGCTACATGACCGTAGCGCTGACATCGGAAGCACCTCTGTAAGTTAATATATTTCTTTACAATGCTAAATTTTAAATCATAATTCATTCTGCCTAATTTAAGTAAAATATTTGCTGAAGAAATGCCTGTTTCAATTATCTGGTTGTAATATTCGCCCTTGTTGATTTTCTTAGCTAAATTTAGTTCTATATTATCTTTTAAGTGCTTTTTAAGGATGGATTTAAGAACTGCTTCTGTTATCAATTGTGGAATTTTAAATATTATTAATTTCCTTTGTTGTATTTTTAGAATGAATTTTCCTTTTATCTCTGAGTTAAGTAATTTTGTTTTGAGGTTATTATAATCTTCAATGGTGTTTAATTGAAGTTGCAATTTTCCATTCGTCAGTTTCCTGCCAGTGCAATATTTTAGTTCTTCCAATTCCAATTATTTTAATTTTATTTATTGCTTCTTCTACTGGGAGAATTGTTTCTTTTTCTTTTAGAAAGAAATTACAGCAAATTTTTGGGGTATTTTTATTATCATTTTGTCTTAGATACTTTATATCTTGCTTCAAATTATCTAATTTTTCATTAATTTTGTCAAATTTATTCCGGATTCCATCTTCTGCTGACTGTTGTGTTAACAAAGTATTAATAACTATTTGTTTTGATGAATTTTCCTCTTCCAATTCCCTTGATTTCTGTTCCATAAATTCAATTTTTTTTCTTTTTCTTTTAGTGATTCAGTCCGTTCCATTACTGCTATTATTTTTTCATTTCTTAAGTCAGCCAATTCTTCAAACTTTTCATCCAGTGCACTTTGTGTACAACCCTTCTCAAACTCAAAAAATTTTATACAGTCCACTTTTTGCTTCCGTAGACGCTCACAATAGTGCACTAATTCTTCATGATTGGTTTTTTCTAAGTCTATTGCATTATCTTCTTTTATTTGTTCCGTTCTTTCACTCACTATTAATTCTAATTTTTCATTTTCTCGTTTTAATTGTGTTGTTTGACTTGGAGTTCATCTATTAATTCTCTATGTTTCTTTAAATCATTTTTCTGATCTAGAGCTATTATTAATTCCTATTTTAGTTCCTTTATAACTTGATCTTTTTCTGTCATTACTTTCTTCATCTTTTGAACAACTATTGTACTTTCTTTTTCTAACTGAGCAATCTCTGTCATCTTCCATTATTTCTGCCATCGATTCATTATAGGGTAAATGTACCAATAGTCGGCCACTTAACTGCTTTTATATATATAAATCTTAACGTAGAATTTTTAAAAAACGACACAACATTTTTACGATTCTTATTATGTTTCAGCAATTATTTTTAAAAAACACGGTAATAATTTTTTTTAGACAAAGTTAAGTTAAAAAAGGGCAAGTTCTCCAATAGTCGGCTACCTTAAATCTAATGCTCGGCCATCACTGATCCAATGGTCGGCCACTTCAGAATTTTGTTTTACCTGAAGAACGACTCTAACAAATTTGACTAAATTTTGCATTGTACCATTTACGGTTATGAGAAGATGATTAAGCTATCTCACATGTTCAAGGAAGTTCAATTAGTGGGTCATTTAGGTTCACTGCGGGTAAAGCTAATTTTATTTTATCTAATAAATGGCTTTAACGATTTTTACTAAGTTTTGTATCCTACAATTTTGGGATACAAGAAGACCATTGGACTGGGTCGCATGTTCAAGAAATCTTCATTACTGGGTCATTTGGGGGGTCACTATGGGTACAATAAATTTTATCTAAAGAACGGCTCTAACGATTTTGACTAAATTTTGTATCCTAGCGTTTTGGGGTACTAAACGACCATTGGGCTGGGTCACATGTTTGAGAAAATTCGATTAGTGGGTCATTTTGGGGTCACTACGGGTCAAGCTAACTTTATCTAAGAAATGGCTAAAACGATTTTCACTACATTTCGTATCCTAGAGATTTGGTGTACGAAAAGATTATTAGGCTGGGCCACATGTTCGAGAAAATTCAATTAGTGGGTTAATTTGGGGTCAATGCTGGTAAAGGTAATTTTATCTTATCTAATAAATGGCCTTAACGATTTTGACTAAGTTTTGAGTCCTACCTTTTTGGGATACAAGAAGACCATTTGGCTGGGTCACATGTTCGAGAAAATTCTATTAGTGAGTCATTTGGGGGTCCCTATGGGTCAAGCTAATTTTATCTAAAAAATGGTTCTAACGATTTTGACTAAATTTTGTATCTCATCGTTTTTTGGTACATGAAGACCATTTGACTGGGTCACATGTTTGAGAAAATTCGATTAGTGGGTCGTTTGGGGTCATTATGGATCCAGTTAATGTTATCTAAAAAATGGCTCTAACGATTTTTACTACATTTTGTATCCTACCGTTTTGGGGTACGAAAAGACCATTGGGCTGGGTCGCATATTTGAGAAAATTTGATTAGTGACTCATTTTGGGCTCACTAAGCGTCAAGATAATTTTATCAAAGAGACGGCTCTAACGATTTTGACCAAATTTTGTATCCTACCGTTTGGGGGTACGAAAAGTCCATTGCACTGGGTCACAGGTTTGAGAAAATTCAATTAGTGGGTCCTAACTATCTCAGATAACTGTTTATCAATATACTGATGTATACAGCTCATATACTTTCGTTTACGTTTGAAACTAAACAGTAAGGTTTTATTTATGTGCTTTCAAATAGCATTTATTTGTGGTTCAAAACACCAGAGCACTTTTAATGTATGGTATTTGTTACATCGTTAATTTTAACTGTCGAAAACATCAATGTATTTATTTATTTTTTTTAAACTTTCACTCTCACTCTTCCATTGAGCACGGGAGGTATCCCCTTGGACACAGAGGTCTCCCTTAATGAATCCTCTCTAACTATATCTCATTTTCGGCAGTTTTGCCCATTAATTGATCCCTTTATTATTTCCTCTGTAATAATCCTTACCTTTCTCTACATTCATTCATAGACCACAACGCCTGGTATTTATTATAGTATAGTTAAATCGAAATATTAAATAAATGAAACATAATATTGAGAAATTAGAACAGAGAACCATCTATAGTGATCACTATCAAACGGTGAACTAGTTCCCGAGCCACAGACTGTGAATACGATAATGAGAACGAATCAGTAACTAGTTTTTTAGCATAATATCCTCTGATAAAGGCGAATTTACAAAGGAAGATGAAATCTTAACATATCCACCCACTTTTTTACAAAGAACTGAAAGCAATTCATTGCTCACTGCAGACAACGGTATGGCGGTACCTGTTCTAACCAACGACTCCACAACAATATATGAAATAGTAAGAAGAGGAAGAATCGCCATCGGGAAGATCACACGTGCGGCCGAATATAAGGCCCTTTCGGAAGAGGTAAAGGACCTAATTAAAGGAATGCGAGCTGTATTCAACAAGATAGAAAACATCGAAAAATAAAATATAATACATCGAGACAACTTGCACGCAGAACTAGAGGAAAGGAACAGAAACCTGGAGGAACGTAACGAAAGCCTCAGAGTAGACCTCCACAAGTGCTTTGATGCAATACCGAAACCAGAAGACATAGAAGTAGCAGTCGCGAAGGCAGTTACAGAAATTAGCAGAGAGAGGTATTTAATAGCAGACTCTCAAACCTTGGTACCAAGCAACCCCACAGTACAACCTGAACAGTCGGAACGACCTCTAGAATTGCAACTTCACCCGCAACCGGCAGTACAAAGCCCGAAAAAGAGAAAGCTGCAAGACCGTCCCCATAAACGGACCATAATAGTAAGAGGTTGTGAAAAGATGGCCGGCAGAAGCATAGAAGAACTTTTTGACCAAAACACAATAGTCAGCCCAATCGTTACAGAGAAGATCCTCGTCAGAAAATTCCATATGGAAATCATATGCAAGTCTGAAGAGAACAAAACGATACTGCAAAAAGAGCTCCAGAAGCACAAAGTTCTCAACAAAAAGTTAAATTTCTTGACTAAGACTGTCCCTAACCACAAAATGATCCTCCTTGGCATTCCAGCAGCAGTAGACTTCAAATTCGTCCAAGAAACTATTATGTCATCATATGTTACACAAGAAGACGAAATCAAGGCACTCAAGGTGCTCAAGAACAAACGCATGGAAGGCGCCAAGGATTGGATCATCCTAATGCCCAGATCCCTGGGGAAAGATATAATAATGGATGGTGGGCTAACTATAGGCCTGAAACATTGCCAACTCAGGCCCCATACAGCGATGCAGAAGCTGTCAGTCGTTCGCCCACCCGGAGGAATATTGCCAGGACTCGCACTTCTGTGCTAATTGCAGCAGAAAACATTCACCGCAATCGTGCGATGTACAGCCAGAGTGCATAAACTGCAAGGAGGCCAACAGAGACAACGAAAATTTGAACAGAGATATCCATCACAAGGCCCCGGATTCTTGCTGTGAAACTTTCAAGGAAGCCTATATCAAGGGGCGTGAACGCCTAGATGCAATCTTCAAACCAAACGCTGATATTTTGAACGCCCCAGCAGCAGAAGACTTCCCATCCCCATCACACAAATATGGACATGATCCAAATAACTTGCACTGTCCAATGAATGGTCATTGTGGATGTTATCCCTACTGGGAACTTCCATAATTCAGACAACGTAATTCTTCATTTGAAAACTGCAACGTCAGACACTCTCACACGGACCACCCAGCTGGATTTTCTCATGGTGCACTTCTAAATCACAGACCTCCAGCAATATCCTCCTTCCAGGACAACTCCATAGCTCAGAGCGAATACTAAAGTAAGTAAACCTCTTAAAGTTACCCCAGTAAGTTCATCTAAATTATGGCCCAAAACGTAAATAAATCTGATAATAACCAAAACTCACATAAACCCCCACCCATTGGCACTTTAAACTTTCTACAGATCAATCTCAATCATTGCAAGGTAGCAAATCCTGCAGCAAAAAAGCATATGGAAGACAACTCCATAGATATTGCACTTCTGCAGGACGCTCACTGCAATAAAATAGGAACCCTATCGGGCTTCTCAAAGGACTGGAAGATCTTCACGTCTCGTAAACGTTCTGCGCACTTGACCGTCAGGAATACGAGCCTCATAATCAATCACCTATACACAGGGGACCACTGCATCTTCATAACCCTCACAGCGGCGGAAGGGGAATTAATCATTGGCTCCACTTATTTAGCGTCTTCCATTAAAAACTTTGATCAAACCCTTGACGAATGACAACACCTAATTACAAAACGAAGACCTTTCATCTTGAATGCCTAAGAGGGACTGCTCAGACTGGGAACCAGATCTGTAGAGCATAGATGTCCCTCCCGGTCCCTTTATTAAGGTCTTTAAAAAAAAAAAAAATACATATTTTAGCTGGAGTTGAACCCGCCAGAAAACGCGACAGGGGGCGGGGTGGAAATAGTACATTACAGGTAGTTCACTGCCAGAGACATACCTCCAACGCGACACTGGGCAGTGAAGATGGTTTAAGATTGAATGATACTCTCAGGAGCGGGTCAAGTTAGAAAGATCCATCAAGAACTTAAAGATGTTTTTTAGTTTATTTAAAAGTGCTGGGCGGGAAAGAATATTATCAAGCCAACCACTAGGGGGAGAAGAGGGGCGACGGATGTGCCAGCGAGCTGTAAGGGGGCAGTTAAAATAGAAGTGTGAGGCTGACGCCTCTGCGCCGCACTCACAGGTGGGAGTTCGGGCCCTTTTAAACCTGTTTAGATATGACCCGAAAGGGCCGTGTCCCGTTAGGAAGGCAGTGGTTGAGGGAGTTAAAGTAATAAGATTGCAAGATACCGCCGGGACTATGTCATAGGTATATCTTCCTTTCTCTGAGTAGTCCCAGTGGTCTTGCCACTGCTGCAACATGCGCATTTTAAGGGATCTTTTGATATAGGAGTGGGGCGCAGGTAGCGAGATGTCTATGGATGTTTTTGTCGTTGCTTCCTTTGCTAGCATGTCCGCAGATTCATTGCCGAAGATCCCCTTGTGTGCTGTCACATGACCTAGCGAAGTCTTATGTAGCAGGTTACTAAGTTGGGTTTTAATTTCGTGGATTTGTGGATTGATGGTTCTGAAGGCGTAGATTGCCTGCAGGCTGGATAGGCTATCACTATAGATGGGGATTGCAATGGTTGTTTGTTGTTCCGAAATCCATTCTAGAGCTTTGTGGATGGCAAAGAGTTCAGCCTGATATATAGAGTTGAAGTTGTCCAATCTGCAGGCCCACCGGTGAGTCAGCACTCCGCCTTCCGTAGCACAAAAAGCTGCGCCTACGCCGGTTTCGGTGCATGAGCCGTCGGTGAAGACTGTTAAGCGGTGGGAAGGGGAGTAGGAATTGCATTTAGGGTTAACTTGGAAGTGGGAAGTTTCATCAGCTGGGTGAATTTGCCAGCTCTGTATCTTGTGTTGAATGGTTAAATGTGGGAAGTGGATTTGTGTTATGGCATTATTATGTAGGTGTAAGATGTTATTCCTTTGAAATTCGTATAGAATGGTAAATGTGATAGGAGGGATGCCGGTAATGACTGCTAGTGCATCACTAGAAATAGTTTTATATCCTCTAGAAATCTGCAGTAGGAACATGCGTTGGATGGATAATAATTTTATTTGCGCTGCCTTGGTTAGGTGGCCTCCCCAAATTCCTGCACCATAAGTTATGATTTTTTCTGTTGTTGTTGTGTACCATATTTTTATCATTGTATTTTTAGTACCCCATGATTTAGATGTTAATTTAGTGGAGTTGTGGTAGTAGTTAATGAGCTTAAGTTTTAAGTAATTTATGTGTGCAAACCAATTTTGGTGTTGGTCTATGGTTAGGCCTAGAAGTTTTAAGGTGGAGACATGGTGTACACTGATGCCATTAATTCTGATGGTTGG
This sequence comes from Maratus michaelseni, assembly GCA_963931845.1. Lineage (NCBI taxonomy): Eukaryota > Metazoa > Arthropoda > Arachnida > Araneae > Salticidae > Maratus > Maratus michaelseni. The sequence goes on along the minus strand of OZ007586.1, from coordinate 4,185,069 downwards.
TTTCCTTTTTAGTTTGTAGGGTTTCGCGAATGTGAGGGCTTGTGATTTTGCAGCTGATAGTTGCAGGTGTAGAGACTCCAGGAGCTGGCAAAAAAAGGGAAGGGCTGAAGCTGCCTCAAGTTCTAAATCCAGACGACTTCGACCAGAGAAGATGAAGCTGAAGTCATCTGCAAAAGCAAAGAGGAGAAAGCCTAAACGATCTAATTCTTTAAGAATCAGGTTTGCTATGAGGATCCAGAGGATTGGCCCAAGGCATGAGCCTTGAGGGCATCCCTTCTGTTGGTTGTGGCTGGATGTACCTGCTCCCCAGTTGACTAGAATGCTTCTATTCGATAGATAGGTTCTGATGACTCCAGCGATGTTTCCTGGGCAGTTTAGAAGACAGAGCTGTAGTAGGATATCTCTCCATTCGACATTATCGAATGCTCCTTTGATATCCAGTGATACAAGGGAGGTGTATTTTCCTTCTTTAATTTTTAAGGCGCAGGAAGATAGAATTTCATTAAATGCTTTTTCACATGATCTGCCCTCTCTGAACCCAAATTGCCGTTCATGTAGAAGATTGTTTGATTCTAAGAAGAAAGTTAGTCTGTTAACGATTAGCTTTTCTAGTAATTTACCTAGGGTTGGAAGTAGGCAGATTGGGCGATATGAGGTGGGTTCAGAGGGTGTCTTCCCTTGCTTCAGAAAATAGACTACCTCTCCTTGCCTCAGTGTAAGGGGAAAATATTGGTGGTGGAGACAGAGATTTGCCAACGGATAAAGATCTCTGGGAGTGTTTTAAAAGTGCGCTTAAGTAGACGAAAGTCAATGGAGTCCGGGCCCGGGGCTTTATTGTCATTGAATTTGCTAAGGGTGTCCCGAAGCTCAGCTTTGGTGAATGGTTTGTCGTTTTGGGCAGAGAAGGTGATATCTGTATTGTCATGTTGTGGGTAGGCGGTTTCGCCAAATAGTTGTTCTGTAAGGAATTCTAGGTTTCTCTGTCTGGATGATTGGCCTGAGGGCAATTCAAGGAGAATTTCATCTGGCGTGAAATATTTTCCCGTGAAGAATTTATGTGCAGTACCAAAGGGATCTTTTTGGTTGGAGCAGAAAGATTTCCAGGCTGTGCTCTTGGCGTCAAGAATACAACGTTTGTACTGCGCGGCGAGTTTATTGTAGTTTATTTGCAGTGGTTTAATTGTTTCAGGCGGACTGCAGTTGTTCTTAAGCAATCTAAGTTTTCTCCTAAGAGCTGTTAGCTGGTTGCGTTTGGCTCTTAATTGTGGTGTCCAGAATGTGTATGTTGGAGATTTTCTAAGGGTTTTGAGACGGAAGGAGGAACGCGCTGCTGATTGAATTGTGGCTATAAGTTTTTCTGTGAAGGAATTAAGCTGTTCAATGTTTGTGATTGTGTTAAGGGCGTCTCTAAGGAAGTGTTTACTGGCTTTAAGCTGCATGGTGAATTTCTTATAGTTTCCGTGTTTTGTGTTAAATCTTCGTTGTGCTGCAAAGAGTGGTGTTGTGTTGTAGTTAAATTCGATGTATTTGTGGTCTGAGAAATTATGTGTATCAAGTACTTGCCAGTTGCGAACGTTTGGATTAGCAAGTGGATTAACTAATGTATGATCTGGAAAGCCTTTTGCTATTGTTTGTCCTGTTTTGGTTTTTTTGACAAAGGTGTGTTTCCGATTATCGGCATTGATGATTGAAAGTTTGTTTACGACAAGAAATTCAATGAGATCCCCCCCTCTGAGGTCCTCTCTAGGACTTCCCCAGAGCGCAGAGTTCGCATTGAAGTCCCCTCCGCAGATGAAAGGTCTTCGTTGTGTAATTAAGTGTTGCCAATCTTCAAGAGTTTGATCAAAGTTCTTAATGGAAGGCGCTAAATAAGTGGAGCCAATGATTAATTCCCCTTCCGCCGCAGTGAGGGTTATGAAGATGTAGTGGTCCCCTGTGTATAGGTGATTGATTATGAGGCTCGTATTCCTGACGAGCAAGTGCGCAGAATGTTTACGAGACGTGAAAATCTTCCAGTCCTTTGGGAAGCCCGATAGGGTTCCTTTTTCATTGCAGTGAGCGTCCTGTAGAAGTGCAATATCTATGGAGTTGTCTTCCATATGCTTTTTAGCTGCAGGATTTGCTACCTTGCAATGATTGAGATTGATCTGTAGAAAGTTTAAAGTACCAATGGTTGGGGGGTTGTGTGAGTTTTGGTTATTATCAGATTTATTTACGTTTTGGGCCATAAATTAGATGAACTAGGGTAACTATTAGAGGACTGTTAAGTTTAAATGCCCTCGCGGTCCAGTAGGTCTCGTGTGTACCTCTCTTGGAAGGGTGGATTACGTTGCCGGTCGAGCCAGCCCTCGTGCGGGTGGAGGAACTGTGGTGGGGGTTCCGGATGGAATTGGAGTTGATGTGGTGGTGGAGGGTCTCGGAGAAGGGGGCCACGCTGGCGAAGGTTGAAGAAATGGTCGAGCCTTTCTCTCTCCCTGCTGTAGGCCTCCCTGTAGGTTCTACAGCCCGCATCAGACGCCTGGTGCCTAATATGAAAGTTTGTTTCATATTGATGGTTATGTCTTGTGCAGTTAATGCACTTTGCTGGGGCCGAGCAGTTCTCCCCCGCATGGGAGCCACCACAGCGTGCACAAGTTGGTGTAGTAGCATGGCAGGCCTTCATTGAATGTCCAAACTTCTGGCAGCGGAGGGGACTTCAATGCAAACTCTCCGCTCTGGGAAAGTCCTAGAGAGGACTTCAGAGGGGGGATCTCATTGAATTTCTTGTCGCAAACAAACTTTCAATCATCAATGCCGATAATCGGAAACCCACCTTTGTCAAAAAAACCAAAACAGGACAAACAATAGCAAAAGGCTTTCTAGATCATACATTAGTTAATCCACTTGCTAATCCAAACGTTCGCAACTGGCAAGTACTTGATACACATAATTTCTCAGACCACAAATACATCGAATTTAACTTCAACACAACACCACTCTTTGCATCACAACGAAGATTTAACACAAAACACGGAAACTATAAAAAATTCACCATGCAGATTAAAGTCAGTAAACACTCCCTTAGAGACGCCCTTAACACAATCACAAACACTGAACAGCTTAATTTCTTCACAGAAAAACTTATAGCCACAATTCAATCAGCAGAGCGTTCCTTCTTCCGTCTCAAAACCCTTAGAAAATCTCCAATATACACATTCTGGACACCACAACTAAGAGCCAAACGCAACCAGCTAACAGCTCTTAGGGGAAAACTTAGATTGCTTAAGAACAACAGCAGTCCGCCTGAAACAATTAAACCACTGCAAATAAAATACAATAAACTCGCTGCGCAGTACAAACGCTGTATTCTTGACGCCAAGAGTGCAGCCTCACAATCTTTCTGCTCCAACCAAAAAGATCCCTTTGGTACTGCACACAAGTTCTTCACGGGAAAATATTTCACGCCAGATGAAATCCTCCTTGAACTGCCTTCAGGACAATCATCCAGACAGAGAAACCTTGAATTCCTCACACAACAACTATTTGGCGAAACCACCTACCTACCCACAACATGACAATACAGATATCACCTTCTCTGCCAACGACAAACCCTTCACCAAAGCTGAGCTTCGGGCCACCCTTAGCAAATTCAATGACAATAAAGCCCCGGGCCCGGACTCCATTCACTTTCGTCTACTTAAGCGCACTTTTAAAACACTCCAAGAGATCTTTACCCGTTGGGCAAATCTCTGTCTCCAACGCCAATATTTTCCCCTTACACTCAGGCAAGCAGAGGTAGTCTATTTTCTGAAGCAAGGAAAGACACCCTCTGAACCCACCTCATATCGCCCAATCTGCCTACTTCCAACCCTAGGTAAATTACTAGAAAAGCTAATCGTTAACAGATTAACTTTCTTCTTAGAATCAAACAATCTTCTACATGACCGGCAATTTGGGTTCAGAGAGGAAAAGCATTGAATGAAATTCTATCTTCCCGCGTCTTAAAAATCAAAGAAGGAAATTACACCTCCCTTGTCTCACTGGATATCAAAGGAGCGTTCGATAATGTCGAATGGAGAGATTCCTACTACAGCTCTGTCTCCTAAACTGCCCAAGAAACATCGCTGGAGTCATCAGAACCTATCTATCGAATAGAAGCATCCTAGTCAACTGGGGAGCAGGTATATCCAGTCACAACCAACAGAAGGGATGACCTCAAGGCTCATGCCTTGGGCCAATCCTCTGGCTCCTCATAGCAAACCTGATTCTTAAAGAATTAGATCGTTTAGGTTTTGTCCTCTTTGCTTTTGCAGATGACTTCAGCTTCATCTTCTCTGGCCGAAGGCGTCTGGATTTTGAACTGGAGGCAGCTTCAGCCCATCCCTTTCTTTGTCAGCTCCTGGAGTCTCTATACCTGCAACTATCAGCTGCAAAATCACAAGCCCTCACATTCGCGAAACCCTAGAAACTAAAAACGGAAGCCAACCATCAGAATTAATAGCACCAGTGTACACCATGTCCCCAACTTAAAACTTCTAGGCCTAACCATAGACCAACACCAAAATTGGTTTGCACACATAAATTACTTAAAACTAAAGCTCATTAACTACTACCAGAACTCCATTAAATTAAATTCTAAATAATGGGGTACTAAAAATACAATGTTAAAAATCTGGTACACAACAACAACAGAAAAAATCATAACTTATGGTGCAGGAATTTGGGGAGGCCACCTAACCAAGGCAGCACAAATAAAATTATTATCCATCCAAAGCATGTTCCTACTGCAGATTTCTAGATGATATAAAACTATTTCTAGTGATGCACTAGCAGTCATTACCGGCATCCTTCCTATCACATTTACCCTTCTCTACGAATTTCAAAGGAATAACATCTTACACCTACATAACAATGCCATAACACAAATCCACTTCCCACATTTAACCATTCAACACAAGATTCGGAACTGGCAAATTCAACCAGCTGATGAAACTTCCCACTTCCAAGTTAACCCTAAATGCAATTCCTACTCCCCTTCCCACTGCCTAACAGTCTTCACCGACGGCTCATGCACCGAAACTGGCGTAGGCGAAACTTTCTGCGGAGTGCTGACTCACCGGTGGGCCTGCAGATTGGACAACTTCAACTCAATATATCAAGCTGAACTCTTTGCCATCCACAAAGCTCTAGAATGGATTTCGAAACAACAAACAACAATTGCAATCCCCATCTATAAGGAAAGGGCAACTGACGTCACTGTTGGTTAAATTACTGTTGGTTTGGGAGAAAAACCTGTTCGTTCTTTACGACTCCTACAATACACATGAGATGGAGCGATTTGATTGGTCTACGTTAAACTGGTCTGTGATATGATTGGCTTACTTCGCCATGACGATTCCTGCAGTGATAGCTGCGACAAAAATGCAGTGGCAGATTGGTTGATGGAACTGTTTGTTTGTAAACATGCCCTTTCCTTATAGTGATAGCCTATCTAGTCTGCAGGCTATCTACGCCTTTAGAACCACCAATCCACAAATCCACGAAATTAATCCCAACTTAATAACCTGCTACATAAAACTTCGCTAGGACATGTAGCAGCTCACAAGGGGATCTTCGGCAATGAATCTGCGGACATGCTAGCAAAGGAAGCAACGACAAAAGCATCCATAGACATCTCGCTTCCTGCGCCCCACTCCTATATCAAAAGATCCCTTAAAACGCGCATGTTGCAGCAGTGGCAAGACCACTGGGACTACTCAGAGAGAGGTAGATATACCTATGACATAGTCCCGGCGGTATCTTGCAATCTTCTTACTTTAACTCCCTCAACCACTGCCTTCCTAACGGGACACGGCCCTTTCGGGTCATATCTAAACAGGTTTAAAAGGGCCCGTACTCCCACCTGTGAGTGTGGCGCAGAGGCATCAGCCTCACACTTCTATTTTAACTGCCCACTTACAGCTCGCTGGCACATCCGTCGCCCCTCTTCTCCCCCTAGTGGATGGCTGGATAATATCCTCTCCCGCCCAGCACTTTTAAATAAACTGAAAAACATCTTTAAGTTCTTGATGGATCTATCTAACTTGACCGCTCCTGAACTATGGACTTCATTCCTGGAATGAACATTATTCAATCATAAACCATCTTCACTGCCCAGTGTCGCGCTGGAGGTATGTCTCCGGCAGTGAACTACCTGTAATATAAATTAAGATAGTATCACCTTAGCATGCCTATTTCCACCCCGCCCCTCCCGTCGCGTTTTCTGGCGGGTTCAGCTCCGGCTGTAATATTTATTTTTTTAATACCTTAATAAAGGAACCGGGAGGGACATCTATGCTCTACAGATCTGGTTCCCAGTCTGAGAAGTCCCTCCTAGGCATTCAAAATTAGTGGGTCATTTTGGGGTCACTACGGGTGAATGCATTTCATTGTGAATAAAAGTTAAGACAGTTGTTGAACAGTTAACAAAGTTGCAATGTTGGCAATATTTTGCCAACTTGTTTAAGTTTGGTGAAAGTTTTGTGACATTAGCAGGAAAATCGACTTTCAAGATTACTAATGTCAAAACACATGCTTACCGTCAAATGAAAGAATGTGTCAAGTTTCTGAATTTTCGCAAAATTATGGCGACATTTGACGAACAGGTTGGTTTTCAGCATCTGAAGGAATTTCCTAGAAATTCCAACTAACAACGCGGATAAATGATTCAACCAATCAGAGTACATAGAACGTTCTAAAAACAGAATTTAACCAATCAGGGTACATAGAACGGATTATTATATGTTGTACAGAGAATTTATTGTTATATCGTGTTGAACACAAAGATAATTTTAACGACTTCCCAGATGGTTGTAAATAACTTAAAGTAGAACTTTTTAAAAACAACAAAACATTTTTAACAGAGTCATATATAAATGCATACTTTTGGAAATTCTTCTGGGAATCTCAAGTTATATCTCATAAGTGTTACTTTTTAAAAGCAACGTCAATCAAAACAATCAATCATAAACATTTTTTTAATGATTACTTTCTGAGTGGTAAACTACGACCAATTAATAACACAATACCACACCCAAAATTGTTTTTTTTCTGTGTAATGTAAATCTTAATGTGGCAGTTCAATTAAAAGTGACACATGCAGAAATCTTCATTATTTTATTTTATTATTTAAGTTTATTAGAGGTTGCGAAAAGGATTCGAAATCCCAGTAGTTATCCTCTTATTAATAGAGCGTCTAACTATTGGATAAAACAATCAGGTAACAAGTTTTTCTTTTATCAAAACCAACGGCTTTGCACGCATGGTTGAAATATGGCAAGCGGTATTTCTGTATTAATTACCGTTAGGAGAAATTATACTTTTGCAAATAATTTAAATATTACTAAATTAAGTCACAATTTGAATAAACGTTATTTTTACCCCATTAGGTGAATGTGAGACTTGAAATAATGCGAAAATTGTCATTGCAAATCTACATCCTTCCAAGAAAACAGATACAATGCAGTCTATTTGGAAACTCTGTTTATAAGATGTCGTTTAGTGGAAGAATTTTTAAAACCAGTTCAGTAGTTTCAGAATTTCTTTTCCATAAAATCAAACGTTTCTTTTTACAATATTAATGTACCTTTAAGCCCCATAAAAATCAAAACACCGAGAAATAATAAGTGGGAAAACATTAGTTTACTATATTTAATTGTCATTTGTATACGGCTAAAGGCTGAATATGAAATACATCGTTTCCTTATTGGAAATCATGTTTCTGTATTACTATCATTTGAATCAATTATAATGTTTGCTCGTACCTGTGTTTATACCACTGCTCAGAAAAGTTGTTCCTAACATGGTATGAAAAACTATTTAATTTTTCTTTTAAATTAAAAAAAATTAAATTAAAAAGACAAATATTGTTCTTGTGCATCTATATCTTAGTTATTTCTATGCCAAATTTAAAGTTTCTAGGCTGACATTTTTTGAGAAATCATAGTAAATATATAACTGTAATATATTTCTTCCCATGTCATTTATTTGAAAATCTTTAAAATAGAGGTATCTTTAGAAGCAACACGTCTCATAGAAACTTGCATGTCGAATTTAAAATTTCTAGCCTCGACAGTTTGGGAGTAAAATCATAATTCTAGAGCACTTTCCAACAGCTTCTTTCTTTTAAATATCAAATACTTTGATGAATGTTCTTAAAATCCATCACCATAAGGAGTTTCTTGCTCTTAGTCTGCACAGATTCGGGATTTTAGAAGATTTTCGTTCTATCAGGTTGTTTTTATAGAGATAAAATATAGCCTATTTTTAAGTGGAGAACGACATCATTTTTATCCCACGACAAGATTTCAAATAGTTTGCGATTTTAAAGCCTATTCTATTCATTTCACTCTTTTAAATTTCGAATATGTTAGAATATGATAAGAAAAAGCCATGTCAAATTTCGTCACCCTATCTACTCCAAATAAATAATAATCACAAATCATCATGTGTTTTACGTTCCTGTGTTACCCTGAAAGAAATTTTGGAATTTTTTTTAGTGGGTCAAAAATAATTTGGATTTTAGAACTTTCCCCATTTTAAATTTAGATTTTTGATTAAGAAAAAGCTACTATGCGTGCAAGCATTTGCGACTTAAAAGTAACCCCGGTGTCGAATATCAATTTTCTATCCCTATTAATACTAAATTAATCATAAACAACAATTACTGATAATTTAAAATTTTAAAATTTCGAATTTTATAGAAACCATTCTTTGCGGGAGTTCACATTTTAAAAGAAACCACCATGCAAAATTTGATGTTTCAAAACCAACAGTATCATAGAAATTGCAACTTTTGGAAATTTTTAGTTCCTTTTAAATTTCGAATTTTTTAGAAACTGTTCGAGTACGATCCCACTTATGTATTAAAAAGGTTATCCATGTCTAATTTCAAGTTTCTATTCTAAAATTTATAAAAAAACCCCACAATTCGGAACATTTTCCTCTCATTTCAGCATTCCAAATTTCCAATTTTTTTAGAAACCCTTTTTAGCCGGTCATTTATGTCTTAAAATTAACCACCATGCCAAATTTTAAGTTTCCAGCACCAAAACTATCACAGATTTTAAAACTTTAGAACGTTTGTTTGGTCCCGTACCCTTTGAAATCTCGTATTTTTTAAGAAACTATTTTGTACCAACGTTTACATATTAAAAATGACAGAATTGGCAAATTTTAAATTTCTATCCCTAGTAATTCCATATCAATCGTAATTTAGAATGTTTTTAGAATGTTCACAATTTTTTCCGTTTTCTAAAATTCCCCCTTTTTTAACTGTTCTGATACAGAATTAACGTCTTAAAAGTAACAGACATGTTAAATTTCAAGTTTATATTCGTAACAATTCTACACAAATTGTAATTTAGAACTTTTTCCACCAAATTTCAATATCACAAAAAGGGCAAGTTTAGAATGTTTTTTTCTCATCTATCTACTTGGGAAAAATGGCTCTGACGTAAAATATAGTCTATTTCGGAGCAGAGACTGCCACCTTTACTTTTGAAATTTGTTCGGCAGTTCGAGTACTTTCCCCTAAAAACAAACAAACAAGCACGTAAAAAAACGTTTCTTTTTTATAATATTAGTACACATATATATATATATATAAAGTTATATCTACCAAACAATGAAAAATAAACTCAAAAAAGTACAACGTATGTATTCAATATTCAGCTTCAGGTGGCCGACTATTGAACATGTAAGCAAAATATAATACCCAATGGTCGACCCCTGGTGGCCGACTATTGGACATGTAAGCAAAATTAATACCGAATGGTCGGCCACATTAAAATTAATTAAAAACCAACAAATTTATTTACTTTTTATACGCAAAAACATTAATTTATTTACCCTGCTAATATTCAAGCCTTATAATTTTAGAAAAAAATAAAAAAATAATTAATATTCGCCTTTTAAAAAAATTGCAACAAAAAAATAGGAAAAATAGCGATTTTACCTCTATTTAGAAAAAAAAATGGCTGATTACTAATTCAATAAAAATACCCACAATTCTTTGGTGATGGTTTATGACTTATGAAAGATGGCTGCATATAACCAAATTGTAATATTTCATTTCGAACCAAAAATAAGCTATTCGTAAGGCATTTTAGCTCAATGTGGCCGACTATTGGTCTAATTCCAAAATACGTTCCTTTAATCGTCTATAATATTTTAGTAAATCAAATTTATCAATACTGGTGTCATCTAGGTCTAGTGAAGCCACTTCGTCAGGGTCTAATATGCCACTTCTGTGACCATGTGCGTACTGGTCACAGAAGAGGACATATTCTCCAGTTACATTATGTCAAAACATCATTTAGTTTTTCAGATGAATTTTTGCTTGTTATTATTAATTGTTTTTCTTCTGTATTATTTTTCATAGAAAATTTCAAGTTGGAATTGATTTCCAGACCCAGCTTTTGCGTTAAAACTGTAACTTCATCAATATAGACCGTTGATGATAGGGAGTCTATATTTTGAAAAATTTGACTGGATTTTCTGTTCGTATCGAGTTGATTATTTACATCTATTGATTTATTTCCGTTAGCCAGAAGATCAACTTCTAAGTTGTTTCGCAGTTTTTCTTCAAGTAATTTTACGACTTGGTGTTTCCATTTTTCTGCAGCTTTACTGTTGCCTGTTGTTCGTTGTCTGAGGTGTTGAATTAATAGTTTGATGATGTTTGTTTTCTCGAAATCCTGTAATTTTTGTGATCCATTGATTATTTTTGTCATTTTTTCCCTGTTTAATAAATATCTTGAAAAGATATTAAATTTTTTCCCATTATTCATTAATATTGTTAATAATAGTAGTAAATATTCGCCTGGTTGTTGAGGGTGGTTTTTATTGTGTTTCTTGACATATTGATTTACTACTTTAATTATTGTCAGGGGCTTTCAGATAGCCTCATCCTATGCTTGCAATGATGTATTTCACTGTATAGTAGTTGATGTGTGCTGAAGCTGCGCCATTGCCATTATTAGTCTATAATAGTATTATAGTAGCTACTATAATAGCTACTTAATATAGTTAGATTTCCACAATATGGAATAATTCGATTGTTTGCACTATATTATATTTTTATTAGATACTAGTCTATACTAATAAAAGAAAGTTTCGCTCTGTGTGTCTGTGTGTGTGTGTGTCTGTCTGTCTGTTGGCGATGGCTAGGAAAATGTAGCGCACCTAGAAGTCTGTAAATTTAGATTTAGGTAGTCCAAACCCTCTCTTGATATACCCGAGCGTCAGAATTTTAATATTTTAAATACTTTCTGTAATATTAATTAAAATGCACAAAGAAATCTCATTAAAAATACGCTTTTATTCTCTTGGGTTGGTTGGTTCACTGGTTGGTTGCATCGATTCTTCACAGAAGTAATTAAATAAACCAGAGTAGCGCTGCATAAATAAGGATTTCTAACTAAATAGTGTCAATATGGATTGAAATTATCAGCGTAGAGGAGCCATGCGAACGTCGCGCCACCTGTACATGACAAATTACACATACGTCACACTGTTTGAAACGAGGCTAACGAAAAAGACAGGCTACCGCGGTGCATCCCACTTATCATAGAAACTCGACAGAGTTTCTCGCCAAGCATAAGAAACAGCAATGCATTGAACCGTAAATGAAAGGAATTTCCGCCAATGGATGCCAAACGATTTTACAATTTTTTTTTTAACTCTGTCTAGTTTATATTTTGCGGACGGGACAAAACGGGTTTTTGACACATCTATATCTCGCGTTCTATTTATGATAGAAACAAAATTCTTGATTCTATGGAATGGGGCGTGCCACGGGACTAAGAATTCAAAAGTAAAGCAAAATCCGACGAATAGTTTTTCAGTAAATGCGATTTTAAAAGTGCTGTTTTTTGCACTTTTTAAATCTTGTTCAGACCAAAAACTGTTGACAGGGCTACAGCAATGTGTAATTATCGGATTTTTACGCGGTTTACGTTATTTGAATCGTTTTTATGAGTAGGTCGGACCTTTGTAAGTTTCATGTAAAAATATTAATTAGTTTTTGATTTATATCAGTTTAAAGTTGTTGATTCCTATACTTAACGTAGAGCAAAAAACTGTTGATAGAGCTACAGTAATATGTAACAATCGGATTTTTACGCGGTTTACGTTATTTGAATCGTTTTTATGAGTAGTTCAAACCTTTGTAAGTTTCATGTAAAAATATTAATTAGTTTTTGATTTATATGAGTTTAAAGTTGTTGATTCCTATACTTAACATAGAGCAAAAAACTGTTGACAGGGCTACAGCAATGTGTAATTATCGGATTTTTATGCGGTTTACGTTATTTGAATCGTTTTTATGAGTAGTTCGGACCTTTGTAAGTTTCATGTAAAAATATTAATTAGTTTTTGATTTATATCAGTTTAAAGTTGTTGATTCCTATACTTAACGTAGAGCAAAAAACTGTTGATAGAGCTACAGCAATGTGTAACTATCGGATTTTTACGCGGTTTACGTTATTTGAATCGTTTTTATGAGTAGTTCGGACCTTTGTAAGTTTCATGTAAAAATATTAATTAGTTTTTGATTTATATCAGTTTAAAGTTGTTGATTCCTATACTTAACGTAGAGCAAAAAACTGTTGATAGAGCTACAGCAATGTGTAACTATCGGATTTTTACGCGGTTTACGTTATTTGAATCGTTTTTATGAGTAGTTCAAACCTTTGTAAGTTTCATGTAAAAATATTAATTAGTTTTTGATTTATATCAGTTTAAAGTTATTGATTCCTATAGTTAATATAGAGCAAAAAAATAATAAATGACCCAACTCTTTTAGGAATGGTCGTATACACATGATATTAAGATATGTTATTACACTCGACCCAAGTAAGCTTCCTATTATAAAAAATCGTAACATTTAAAGTTCGTTTACAGGGTCTCACAAAAGATCTTTTGATATAGGGCTAAAGAGTTGTGTAATTATCCGATTTTTACGCGGTTTGCAGCATTTGAATTGTTTTTATAAGTAGTTCAAATGTTTAATATTTCGTGTAAAAATATTAATTAGTTTTTTATGTATACCACTTTAAAGTGATTTATACCTATACTTAAGATGAAGCAAACAAAATATTAAATGCTCTAACTCTTTTCAAAAAGAACGTATGCGCATGATGTTAAAATATGTTACTACGAACTACCTAAGTTAGTTTCCTATTGTAAAACAGAATTGTAGAATTTACTGTTCGTTTACAGGGTAACTAAAAAGATTTTTTAATAAGACTAAAAAGTTGTGTAATTAGCAAATTTTTACGTTGAAGTACATGATTCCTGTACTTAACACAGAGGAAAAACAATAGTAAATTGCATAACTTTTGTCAAATTCGCTATATACACAAGATATTCAAATATGTTACTACATCCTCTCTATTGTAAAGCGGCATTGAAGCATATACGTTTCGTTTACAGAGTCTCTTAGAAGATCTTGATTACACTACAACCGATGTATATTTACTGAGTGAGATGTATTTTAATGATTTTACACTGTTTCAATCTCTGTAAGGTTTCATTATCTTGTTTTAAAATTTAATATAAGATCATTTTGTCCGTCTGAAATCTCGTCGATGTTAAGCTCTAAAACTATTAATATATAATATTTTCATCGATTAAAAAAACTGTGTTTATTTATAAATATATAAATCTAGCGTATTAGGAATTGATTGAAATAGCGATTACAAAATTCCAACTTTACGTTCATGCGCTGAGTAATAGAATGTAAAAATGTTGATAACCCAAGATTACAAGTTTTGCGTTTAAATATTTGCCGTTCATCGAATCTCCGGCTATGACGAACTTAAAATGCTAAATTTCGTATACAATAGGTGATCGGTAACGAACTGTTCGGTTTACGAACAAATCGGTTAACGAACATTTTCGCGTGAGATTTTTATGTTCAGAGAACGAACTCCTCACGAAACAAAGCCATGATGAAGCAATGCCGTGTTGCATATTTGCCGAGCTATACTTATTGCCTCTATTGTCAACTTTGAGAACATTTTAACAGTTGCATACATATGTCCTAATTAATTCATGGACTGCCGGAGATTGGAGACCTATATTTTAGGATCACCGAATTGGAATGAACAGACTATATGAACAGAAATCACTTTAATAGTTTTTATACTTTTGCAAACGTTGCGAATTTTATATTTTTCGAATTCTCAAAACGTTGAGTTAAAAAACTTAAACAAATAAAAAACTTCTAAGGTGCTCAGTAATTTTCAAAAATAATATATTTAATATGTTAGTATAAAAATCCCTGTAAATTTTTATACTAATAGAAATAGGTTCGTAGGAAAAAAAATGTTGATTATTCTCGGTAAAGTATGCCCATAAACTTATCGTTGTAGTTGACCGAAAAAAAGTGCTTCTTATTTTTCCACATTTTTCTGAAACTGTAGTATTTTAATTAGTTTGTAAACTACTGTAAAATTGTGTAATTTTTTGTTTTTGAATGTATATAAACGGAAGAGTGATATAAACAAAAGAAAAAGGAAAATAAATATGTCATAAATAATCTGATGAATACAATGTAAGGAAATTATTATAAAAGTTTCCCAGTTGTTATGGTAGCGACATGTACATTGGAATAAGTCACTCAATAAATTGTATAATTCTGATGCATAATTCTGTTTATAGCATCACTATTATTTTTTTTTGCCCCTTTTATCTTTTCTTTTCTGAATAAAAATGGAATCCGTATAATTGAAATTAAATACCTTACAAAAAGGAGGGATATCTCATCAAAAACAACTCGTTGTAAATGATCCCGCCAAGCCACAAACCTAAAACGTCAGTCACAAAAAGAAGTGATATCACATAAAAAGAAGCGATATAGAAGTGCATACTCCGAGTCCCGTGTAAAAATCTATCACCACTCATAATGTTTCCAAAGGACTCGGAGTGAGGTACAGTATGTGAAAACTGCTTGGCGACCTGCAGGCTTTTATAATGTTTGCGTTTCCTGCAATTACACATGACTATATTATTTTAATTTAATTTAATTTAATTTAATTTAATTTAATTTAATTTATTTATTTTGCTCCCATAAAATTGTAAAAAGTTTAAGCTTCTGTGTTTGCATGTCCTTTCTTATTTATGAGCTTGAAAAATCAATTTGTTGATTTTATTTACCATTATTTAAACTAGAAACACCACTCTTACGAAGAGGATTTTTTAAGTAAACATGTAAAGATTTTGAGTTTGTAATATATATATATATATATATATATATATATATATATATATATATATATATATATATATATGATGATCATACGCATATTAATAACATTGTACCTTATAATAAACGTTAACTAAATTGAGATATATTGCAGTAATTCTAGCGTAAGCGGAATCGCATAGATCTGGGGAAAAATCCGGTCTGTCAGTTCTTTCGCATACAAAAATATTTAAAAAATGATGTAACAAAAATTAAAAATTTATTTTTTTCGATTTTCAAAATTGATATACTGCATATATTATAAAAGCCTGCAGGTCGCCAAGCAGTTTTCACATACTGTACCTCACTCCGAGTCCTTTGGAAACATTATGAGTGGTGATAGATTTTTACACGGGACTCGGAGTATGCACTTCTATATCGCTTCTTTTTATGTGATATCACTTCTTTTTGTGACTGACGTTTTAGGTTTGTGGCTTGGCGGGATCATTTACAACGAGTTGTTTTTGATGAGATCTTTTTTTATAGACCGCTAGAATCTATAAAGTGACGTGTGAGTGAGTGACGTGTGCTCTTTCCGTATACCTGCATTGGTGGATTCGAGTATCACGTGACTCACGCGTTCTGTAAAAAAAGATACGCTTAAAGCACCGCGGTAGCCTTTCTTTTTCGATGGCCTCGGTTTGAAATATTTTCCTGGCACATTTTTCTTCATGACAATTAGTCGGGTTTAAGTTTTTTTTGTTTTGTTTTGTTTTTTTACATGACATTTATTATTATGATGGAGATTGTTAATACAGAAAACTTTATTTAACATATTCTTTTTTATATTTGCGGGAATGCAGGGGGGCAAGGGTCTAATTACATTTAAGCTTCAAGGTGTATTTCTAGAAAGCAGTTACCAGAATTTCCGAATATCAGTCTAAGCCAAATTTCAAATTAAGTTCCTAGCTTAACCAAATGAATCAATCTTTAAATATGTATTGTGATCCTCCTAATTAGTTATTTGCTGAAGGCCACTTGAACAACCCCCCCCCCTTCCCGGCCCTCCTTCAAGGTTTTTTCTCTAACTCTGCTCCGTTTTTCCATATCTCAGCAACTATCTTTCCGATTTCAACGCAAGTGATTTCAAACATTATAATTAATTTAATAATCACCCTTTATAACATGAAACTAAATTTATGAGCAGCGGTTACCACTATTTACGAATAATAGTTTAAGCCAAATTTGTAATTCAATTCAAAACTTAAGGAAACGAACGAATTTTGAAAGATGCATAGTGGTCCTGCTAATTAGTAATTTGCTGAAAGGCACTTGAACTTTCCCCCCCCCCCCCCGGGACCTCTTTCAAGGTTTTTTCTTTATCTATGATCCGTTTGCATATCTCAGCAACTATTTTTCCGATTTCAACGCAAGTGGTTCCAAACATTATAATTAACTTAATAGTCACTCTTTATAACATTAAACTAAATTTATGAGTAGCGGTTACCACTATTTCCGAATAATAGTTTAAGCCAAAGTTGTAATTAAGTTCCTAGCTTAAGCAAACGAACGAATTTTGAAAGATGCATAGTGGTCCTCCTAATTAGTCATTTGCTGAAGGACACTTGAACAACCCCTCCCCCCGGCCCTCCCTTCAAGGTTTTTTTCTCTAACTATGCTCCGTTTCCATATCTCAGCAACTATCTTTCCGATTTCAACGCAAGTGATTTCAAACATTATAATTAATTTAATAGTCACCCTTTATAACATTAAACTGAATTTATGAGTAGCGGTTACCACTATTTACGAATAATAGTTTAAACCAAATTTGTAATTAAGTTCTCAAAGCTTAAGGAAACGAACGAATTTTTATACATGCATAGTGGGCCTCTTAATTAGTCATTTTCTGAAGGACACTCGGACATCCCCTCCCCTCGGCACCTCAGTCAAGGTTATTTTCTCTAACTGTGCCTTATTTCAGTAACTGGGCTAATAATGTTCCAATCTTCTCGAAACCAGCTCAATTTTGTAGCGCGCCTACTATACAGTAACGTAGGCAGCGGGGACGTGTCTCAGAAGTTCGTTTGGAAAGAGGTTTGTTTAGAACAGAATGCTCCCCTGGCGGTGGTAGGGGGAAATAAAAGATTTTCCAGAGCATGCGAGCATGCCCGGTATACGGTTCCGAAGTCATCGTAGACCGTGGCCAGAGTTCCCTTTTTTAAGAGATTTAAGTTTATTACAAGGGCTTGGGCAACGCCGGGCGGGTCAGCTAGTAGCAAATAAAATGGAAAAACTCAATTAAATATTGATATTTAAACTTGATTTAGATTGAGAATAAAAGAAAGGAGCATCACTAGAGCTGTCCATATGTCTTTGAAGAAAAGGGGATATAGCGAAAATGAGTAAGATAAAATAATTTTGATAAATAGGGGGAAGTTTTGAATAAAGATGAAATTTTGAATAAAAAGAACGTCATTCGTAAAACTGCAATGCTACATAAGAAATTAAATAAATTAGTATATGAAAAAAAACAAAATCAAAAATGCACTCAAAATGAGTTTAAACACACAGTAATTAAATATGTGAAGATGAACAAAATAAAATGGAATTCACTTGGACAAATAATTAAATTTATGAAATCGAAAATATCTCCTGAAATGTATCAGTAAAGAAATTCGCAGAGAAGTATATGAAATGTAAAATGTACTGAAAACTTATAAAAATGAAATAAAAAGTACTTGAAAAATGAGCTTTAAAATATGGCAAAGCCCAAAGTAATAATAAAAGCATGTGCATAAAAAAAGTGATGAAAAGAGTACCTTACCTGGGGGTGCACTTGGTTTGATTTCATTTATTAGCCATATCGGAAGGAAATATTGAGAAAGCTTAGGTGTAAAACCGAGTCAAGAAAGTAAGAGATTGGGAAAAGAAAGAGAGCCAAACGAAATAAATGCAAATCCAGCTAACAGGAAAACTAGGGGAAAAGAGAATTTAAAGAGAAAAATGGTAACAATGTCAGAAGAATGAGAACACAAAAGATATATAACATGACAGAAAAAACAGAAATTGGTACAAATGCCCCCAAATTGAAATAAGGAAAAATGGACTCTACATCCGAACCCGGAATCGAAAGTTTACCTTTGGTGAAGAATTTTAGGTCTACGCCGACCAGGGATGAGTTTAGAGAAATTTAAAGGCATCGTGACTCTGCAATTGATATAAAAGGGCAAAATCTTAATAAATTCTCTAAAGTATCTGAATTTAAAAAGAGAAAATGGCTATTTATTCACTTAAATGAGGGTTAACAATAGTAAAATGTAAGTTAGACTAGATAAAATGGAGTAGAAATAAGTTACAGATTATAAAAATAGTAATTAGTATTGAAGTATTTTAATACCCGTAATAAAGTGTATTGACTATTATGCCAATAAAATTTATTACCCATAAGTTGAACACATTTTAGTTTCGGATGAAAACAAAATTTTTAAAGCTAATTTACAAAAATTATTTCACTAGTGTCTAGTACTATTCAAGATTGTGTAAAATTAAAAACAGAGCATATGACAAAGACGTTTGTCATATATTTTGCTTTCAGTTCAAATCCCCCACCCCCCCTCAAAATTGTAACAAGTTAACATAAGCTTTTCCATTCCTCTTCCAACATCTAGCATACATGTATTGATTGCATGCTTCTCCTCCCCCCCCCCCCAAAATAGAGATTAAAAAAAAAAAAATTCATAAAGATTCATTTATTCCCCCCCCAAATAAATAAATAATTATAAATAATTAAAATAAACAATTATAGTTTATTGATTTTAAATGTCTCTAATCCCCCCCCCCAAAATTCAATATGCTAACTAAAATCTATTTCTGATTTAATTTAGATAACAAATCTACTTTCTTCATTCTAAAATGCAAGTCACTCGCATATATCAGAAACCTCTCTGTCCTTAACTTTGCGGTTATGCTAAAAATAAGTTACTAATGTTCACATATTTCTAATTCAACCGTTTCCTTCTCATGAAATCAAAAGTGCATCTGTCTTAAAAGTTAGACAAAATATATAAGCAGCTGTGCTCTACTTATTAAAATAATGTAACGTATAACCGATATTCTTTATGCAAGCATTTGCACTTCTCATCCGCTCTCAAAAGAATTAATTAAAATATCTCTCGCCCACATGTAAACTGTAATATGCAAACTCATATCTTTCACACCCTGTTATTAGATTCGAGTCATATGTAACCGTTAATTGCAGCTGTCTTTTAGCAAAATCAAACGCCAATCCCAAAATTACTTTCTTTTCTTTTTCCTTTTCTGTCTCCATGAAAGAATCTTTACAACCCTTCCCCCCATCCTCAAATGAATGCATTATCATAGACAGAATCTAGCATTTATCGTTTTTTCCCATACGCGTCCGTCTGCAGTCTCCAAAAACTCTCTCGCCAAGTACTGGCGATTTTTCATGCTTTCCGCGCCAACACCCGTACATGTAACTTTTAGAACATAAGCACTTCGGCCGTTTGTCTTGACCAGAGAAGTCGTACAAAACTTGTCATTGTTTGTGTAGGTACCTCCCCTTTGCTTCTTTAACTATCGATATTGCCTCATCGTAAAATAAATATATATTGCATCTAACTATGTGATTCTTCTTTTCCCCTGGATTTACTACGTATTTTTCATCTCTACTTGACCCTGTTTACTATGCTCCGTTATACTAATAAGCACTGACGACATGGTAAAATAAACATCAACTGTTCCATGTTATAAACTAGAGGTGCATGTGGCACGCCCATAAAAAGGGACCGCCCTTAATCTTGTCAATACATGACAAGTGTGATGTCTCAGGCTTAGGGCCTTACGACCTAGGTGAGGAGGGCAGTGATGAGAGTCCACATCATTACAACATGAACTCCCTGCTCCCCAATGAAGATCACATTGATCTCCACACAGGAGCACGATTCGGGAACACATATACTTTTGGGAAAAGGGAATATTGTGAATTAGTAAACTAGATCACAATTGTCTCTCTAAACACAATCTGGTGAGGGGTGGTAACCTAAGGGCAAAAATTTAGAACGGTACCACTAGCCTGAAGGGGAAGAATTAGTAAAAAAAAATGAAAAAAATAGATACAAGTGTATCTCATGTAAATCCTAATGTATTGACAGTCCTAGAGTGTTGAGAGACCTAAAATATGTCATAATCGGGTGTGATAAAGTGAAACTGTACAAGTCATGTAAGTAAATGCTTTAAGTTTGTTTAAGAGATTTTTTTTTTTTTTTAATTTAAAAACTCTTATTTATTTAAAATATTTGCAATGTTGTATTCAGTATGAATGAAAGTTTAAAGTGTGAGAGAAAAATGAATGTGAAAAGATTATATTTATCTACTGTTTATAAAATTGACTGAAAAATTAAAAGAATGGTGTGACCCGATACAAAATATTGTGTAAAAGTGGTCTTCACAAGAAGACATGGACCAGCCGTGAAGTCAGGTGAAGACAAGTTATGCACAGTATACGTAGAATCCTGGCCAGGGATAAAACACTTAGTATCAGATCCTATAAAAATTTAAAAGTTTTTTTTTTTTTTAATTTTATTATTATTATTATTATTATTTTTTTTTTTTAATTTGTTACAAATTATCTTTTTCTTAAATTGTAGCGAGGGGCGAGAATTATTATCTATAACATGACTTGCAGGATCACATAAATGTCCATATCGAGGTGGTGCTAGAAGAAGTCTATCAATATGTACCCTAAATGCAGTATCATCATGAGCATATAATCTTTTAATTGAAAATGAAACAGGAGAGTGTTTAAATGTTACAATATATGGACCGATATATTTAGGTTTAAATTTGTCGACTGATTTTAAATAAACAATATCTTTTAAACATATATTTCTTAATTTAGCTTTTCGACTGTGAATTTTGTAACGTCTATCTTGAGCAGTTTTAATGTTGTTATATGCTTTGTCATATATTTTGTTTAAGTCATCTAGTAATTTATAAACTTCAACATGTTTATCTAGAAATGCTTGGTTGGTACTATGATCATATGTGTCAAAAATTAATGAAAGTTCACGACCAAAATGAAGTAAGTTAGGTGAAAATAGTGTAGAAGAGTGTCGAACCATTATAAAGTGACTTATGAATAAACAGAGCATTTTCAAAAGAGTGTCCTTCTTGTAGTAATGTGGTAACAGAATATTTAATAGACTTGTTAATTCGCTCGGCAATACTGTTAGATTGTGGGTGCGAGACCGAACTGTGATGTATTTTTATGCCAAGAGCATCATTAAATGCATTATAAATATGAGAAGTATATTGTGGGCCTAAGTCTGACAAAATACAGACGGGTCTCCCATAGGTAGTTATGTAACTAAATAAGCATTTTACAACTTTGGGTGCAGAAGTATCAGTGAGAGGATAGAGTTCAATGTGTCTTGAGAAGTGATCGGTTACAGTTAAGACATGTTTATTATTTGAGAAAGGACTAAGTAAATCAGTACTGACTGTATGACCAGGATATCTTGGTGTGTATGTAGGTTGAAGAGGTGCGGGTGGAGTGTTATGGTGTTTGGCCTGTAAACATTTGACACATGAAGCTACAAAGTTGAGTGTATCTACATAGATGCCTTTCCAAAAATATTTGGATGTAAGAAATTCATAAATTTTGGCCATACCAAAGTGTGACAGATGGGATATAGTTAAAACTTTACTTTTAAGTGAATCAGGAACTACAATGTGATATGAGAAAGTATTATTTATGATATCTTCCTTTTTGAACATTAATATTTTAGAATCAGGATGTATGAAGTAATTCGGGAATTTTGAAGAAGGTCCATTTTGTAATATATGATCATAAATACTAGCTAAGGTAGGGTCTTTTTGTTGTTCAGTGCAAAAAGTTTGATTTGATATCTCCAATAATGGGTCTCGTTTTGTTCGTTCACCTGAGATGAGAAAATTTACTTGACAATTGTTGTTATTAACATATTTACAAATATCAGGTGTTTCATGATCGACTATTGGAAGTGGTTGAGGATCATGGATAAGGTTAGGATTGGTTAGTAAATTTTCTTGGTTGTTGTCAAAATTACAGCGAGAGAAATAATCTGCTAAAACATTTGAAGATCCTGGAATGTGTTCAAAATCATATGAATATTCTGAAAGGTCAATTAGCCAACGGGTGGTTATGTCTGCTGGGTTTGTAGTCTTTTTGTATTTTTTTAGAGGTTTGCTATCTGATAAGATTAGGAATTTTCTGTTGTATAAGTAATATTTGAATGCAATAACAGATTTGTAAATTGCCATGAGTTCTAGTTTTAAAGCAGGATATTTTTTTTTCAGAGGAATTTAAGGATTTAGAAAAGTATGCTACTGGTAGAAGATTTCCATTATGTTCTTGCATTAAAACGCCAGAGATGGCAATGTTAGATGCATCTGTATTCAAATAAAAATTCTTATTCCAATCTGGTAACCTAACCATGGGTGAACCGAAGAAAATTTTCTGTATTGTTTTAAGTATGTCCTGATGTTTTTTCTGTCCAGATGAATTTAGTTTTAGGAGTAGTTAAATCAATAAGTGGTTGCACTAGTTTGTTAAATGTTGGAATTAATGATTTATAGAAAGTTATCAAACCAATAAGCCTTTTCAGTTGTCTTTTTGTAGTTGGTGTAGGAAATGAAGTTATTTTTACAATGTTAGAATGGATTGGTGAAATACAATGATTTTCTATTTGAAAACCTAAGTAGTTGACTTTTGTTTGATGAAAGTTGCATTTATTAGGTGAAAGAGTGAGATTGTACTTGGAAAGGAGGTTAAAAATGTTGTCGAGTTTAGAACACATTTCATCAAAAGAATTCGCACCTATAATAAAGTCATCTTGATACGTATACACACCTTGTAGGTGTAGTTCGTCAATTAAAGAGTCCATTAGAGCTTGAAAGATTGAGGCACTTGTCTTTAAACCAAAGACAAGTCTGCGGTAGGAAAAAGATCCAAACATGGTGATAAAAGTTAGTTGATTGTGAAATTTTTCTGGTAAGTTAATTTGATGGTATGCTTGATGAAAGTCGAGTGTTGTAAAGAATGTGTAAGAAGAGAGATTAGCGATGATGTTTTGAATTTTTGGTATTGGGTAAGATGATCCTTGTATTACAGTGTTTAACATTCGAAGGTCAAGTGCGAGGCGAAATTTTTGTTTACCAGTACCATCTGGTTTTTTTCTAACAAGTAACATAGGACAAGACCATTCGGAGCAATGTCTTTGTATAATTCCAGCTTCAAGTAATTGATTAATTTGATCTAATGCATCTTTTTGTAATGCCTGAGGTATTGGAAAAGGAAGTGTTTTTATAGGATAGTCATTAATGAATTTCAAATCTGGAATAATTTTATCTGTATGCCCAAGTGTATTTAGAGATTTTGAAAATACAGGGTAATATTTGAGTAACATTTCTTTTAGAATTTCAGCCTCATTGGATGGTAAGTGTTCAAGATTGAAATCAGTTGCAGATAAGTCTTCTTTTCCTTTTTTGAGAATGTCTTTAGAAGCTTGAATGAGATTTAAAAATTGTTGATCTGAGTTATCTTGACTAATTTTATCTGGGGAGTACTCAATTATTTCCTCGACCTCAAAAAGTTGACCTATTTTAGCTTTTTTTTGAAGGTGAATGGGATTATCAGAATTGTTTTTAACCGAAATCAGGAAAAATGTATATTGTTGTGGAATTGTTCTTTTTCGCTTTGGATTTTTTGGTTTTATTATAGCATCAAATCCTATTAAGTTGTCAACGGGTGAATTGTATTGAAATAAATAATCTTTGAGTTTATAACATGGAACAGTTGATGTTTATTTTACCATGTCGTCAGTGCTTATTAGTATAACGGAGCATAGTAAACAGGGTCAAGTAGAGATGAAAAATACGTAGTAAATCCAGGGGAAAAGAAGAATCACATAGTTAGATGCAATATATATTTATTTTACGATGAGGCAATATCGATAGTTAAAGAAGCAAAGGGGAGGTACCTACACAAACAATGACAAGTTTTGTACGACTTCTCTGGTCAAGACAAACGGCCGAAGTGCTTATGTTCTAAAAGTTACATGTACGGGTGTTGGCGCGGAAAGCATGAAAAATCGCCAGTACTTGGCGAGAGAGTTTTTGGAGACTGCAGACGGACGCGTATGGGAAAAAACGATAAATGCTAGATTCTGTCTATGATAATGCATTCATTTGAGGATGGGGGGAAGGGTTGTAAAGATTCTTTCATGGAGACAGAAAAGGAAAAAGAAAAGAAAGTAATTTTGGGATTGGCGTTTGATTTTGCTAAAAGACAGCTGCAATTAACGGTTACATATGACTCGAATCTAATAACAGGGTGTGAAAGATATGAGTTTGCATATTACAGTTTACATGTGGGCGAGAGATATTTTAATTAATTCTTTTGAGAGCGGATAAGAAGTGCAAATGCTTGCATAAAGAATATCGGTTATACGTTACATTATTTTAATAAGTAGAGCACAGCTGCTTATATATTTTGTCTAACTTTTAAGACAGATGCACTTTTGATTTCATGAGAAGGAAACGGTTGAATTAGAAATATGTGAACATTAGTAACTTATTTTTAGCATAACCGCAAAGTTAAGGACAGAGAGGTTTCTGATATATGCGAGTGACTTGCATTTTAGAATGAAGAAAGTAGATTTGTTATCTAAATTAAATCAGAAATAGATTTTAGTTAGCATATTGAATTTTGGGGGGGGGGGGGATTACAGACATTTAAAATCTATAAACTATAATTGTTTATTTTAATTATTTATAATTATTTATTTATTTGGGGGGGGAATAAATGAATCTTTATGAATTTTTTTTTTTTTTTTTTTTAAATCTCTATTTTGGGGGGGGGGGGGGGAGGAGAAGCATGCAATCAATACATGTATGCTAGATGTTGGAAGAGGAATGGAAAAGCTTATGTTAACTTGTTACAATTTTGAGGGGGGGGTGGGGGGTTTGAACTGAAAGCAAAATATATGACAAACGTCTTTGTCATAGAGCATATTTAATATTTTTAATAAAATTTCTTCTAAATGGTAAACGCAATGCTTTTCTATTAAAAAAACATTTTTTTCCTTTTTTTTAATTATTTTTTTTTAAGTGGCACCCATTCAAGAATTAATTTAAAATGAAAGAAGGCCCCATAGGAAAAACAAACTAAAAACCGGGGCTACCCAAGACTATGGATAAAGAAAAACCAGCGGTTAAAATTAAAACAACAACAACAATAATAAATAATAAGAATTTATGTGGACAAATTGAAAAGTAAACATATTTTTTTTCCCTTTTCTTGTAGGCCATTTGCATTTAAGATTAAAAAAAAAAAGACACACCTTAAACATATAAAATTAGTCAGAAAATCAAAATGAATGACACTAAAATATTCCACATTAAATACTACACAACTTAGTTGTTGGTTCCAGATGTTATTAATAAGATATACATGTTAAAATGGGTGCGAAGTTAGAATTCGGCATAATGATTTCACTAGTAAAACAGCAGAAGACGTACGAAAACAAGGTTTACTAATTTACAATTTATACATACTTAACATGTTCAAAACTAAATCTAATAGGTACCAATTTAAACTCAATCGGGTGCAAACAATGACAAAAACAATTTAAAATTTTGAAAATGGCCCAAAATCAAAGTAAAACAGCATGTGCAAAAAAGGCTATATCTCCTACAATACTGAACAGAATTACATACAAAATGCCTTAAATTAAAGGTAAAAGTTCTTACAGTTCTAAATTAACAAACATTTATATTTTACATTAGTTAAGCTGCACTGGAAGGCTAGTTTTCAGGAAGCAATGGCCTGATTCATTAGAGCTATTAGAGCCTAAACAAGGAAGAAGCTTTTGATTCATAACTCGTGAACCCCTGAACCGATTTGACGGTTTACATAACAAATTAAAGATCATGAAAAAGGGAAAAGAAAAATATATTATACAAGCTCTTAGCTTACCCCATTCCGGTGTAAAGGCTACATCTTTACGGAGCGAAGTTCAGACGTTGCTACTAATAGCGCCACCTACCGTTTTTTCGTGTTCTATTTCAATAATAAACTCAGCAAATTTAAACACCATCTAACCATACGAGAAGATAAACCTTTACCATGTGTTAACTTTGTGAGAGCAGAATAGCCAGTGGTTACTTTTACTGGAATATTTGTAAAAAAGCATCGAAATTTGTTTTCAAGCCCAAATTACAGCAAGACATTCGCGCTCAGTGATTGAATATTTCCTTTCAGCCGCATTCAGAATCCTTGAAGCGACCTTTTTGAGCCAACACGTCACATAGAATTTCAATTGAGAAGAATAATCTGGATGGAAAGAAACGAATGCCTTTTTCATTTGTTCGAAAGCACTTTGAGCCAAACAAATTTCACCTGTTTTTACAGCGGTTCACAAATTTCAGATAAATTTTGAAAACCATTCCCAAAAATGTGGCTACTTGTTTAGCGGTTTTTCGGAGGTCACATTGACGTCAGTCTTTTGTTTGTCTGTCTTTATACCCTCTTGTGTAATTTTAACACCAAGATATTTTATTTCTTTGCGTATAAATTTGCCCTAGTCAGGCCTGCGTTCCTTAGTAGTGTGAAAACTTTACGTAATAAATCTATGTTCCTCTAACGTTGCCGACATGACTATTATATCATCCTAATAAACCAAAACTAATTAAGGGTTTTAGAATTGTATCCATGGTTTTCTGAAATGGGGATGGGGCTCCTGACAAACCTAAACTCATTCGTTTGAAGGCAAAACAACCGTTATGTGCTCATGCCGATCAGAAAATATCACGAATCGGCATAAACTGTGAACTAAGTTATTGTTAAAATGTCATCTATAACAGGAATAGGATATTGTTGATATTGTGTGATTGCATTTCACTTACGATAATCTATCGCGAACCTCCAAGCCTCCGGATCATCTATATATTTACCATTATTCTATCTACATAACTAGGGGGCTCTGCCCCCTACGAGCTACGCTCGCCAACCCCCGTTCTGACACCGCATGATTTAAAAACACTCTCATTTGATCAACTCTAAAATGATTACGGAAGATTGAATTATAATTAAACGACCAGTGGTGATCTGCTGTAACCGGGTTTCCATTCATTTTCCTTTGACTGAGGGATTTTAATTCGAATTAACTACTGTCGAAACAGCTAACAACTGTTTTACTGATTGATTAAATAAGATCAATTAAAGATTCAAAAATTAACTTGTGTGAAATAGTTAAGTAAACAATGTCGCTGCATCGGAGAATTTTATAACGATGCTGTAGAAAATTGGTTACTTCTCCATTATCCCGTCGACTACTTTCTATAACAAGAAAAGGACTGTCGCCAAAATATATCATTTAACGCCAAACGTCGATCGGGGCAGTTGACATCAGATGCGTTACACGTAGTAGTTATTTCATCGAGAGATTTTTAATTCAACGTTTATTTTGACTTTTTGATATTTCTCCATTACCTCGTCGATCAATTTTCATAAAAAAAAAAAAAAAAAAAAAAAAAAAAACTATCGCCAAACTGTAACGCCAAATAAACAAATAGAAGAATTTTGCCATTGGAATCTCAAAAAAGTAAAAATAAAATAAATAAATAAATAAAATACAAGAAATTCGGAAAAAACTCACTCACCAAAGTGTCAACTATCAGTAAGTTTAAGCAATAAAATTTACAATATATTAATGAAAAAAGAAAAAATAATAATCTTGGATATTTACTTGGTGGTTACTATCCTATCCTAATCTATACTAATATTATAAAGGAGTAAAGATTGTTTATTTGTTTGTTTGTTTGTAGGGGGTAATCTCTGGAACTACCGAACCGATTTCAAAAGTGATGGTGGCAAATTGATGGTGACAACCCCTGCTCCAACATAGGCTATATTTTATGTCGGTGCCACTAACCCCAGGGGGTGCGGGTGCAAAAAACGTTCTAAAATTGCGATTTTGTAGCTATCAAACTTGCTATGAGAGCTTGCCAGCCGGTTCTGTATGTATGTATGTACGTACGTAATGCGATAACTCTTCATAGAAATATCCGTTTTCCTTCAAATTTTGTTTATAGGTTCACTGTGTTAAGGCGCTTCCCTGATTAGTGTTCGGGATTGATTGGTTAAGTATAAAGGGGGGAACAAGGGGCTAATCCCCCCCCCCCCCCTTAATTTATATAAATGGGTTTTTCATGCAGAATTATTCCGTTTTCCTTCAAATTTTGTTTATAGGTTCACTGAGTTAAGGCGCTTCCCTGATTAGTTTTCGGGATTGATTAGTTAAGTATAAAGGGGGGGGGGGATCGGGGGGCTAATCCCCCCCTTAATTTATATAAATGGGTTTTTCATGCAGAATTATTCCGTTTTCCTTCAAATTTTGTTTATAGGTTCATTGGGTTAAGACGCTTCCCTGATTACTTTTCGGGATTGATTGGTTAAGTATAAAGGGGGGGAACGGGGGGATAATCCCTCCTTAATTTATATAAATGGGTTTTTCAAGCAGAATTATTCCGTTTTCCTTCAAATTTTGTTTATAGGTTCACTGTGTTAAGGCGCTTCCCTGATTAGTTTTTCGGGATTGATTGGTTAAGTATAAAGGGGGTAACGGGGCAGGCTAATCCCCCCCTTAATTTATATAAATGGGTTTTTCATGCAGAATTATCCCATTTCCTTCAAATTTTGGTTAAAGGTTCACTGAGTTAAGGCGCTTCCCTGATTAGTTTTCGGGATTGATTAGTTAAGTATAAAGGGGGAGATCGGGGGGCTAATCCCCCCCCCTTAATTTATATAAATGGGTTTTTCATGCAGAATTATTCCGTTTTCCTTCAAATTTTGTTTATAGGTTCATTGGGTTAAGACGCTTCCCTGATTACTTTTCGGGATTGATTGGTTAAGTATAAAGGGGGGGAACGGGGGGATAATCCCTCCTTAATTTATATAAATGGGTTTTTCAAGCAGAATTATTCCGTTTTCCTTCAAATTTTGTTTATAGGTTCACTGTGTTAAGGCGCTTCCCTGATTAGTTTTTCGGGATTGATTGGTTAAGTATAAAGAGGGTAACGGGGGGGGCTAATCCCCCCCCCTTAATTTATATAAATGGGTTTTTCATGCAGAATTATCCCATTTCCTTCAAATTTTGGTTAAAGGTTCACTGAGTTAAGGCGCTTCCCTGATTAGTTTTCGGGATTGATTAGTTAAGTATAAAGAGGGTAACCGGGGGGGGCTAATCCCCCCCCTTAATTTATATAAATGGGTTTTTCATGCAGAATTATCCCATTTCCTTCAAATTTTATTTATAGGTTCACTGTGTTAAGGCGCATCCCTGATTAGTTTTCGGGATTGATTGGTTAAGTATAAAGGGGGGAACTGAGGGCTAATCCCCCCCCTTAATTTATATAAATGGGTTTTTCAGGCAGAATTATTCCGTTTTCCTTCAAATTTTGTTTATAGGTTCACTGTGTTAAGGCACTTCCCTGATTAGTTTTCGGGATTGATTGGATAAGTATAAGGGGGGGGGGAACGGGGGGGCTAATCCCCCTCTTAATTTACATAAATGGGTTTTTCATGCAGAATTATCCCATTTGCTTCAAAATTTGTTTATAGGTTCATTGGGTTAAGACGCTTCCCTGATTAGTTTTCGGGATTGATTGGTTAAGTATAAAGGGGGGGGGAACGGAGGGGGCTAATCCCGCCTTAATTTATATAAATGGGTTTTTCATGCAGAATTATCCGATTTTCTTCAAATTTTGTATATATATTCATTGTAATTAGAGATTTACCTGATTAGTTTAAGGGGTTCATTAGTTAACTATGGGGGGGGGGGGGGGGTAACGGGGGGATGACCCCCCCCCCCCCCTTAATATATTGTTTATTTCTTTATTTTTCGATGGGCTTATTTCAAATTCTTTGAAATAAGAGTATAATATACAATTAGTGTGAATAGCCTGTGAACTCAATGCCCTCAGTTTAACTGGGCAGTTTCATTTTTATTTTTTATACTGAAGGAGCTAGAAATTTGAAATTTGTCATTGTAGTTACTTATAAGATGTAAATGCTCTCTAAGAACAAAATAAAAAAGAAATTTAAATTTAAAAGGGTGAAATGAGCGAAAAGCGTTCTAAAAACAGTCTAAATTACAATTTCTATGAAATCTCTGGAACTACAGAACCGATTTCAAAAGTAATGGTGGCAAATTGATGGGGACAATCCCTACAAAAACATAGGCTATATTTTATGTCGGTGCCACTAACATCAATGGGGTGCAGGATCGAAAAATTTTCGAAAATTGCAACTTTTTTTATACTGAAGGGGCAAGAAATTTGAAATTTAGCATTGTAGTTACTTATAAGATGTAAATGCTCTCTAAGAATAAATTTTAAAAAAATCGAAATTTAAATGGGTGAAATGAGCGAAAAGCGTTCTGAAGTCATTCTAAATTACAATTTCTATGGAATCTCTGGAACCACGGAACCGATTTCAAAAGTGATGGTGGCAAATTGGTGGTGACAATCCCTGCTCCAACAGCCTCTTTAATAAAAAGCTATGCGTTGCTGACGACTGGGTTTTTCGCTAATTGTTGCACCAGATTAATCTCGGAAATTGAAACATTTGAAGTTACTGAAAAAAATGATAGCTCAAAAAGTATTTGTCAGAAAATTGTTAGACAAACTGCGTTTGAAAGGTAAAAAATTGTATTTTTCTTGATATAAATTTCAAATCTAATGATTATGCCGTTTTTCAAATATTGAATTTCAAAAATTACCAATTTTTCCAATGGAGTACCATAGCGAAACCTTCATGCGTAAAAAGATAATGAAAAGGGCGACGTGTCCTGACGTGTATATTGGCTATAGCACGAGTCACAAATTATAGTAGCCTTATTATTCTGTTAAAATATAAAAGTTATTTACGAAATGTCAATATTTTGTTTGATTAAAGGTTCGTTAAAAGAAATTGACCAGCGTAGCGGGCGTAGCTTGCTAGTAATATTATAAATCCGATTGTGTGCAAATGTTAGGCTGAAGCCAGCGTCAAAATGGAGAATTTAATGACTCTGTATCTTTGCATGTAGGTTGATTATAACTCGGAAATGAACATAGGCTGGGTTTTTTTTATTTTATTCAAATATTATTCTTAATAATTGAAAATTTTGTTATTTTCATAGAGAATAAATGGACATTTTTCCATACAATTTAACCATTTTACTTTATCGTTGCTAGGGCTTTGATCGTTGCCAATAAATAAAAACACGGTAAAATAAGTTTTGCTCAACAATTAATTTTCAATTGAACGACTTGCACGTGAAAACTGAAAATTAAAAAGAATTCAAAAGAAGGTGAATTTCCGTGATATTTGAAACAAAAATATGGAGTATTTGTTATTATAATGAAGTATGAATATCGGTTACATTAAAAATATCTGTCAAAAACTGCGTTATATTTAGAATTAGAAGGAAAAATGAACAATAATTATATTATTAAAAATAGATTTCGCTTGGACCATGGAACTATGAAAAGGATCCTCCTCGGCTTGGACAAATATGACGTCATAAATAAAACATGTATTTTCAAATAATCGTAATAATACAAGCAGCATGAATATCAATGTATAATGAAAGTAGATAGATAATGGAAGTAATATTTAATATGAAAAACTGAAATATTTTTTATCGATACTGATTAATAATTAGCTTTAATACCAGTTACATACAAATGTGAGTTTTCCGCTAAAATTTACGACCTGATTGCAAGAAAAAGAAAATTAACAAGAATTATGCCATTAAAAAGAGATTCTTCTGAGGAAAAAGTGACGTCATATTTGAAATAAAACGGGAATGCGTTTTACAAAGAGCGTGAATCAATTCCTTACATTAATAATACAAGGATCGGTAAGTTTAGAGAGTAGATGAGTTTCACGCCATATTTAAAACAAAAATTTTAAATATTTTCTTTATCTATACCGATTATTAAGCATATGAATATCAGTTACATACAAATGAGAGTTTTTTGCCAAAAAACACATCATGATTATTAGGAAAAAAAATAAATACGAATCTTTTATATCAAAATCTGACTGCCTTTGTATTTCGCAACTACTCCTTTCATATTGTCGAACGCAACGTGATTGACTTAACACTGGTTATCATTGATCCGAGGATGTCATAAACTCTTAGAATTTAAGAAAATGATTTAAATTCCGAGATATTATTATTATTATTATTATTTTGTAAATTTTAACGAAGTTTCTCTAAAAATGGCAACTAAATTATTCCAATTTTGGGGGTAAAAATGAAGAAATAAAACGGATTAATATATTTTTTCTCATTAAAACTGAAAAAAAAAAAAAAAGAATTTCTTTTCAATTTGAATAGATGGTGAAAGAAAAAAAAAATCTTGATTACAGTAAATTTTTTTAAAAATGAAAACGTATTTTCACATATTCAAACTTCATGAATCAATTTATTCTGGAGAACAAAAATCGTCTGCCAACATATTTTCATTTAGAAATAAAGATTTTTTTTCAGTTATAGATTAAATTAAGGAGACAAATTTAAGTTCCTTGCATTTAGGTATACAATTATTGCTCCCTATTCACAAGAATTTAATTTAATGAAAAAGAATATACTAGTTCCATTATTTTTGAAGGGTGGCTATTAAAACGTTCCAAGTAAAATGGTTTACCAGGTAAACTTCACATATGTTTTTACACAATTCGCCGATTTCCACGATTTTATTTGGCCGTCTTTTTATATTGGTTGCAGTTTCCTTTTCGCGATTACTGTATTGTCTCCTTTGGAATGTGATAAAGAGTTAGTTAATTATTTACGTTTCTAATGATCGGGAATGAAATATTTTTCTTAATTAATGCATTTATTCTTCTTTTAATGATATGTGAACGAAGTCTCGGGTAACAGCTAGTTTTTTAATATAGAGAGATACTACTGTTGATGCAAAAAGAGATTCTATAGGCATGATAATGTCATCTCGGAGCATTTTATTTATGTGATAATTTATTATTTGTTGTTTAACCTTATCATACCTATATGGTTTACTCACGACTGGCGCGTTCGAACCAATGTCAATTTCATGCTAAGATACATGTGTGAAACCAGGTTTCTCAGCAAATACCTCGTTAAAATCTTCCAAAAACTTATTAAATTTACTTATCTCTCACTTTTTTAAACTAGACTCTGTTAAGGTTTCTCAGGATCTTACCCGCTAACTCACCGTGAACCTCAACTGGCTCCGCTAACTCAACCTGGAGAAAAGTGATCGAAAAACGATAGTTGAGTCGAGTAACTGAACTAAGGTATTGAGCTCACGTTAGTCGACGCGCGCATGTGCAGTTGAAGCAAAGATGGCGGTCGCTTTGAATAGGGGTTTGACGTTTATTTTGTAATCAACGCTATTTGTGATGCAATAAGCAAACGAAATGTTAATAAAAAAAAAAAAAATGAATGTGAAAGAATGTGTTACTTTTAATTCTTAGCCCTTTTAGGATATTTTAACTCTGTGATGTCAAGATTATAGTGATTTTTGACAAAGTTTTCAAGGCCTAAAATAATTACTGTGAATATTTGGTAACGCCATCTATCGAATTCAAAATCAAATGTTCTTACACCTCAAATATTGTTGTATGATTCAATTTTTTTTTTCTTTTGAAAAATAAAGAAAAGCTTGTTTTTTTTTTTTAAATTTCAGATTTACTCCTACACTTTATGTTTGTTTAAAGAATAAAATCATAGAAGACGGAATTTTCTGTTAAAATATCGCGTATGTTTATCCATTTATAGTAGATAAATAATTTGAACTAATATATACTTGTTAGTTAAAAATAATTATTTTTGTTTGAAAGAAACATTTTTTAGAGGATTTCTTGAAACTATTGTACTTTACGATAATTTTTTCAAACAGCTTCTAAAATTATTATACAAGGAATTAAAAAAAATATCTATATTATAATAATTTACACATGAAATTAAAAACAACAAAAAAAAACTTTCTTACATCTGGTATAGACTTTACAATTATTTGATAATATAGCATGCAATTTTATCAGAGATAAATTAATTGAATCTATAATCAATTATTGGCTAAGCTTCAGCATTAGCCCGCTGTTTCTTATTGGTCGAAAATCATCGTTATTTGGCGGGTTTTTTTTGGCGAGTTTCACCTTTGGTACTTGCGATGGCAACCCCGATCTTTTCGGCAGCGCTAGACTTTTCTCTCTTTCCAAGGTAACGCACGGAGCTGCTCACTTTTGTCGTAGCTGTGGTAAGAGTAAGACGCTTGTTTTACGCTCTATACTATTACGATTAATTTTTCTACACGTGGTTTGAGGATTGAACAAGGTTGTATCTTTCTAATTTACTGATTTTTTTATATTTTGTATTTTTCTAATTAGTTATCATGTCTGCTTTAGTGTTGTTGACGTTATTAAGAAGTATCAAGATATTTTGTATGCTAAAGGTGGATTGTTTAAGGTGTCACATGGTAGGCTTATTTTAGGGAAGGATGGAAAGGCGACGGAAATTTTTTGCTTTGAGCTATTTAGAGATAGAGGTTTGTTTTTTGAGTTCTTAAAGGAAGTTGGATTACTTAAATCTTCTTTAATTTGTCCAAGATGTGGCAGCAATATGAGGAGACGGACGAAGAATAGCGTTTCGGATGGTTTTTCTTGGGTTTGTCGAAATAGGATTGTTGGTGAAAATGGAAAGAGGAAGGAGTGTAGTAAGGAATTGTCTTCTAGGTATGGTACCTGGTTTAGTGCTAGTAATATGACTTTGGAGGAAATTTTTGTGCTGACTTTTGAAATTGTCAGAGGTAGAAAGACATGTGATATTATGGATTCTTATAGTTTTGGCAGCAGTACTATGACAGATTGGAGGCAATTTATAAATGAAAGGGTTTTGGATTATATTCAGGATAATTCTGAGAAAATTGGAGGTGTTGGCAAGATGATGAGTCCAAATTTGGTAAGAGGAAGTTTAACAGAGGACATCCAGTTGATGGACAATGGGTTTTTGGAGGTGTTGAGAGAGTGTTTCTTGTTGCTGTACATAACAGGTCAGCAGAAACGTTGAAGGAGTGTATTTTGCAGTGGATAGAGAAAGGTACCACAGTTTACAGTGATTGCTGGAAAGCATATGAGAATTTAGGAGAAGGGTACAATTGGTTGAGAGTTAATTACAGCATTAATTTTGTGGATCCTGACACTGGTGTACACACTAACACCATAGAAAGCCTCTGGCGCCACATAAAAGCAACATTGCCTACCTACAATCGGCAGAGCGATTTTTGCTTTTATTTGGCGATGTTTATTTTTGATAGAGCGTGTGCAGACAAAAAAATTCATGTGTTTAACAAATTTTTGGAGATTATAAGGGAAATTAAGTGGGAGGAGTATAATTTTAAAGTTGATGGAGCATAATATTAAAAATGCTCGGGTTTTTTGTTTTTTATGGTGTTGTGTGTAAAATGTGAAAAGGAGGTTAATTCTGGTGAATTTTGGGCATAGATTTTCTTGTTTTTCGTTGAAATTGTTATTTTGTAAAAAAAAAAAAGGCCATAGATTTCCTATTTAATAATTGAATTTTTTAATATGAATTTTTTATATAAAAGTTGGTTTAATTGTGGTGAATTTTTTATATAAAAGTTGGTTTAATTCTGGTTAGTTTTTTGTATAAAAGTTGGTTTAATTCTGGTGAATTTTTTATATAAAAGTTGGTTTAATTCTGGTTAGTTTTTTATATAAAAGTTGGTTTAATTCTGGTTAGTTTTTTGTATAAAAGTTGGTTTAATTCTGGTGAATTTTTTGTATAAAAGTTAGTTTAATTCTGGTTAGTTTTTTATATAAAAGTTGGTTTAATTCTGGTAAGTTTTTTGTATAAAAGTTGGTTTAATTCTGGTGAATTGAAGGTATTTAACCACTGATGATAGATTGCATATATTTATTTTTTGAAATAATTGTAATTCTTGTATTGGAAAAATATATTAATGTGAATTTATGGAATAAATTAGGTTGGTTAAGTTTTTGTTAAATGTGAATTCTATGCATTTGATCGCTTAGGATTGATTTTTGTACATCGTGATTTTGTAATGTTATTTTTGTACATTTTATTTTTTAGTATTTATGTGTTTCTTTTTCATGAAAAAAATATTCTGGCGTTATGAATATTTTTCATAGCGGGCGGTCATGGAGGGACCACAATTAAATTTTTTTTTTTTATGTTCATGTTTACTTGTATCTGTATTTTAATATTTTAATCTCAGAATCATTAAGTATTGGGACTTAAAACGGCCTATAGAGGCGCTGATTGCAGCCGTCGGTACAGGAAAATCGGCCCTTTAACTAATGCTAAAGTGCCATTGAAACCATTATTTATTGTAAACGCGTTTAAAAGTGTTAGATATTCAAATTCGGATAATTTTTACTTTGACATTTATATGTCAAAGTAAAAATTATCCGACAGAACACAAATAGCTCATGAAATCTGGAATTGTGCATAAAAATAATCATTATGAACAAATTAAAAATGCATGTAACGCAATGAGATTGCAAGGGATTTTCCTGAAGGGAGAAGTTATATCTTTTTTTTCACCAGATGGCGTTTTCGAGCGCTTGAATTCCCAATTTACTGTTTCTTATTCATTCTAAAATTTGATTTAGCGTTAATAGAAAAACACGGGCGGGGGGGGGGGGGGGGGGGGAGGGGTTCAGAGGGGCAGAGCCTCCCTGACAACAAATAATCAGCTTTTTATTTACTGTTTATTTTCTTTATTTTAATCGTAATCTCGGACGTATTTACAGTTTTCTCGATGTCGCCAAGTATATTTTATAAATCCAAAATTTCAATTTTTTTAAAGTAGATAATAAACAAAAAAAAAAAAAAAAAAAAAAAAAAAGAAAAGCAGTGAAAATCGTGAATAATTTATGACATGTTTTAACAAATATTCATGATTTTCATTGCTTTGCTTTCCTTTTTTTTCTTTTTTTCTTTTTGTTTATTATCTACTTTAAAAAAAATTTATGATTAAGCCTAAAAGGCCTAAAAATGACCACTTGGCGACATTTACTACTTGGCGAAAACGGCCTTTTCGCGGCGCAAAAAAAAAATTCAAGATGGCGGACAGCGGGCTAATGCTGAAGCTGTTCCCAATTATTTTAGCTAAATAAAAATATATATATATATATATTAGAAATAAATATATGGAAATGTTTTTTTTTAAATATAATATTTTTGCAAAATAAGCATAGCTCGTTATTTGCTTTTATGTCACTTATTACTGTTAGCCTAGCCTGGACATAAAATTGTTTATTAAACTTAGATTATATATATATATATATTTCCCTTTAATCAAGTAACTAAAAAAAAAAAAAAAAAAAAAAAAAAAAAAAAAGAATTACTGTAAAATTTTGTAAAAATGAGCGTCTTATGACTGCGACAGTATTTCGAAACCATCAAATCAAAATGTTAATTCGAAATTTATTTGTAATTTTATTTATCTGAAAGTAAACACCACAATTATGTTCTTTCAATACTCTGTTTTGTTTCGATACTGAAAACTGATTCAAAGGAGGACAGAACTGATAAAGGGATTGCTACGTCATGTGATCTCTTTGGCCAATGAGATAAACACATTTCAACCTTCCGTTCACTAACCATGCCTCTAAAGTTAATGAAGAATTCGAAATATCAACCGGCAGTTACATTTGCGAACCTGGGGGAAAATAACGGAGAGTTCAACTAACCGGTCAATTCACCACCAACCTTCAACTCTCAGTTGAGTAACCCCAGGTTCGCGAATCTAACTGCCGGTTGATATTTCCGGATTCTTCGTTAACTTCAGGGGCATGGTTATTCGACGACAGGTTGAAATGTGTATATCTCATTGGCCAAAGGGATCACATGACGTAGCAATTGTCATTATGAGTTCTGTCCTCCCTTGAATCAGTTTTCAATAACGAAACAAAACAGAGTATTGAAAGAGCATAATTGGAGTGTTTACTTTTTGATAAATAAATTTACAAATAAATTTTGAATTAACATTTTGATTTGGTGGTTTAAAAATATTGTCACAGTCATAAAATGCTCATTTTTGCAAAATTTTATAGTATTTTTTTTTAAAGTTTTTTGATTAAAGAATATATATATAATATATATATATTATCTACGTTTAATAAACAATTTTATGACCATGCTAACACTAATAAGTGTAATAAAAGCAAATAGCGAGCTAGATTTATTTATTTTGCAAGAATATTATATAAAAAGATATTTTCATATATTTATTTCTAATGTATGTGTTTTATTTAACTAAAATAATTGATTACAGATTCAATTAAATTATCTTGGATGAAATTGCATGCTTGGTAGCATTTATCCCTTATACGAGACCCAAAAAGGTGGGGGTTTTTTATGTGTAAATTATTATAATTAATATATATATATATATTTTTAAATTTCGTATATAATAATTTAAAATGCTGTTTGAAAAAATTCTCGTGAACTGCGAAAATTTTCAAATAATCCCCTTAAAAATGTTTCTTTCAAACAAAAATAATTATTTTTAACTAACAAGTACATATTAGTTCAAATTATTTACAAACGGATAAACATTTTTATATATTATAACGATATTTTAACGCAAAATTCCATCTTCTATAATTTTATTCTTTAAGTAAACATGAAGTGTAGGAATAAATCTGAAATTTAAGAAAAACTGCTGTTTTTTATTCTTTAAAAAAAAAAAAAAAAAAAAAAAAAAAATTTGAATCTTATATACAATATTTGAGTGTAAGAACATTTGATTTTACATTCGTTAGATGGCGCTACCAAATATTCTCAGTAGATATTTTACGTCTTGAAAACTTTCTCAATAATCACTATAATCTTGACTTTACAGAGTTAAAATATCCTAAAAGTGCTAATAATTAAAAGTAACACATTCTTTCACATTATTATTATTTTTTAAATTAACATTTCGTTTGCTTTTTGCATCACAAATAGCATTGAAAACGAAATAAACGTCAAAACACTTGTCAACGCAACCGCCATCTTTGCTTCAATTGCACATGCGCGTGTCGAATAACTGGAGACGAATAGGTTAGCTATGTGTTTCGTTTTCTCCTTGTGTTTCGTTTTCTCCTCCATTTTCGGTTAGTTGAGTTTTGGCGGAGAATTTGATTTCAGGGTCAACCGAGAGTTACAGCGTAACTCGCCAGTTGAGGTTGACGGTGAGTTAGGGGGTAAGAGTTGAACTGGGGAGTTGAAGGTTGGTGGTGAATTGACCGGTTACTTTTCCTCCGAAGATTCAAGTTTCTTTTATTTCTAATTTCATATAACACACAATAAAATGAAATTTTTACCACTAATAGTTCAATGTCTGCTTGATTGAACATAATTATTTCAATGTTGTACAATTCATATTTAATTATTTAAAAAAAGTTTAAATTAAAAAAAAAGTTTAAAAACTTTTTCGCCTGGTTTCCACTGCGCGCAAGGTTGTAGAAAAAAATATTGCTTCAAAAATAACAAACAAAACTGATAATGATGTAAAATTGATGTATCTTGAACTTATACTTCAATTTCAAGCAATTAATTGTTTTTTTTTTAAATTGGCATTTTTTCAACAAAAAAAAATAATTTTTTAAACATTTTACAATTTAAATTTAAATTAAAAAAAATTAATTTTTAATTGCTTGAAATTGAAGTATAAGTTCAAGATACATCAATTTTACATCATTATCAGTTTTGTTTGTTATTTTTGAAGCAATATTTTTTCTACAACCTTGCGCGCAGTGGATACCAAGTGATAAAGTTTTTTTTTACTTGTTTTTAATTTAAACTTTTTTAAAATAATGAATTGTACAACATTGAAATAATTATATTAAATCAAGTAGATATTGGCCTATTAGTAGTAAAAATTTCATTTTATTGTGTGCTATATGAAATCAGAAATAAAATAAAATGTGACGTGATGCAAACTTGCATCTTCGGAGGAACAGTAAGACTCCCGAGACCCCTTAAGTCTGTTGCTATTGATGATGTCTCTATCATCATTACTAACCTTCAATGTCCATTTAAAAAATCCAAACTAATTCCTCTATCCCTCATAAAATCAACACCAACCAGTGAGCCTTTAAATCGTCAAATAGAAGAAATTGCCACCTTGCTTTCATTGACCGTATCAATACTTCCAAATAAATAATCCCTGTAATTACACACTCTGCACCTTGAGATGACTGGACCACCATATTTGAATGTTTTAACCTCTTCTATGCAAAATATTTCTATATAAAACTCTTATCTGCGCCTGTATCCAACACACTTTTCACCCCAATTCCACATAAAACAATTAATAACTCTGGTAACACCACTATTTGATTCAAATCAATAAGAGAAGGCTTTGAAGAAGTAATTTGCGACTGCCGACCTTCCATGCAACAGCCATCTACCAGTTTA
Source organism: Maratus michaelseni (assembly GCA_963931845.1). Classification (NCBI taxonomy): domain Eukaryota; kingdom Metazoa; phylum Arthropoda; class Arachnida; order Araneae; family Salticidae; genus Maratus; species Maratus michaelseni. The sequence continues at coordinate 4,144,323 of OZ007586.1, read as the reverse complement.
AATTCGACTGACGACTTTTATTACCTCATATCCTTAACTGAACTTTCACAAACAACCAGCTGTCTAACTCTGGATGAATTACCATTCCTTCTATTACCCTCATTGCCTCTACCAAAACCATTATCACGTTCATTCTCCCCCTCATCTCTTCTCAAACCACCATTACGTGCATTTTCACCCTCATTTCTTCTCAAACCACTATTTCGAAAATGAGTACCATTGCCATAATTACGATAACTGCGTGCATTATTCTCAAACCTTCTATTATCACCATTGAACCCACTACGATAGTCTCCAAATCTAGTTTCAAACCTCTCCCCCTCATTGATGAACTCACGAGTAGGTCTCCGTCTTGGGTGATAAAGCTGGTATAATTGTGCTGCATGTAATTCAACGTAACTTTGTATTGACAGAGAAAACAAAGGTAGAGCAAATTACTATGAGAGAGATCGAGTTGTAATTTCTTAAGGAAAATACCGGATGTTTACAATAAAACTCCCGTCTTAAATCAGTCTTGTTACGTTTAATTAACTCTGCACAAGTCTGTTCGGTTACAAGAAATCGTCCTATATCATCCAGCCACAATAAAGCTTCCCCCTTCAACACAATATATGGGTTCTTATCCGTTATACTATTGAAGGATATTTAGCTTACTCAAAAAATCATTAACATCGGAATCTCTTGTAAAATAAACTCTACGAATAATGTCAATCATCTTCAAAGGCACCGTCAGCTAAACCGACATGTGGATGCCGCGAGCTATTCTGACGGCCACCTAACTTTGGGCGCCATCTGTAACAGACATGTCACTGGTGTTCATGATGATCAATGCTAGCTAAGTCGAATAGAGCACAAGTTTAAGTAAAATCAAACAATCTTTATGTCAAAAACTTTAAAGGGAAGGGGTTTGAGAAAGCACTGCTTTAATTTGCCTTATGCCGAAAGAAAGTCAATCCACAAAATACTTACTCAGAAAATAAAACAAATTAGAAATATTAATGAATAGATAACTTCAAAATATGACTTACGACTTGGACGAACGTCAAAATGTCAGTTGAGATGCTTTCAGAAAGATTTAACTTCCACTGTGCAAATCTAGTTCAATTCCAAGGTCTGAAATGTTCGCCTACGGCAGCTCTGAAAGCGGCATTCCGTGAGCGCCAAACTCTTTTTATTCAATTAGAACAAAAATGAGGTAAAATTCACTCTTACCAAATGACGGCACGCTTTCTCTACTCCAGAATAGTTGAGTCAACTCGATAGAGCTCCAAAGGCCACAGTGGGGAAGATCTCGATCCAAAAGTTCCACTTCCCCAGAAACTTCCCCACTTCCCCAGTGCTTAAATACTCCTATATCGATTGACCAGATGCAGAAATTTGCATAAATATCGAAACGAAGAGAAAATTCACAAGTTCTGAGGTTTTCACACTCATTCATCGAAACTTATAGAAAAATAGCCATAGATATCACTTTTACGCACATTGACTGTTATTGGACAAAAACTATGTTCCCAATCGAAACTTCGCCTACCCTTATAAATCAGAGTACACTGCTCAAAACAATTAAAGGATATTGCAGTTTTAGGTGGATTTTGTATCTGGGAAACTTTTTAGCTGATTGATACATGGTCGACAGACATAGTAGGTTATATGAGAATAAATTACACATGTTTGGCAGAAAAAAATGCATTTTATTGCGCATTTGTGTACAAAAGGAAAAAAACACAATTTGTGCATATGAGAAAAAAAGAATAAGAAAAGGTGTTTTCTTCAAAGAAAATCATTTTCAGTAGGGGGTATGGTTTCCACGGGCGGCCAGCAACGTTGAACACCTTTGAGGCATGGACTCAATGAGGCTATTAATGACGAGTTGGGGTATTCTGCCCCACTCTTCCAGAAGAGCTCTTTCTAGTTCTTGGAGAGTTTGTGGGGGTTGTTGGCGGCCAGAAACTCGTCTTCCTAGAGCGTCCCAAACGTGCTCGATTGGATTCATGTCTGGAGAACACGCTGGCCATTCCATTCGAACGATTCCTTCCTCGAAAAGGAAATCCTCCACCAGGTTTGCACGATGTGGCCTGCAGTTATCGTCCATTAAAATGAAGTTATCTCCGATTGCTGCAGCGTAAGGGACTACAATAGGTCTGAGGATCTCATCCCTATATCGGTGACCAGTCAGAGCTCCATCTCGAATGATGTAGAGGTCAGTGCGCCCGTCAATGGAGATGCCACCATACACCAACACTCCTCCACCGCCAAATCTGACACTTTCGTGCACGAACGCAGGATTATTCCTACTGCCACGGTCCCTCCAGATGAAAATACGCCTATTATCCGGATGCACAGAAAAACGGGACTCGTCAGAAAACAGAATATTGCTCCATTCATTTCTCCTCCAGTTGACATGCTCGGTTGCCCACTCCCTGCGGTCGCGACGATGCCTTGATGTTAATCTAACACATACCATCGGTCGGCGAGCATACAGACCTACAGCATGGAGCCGGTTTCGGACAGTCTGAGTTGAAATCGTGGTGCCTGTAGCCGAGCGAAGGTGTTGTTGGCGAAGAGTAGCGTTCATGTTTCGGTGTCTCCGAGCTGTTAACGCTAAATACCGATCTTCATTGGGCGTTGTTGCCCGTCTACGACCTTGCCCTGGTCTTCGGCCTGCACATCCACTCTCCAAAAAACGGTTCCAGATCCTGGAAATGACACTTTGTGACACTCCAATGGCTTGCGCTACTTCGGCTTGAGTTTGGCCCCCTTCTAACCTACCAACAATTCTCCAAGCTTCTGAATCTGTCAAATGACTTCGCTGAGACATCGTACTCATCGAAACAAAGCAATCACTGAATGCCGATCATCCTTGTCTTCATTCTCTTTTATCCAGTTGAAAGTCAAATTTCATTAGCTGCCGCTGAAGCGACGTTTTTGACGTCGAACTCAAAATTTGCATACTCCACAGTTTGAAAACCAGAAAAATTTGCATTTGTGATTCTCTTCTTCTATTTTCGTCAAAAAAAATTTCGTTTATATCTTTATTTTATATAAAACTTCAAATATCCTTTAATTGTTTTGAGCAGTGTAGTCGACACATCATATAAGGTAAGGTTCAATTTGGGGTGAAAAAAAGAAGGTACTGTATTATTTTGTATTAACACGTGGTATTTCTTCTCTTCAAAATTTACGTTTAAAATCTTATACATGATAAGTATTTCAGATTTGCCTTTTAAGAAAACGTCAAAACGAAAAATGCTCACGAATCCTTGTATCAAGGCCGAATACTTAAGTGGAAAAACTTTTTAGATTTCTAATTTTTTGTGCATCTTGTTGAATATATATGCACAAAATAGTTGACTGGCAATTTTGAATTCAAATTTATGAAACTATTAAGAAATAGTTTGTAAATACTGTGTAATTTTAAGCACTATTAGATTTTAATAAAATAAAATCTGTTTTTCTCTCCAAATGAAGCATTAAATATTACGCTAAGTGTGTGTGTTACACGAGGGTGTGACGCACATGAAAAAACACGGTGAGCCCTTTCAAATTTTTGTGGTCCTTAAAATCTTTCTAGACTCCTTGGATTTTATCTTCTCATGTTTGTATGAAGCCTGAAATCTGCTTCGTTTATGGTGATTTATTTTTGGTCGCCAGATTTGGCGGTATTTCGCCAAGTTTGAATTGGCCGCTGGCGGATATGACTATGTAGTTTAAAACGTATGACAGTAACAACAATGCTTACAACGATTAAAGTAAATTTGTGAGAAACCATGTTTTCTAGAGTTCACAAGTGAAACCTAATTATGGAATAGAGGCACCCTAGAATTTCAAACTGCTATAGTTCAGCAATTTTTTAAGAAACAAGCATAACGAAGAATGTTCACAGAATTTAGGAGATACATATTTTTTAAGTGTGTTATTTATTTTAACTTAAAAAAGAATAATTTTAATAAATAGTAATTTCGAATGTATTCCTTGTATCAACCCAGCTAAAAATGAACTGCAGTGAAACTTTAAAAAAATGCAGTTGGAAGACTGTGGTGATTTGGCACAAATCCCTGAAGTTTTTTTTTTTTTTTTTAACTCGACATAATTACAAATTTACTGCAGTTTTGAAACTACAGTAATTTTCCCAAAATTTTTTTATTTTTCTTTCTTTTTTAGTGGCGTCATCTATGAGCCATCTTAGCATATTTATTTGTTAATATTTTAAAAGAAAAATTTTCCTCACTTGCCGAGATTAGATTGGAACTGAAGGTATCACGTTTGGAACTCGAGCGTCTTATCCACTGAGCCACTGGGTATAGGTGAAAATTAGCGGTCGCCACTCGCCACGTGGCGATTAAAGTTTAAAAAGTGGCGATTAAAAAATCGGCCATCGATCGCCACCCTAGTCGCCACTCGCCAAGTGGCGATTAAAAAATCTGTTATCGATTGCCAAGTGAAATACACCATTTTTCATGGAAATATGCATCTCTACATTGATTACATCTAATTAGAGAACTGGTTAATTCTTTTTCTTACCAGATGCAAACAGATTTCAACGACTTAGGTGTATTTTCAATATTTCGGCTTTTTCTCATGTGCTCTTACGTGCATGTTATGATTACTCTTTAGTTGGATTATTTTTTCAAGAAATAGTTTTATTCTGCAAAATATATTAATCAGCTTTTCAAGTAATTTCAAGTAGTAAAAACTTTTCACCTATGTTGGAAAGAATTAAAAAAAAAATGGAAGGGAGTTGATCCAATAGGAAGTTGGGGTGTCAACACTTTTCTACCCTGTCGACTGTCATATTGACCTTAATATATAAATTTTCGATTTAAATGTTAAGGGGAGGGGGAATTATTGGGGTGTAATTTTCATAAAATCATAATTTGATACACACATAAATGATTAATGCAGGATGTTAGTGAGTTTAATCAAATGATTGAAATGAGTGATTTAAATAATAATTTTAATCAATCGGTTAAAAAAAAATCATTAAAATAACATATTCACTCAATTTTTAAAAGGATATGGAAGTGTATTAAAATTAAACATTAACATAATTTGTATTGTTTTCAATTCAGAATAAATTAAACAGTTTAAATAAAATTGTTCACAATCTTAATTCTCTAAAAATATTAAAGTTTTTATCCAGTATAAAAAATATTTTATTGAAATTTATGTTTAGTTATATTATTCCTTTTTTCTCACCGGATACAAGCATATTTTAAGGACATTTCAGTATCTTCAATATTTTGACTGCTGCCACATGCTCACCAGTTGGATTATTTTTCTTCAAGAGATACTGTTTAATCATGTGAAATACACTCATACTCATACAATAGGTATAAAACTCTTATAGAAAAATATGTTTATATACAACAATTATAATTTATCTAGATGTAAAGAAAGTTTGAAACATAATAGTGGCCACTAACTTTAAAAAGTGGCCACTAATCAAACTGAGTCTACCGGCCACTGGCTACTAACTAAATTTCCCAGTTTTCACCTATACCACTGGGTCGAAGTATAGGTCTGACTGCATGGGGTCATAGGAGAAGGGTGATGAAATAAGCAGGAATTTTTTCGTTGGACAGTGTGAAAGATGGGATTTTGACGTGAATTTTTATAAATGCTCTGTGCGTGTGTACTTCATGTGTTTCTTATCTTAGCGTATATTATTTTTATACAGAATTAATTTAGGAGATATATATTTTTTAAATGTGTTATTTATTTAAACTTGAAAAAAAGAATAATTTTAATAAATATTAATTTCGAAAATGAAAATTATTAATAAATAGTATGTTATTATAAAAATAGATTTTGTGAAGAGACATATTTTACTAAGAGAATTTTGTGAACGGCGCTGTTTAGTTAATAGTAATTTTGTGAAGTGACTATTGATAAGGTTATTAATAGTTTTTTGTGAGGATACCTGTTTATATTTTTATAGCTTGTGAAATAATTTTAATTTAATCTTAATAATTAATAACTTTTAAATAAAATAAGAAAAATAGTTGTTGCTTTTTAAATTAATGCGCAATTAAAAAAAAAGTTGAATTAATTTGCGAATTAGTTCTTTTTTTTTGTTTCATTATTATTTTTTTTTTTTTTGTGTGTGTGTGAAGGGACCAGTTTATGTTGTTATAGCTTGTAAAATAAAATAATTAATAATTTTTGAATAAAATAAGAAAATTAGTTGCTGCTTTGTAAATGAATACGTAACTTAAAAAATAAGTTGAATTAATTTGCGAACTAGTTTTATTTTCTTTGTACGATTAAGCTTATACACGATTAAGTATATATACAGTGAAACTTCCATTTAACGAAGTCTCATCGTTACACTTAAAAACTTCGTTATGAAGAAAATTCGTTAAATAGAAATCAACTTAATTTCATGAAATTTTTCCTTCAGATATGACAAACAAATATTGAATTCAGAAGCATTTGATTCAGTTTCAATTATGAAGCCGTCTTTTACAAAACAGTTGGGTATGGTCGATGAAATCTTGTCATATTCCCAAGCTTTGGCTCAATCTTCGTTTGCCTCAACGTGTCTATCAGCTCTGATACACACGTTCTCAAACTAATGTTTTCACTACATTGTCTTTTTTCTGTCTTTTTCGATAATGTACTTCAAGATTTTTATTATTCCTTAGACTAACTGCTGAAGTTTAGAAGTTGTATAGGCAGGAATAAAAATAACTTTGATGTTCTTCGATTTGCATTTTAAAGCACATTCTTGTGGATGTACAAAGCAATTGTCTATCAGCAATGGAAGTTGAGAATGGTAATTGTCTGGTTCTAATTGATATTTTTTGCTTCAATGCATCTGACTCCATTGCGGCACTGTATCTTCTATATCACTAAATGATTTTGACTTCCCCTAACTGTCAGTGCTGGAGTCTCAGTGTAGGGGAGTAATGATAACAAGTGTTTTTCTTAGTGTGAAATACAATTGTTTTATTTAGCACCAAGCAGAATGCAAATTATTTAAATGTGTTCATTTCCATACAATCCGCTGAAATATCCATTGCAACAGAAACCTCTTAGTTTGAAATCTGTACACGTACAAAAGTGTAATAAGCTTTGTTATATAGAATATATTTTTCGTAATATGGAGATTAATTTACATGCTAATGGGGTTCAAAGTCAAAGTTTTGCAGAAAATTTCGTTAAGTAGAAAACTTTGTTAAATAGGGACTTCGTTAAAGGGAAGTTTCACTGTATTTAATTATTTTATATAATTAGAAGTTTTAATTGAATTTTATAATATGAATGTCTATGGTTCATAGCCCTTTTTATTTTTTAAATTAATGCGTAAGATAATGAAATAATATTGTATGAATAGTAAATTAGTATAATAGACGATATGTTTTTAATGCATTAGTTTTGCACTTAAAATGTTATAGGTGGTTGTTATTAAGTTTGTGCCCAGGGCCCCCGAAATCTGTAAGTCGGTCCCAGGTCAGGTCTAACACTTTAACGATAAACAACATTGATTGATTTTTATACGTATATACCTGAATTTTAAAGTTTAATATATCTGAATATTTATTTTGTTTCACTTAAAGAAGGGGAGAGGGGAAGACTCACAGGTGCACAAATTAGGTCCTTTTTCATTTTATTTCAAAGTATCTTGGGTTCTATGGGCCTTATTACGACGAGGTTTGGCTCATTCAACTTGATATCGATAGTCTTACATATTTTAGTTCCACCTTTTACCGCCATGGGACGCATTTTTATTTCGCATTCTATTGACTCGATTACGACGGGATTTGGCTCATTCAACTTGATTTCGATCGGCTAAGAGATTTTAGTTCCACTTTCCATCGCCAGGAGGCGCATGCAAAATGTTAATAAATTTTAAGTAATATTTTAATGGAGTATAAATTATTAAAAAAAATACATTAATTTTTAAATGTTATCAATGATCCTATTTACACTGTTGATGAATAAATTAAAAAAAATCGGGTTAAAGATATAAAATCATACAAACTTGGGGTTTGTTTTAATTTGTTATCACGGGTCAGCCTGTAGATAATTATACCTCCCCTTAACAGTGTAGCATGTTGAATATTTGAAGATGAAATTGGTATTGGAACAATCTTTTCCAAACGTTTAATTAATCTGCAAACATAAGTTCTCGAAACTAGACTCAAAAGAACACGACATCTCTGTATCATTAATTGCAGGCATTTCATTTCTATGTTGAGAGAGGAAATTTTTGGATGGAATCCAATAACTTTCTGCACGCATATTTCGAAGTCCAAAGAAATGTAAAAGATGTTTCATGATTTGTACATTTTTGAAAACCGAAAATCGCTTCATTTATTTCATATATGTATTTAAAGGGAACTTTTCTTTATAAAATGGTCCAACTTGTCTAAGATTTTCGAGGTATAGAAGGTATGCATTACATTGAACAAATGAATGGGTGATTGTATTGTGGTGATTGCTGGTATAATGGACGCTAATTATACATGCAATAGACAAGTTAACCTTTTCAGGGTCAAATTACTTCTATACATAAAATGCTGAAATGACACATATGAATTTCTTTTTTAAAATAAGTAAAAACTTTCATTCCAAAATTCTGGTGCCCTTCAAGAGGAATAGGAATTTCACTATAGATAGAGAAATCGACTTCGAACAAAGAAGATTCTACAATTTGTTTGCATTTTTCTTTTCTATGTATGTTCGCGCATAACTTTTAAACGGTTGCTCCGATTTTCATACTTTTGATTTGGAAAGATCCACAAGGTCCCATTTCATTATTATTAAGATATAAAAATGATATATTTGTCTGTCTGACTGCTTTCATTTTTTTTATTTTAACTTTCATAAAAATTGGCCAATCATTATGAATTTTTAGTAAGGTGTTAAAGTTTACACAGTACCACTTTACGTTTTAAAAATATAAAAAAATCTCAGATCAGAGCCAATCAACAAACAGATCAACATTCCGTCATTTTTGACGGGGGTTATATACCATTGCATTATAATTTCCCACAAGATTTCGAACTTTTTTCGTCTTGTTTGGGCTGTACATTCATCGGAAGGACTTTTTTTTAGTATTTCTATAGTCTATGAGCTCGAAGGAAAATCCCGAGATCGAAAGTAATTCATTCACATGTGAGCGGAAAACCGTTTCTTCTGCATTTTACAAAATGCATTTTTTTTCCTTTTTAGTCTCGTTTCAGCCCTTTTTTCTTCACTGTAATCTGAATAATTATTTTCTCACAAAAGAATTTCGTTCGAGTACTAATTTTACTTTTTGTATTTTGTAACTGGCTTCACTAACCGTAGCTCATGACAAATCTTCAAAAAAAAGCTGGCAAATATTAGCATAACATTCTATAAGGTAGATATGGAAACATGTGAGAGAGTGAAACTAGCTGCAACTCATAAATTTCTGAAATTCTAAGTATCATTCCTAGTTTTCAAGAAATACTTTCGCCTTAATTCACTAAAGCTAACTTAATGCTGAGTTAAATGTACATACTTCTAATTTTCGAGTTTATTTTAAAAATTCGAAAAAATCAAAGGTCAGCTTTAATTAAAATTGTATTAATATTTTAAGACATTAGAGCGTGGATTACGTGAAACATACTGCTTTTTCTCTTCCCCCTTTCGTCGCAAAGTTTTGCAGCTGTTTGTTTTTCCTGCATTTATTTAGAATTATTTTATATTTTTGTTTTGAAAGTATCCGGCAACCGAAAAAGTGACTTTTTACCACCTAGATTAGCAAAAATGGGAGTCTGTACGTTGACGCCTGCGTTTCTAAAGTATAACTTCTAGGACCCTGGGACTCAGTGACGAAACTACAGAGGGGAGAGTGAAGATTTTGGATGATGAGGAATTATATGAGGTTAAAAACAAAGGAAAAGAGAAATTGTGCATGTGAAGATTTTAATTTTACTTAACTGGATTTGAATAATTGGAAAAAATTACATTTGTCAGATCAGGCACAGAATTAAAAAAAAATGTTTAAGCAAAAGCAAGTCCACCATTGTAATTGCGCATCACACACACAAGACCTGCTCGTCTCCGTACTAGATTTGTCAGATTCGTTTATTTCTACCCAATTGTGTTATTTAACGTTTAAGATTGGGAGTAAATTTTTCTGTTTGCTGATTGCAGTCATTTTGAGTTATCAAGTATTTTATGTATTACATAAAGTACTCCCTCTTTTTCAGCCTTCTGGACGAATGTTTCTATTTCGAGTATTAAAATGCAGCTGAAATATTTTTGAACAAATACGTCTTTGAAATATTCAATTACAATTTAAAGAGATGGTAACATAACCATTTTTACAAATCGTAATTTATTCTACAGTTTTACAATTCTACAATTTCTCTTACTTCACAAATGGCCATTTATTACATAGAAGGTCTCTTAATTGAACTAAAAAATGCAGGACAAAAGTAGTTTCTTTTCTAGGACCAATTTGAAACTTTTGATTCTATTTCTTCAAGAAAACGCTTTGTGCCTGTGCAATAATGTTTACATTTTCAAAATCTTATTTTAAAAAGTCCTGTACCGAGAGGAAAAGATTCAACTCAAACACCCGAAGCTAAAATGCTTGGAACCCGATTTCATTCAATCCCGGCTTTTGTTAATACTCAATTTGAATGCGAATTTTAGCATGAGAGTTACATCATAACAAATATCAGATTGTTTCAAAATGTCTTCCACACTAGAATTTCAAATGGCCATACCTCTAATATTTTTTAAGATAAAGCCCAAACAAAAAATGTTCCGGAATCCTTGTATCACGATCTAACAATTAACTGAAACAACTTTTTCAATTTATAATTTTTTACACATCTTTTTTAATAATAATAAAAAAATTAACTTGCCGCCATTTTGAAACAAGATGGCATATAAAGCTGGCCAACGATCTCGGTTGAGAGCTTGGTATGTTCTGTACACATGATCAGTCACATTCATATCGGTTCATAAATACAAGAGTTACAGCATAACAAATATCCTATTGTTTCAAAATCTCAACCACCCTAGAATTTCAAACTGCCATAGCTCAGCCATTTTTCAGATGTAGCAAAAACAAAAAATGTTCCAGAATCCTTGTACCATGTTCTAAAACTTCACAAAAACAATTTTTTCAATTGATAATTTTTTGGACATCTTTTTGAATTTTTAAAAATTTAAATTTTTTTAACTGGCCACCATTTTGAAACAAGATGGCGTATGAAGCTGGGCAACGAACTCGGTCGATACTAGTGATCCCTATTAAACGTTTATACGAGTATACGTATAATGCGTATTATACGGGGTGAAGATTTTGCATACGTATGATACGACCAAGGCGGTTATACGTATTATACGAAACAGCATATACGGTACATCGTATATATGGATCTTACACCAGCGGTTAAACGTATAAACGTTTAAAGGGTTTTCGTTCATTGCTTAAAAAATTATGCCTTTCTCCTGCTGGTCTGCGGATCAGAGACTTTGAGAAACACCCGCTGTGTCCTGTACAATCGGTACTATTATTATTATTATTATCGGTGTGTTTTTATTATTTTTTTGTTTACTTATTTTATTATTATTTTTTTGTATAGTTACAGTAAGTACCAAAAATCATTATAAATATCAACATATAATCTTTAGAAACATTCTTATTTATGCTCTCATTGCAATTTATGCTGTGTTTTAGAATTTGATTAGACCCTTTTTCATTTATGCGTCTCTCTCACTTATGCGCTTTTTTCTGTTGGTCCCTTGGGCCGGTGCATAAGTGAGAGTTCACTGTATATATATATATATATATATATATATATATTTAAAGGAAATAATATACTTAATAAGGATTAACAATAAATCTGAAACGTGTATATTCTTCTTATTTGCTCAAAAAGTCATTTTACTTTCGTTATATATTTACGATAATCTTTTATAGGGAAAAATAACAAGATTCTATGTATGAAACATATACAGATTGCTAAAGTAAAGCCACAGATTTCCAACTTGTTCTCCGTTCAGTGACGTAACACTGATGAGATCCATTGGCATTAAAAGTAAATACGATACTTGAAATATACGTATACTTCAATTAAACGTATACTTGAATTATACGTTTAACCGATATGCTTATACGTATCCGGATACATTTAAACGTATAGTTTAAGGTATACGTATTTCTTAAATACGTATATACGTATAAACATATAACTGAAATACGTATCGCATCGGGAGCACTAGTCTCGACCGAGTTTGTTAGCCAGCTTCATGCTCCATCTTGTTTCAAAATGGCGGCCAGTTAATAATTTTTAAAAATTCAGAAAGTTGTACAAGAAATTTATAAATTGAAAAAATTGTTTCTGTTAAGTGTTAAAACGTGATACAAGGATTCTGGAACATTTTCTGTTTTTGCTACATCTTAAATAATGTAATAAATGAAATAGCTTCTATTATTTTTAATAAAAGGAAATAAAAATAAGTAAATAATAGTTTGATATAAATAAATATTGATATATATTTATTTATACTGGCCTATGGCAGTTTGAAATTCTAAGGTGGCTGAGATTTTGAAACAGTCTACAGTCCCTGGCCAAATTATTAGACGCAGTTGTTTTTATTATAATTTGTTAAATATCTGGAAAGATACATGAGGAATTATCTTGAAACTTTAGGAGTGTAAACAACATGATCAACGTCATATATTTCCGAGAAGATTTTTTTCTTGAAACCCCATAAGGGGCCGTCAACAAATTGAAGAAAAACGAATACGTTTTTGATAACCCTGTAAAAACCAATATCACAAAAGCGTTGAAACGGTATTACACGCTTAGGAGGCTTATTGTAATAATTTGGGTTCATTTGTATGAAGATAGCATGTATACTCGAAGAGAAATTCAGGTTTTTATAAAAAGTCCCAAATTTTACGAAGTTTTTTGCTTATAATTTGCAGAGTTTTTAATATAAAAACAAGTTATTTTCAGAAAATATGACAAACAAAATTATACACAATACCCTGCAATCAGAATGAAAAAATAATAAAAATTGCATGAAAAATGAGCAGGTTTACTAAATATTTTTTCACTGCGAACTTTTTCATCGATAGAATAAGTCGTCGATAGAATAAGCTCGAAATTAGCTGTTTCCAAAAGGAAGCAAAAAGATGAGGTGTTGTATCCAAATATACTAGCTTTTGAAAGTTGACATAATAAGAATGAAGCGTCTCTCATTCTATATTTGATACAACCCCTCATCTTTTTGCTTCCTTTTGGAAACAGCGAATTTCGAGCTTATTCTATCGACGATCACTATCAGAATTTTCAAGCTATGTTTTTGAGACTTACATAAAAGTTGGTCTATATATTTAGCTAATATATTATGCACAGTATATTTTGATTGAATTCGCGCATGCGCAGTGAAAAAATATTTAGTAAACCTGCTCATTTTCCATGCAATTATTATTTATTTTTCATTCTGATTACAGGGTATTGTGTATAATTTTGTTTGTCATATTTTCTGAAAATAACTTGTTTTTATATTAAAAACTCTGCAAATTATAAGCAAAAAACTTCGTAAAATTTGGGACCGTTTTTATAAAAACCTGAATTTCTCTTCGAGTATACATGCTATCTTCATAAAAATGAACCCAAATTATTACAATAAGCCTCCTAAGCGTGTGATACCGTTTCAACGCTTTTGTGATATTAGTTTTTACAGGGTTATCCAAAAGATATTCGTTTTTCTTCAATTTGTTGACGGCCCCTTATGGGGTTTCAAGAAAAAATCTTCTCGGAAATATATGACGTTTATCATGTTGTTTACACTCCTAAAGTTTCAAGATAATTCCTCATGCATCTTTCCAGATATTTAACAAATTATAATAAAAACAACTGTGTCTAATAATTTGGCCAGGGACTGTATTTGTTATACTGTAACTCTCGTATTTATGAACCGATATGAATGTGACTGATCATGTGTACAGAACATACCAAAGTATCGACTAGTGCTTCCGATGCGATACGTACTTCAGTTATACGTTTAACCGATATACGTATATACGTATGATACGTATTTAAGGAATACGTATACCTTAAACTATACGTTTAAACGTATCAGGATACGTATAAGCGTATATCGATTAAACGTATAATTCTAGTAGACATTTAATTGAAGTATACGTATATTTCAAGTATCGTATTTAATGCCAATGGATCTCATAAGTGTTACGTCACTGAACAGAGAACAAGTTGGAAATCTGTGGCGTTACTTTAGTAATCTGTATAATATGTTTCATACATAGAATCTTGTTATTTTTCCCTATAAACGATCATCGTAAATATATAACGAAAGTAAAAAGACTTTTTGAGCAAATAAGAAGAATATACACGTTTCAGATTTATTGTTAATCCTTATTAAGTATATTCTTTCTTTTTTAATTAAAAAAAAATTATTGTGTGCGTATACTCAAATCACGCCCGGGATGTCAAATGTTGTTCTTTCCAGAGTGCTAATGTTTTCTACTCTGTATATAACGCAGTTTCATTTTTTTAACCATGACACTCGTGGTATTTTTTATACAAAGTGTATGTGCATTACAAGATATTACGTTTTAAGAATTGTTGTTAATCTTGACAAATTTCATTTTTTGTGTTAGTACCTATAAATTTCGATTACTTATAGCCTGACAAATAATCGTCATTGCAGGTTTCAAATCACACAAGCTTAAAATGACTTGCCTTCTCTTTCTTTTTTTGCTGTAAAACGTATTTTCAAAATATTTTTAATATAGAAAAAAGTATTCTTAAATAAAATAAAAGTATGTTTAGTTAGTTATTTGTTACGGCCGGTTATCTGCACCAGGGATATAGGCCGTGGGGGGGGGGGGTGTAGTGCCCTCTGTGGGTGTCTTTAAAATAAAAATAAGATTATGAAACGTATAGATTCATAATTATAGAAAAATAAGATTATGAAACGCATCACAGGGGCTGGATTAATCAATGTCAGTATTAAATATGAAGTCAATGTAAGTGTGTGTTCTGCAATGCTAATGTTTCAGTCGAAATGTCCGCGCAATAAATCAAAATAAGCTATGTGCGTGTGTTACAGATATTCGAAAGATAAATCATTTCATAATTAATAGTTTAGATTTGAGGGGGAGGAAAAAACAAAATCTAAACTAAGGAAAAAATATTCCGATTTTTCTTTTTTTTTAACAAGTACCGATTGTACAGGACACAGCGGGTTTTTCAAAGGCATAATTTTTTAAGCAATGAACGAAAACCGTTAAACGTTTATACGTTTAACCGCTGGTGTAAGATCCGTATATACGATGTACCGTATATGCTGTTTCGTATAATACGTATAACCGCTTTGATCGTATCATACGTATCCAAACTACGTATTATACGTATACTCGTATAAACGTTTAATAGTCGAGACCTTGGTACATACTCAGTCCCATCCAAATCGGTTCATAAATAAGAGAGTTAAAGCATGACATATGTCATATATATAAAAAATAAATGCTAATTGCTTTCCTATAATATGTAGCTTTTTGTATTGCCATTCATTTGAACATTTCAAATCTTCATTGTCATCCGATTTTCTTCAAAAAATGTTTGCGAGAGAGAGGTGGATAGACTACCTTGTCCCGAATAAAATGGAGTAACTGCCAAAGACCGTATAGTAATTTCACTTTAAATGGCTTTTGATAGGATGATAAAATTAATTATTAGAAATATTGAACATCAGATTATTTTGATATCCTATTTTTTGCAGCAAAGGAAATTCTCAATTTTTTTATTCATTATTTTTATTCATTTTATTCATTATTTTTATTCACCTAGAGTGCATTTTCCGTGATTTTTATATTCTATACTTATTTATGCTAAGATATAAAAAGTAATTATGACTGAATGTGAAATTGTGATACTAAAAGGAATGTCAACGAACGATAAGCATATTGTAAAGCCATAAAGATACCATAATGATATCCTATAATGATTCAATAAAATCAATAAATAATGATTCAATAAAATAATCAGGATTCAATAAAATCGAAATAAAATATTTATTTAGAAGACGTTAGTCTGCATGCAACTGAATATCTCAATTCCAATTTTAGATCGATTTCTTGCAGGAATTCTTTTCCTTCTAAGCAATGGTAGCTGATTACTTTCTGTTCGAAAAGAAAAAAACTTTTTTTAGGGTTCCATACTTAAAAAGTAAAAACGGAACCATTAGATGATCACCCCTGTGTCTGTCTGTCCGTCTGCCAGAGCTCTTTTTCTCGTAAACTATGACACGTGGAAAGTTATAAAGCCTTTTTACACACATATTTTCAGATTATTAGTCATTCACAAATATGTTTAGGAAAATTTTACGAGCTAATTAAGTTACTTGAAAAACAATTTTGGTTCTTTTTGTGTATCGTGTGAAAGATCTCGTAATACTGAATCAAAAATATATATGTTTTAATTTTAGGTATTCTATTTTCAGAGATATCGTCGAAAATGCACTGCAAAAATTTGTCCCCCCCCCCATCCCATCTATTTCCGAATCTACTGAAACTAACATTATGAAAAAATGAGAGATAGTGGGGGTTTATTTAAACCTTGCAGGAAAATTATAGCAATTTTCCTAGGTCGCATAGTGTTTGAGAAAAACGCATTTTTACGTTACACACAAACTTCACTTTTCGGGAGGTCAGCGGGGCAGTTGACGAGGGTTTTCAAGGTATCTATCGACGCAGAATCATCCAAGGATATTTGATAATGATTTTCAAAAAAAATTATCGGTAATGCATGGTTGCAATAATGGTTGCATTTTCCCTCTTTCGCCGAGATATTAATTAAGTTACTTGAAAAACAGTTCTAATTATTGGGTCTATGCATAATTCCGTAGAGAAAATCGAGTAAATTTCAAATTAAAAAAAAATAATCAAACAAATATGTTCCATTCTGTTCAATAACTTTCTGCCATATCTCCACGAGCTTCATTATCCCTGTTTCGTCGAAATCCTGAGATGTTTGAGCAAAGAAGTCATCCAAGTGGTTTTTGAGGACTGAATTTTTTGTTATTCAAATTGTTTTGTAGAGCCCAGAACAAGTGATAACCTGAAGGTGTAAGATTCGGACTATACGGTGGATGCATCAAAACCGCAATAATTTTTCACGGGTCATCAGAGAAAGTTGCAGTCGGGAGTTGTCATGGTGCTGTTCGCCAATTCTAGTTGATTACTCACTTTAATTTGTCCAGTTGTAAGCAGTACTTGGTCGGATCAATCGTTTGGTTGGGTGGTAGCAGCTCATAATAGACAATTCTCTTCCAATCCCATCAGATACAGAGCATGATTTTCTTCGGGTGTAATCCAGTTTTTGCGACCATCTGAGCAGTCTCTCCGCGCTTTGACCACGATCTTTTTCAACTGACTTTATTGTAAACAATCATTTTTCATCACCAGTGATCCTCCGCTTCAAAAATGGCTTTTTTGTATGGCGTTTGAGCAGCGAATAACAA
Organism: Maratus michaelseni; assembly: GCA_963931845.1. Lineage (NCBI taxonomy): Eukaryota > Metazoa > Arthropoda > Arachnida > Araneae > Salticidae > Maratus > Maratus michaelseni. The sequence continues at coordinate 4,126,836 of OZ007586.1, read as the reverse complement.
GAACTTCAGTTCCCTGGACGTCCTCAAAAACAAGTGCCCAAAAATCTCAGGATTTCTATGAAAGAATGATAATCTAATACAATCGTGCAGAGATGGCAGAAAGTTATTGAACAGAATGGAACATATTTTATTGATTAAAATTGTTTTTTTTCCTAAATATTTTGCGTTTGAAATTTACTCGATTTTCGCTACGGAATTAGGCATAGACCCAATATATATATATCGTTCGAAAGATCTCGTAACATCGAACTCAAAAATATATTTGTTTTAATTTTAGGTATTTTATTTTCAGAGATATTTACTGGAAAAATTTGTCCCCTCCCCCTCCTATTTCCGAATCTACTGAAACTAAAATTATGAAAAATAGGGTTAGCAGGAGTTTATTAATTAATAAATAGTAATTAGTAAGCTTTTGAGCGTGAGTTTTTTCTAGAATTTGCTAAATATTCATCGAAATTGAACTGTAATTCCATATTGACGTCTCCACTGGAGAGATGGCGTACTTTTAGCGGAATTCGAAAACATTCTGCACAAACATATAAAAAAGATAGTTTCATTATTTTAATAATTCTACATATAATAAATTAAAAGTTTTTAATCAATACCATTATAGGAAGTGATGAGAAGAAAAATAAATTTGTAAAAAGACTTTTCAGTCAAAAGTTTAAAAAAACTCCAGTATTTTCTACAAATTTTAAATAAATAAATAAAAAGAAGGCGATGATTTCAAAGATATAGTTGATGACTGTAATTTCGACTCCAACTCTATCGGCGACAAGCGATCTTTTGGATTGGTGTATTTTTTTAATTTTTGGGTACCATTTTTTTCCGAATCGTTTGATTAATTTAATTCTGATAATTTGTTATTTTCATTAGATAGGGCGGTATTTTCATTAGATAAGGCAAAAATTACAGTTTGAAATAAGTAGTGTTAATTTTAAAGGGTTTTGTGCATTTTATACTCGATCCTATAACTCTATATTAGGACATCAAACAAGTAACCATCATGTACAACTGCTCTGTTGACGCAAAATTGTAAGCAAAAGAAACAAGTACGCACTTAAAAAAAATTCGTCAAGAAATGTAAAATATACATATAGACCAGTTACCGGAACAGCCCCGTTATTTGACGAAATTTGCGTCTTTTGACGGGAAGATTGCAGGTAATCTTAAGCTTAGATTCGCGAGGTTTCAGTGATTTGAGGAAAAGGACATATATAATAATTCCGTTTCTGAAGAGAATTGACGAAAATGCAGCTTACAGAAGGATTTCACGTCATTTTTACGTTACATCTGTGAAATTTCAGTGTTTCAAAGCGGGAAATATTCTTGAATCAACGGAAAAATGGATGTCAATTTACGGATTTTTTTAGAGTGTGGAAATAATGTTAAGAGTTGTTTTTTGCCATCAATAGCGATAAATCAATCAGGTTGACTTTCTCGTCTGGATGAAACTCAACTCCATGAACATGAAGCTATTTTGACTGAAACGTTAATGATAAGCCAATAAACTTAATAAATTCTAATAATAAATGTTAATAATAAGCCTAATATGAAAGTATGTTTTCTTCATAGGATTCTGGAAACTTTTTCGTTACCTTCCAAAATGAACAAAATCTTTTTTTTAAAAAACGATTCCGGAAACTTGTTTCGGAGATTCTAAATAATTCTTGCAGCATAATTAAAAAATATTTACGAAATCCTGGCTAACGGCGATGCTCCATTTAGTTTTCGTGAATTTTCTGCTATATATGACCGATGTAGCTTTATTTATCCTAATAAATAAAGAAAATCGTATAATCTCACATTTGACAGGAAATTAAAAAAATATAGATATGAATAGGAAATTTAAAAAAGAAAAGATAATTCACTCTTTAACGCTCTCACGTTGTCTTAAAGTTTGAATTGAAGCGACATTTTTTAGAATTTCTTTAAAACGTAAAACAATAAGATTTGGTCAAGTTCCGTCTCATAATAAAAGAACAGACGCTTCTTAAATTCACCATAAAGAAGAAGCAAACCTAATGCCTCAGATAGCCCACTGGAAAAAAAAAAAAAAAAATATTGAAATATGTACGAGAAATTTGTAAAGAACGCTTAGATTGGTTTAAAATTAGCTTACGAATGTCTCTTAAACCAGCACTTTACGAAAAATGCAATTTTAACTAAACTTGAAAAGAAAATTAACCCTGCATCCATGTGTAACAGAATGAAATAAATTTCTATGTAATGTTCTTCTGAACTCTTACTTTATTCAGCATTTTTTAGTCTGGCTAAGAAATGAAAGTAATTCTATTTTTGTTGCTTAATACATATATAACAATAATAGAAAAAACATTTCAAAATATTGAAATATGTACGAGAAATTTGTAAAGAACGCTTAGATTGGTTTAAAATTAGCTTACGAATGTCTCTTAAACCAGCACTTTACGAAAAATGCAATTTTAACTAAACTTGAAAAGAAAATTAACCCTGCATCCATGTGTAACAGAATGAAATAAATTTCTATGTAATGTTCTTCTGAACTCTTACTTTATTCAGCATTTTTTAGTCTGGCTAAGAAATGAAAGTAATTCTATTTTTGTTGCTTAATAGCAGACGCGAAAACAAAAATTGAATGTTATTGATATTAAAATTTTGCATTTAACATTCTTCTGTTAGAAATTTCTAAATGCTACTGATGAGAAGACGAAATTTCCAATCGATTGACACTTTTGTTTCTTCCTTACAATATGTATCTACTGAATTACACCATTTTACCATTTAATTTTTAATCTTAATTTTGTTCTCCAGAATAAAAAAACATAACATTCCTATGCATAGAAACAAATCACTTCACAGAACTAAAAAGGAAATCGTGTCACACGTCTATATAGAATATTTTTTGCTATCTCGAAAACCAAAAGGTTTCAATTTTGAATGGCTACATCACGGTTCGAGCCATGTAGCCGGATTTTCACTTTTAACGATTTAATACCAGTACTAGAAATCTTCTTGTTACTTAATCGCAGAATTTCTCTCATTGAATCTAATGAATCCAATATATATATATATATATATATATTTTTTTTTTTTTTTTTTTTTTTAATTAACATTAATTTTTGAAAATAACTTTCTCCTACAATCCATTTCTTAGAAGTGTAAGAAAAAGTGAATGAGTTTTAATAAACAATTGATTGAATATCTATGAAATTGAAAGGGTGCAAGAGTATTTGAAGATGAGCCAAGTGGTGGTAGGAGGGTGATGTGGCATTCATTTTTGATCGTGCTTCATCATCCGAATCCCCCATCCCAGTGAGTGGTTTGTTTGTTTCAGCGTCTCTAAGCAACGTGTCTCTAGCTGAAGGCCGGTACCGATCAATTTCAAACATTCGGTTCGGGGACGGTGCCATGGATATCACGGAAGAATGTGCTCCGGCAATGACATGCCCATCGTGCAGAATTAGCATCGTGCCATCTAGAGCACGAACGATGTGCCCATTTTGTGGGAGCTTTTACAACCGAGCTGCTAATAATGACGTGTCTTTGAGGCGAAGGAGTACCGATGAACCCGTTCGACTCCCACAATTGGTGGAAAATGTCAATGTGAGTTGGCTTTCTATTCTTTAATCCTCCTATTCATTCTACTTCATATAGACTAAAAAATAGAAATAGTTCCATTTTTTAAAGAAAGACCCAACAAAATGCTATATGAATCCTCCTCCTTTTTGTACTTATTTTTTCCTGTTTTTAGTTCTTAAATAGGAATTTTGAGAACGTCCATTCTGTATAGAGAGAATTTTAGCTGGAGACAGTGAGATTGGAAATATTAAGAATATACAATTTCATTTCTAATTTACTGGTTTGAGTTAGTAACGATTCTTCTTGAAATGACTGCAGTCGTATTTAGAAAACAACTTTTGAAATAAAGATTTGAAAAAAAAAAAAAGAATTTGAGTTATCTTTCAGAGATTGAATAAGGCAAAGAAGTGTCGTTTGCGCAAATAATTGAAAGAGTAGGTAACAATTGACATGAGCTTCAAACTTTTCTACAACTCCAATTTCGTTTGATGGCTTAATAGTTTTGGAAAATGGAAATTCCCAACTTATTGTGATAAATAAAAGTTCCGCTATAGAAATTTCCAAATGGGTTCATCTTAAGTACAGATTTTAGATATGTATTAAATACGAAATAAACCCTGTTGAAAAAAGTCTAAAAATCACATTAATGTTAAAGTTTAAAAATTCAATCAAACTATAAAAATAAAGCTTACGAAAATAACGCTTTTTAAAATAAAATTCCCATTTTAATAATATTTCGAACTTAATTTAATAATAACAAAATCTTTAAACCTTCTAAAATTACGATTTTTCTCAAAATAGTTGATCTCGAAATAAGTAGAAACTAAGTAGAGACATAAAGATAAAATGTTGAAGGATTCTTTAAAATGGAAATTTAAGAGAGGGAAAAAGTCTTAAAATCACGATGTCTCTGAAATCATGGAAGCTAAAAATTTCAAGTTTTTAAGGTCTAGACAAGATTCAGAATGAAATATAGCCTACGCCTAAACGCCTTGGTAGCTCAATGGTCAGAGACATTTTTCGAGCAAGAGATTTGGGGTTCCATTCCGGGGTGCGAAGAAACGTTAGAGTAACAGGAAGGAAATTGGATGTGTGCAAACATTTCAACAAGAAAAGGGTATGAGACCACAGAAGATGGTCAAAGAAAAGATATGGAAAGATGATCATCTAAAACTAAATTTCTTTAAGGCTTTTCAGTCTTACCGTTACTATACACATGAGAAGATGGTATGAAAGAGAGGAAGCATACTAAAATCAAAATGCCTCAAACTATTGAGACTAGACGCGAATTTGGGTATTTATTTTTCAATTAAATAGAACTGTGAAAACACTCATATTACTATTATGAATTTAGATTTAGACTTCTTACAACTGTAAAAATTGAATTTAAATATCTTTCTTAATAATAATGATGTATTTATTGAGAAGCATTTTATCAAAAAGGTCACTTTTTTTAATTTTAAAAATAAAATATTCATATATATATATATATATATATATATATATATATATATATATAATAAATATAAAAATATAATATGCAAAATGAAAAATATAACTTTTTCAGCTCAGCAATTTTAGGTTTCGACTAGAAATTATGTTTTTTTTTTTTTTTTTTTTTTTTTTTTTTTTTTTTTAATTTATGCCAAAAAAAGAAGTGCCAAACTCTGAAGTTTTCAATAGGATCACCTAATTTTGACATCGCATTTGGCTTTTTTGTTAAATTTTACCTATGGATACGAAACGGGACGTGATTCGGTCAAGTAGTTTAGGAGTTATGCAGATTTAAAGTATGGACCTCCTAATGTAAACCTGTTTGTAATAGATGCATATTCCAATGCGGGTAGTTTTTTAACCCTTTTTATCCTGACGGTACTTATAAGTACCACTTTAACCCCTTCGCGACGAGCGTCTTTTACAGAATTTTTAATCTGTTACCACCGGTTTTTCAAATGAGAAATTTTCACTTAATTGAATCGCAAAAATGCTACGATTAGATAAGGAAAACTTTACGAAAATAAATAAATAAATAATTAAATAAATAAATAAATAAAATAACTGGTGGGAATAATAGAGGATTCTGAGCATCTTATGCGTCACGTATTCGTGTCGCTCGTCCCCAAAGGGTTAACAAAACACCTATATATTCGTAATATGACCATTTTTCCTAACGGTATTCACAATGGCACAAAGAGTGTATTTCTGACAGCAGGCAGGAGATACAGGTAGCACATATGCTCTTTCTTTGCATTGTAACATTTGCCATGCTACATTCGAAATCCATTTTGCAATAGAATCGACATGCATGTTGTTCTTCATTTGAGTAATTTTAGTGGTTTATTACCGGTTATTTAGTACTATTATTTTCTATACTCTACAGGTGAACATTTCCTATTTATTTGAAGTTTACTATTTGAAATTTACTACTTTATTTTATATCATAGGGTAAAAAATTTATGGTGGTTACAGTTGCATAATTAACCACTAAAACACATTAAAAATTATTTTCCTCTTTCGTATGTTCGTTCTGCACCAAAACTTATCCAATGATGCAAAAATACAATTAAAAAGTAGCTGGAAAATTAATTCAGAATATAAAGGGTTAAACGTAACTCAAAAACTACTTCAAGGAATGAGCTGTAAATGTGGATTCTTATATTTGAAGATTCTAAAAATTGATTTCTATTAAACAAATCATAGTTTATTCATATTCACCAGACAATTCCTATTTGTTTAGATAATTAATTAAAATAAAATATTTTTTTCGGAATAAATTTTCGAAACAAATACGAATAATCATCCTAAAATATCAGAAGATAGTAATCGCAAAAGAAGAGAAAAACGACCCAATGGGACAGCATGCAGGTATTTTTCTATAACTAACGTGAAAGCTGCTGCCCTATTTGAAGTATAGTATTTTAGAAAAAGATGAAGCACGCTGGACCAATTTTGAAGTTTTCATTTTTTCTTCTTCATTTTAGAGATATGTAAAAAAATATTCATTATACCTTATCTTCATTCATTAATTTTCTCAAAGCATAAAGTTTAATATTGTTTTAAAGGAAAAGTACTTTTCAAAGCTTAAAATGTGTACAGTAGGACACGTAAAATATGAAAGGTGAAAGATAAAAAGCACTTTATTCAAATTTTTAGACATATTTTTCAATACATTAAATAGTATAAAACACAATGGATTGACATCACATGCATAAAACATTTATAAGATTTCATTTTTTCTTCTTCATTTTAGAGATAAATTTACATGGAAAAAAATATTCATTATACCTTATCTTCATTCATTAATTTTCTCAAAGCATAAAGTTTAATATTGTTTTAAAGGAAAAGTACTTTTCAAAGCTTAAAATGTGTACAGTAGGACACGTAAAATATGAAAGGTGAAAGATAAAAAGCACTTTATTCAAATTTTTAGACATATTTTTCATTACATTAAATAGTATAAAACACAATGGATTGACATCACATGCATAAAACATTTATAAGATTTCATTTTTTCTTCTTCATTTTAGAGATAAATTTACATGGAAAAAAATATTCATTATACCTTATCTTCATTCATTAATTTTCTCAAAGCATAAAGTTTAATATTGTTTTAAAGGAAAAGTACTTTTCAAAGCTTAAAATGTGTACAGTAGGACACGTAAAATATGAAAGGTGAAAGATAAAAAGCACTTTATTCAAATTTTTAGACATATTTTTCAATACATTAAATAGTATAAAACACAATGGATTGACATCACATGCATAAAACATTTATAAGATTTCATTTTTTCTTCTTCATTTTAGAGATAAATTTACATGAAAAAAAATATTCATTATACCTTATCTTCATTCATTAATTTTCTCAAAGCATAAAGTTTAATATTGTTTTAAAGGAAAAGTACTTTTCAAAGCTTAAAATGTGTACAGTAGGACACGTAAAATATGAAAGGTGAAAGATAAAAAGCACTTTATTCAAATTTTTAGACATATTTTTCAATACATTAAATAGTATAAAACACAATGGATTGACATCACATGCATAAAACATTTATAAGATTTCATTTTTTCTTCTTCATTTTAGAGATAAATTTACATGGAAAAAAATATTCATTATACCTTATCTTCATTCATTAATTTTCTCAAAGCATAAAGTTTAATATTGTTTTAAAGGAAAAGTACTTTTCAAAGCTTAAAATGTGTACAGTAGGACACGTAAAATATGAAAGGTGAAAGATAAAAAGCACTTTATTCAAATTTTTAGACATATTTTTCAATACATTAAATAGTATAAAACACAATGGATTGACATCACATGCATAAAACATTTATAAGATTTCATTTTTTCTTCTTCATTTTAGAGATAAATTTACATGGAAAAAAATATTCATTATACCTTATCTTCATTCATTAATTTTCTCAAAGCATAAAGTTTAATATTGTTTTAAAGGAAAAGTACTTTTCAAAGCTTAAAATGTGTACAGTAGGACACGTAAAATATGAAAGGTGAAAGATAAAAAGCACTTTATTCAAATTTTTAGACATATTTTTCAATACATTAAATAGTATAAAACACAATGGATTGACATCACATGCATAAAACATTTATAAGATTTCATTTCTTCTTCTTCATTTTAGAGATAAATTTACATGGAAAAAAATATTCATTATACCTTATCTTCATTCATTAATTTTCTCAAAGCATAAAGTTTAATATTGTTTTAAAGGAAAAGTACTTTTCAAAGCTTAAAATGTGTACAGTAGGACACGTAAAATATGAAAGGTGAAAGATAAAAAGCACTTTATTCAAATTTTTAGACATATTTTTCAATACATTAAATAGTATAAAACACAATGGATTGACATCACATGCATAAAACATTTATAAGATTTCATTTTTTCTTCTTCATTTTAGAGATAAATTTACATGGAAAAAAATATTCATTATACCTTATCTTCATTCATTAATTTTCTCAAAGCATAAAGTTTAATATTGTTTTAAAGGAAAAGTACTTTTCAAAGCTTAAAATGTGTACAGTAGGACACGTAAAATATGAAAGGTGAAAGATAAAAAGCACTTTATTCAAATTTTTAGACATATTTTTCAATACATTAAATAGTATAAAACACAATGGATTGACATCACATGCATAAAACATTTATAAGATTTCATTTTTTCTTCTTCATTTTAGAGATAAATTTACATGGAAAAAAATATTCATTATACCTTATCTTCATTCATTAATTTTCTCAAAGCATAAAGTTTAATATTGTTTTAAAGGAAAAGTACTTTTCAAAGCTTAAAATGTGTACAGTAGGACACGTAAAATATGAAAGGTGAAAGATAAAAAGCACTTTATTCAAATTTTTAGACATATTTTTCAATACATTAAATAGTATAAAACACAATGGATTGACATCACATGCATAAAACATTTATAAGATTTCATTTTTTCTTCTTCATTTTAGAGATAAATTTACATGGAAAAAAATATTCATTATACCTTATCTTCATTCATTAATTTTCTCAAAGCATAAAGTTTAATATTGTTTTAAAGGAAAAGTACTTTTCAAAGCTTAAAATGTGTACAGTAGGACACGTAAAATATGAAAGGTGAAAGATAAAAAGCTCTTTATTCAAATTTTTAGACATATTTTTCAATACATTAAATAGTATAAAACACAATGGATTGACATCACATGCATAAAACATTTATAAGATTTCATTTTTTCTTCTTCATTTTAGAGATAAATTTACATGGAAAAAAATATTCATTATACCTTATCTTCATTCATTAATTTTCTCAAAGCATAAAGTTTAATATTGTTTTAAAGGAAAAGTACTTTTCAAAGCTTAAAATGTGTACAGTAGGACACGTAAAATATGAAAGGTGAAAGATAAAAAGCACTTTATTCAAATTTTTAGACATATTTTTCAATACATTAAATAGTATAAAACACAATGGATTGACATCACATGCATAAAACATTTATAAGAATATCACTATATTATTTAACAAGATTTTATACAACTATTTAAGTTTAAATAAAATTATATAGGATTTTTTTAAATATGTAAATTAAACAATTTTAAGAGCAACATCCTGATCACTTGACACTGTAAAAAAAAAAAATTCAGGAACGTTCCTGGATAATAATGGGCAGCTAATGTGCCTAATTTATACCAATAACATTTCTGGCAAAAAAATAGAATTTTTTTTTAAGAATTCAGAAAAGTTAATATTAAAAGTCAGTAACTTTCCTGGAATTATAGTGGTAAGGTTTCTCAATTCTTCAGAAAGGTTCCAAGTTTAACTCGGTAACCTTCCTGGAAAAAACCATGAACATACTAAAATCTTCCCAATAAAAGCCAGTAACCTTCCTGGAATAACTCAGCAATCTCTCAAAATTTTTTTAGATAGGTTCACATCCTGTCATCTTCCTGGTAAAAGCCAAGAACATTCTTTAAGAATTTAGAAAAGTTCCACAGAAAGCCAGTAACAGTACTTGAAAATATAAGGAAACATCCTATATATTTAAGGGATGTTTCTGATACATCAATATGATTTTTGTTGATATGTAGCTCACAATTTAATTAGCTTAAAAGTTTTGCAAAGTAATTTTTTGTATGTTTTAAAAATATTTAACTTCTAAAAAATTAATATTTATCTTATAAAGATATTTGTTGAATTCTAACATAAAATTTGTCTGTAAAAATGTTTTTAAATTTCAAAATATAGTTTGATGTTAAAAATAAACTTGTTTGTAAGATACATGCATGTTGTTTCATTTTAACTATTTGGTGATTTTCTACTCAAATGAGCTTAAGCAAGAAATTTCCGTTAAATATTAGCATACTTGCAATGTTATTAGAATTAAACAACAAAAAAGAAAAGTAATAATTGTCAACCACAAATAATCCCATTTTAAAAAGCAAACATTCCAATACAGTTTCCAACATAATCAAAAAGAAAATTTTTAAAAATATTTAAAAATATTTAACTTCTAAAAAATTAATATTTATCTTATAAAGATATTTGTTGAATTCTAACATAAAATTTGTCTGTAAAAATGTTTTTAAATGTCAAAATATAGTTTGATGTTAAAAATAAACTTGTTTGTAAGATACATGCATGTTGTTTCATTTTAACTATTTGGTGATTTTCTACTCAAATGAGCTTAAGCAAGAAATTTCCGGTAAATATTAGCATACTTGCAATGTTATTAGAATTAAACAACAAAAAAGAAAAGTAATAATTGTCAACCACAAATAATCCCATTTTAAAAAGTAAACATTCCAATACAGTTTCCAACATAATCAAAAAGAAAATTTTTAAAACTATTTAAAAATATTTAACTTCTAAAAAATTAATATTTATCTTATAAAGATATTTGTTGAATTCTAACATAAAATTTGTCTGTAAAAATGTTTTTAAATGTCAAAATATAGTTTGATGTTAAAAATAAACTTGTTTGTAAGATACATGCATGTTGTTTCATTTTAACTATTTGGTGATTTTCTACTCAAATGAGCTTAAGCAAGAAATTTCCGGTAAATATTAGCATACTTGCAATGTTATTAGAATTAAACAACAAAAAAGAAAAGTAATAATTGTCAACCACAAATAATCCCATTTTAAAAAGCAAACATTCCAATACAGTTTCCAACATAAACAAAAAGAAAATTTTCAAACAGTATATAAAAATTAATAATTTCTTCAAAACAAAAATATTGTCTGTTGTACCTCTGTCAGTTTAAAATCCTGATCACTGTGTTTGTAGTGTTTACTCTAGAACTAAAATTGTGTAAATATGTTTAAAATTATACAAATTTAAAATGGTTTATCTCAAAAATGTCTTTAAAAAGAAAACTGCGCGCGAGATTTCTATTAAACTACTATATATTTTTTTACAGATAAACGTTATGGTCTCAGAGAATCAGTATCTATGTCTTAAGATTGGTATTATAAACAAATTTTGGCCCAAACACAGAAAAAAAAAAGCATAGATAAACTTCGAAAAAAAATATGCAACCTGTTTAACTTTATTTTTAAACAGAAATTTTGCTAAAATATACACAAATTTAGGTTCAATCTTAATATAATAAATTCACAAAGATTGCAGGTAGAAACATTAATTAATTTAATAAAATTATTCTGCACAATTTAAACAAAGTACGTTTTTAACTTTTTGAGACAGACCACTTTAAAGTATCTTTTTAATCACTGCTTACAGTGAGAACAACAGATATATTTTTTAGCCATAACTCGTGTAAATATCGGGATTTTTTTAATACAGGTTATCTTAAAATGCTCACAGAATGTTTTTTTTTCGTGTTTATTTTTTATTTTTCTCGAAAAGGTTAATTTTTTGAAGATTAAAATTTAATTCCTTTTAAAAAGCAGGCATACTTCAAATATACAAACATAGTAATATTTTTCATATATGAGTAAATGTACATTTTAAAATATTATAATTCTTGCTATATAGGTTTAACTCCTTTTTTTCGATTGTCGGGCGATATTTAACAGGACAGAAAAAGTATTTTATACACTTGCATTCTGTTGCTCTCAATGTATGCATCAAATTATAAAAGTAATAATAATAATAATAATAATAATAATTTTTATTATTATTATTTTACACTCCCATTTATGGATTTTATTTGGTACAAAAAGTTATATATACAACTTTAAAAGCCAGAAGCACCAAAAAAATATATAATACTTTTAAACAGCATAAGTTTACTAATTTTAGATTGTAGAAGTTAAAATCTTAAAGGTTAAAAGCTTAAAGGGAAAAAACCCAAAATTGTGAAACATGTTTCCATCAGTTATTGATTAAAAATATTTTTAATTATATTAAATTACGTACATAGCTTTCATTTGGTTATCCAACTGTTTTTCTGAGGAATCGTAAAAAGAATATAATCCAAAAATTAAGAACAATTAATTAAATAAAGCTAAAAAGTACTTAGATAACAATGAAGATATTATAATTTACCCACCTCGCAAACTTACCCAGTACCATTTAACTATTATTAAGTGCAATTAGGTTAAAATAAATTTTTAAAATAATTTACCTTCGTCTTCCTGGAGAACCTTCCTTCTAGAAGGTCTTCCGCCTTGTGGTTGAAAGAATAAAATGGCAGGTTTTTGACACTGTCCAACAGCAGCTGATATTTCTTCATTGTTTGTCTTCCGCATATGATTAAATATTGCAATACATTTTCGGGAAAGTTTTCATTTCCTAAGAAATCTTAATAAGTACCGATTTCAATAATATTTTTTTAACTCAAGGCAGCTGTAAGCATGGGTGCAAACCCCCCCCCCCCCCCCCCCATAAGCATCTGTGCCCAGGGCCTCCAAATTTGTAAATCGGTCCCTGGAAATATGTCGAGAAGCCAAGATGGTGGAGCGCAAAAGCTAAGAGGAGAGGTGTTGTTACGTAAAAAAAGCTTAATCAATGAATTCAGAAAACTATTCGCAAAGGAACTTGTTTTTCGCAGGAATCTGATAGAAACCTGTGAAAACCCGGAACGTTGATCGAAATAATTCATGACGTTACGGAATTTTCTTACAGTAGCACAAGCAGGCTTACCTATATATGATTTACTAAAAAAATAAATAAAACTTTCAAGTTTATAGGTAAAATAGAAACCTATGTAAATATATATAAACAGACACGTGTCTCCCTCTATTTCACTTTGCAGCCACAACTAGCCAGCGTAGATCACTAGTGTTTGTGTGTGCTAGTAGCCTCGAGTCTGCCATCGTGCACTATGTGGTTGAAAGTGGGGACCTAGGGAATTTTCATATTTGGAATCTTCTTCAACGGGAATTGGTTCATTCAACTTAACATGAACTAATTAAGATATAGATAACTAAATAAGATGATTTCGCGCCCCTAGCGATGGAAACTGAAACTAAACTATATTGCATCTAAACAATGCCGTGGGCGGCGGGGACGAGTGCTGGAGTTTCGTTCGGAAAGAGGTTTGTTTAGAACAGAATGAACGACGAAAATGACTATTTTTATCGAAACTGCAAAAGAAAGTTACTGATTTCCGGGCAACGCCGGACGGATCAGCTAGTGTAAAATAAAAGAACAAATATAGGTTGTTCTAAAATCCAAAAGAGCTACTTTCTGACAAATTTGTGAATATTGTTTTGTTCGAAAACGCATGAAATTAGCAGGTGTTTTTATACAGAAACTATGTAAAATCCAATGGTGTTTTGGATCTTTTGGTAAAAGCAAAAGATCTTTCAGAAAATACTGTCAAAGTGGACGTTTTGAACCGAATTTCCGGATGCCACAGCGCGGGAAATAAGAAACACCGTGACTTCAATTACTTAATCATCAACTCGATAAGTATTTCATTTACCGAAAAATGAAAAACACCATTCAATGGGAAATAACTTCAAGAGTCAGGTCTTCAAGTGCCATGCTTTTGCATTTAAAAAATGAATCCGTAAATGTATCGAGGGGAAAAATATGTTTTTGAAAACCGTTCTTATTTCTAACCTCCGTCAAAAATGACGGAATATTGATCTTCATTTTCATAAGACTTCATACAAACAAACAGCATGAAGATTTTATTATTGAAAGGTTTATTGTAAAGGTTTATGATATTGTAAATTTTAAAAATGACAAATGATTTCTACAAATACAAATTATGAGAATATATTTTTTTACTCAATATTCAATTTCTGAAATTATTCAACGATTGGACAAAACATTTAAATTAAATATAAAAAAAATAATCTATATGCAAAAGTTTTTGTAAAAAAGTCTTATGAATGAGTTTCTAAACAGCTTGGCTCACCACATAGCCTATCGTTTGGTTAACATATCGTTGGTTACATAAGCAAAATTAAACGCAAATTCTGGAATGGCACAAATATAAAAATTTTGTTAGTTTTAAATTGTCTAAGTTAACAGTATAATAGAGTTTAATTTTAACATTTCTTGAAGAACGAAGTTTTCCAATAATGAAAAAACAAATATAAAGCGAAAAGTTTGACATAAAAAGAGCCAGAAATTGCATGTTTATGAATATTAGCTTCTTAATTCATAGTAGTAAAACAGCCCATTAAAAATGACAGAAAGAACAAAGTTTTCCAGTAATGAAGAAAGATTTAAAACGTATACAACGATGAATAAAAATTTTACATATTACTATATAGGTTCGAGAAAAAAGATTTTCCTTTTAGCGCAAAGTTCTGCATCGATATTAAACAAATACAAAAAGTTAGCTCAGCAAATTGTATGCTTATGAATATAATGTAGTTCTGCCCCAAAATGGTGACAAACATATTGTTAAGTTGAATATTTAAATGACGCAATAAAATGGCAGCCATGACAGTAATCGTAAAACATTCACAAAACTCAACGATGAAATAATCTGCTAAACTGCTTTCATTGAACTTCAATAGTTTAAAGATTCCACTCGAAAAGTATTCTGTAAAGATTAAGAACGATAAATAAGATAATAAACGAACAGTACAAATAGAGTCGCAAAAGCGCATGACACAACAATAAAAAGACATTCAAATTAAATGTTAAATGAGTTAAAGTGCTTTCCGTTTCTTTACATTATTTCTGAAAAAAGTGTTTAGAGAAAAAAATTGTTTGCAGAAATGTTGATAGAAATGTTTATAGAAATGTTTTATATGAAAATATGCTGAACAGACATGTAAAAGAAAGTATCATTTAATTGTCCATATGTTTTTCATTAAGTCTAACAGGGCTACGGCATGGTTTTCTACACTTGGATTTCATAGAAGTAGATAAAAAAGGAAAGGTTGAAGTTTTTCACTCTTAACCCTTTGAAGGCCGGTGGGATATAATATACCTCACTTAATTCTAATCCCCAAATGCCACTTTCAAACTGGAATTTTGGAATAAAATTTTCCTTTAGTAAATTGTTATTAAATTTTAGTTAATTTTTAGTTAAATTTTAGTAAAGTTTCTAAAACTTTCCTCTAGTTTTCTTTTTCCGTGAAGAAAAGTCTTTATGAATTTGTTTCTAAATCAATCATTTCAACATCTTAGCAACAGATCTTCTTTGCCGTTAAATCAGTATAAAAGACTATATAAAAAACATATTTTGCATAGATTTAACAATAAATGAGTGCAAACTTCAATTAGTTTTTCCTCTCTATACTTAGAATCCTTATTAACAAAACATTAAGAAAATTTTTTTTTTACTTTAGTTACCTAAAACAACAAAAATTCTCCTTTGTATTTTAGTTTTTTTATTCTATTTCGATTTGTGAAATTAAATACATTTTGAAGGAATGTCCCCCTTTGTTTACAAGAAATTTCTCAAGATTCTGATTTTGGTCAATGAAATATGAAAATAAACATTCAAGGAATTTCAGCATGTTTTTTGCTTCAATCGAATTTAAGGCCACTTGACAAAGCACACTATTTAAATTAGAAAATAAATAGATCGAATATTTGATGAAATAGGAGCATTTGTATGGAATAATTTTGAACTGCTTATGCGCGAACGAAACCAAAATTGTTTTAGCGTAGCATATAGGGAAACTCATATAATCGAATATCGTGAAATTTCAGAAAGATATCCGTAATATAGAAAGTAGCTGGAGGATGCTATAAAGAAAAAACATGCCAAAATTTCTTGATTTTTTTATAAAAAATCTGTATATCTCCATGAATAAAACAAATTTTGTACAAGATCCACGCAGCTACAGATCATTTATTTTGTAAATATTATTTTTTTATTCAATTTGTTGTACGTTCAATTGCCCTTCGCTGAGAAATAGGAGGTCATTAATTGAACCCTATTTAGAAAAACTAGTTTGGAAGTGCTTCTAAGAAAACTGAGCTGTATAATTTGACGGTATTTTATCATAATAATTGTCTCAAACAAATACCTTCAGACTCTGAATAATCTTACTCTAGATTTTCTAGGAAAACAAAATGAATTTGTATTGATAGCTAGTTAAATGATCATACTGTTGTTAGCTTCTAAAATTCAAAATTAATCGAAGTATTACGGAATCTAAATAATAGTAGCTTAAAGACCAAAAATTCCATCCTCAATATTAAACATTAAAAAAAAAAAAAAAAAAAAAAAAAAAAAAAAAAAGATGTTTAACATAGCTAATGATAAATACACTGCTCAAAACAATTAAAGGATATTTGAAGTTTTATATAAAATAAAGATATAAACGAAATTTTTTTGCCGAAAATAGAAGAAGAGAATCACAAATGCAAATTTTTCTGGTTTTCAAACTGTGGAGTATGCAAATTTTGAGTTCGACGTCAAAAACGTCGCTTCAGCTGCAGCGAATGAAATTTGACTTTCAACTGGATAAAAGAGAATGAAGACACGGATGATCGGCATTCAGTGATTGTTTTGTTTCGATGAGTACGATGTCTCAGCGAAGTCATTTGACAGATTCAGAAGCTTGGAGAATTGTTGGTAGGTTAGAAGGGGGCCAAACTTAAGCCGAAGTAGCGCAAGCCATTGGAGTGTCACAAAGTGTCATTTCCAGGATCTGGAACCGTTTTTTGGAGAGTGGATGTGCAGGCCGAAGACCAGGGCAAGGTCGTAGATGGGCAACAACGCCCAATGAAGATCGGTATTTAGAGTTAACAGCTCGGAGACACCGAAACATGAACGCTACTCTTCTCCAACAACACCTTCGCTCGGCTACAGGCACCACGATTTCAACTCAGACTGTCCGAAACCGGCTCCATGCTGTAGGTCTGTATGCTCGCCGACCGATGGTATGTGTTAGATTAACATCAAGGCATCGTCGCAACCGCAGGGAGTGGGCAAACGAGCATGTCAACTGGAGGAGAAATGAATGGAGCAATATTCTGTTTTCTGACGAGTCCCGTTTTTCTGTGCATCCGGATAATAGGCGTATTTTCATCTGGAGGGACCGTGGCAGTAGGAATAATCCTGCGTTCGTGCACGAAAGTGTCAGATTTGGGGGTGGAGGAGTGTTGGTGTATGGTGGCATCTCCATTGACGGGCGCACTGACCTCTACATCATTCGAGATGGAGCTCTGACTGGTCGCCGATATAGGGATGAGATCCTCAGACCTATTGTAGTCCCTTACGCTGCAGCAATCGGAGATAACTTCATTTTAATGGACGATAACTGCAGGCCACATCGTGCAAACTTGGTGGAGGATTTCCTTTTCGAGGAAGGAATCGTTCGAATGGAATGGCCAGCGTGTTCTCCAGACATGAATCCAATCGAGCACGTTTGGGACGCTCTAGGAAGACGAGTTTCTGGCCGCCAACAACCCCGACAAACTCTCCAAGAACTGGAAAGAGCTCTTCTGGAAGAGTGGGGCAGAATACCCCAACTCGTCATTAATAGCCTCATTGAGTCCATGCCTCAAAGGTGTTCAACGTTGCTGGCCGCCCGTGAAAACCATACCCCCTACTGAAAATGATTTTCTTTGAAGAAAACACCTTTTCTTATTCTTTTTTTCTCATATGCACAAATTGTGTTTTTTTCCTTTTGTACACAAATGCGCAATAAAATGCATTTTTTTCTGCCAAACATGTGTAATTTATTCACATATAACCTACTATGTCTGTCGACCATGTATCAATCAGCTAAAAAGTTTCCCAGATACAAAATCCAACTAAAACTGCAATATCCTTTAATTGTTTTGAGCAGTGTACATACAGAACATACCCCAAAAAGGTTGAAACCCGTTTCATATTTTACCTGTTGGAAATAAATAGGCAATTTTAATTGTAAAAAGGTAGGAAATCTTAATGAAATAATCCTGCTATTCCTTTTAAAAACTTATTATTTTATACAATCTCTCTAAACAGAATGGGCCAGTTAGTTAAGACAAAAAGCTTTCTATCTGTATCTACACAATTGAATGAGTTTAAAAATGAGCTTTGCGACTATAGAACTTTATATCAAATTAGAAATGGAAATGTGGAAGATATAGCAAGAAAGGATAAAAGTTTATTTTCTATTGTTCTATATATTATATATTATTCTATATATATTCTATATTATTTTATTATTCTATAATATAATATAATATAATATAATATAATATAATTTTCTACTATTGTATATATATTCTATATATTATATATTATTCTATATATATTCTATATATTCTATAATATAATATAATATAATATAATTTTCTACTATTCTATATATATTATATATTATTCTATATATATTCTATATATTCTATAATATATAATATAATATAATATAATATAATATAATATAATTTTCTACTATTCTATATATATTCTACACATTCTATATTATTTTATTATTCTATAATATAATATAATAAGTCCATAGTTCTTGAAAGTTGAATTTAATTGCAATTTAGCCTTGTTTTAAATATTTATAGAAAATGAATTAAAATAATAAAGAAATAAAATTATTTATTTATTTTTTCTTTTTGATCGAAAGAACAGCATTGCCCATACGTGCACGGTCTCTAATTTCACTGACAAGGAAAGTACAAACAACGATCATAGTCCAGTCAATCTAGGAAAGTTTTGGTTCCTTTATGTTTTTGGGTGTGCTGAACACGAATTTCAACTTTGCCACTTCGTATCTAGTCTGCTTAAAACATTAGAATCGAAAAACCATGAAAAAATCGGTTTTTCCCTTGTATTTCGGAAAGGGTTATTGCACCAAATTAAACTATTCCTATATTTTTCATACATAATTTTTTTTCTAAGATGAATAGTTTTGGCATACGAGTAAAAGGAATTTTAGCGATATAATTGAAATTCCATCATCGGAGGGTGAAAACGCGATCCAATCATTATGCATCCTTTTTAAACACCAATTTGAAGCTGTTTAGTTAGTTTTGGTTGCATTTCAAATATGTTTACATTTTCTTACCAAGTTTTAAAGATTTTTATAGCACTAAGAAAATAAATTGCAATCAGGTGATTAGGAAAGATATGAAACCACAATCACTCTGCATAGATGAGAGAACCAATTTTTATTTTTTTAGTAATCTGATTTAAGTACAATTAAAAGTATTGTAAGTTTAATATAATAATAACATACGTAAGATTATAAACAGGAAAAGAGAAGAATGCAGTGTTCTCCAATTAATGCCGTTTTGGTCGCTTTGAAGGGTTTGGTTGATGTTATTCAACAGGAGGTTCATCAGTATTTTCTTCTTCATTATCATCACTTGATGGCTCAGGTTGTGTTTCCACTTGACTTAAAATATCCTGTATTGGGACGTCAACTTTTGCTTCTAAGTCATCTTCGGCGTCGAAGGAGCTGACATTGTCACAATGGCCATCGCAGTTCCGGCAGAGGAGCGAACAAAATAAACCTGCTTTCCTACAGCCACACATTCCACTACAGTTTGTTTTGCATTTGCAGGATATTTTTCGCACAATAGTTTCTGGTGCGGGAGGTTTGGTAGTTGTTATGGGTATGATGCCTCTCTTCGTTTTATTCCAGCCCCATTCGTCAGCATTTTTACAGTTACCTAGCCATAGCTGTACTTGATGGTAAACTCGCAGACAGTGATATCGAGCTGCATCTTCTGTTGGAGGGAGCGATGCAATATTTGCAAGGTCTTAAAAGCAGATTTTATGTAGCACCTGTACCTCAGGCTGTTTAGGGAAGGTGTTGCTTTCCCTCTGAATGCACAGGTGCACCAGAACCGTACAGGTGTACCGTCGGCTACAGCACTAGGGTTTTTAAATATATCGACCACATGTTGCTTGTCGGCAAATTTCTTCAAAATTTGAAGGTATTTTGTTTTTCCTTGACTGTACAATGCAGAAGTGGTATCGCATCCACTCATGGCATGTAGAAATAGGATGTGTTTGGCAATTAATTTGTAGACTGCACCCAAAGGTGAATAGATCTTCTGGGGACTTTTCCCTTTTCCTGGTTTCAAGAAATAAACATTGGGAAAATTGCAAAGTCCAATTAAGATTACCAGAAGGTCAACATCTTCACCAATGACAATCACGTTCTCATGGTTAGATGCCAACTTGAGGGCAGTGTTGATAATGAGTGTGTCGGCATCTTCTTTTGCCTGCTTGCAAACCATATTTTCAGAGCCAAATCTACACATCAGCAGGGCAATAAAACGGTTTTTCTTCTTGTCGTTTGCGAGAAATTTCACCTGAGAAACCGTTGGCACCATAGTCTCATTAAAAACAACCTCATTAGATACCGTTTTGCGAGATCGTGTATCACGCTCAACAAATTTAATGTTCATTTCTGTAATGTTTTCTGGGGATCCATCGCAGATTACTAGAGCGTTCCCTGCGTATTTCGACTTAACTAAGTCCACATAGCTGTCACAAATTGATCCAAATGATTGACCACCCTGCCATAAAACTCTGTGCAGTAAATACCCACCATCTATGACATGTATACATCTGCTCCCAAAAGTGATGTCTGGTGGGAGTGGAGTGAATTCCTTATACAAAGATGATTTGGTAGTTTTTCGCATTCGTCAAAAAGAGACAATGGGTAAACAGAGAGCTCGTAAGTCAAATATTCCTCAAGTTCTTGGCCAGATTGCTTTGTTACTGTTACACTCATTCTTTGGAAGAGTGCTGTCGGGTGGATGTGAATGTTTTCTTCACCTATCGTGACAGCGCTATTCATCACAGCTAATGGCTGCAGTCTTTCATTACGTTTGAATGTAACAGAATGAAAATTTCTGTTAATGATTCTTGGTATGCCAGCAGTGCTAATTTCCTGTGCCATATGGCAGTTTATTCTCTCGTCTCCAACAACCCCAGTAGAGACTGAAATGAGATCATTTGTTTCTTGGAAAGGAATGTGTTAGAGAACCCATTCCAATAATTTATTCATATCAGCGTTGTCCCTGTCACTCTGGAGTTTCTCATCTCTACATGTTGTTCAGAAGTTGTAAAACCTGTCCCGCTAAACTCTTCAATTTCTTCGCATATCAGTGGCGTCACACCCATGACGCCACTCACTACCCATGACGCCACTTGATCTTGCCGAAACTCCTTCACTGACCCCACGCCCATGAATGAGTCCACCTGCTGTTTTCATGGTCTTCATTAACCCCTTGGGGACGAGCGACACGTATACGTGACGCATAAGATGCTCAGAATCCTTGATTATTCCCACCAGTTATTTTTTATTGTAAGGTTTGCCTTATTTAATGATAACATTTTTGCGATTCAATTAGGCAAAAATTTCTGTTTTGAAAAACCGGTGGCAAAAGATTAAAAATTCTGCAAAAGACGCTCGTCGCGAAGGGGTTAAAGATTACTCTATCGTCATGTCAGTCCATGTTCCTGACCAGAATTTGTCCGTGAGGCGAATGGTGAATCCCCCATCAATTGTGAATTTTTCAAAGTCATCAGCAGGCATTTTTTCCTTCAAATGATGCATGTTTTGAAGATATAGGTAAGAGCACTTGGTATAGAAATAGTGACCACTGGCGTGGAAGTATGACAACATTCTGTATATAGTTTGAAGATGCAAATCCCAATCACCCTTTCTTACAGATTCAATGAATTGTAGAGCCTTGCTGCTCGGGAATCTCTATTGTCAAAGGTACTCGTTGACACACCTTTTGCATTCACTAAAACATTACATTCAGTGTTTTCACCCTGCAATAATGGAATTTCAATTACATCGTTAAAATTCATTTAACTCGTATGCCAAAACTATTAACCATAGAAAAAAAAATTGTATATGAAAAATGTAGGAAATTTTCTCTGGTTTAATTTAGTGCAATAATTTTTTTTAATTAACCCTTTCCGGAATACAAGGAAAAAACCGAAAAAACTTGGATTTTTTTCAGGGTCTTTCGCTTATAATTTTTTAAGAAGACCAGATACGAGGTGGCAAAGTTGAAATTCGTGTTCAGCACACCCAAAAACATAAAGGAAGAAAGAAAAAAAACTTCTCTAAAACTTTCCAGGCAGAAGCCTTTTTTGGTCTAAATTGTAATCCGTTCATCGTTGATTTTTATAAATATTAAACGTGAATTCCGTCTATTTAGTTTGAAAGGTGAAAAGGAAGCTTAAATTTGTGCACTATTTTCTACTACGTTCCAGGATTTTCTTTGTTCATACGATTTAAATACTCAACAATTTGCAGCATTGAGGCAGAATGAGAATAACTGGTGGGATAATTGACAGTTCCGGAAAAGGTTTGGTAAGGAATAAGAACTCGGTTTTGGACCTGGATGATTTCGAGAGAAGTTTTGGAAATTGTAACAGCTCGGAAGTGTGTCAGATACCTCACTTCATTGGTTTAGTAATACCCTCAGTAAACGAAAATTGTGAAGGAATCAATTGTAAAAAAAATTGTGTTTGTCCTATTTAAGAACTTTTGATGAACGGTTATTTTTGATTAGAGAAACTTTCAAAGTGACTTTTAAACTGAGAACTAATGCCAAAGAGCTAACAGATTTGAACACTCATTGCCTTTCATGAAAGCTGTCAATGTACATATTTTTTTCTTATTATCCATTTAGTTAATCCAGAAACATTGATTTTATTTTCAATAAAAGTGATTGTCTTTAAATAGAAGCATCTAATCTTTCTAAGATTGATATGCGATTGTTTATACCTGGTTATATAATAGTCGATTAAAAAAATAATAATTTTCAACTCCATTGCAGATTTTCTTTGTTAGTGTTTGCACTCTTCAGCGGCATTGGGGTAACATAAGAATCACTTCAGTCCTAAACTGGATTCTTTCTTCTTCTTTTCTTTTTTTACTCATTTTTACACGTTAAATGCAGTTCAATTTTTACTTTGATATTATCCTAACAATTATATTACTTTTCGCAATTATTCATGATTTTTAAAGTTTTTTATGTCTTTTTAAAATAATATTTCTGCTGACGAGTAACGTAAACTAATTTCTATTTTGAAAATCCATTATTTAAAAATGTATTATAATTATTTAACTTTGTATACTTCTATAATTCAAGCACAAATGTACACTACCTTTTTTTCTAAGAAAATTTAGAATTATTTTGTATAATTTAAAAATAATCAAATCTACGATAAACTAATGGATGCCTAGATAATTCCAATAGCAGATCTCTAAAGGAGTCATAAACAAGAACGACAAATCATGCGGCAAGCATAGATTATGTAACAGTTTCCAACGCTTCCAAAATAATTTTACAAATCATTACCGTTTAATAAGCTGAAAGATAAAATCTAAGTAAACAATTTGAAAAACGCATAACATATTTAAAAACGTAATTTCAAGAATTTCCAACGTATATTTCCAACATATACAATATTCGGAAAAATATCCGAATACTTTTATTCAGCCCTGTATAGGATCTATAGATTTGTATTTATACTACATTGGGTGCTAAATTTTAGTTTAGTTAGAAAATGCGTACAGTTTAAAATTCTCCTTTTGGAGTTTCTGTCAATAAACGGAAATGCGTTCGCGAACTTTTGTGCTGCCCTGTATAGGATCTACAGAATTTATACACACCAAGTAATAGACAAAAAGTGAGTTAAATTTAATATCGCGTTCAGCAATTTAAAACGCACTTCCAGGAATTTTTGTTAACAGACAGTAGAAAATTTTTTTGTGTGTCCCTGTAAATGAACGACGACTCCTATACACACAATATTCTATAGTAAGCCTCTTGTAATGCACTTTAGTGATACATATAAATTTCAATGCGTTTAAAATAGCGAAACATTATTTAATTAAACCGCAAACGATTTTTCTCCATAATGTAACGGAATTATTTTGGCTGTCCCTGTAAAGTAACTGTAAGTGCTATGCACACTTTATTCCATATTAAGCTTTTTGTAATGCACCTTAGTGATCTATATCAATTACAATGTGTTTGAAATTGTGTAACATCATTCAAATAAACCGCAAATGATTTTTCCCCATAGACCGTCCTGTAACGGAATTCTTTTGAGTGACCCTGTAAAAAAACTATAAGTGCTACACACTTCAGTTGAAATAGGGAACATGCTATAGATAACGACAATAACATATAAAAATTGCAGGGCAATCCAGCCTATTTACGGGAGTTAGAGCACGGACAGACGGCCAGACAAACCGAAGTCATAAACACTTTTCAACTAGGTTTGAAAGTATTAAAAATGAAATTCAATCAATCTTCAACAGATGAACATGAGTTTTCTTTACAAGATCAAAAAATAGATTGTGTAACACTTTCGAGCCCTTCCGTTTAATGAGGTCTAATATAGGATGTCGAAGTAAACAGTTTGGAAAAAGCGTAACAACGCATTTCTGGAATTATCAACAATATTCGAAAAAAATGTCCGAATTCCTGCATAGGATTTGTATATATGCTATACAGAATGAGAAAATTCCGTCCAAATATACTCGAGATGTTTTGTGCTGCCCTGTATAGACACACCAAGTAATGAGAACGCAATTCCAGCAATTATTATTAACTTTTGTGTGTTCCTGTATATTAAGGATGATATAAGAAGCCTCTTGTAATAATTTGAAACATTATTAAAATAACTCCAATTCTAAATATTGAACAACCTCTTGTATAGTAAACCTCTTCTATTGTACTTTCAATTTCAATGTGTTTCAAATCCATTTTCTCCATAGACCGTAATGGAACGGAATCATTGTCAATGAACTAGAAGTGCTATATAATTCATTTTCAATAAGATATATCAACTGCATGGAGTTAAAGTACGGAATTCAGGTTGGACAAACTGAATTTTCAAAATTACAACGAAACAAAATTTTAACTTTCAGAAATAATTCCGAAACGTTATACGTTTTTTAGAAAAGTTCCAAGCTGCAGAAATTTAAAACATGTAACGTGTAAAAAAAAAATCATTTTTTCGTAGGTAGTTTCTTTAACACCATAAGGATCGAAATTTCAAACACTAACGAAGAAATTGGGCTTATTTTTTCCTCTTTCAAACTAAACATTCACAGTTTGGGCCTGTTGTCCAATTTGAACCCTTTAAATGGATAACTTTTTTAGATGCAGTTTTGTTGGAATTGATACATTTTGGCAAGGGGAAAATTGCAGATGAACGTATAATCTTAATTCTTAAGATGCTGCAATTTCACTACCTAAATCTACACAAACCTGTATTTCTCTATTTTCCAACACACCTTTTCGTCGCATAGTTTCTCTTACTGCTTAGCGAAATATCGGACCACAATATTTTCTCCTCTTCTATCCGGAAATTTAAACTACTTTTTGTTTGGAGCGAACTACAACTACAGGAAAAATGTAGTTAACTACAACTACTTGTTTTAAAAAGTAGCGACTACAAACTACTTTTCAAAAGTAGTCACTACATCGCTACAATTCGCTACTTTAGTTAGCATCGCTCATTAAATACACCGCAAACGATTTTTCCCCATAGACCATAATGTTAACTTCTACTTTTGAATGTCCCTGTAAGCGAGATATAAATGCTACACATTTCATTTTCAATACTGAACATTATATAATAATTCAATAACATATAAAACTTTCATGGCAATCCGAGTATATTTACGAGAGTTAGAGCACGGACAGACAGACAAAGCGTATTCATAGACACGTTTTAATTATGTTGGAAAGTGTTAAAAAGAGGAAATTTGAAAGCAAAAATTGTAATAATCTTACAAATTTATGAGAGTGATATAGCACAATAGCGCTTAAGGTGGTTCTCAAGTCAAATTCCTTGCTCAACAACGCAAAACTTACTGATACATTATCTGACTTATTTTTAAACACAAAGCCATAAAATTGGCAAGTCTGACAATTGAAGCGATTTGGAATCGAAATGAATTTTTCATTTTTTGATAAATAAATTACTTATCGGGTTATAAGCGATTCCTGTCACGTTTTTTCCCTTTCCCCTGCTGCGGCGTCGGAAATTCGGTTGAAAACGCCGACTTTGACAGTGTTTTCTGAAAAATCTTCTGTCTTTACCAAAAAATAAGATAAAATAAAGAATAGTGGAAAACGTCTTTTGGTTACAAAGTTTCTGAATAAGAACACCTGCATTTTCATGGGTTTCGGAACAAAAATGAATTAAAGAATATGTCATAAAGTAGCCAGTTTGGATTTTAGAACAACCTTAAGAGCGGATAGCCCTTGGTAAATTTGAATATACATTATTTTTTAAAAATAGAGCTAAATAGTCCTATTTCTTTACAATTTAAATATAGTTCCAGAAAGCAATTTAAAAATTGAACAAGATCATATAGACTTGCATAAGTTAAATCCTAGCTTTTCTTTTCCTTTCTGTTTGTTTCCCTTTTGCAAACCCGAATTTCAACATACTGGGCATTCTGGAGACAAAAATAGAGATATTTGATGAAAACACCAAGCTAACCAATATCAAATCAAATAGAAAACATTATCAATCAATTCTTTTAGCGATAAAAAATCTGTGCAGCTAAAGTGAAAAATCAAATTAAGCATTCTTAGGCATTTTTGAAAAGAATATATTTTTATTTCCAACCACTTTTGCTTTATCTATTGGAATCTTGCATTAAATTAATTTGTATGCATACATTGTACAAATATTTCACAATGATCAAAAGACGTATTAATATAATAATTTTTAACACTTTCCAACCTAGTTGAAAAGTGTTTAAGACTTCGGTTTGTCTGGCCGTCTGGTCATCTAGCCGTGCTCTGACTCGCGTAAAAATGCTCGGATCATTCTGAAATTTTTACTGTAGCATGTCGTTTACTATAGCATGTTCCCTATTTAAACTGAAGTGTGTAGCACTTATAGATTTTTTACAGGGACAATCAAAACTATTCCGTTACATTACAGTCAATGGGGAATAATCGTTTCAAGTACATTTTAATGATGCTAATACGTCATTTAAAACATGATGAAATTGATATATAATTATGAAGCGCATTAAAACATGCTCTTTGTAGAATATGGGGTGCAAAGCATAAATTATTCATTTACAGGGTCGAACAAAAGAATTCTGTTACATATTTTTCTATGGGAAAAAATCGTTTGGAGTGTAATTTAGTGATATTTCTCTATTTCAAACATAATGCAAATTATATGCATTACTGGGGTGCACTATAAATTGCTCTCTTGTGCACATTTCGTTTATTTACAGGGACACACAAAAGATATCGGTTACAGTACATGTGCGATATTTACAGTCTATGTGCGATAAGGGCGTTTTCAATTTTGGTTTGCGTTTTTATGTTTAACTAACTTTTTTCATAGTACGTGTGTGTTTATAAACTCGGTTGTTCATATACAGGGCAACACAAGGGAATCCGTAAGTATTACAGACTATGGTAATTACAGGTATGGGAGTGAATTTCTTAAGGGTAGTTTTTAATTGTCTTACGTATTTTCTTGCTGAACTACACTGCTCAAAACAATTAAAGGATATTTGAAGTTTTATATAAAATAAAGATATAAACGAAATTTTTTTTGCCGAAAATAGAAGAAGAGAATCACAAATGCAAATTTTTCTGGTTTTCAAACTGTGGAGTATGCAAATTTTGAGTTCGACGTCAAAAACGTCGCTTCAGCGGCAGCGAATGAAATTTGACTTTCAACTGGATAAAAGAGTATGAAGACAAGGATGATCGGCATTCAGTGATTGCTTTGTTTCGATGAGTACGATGTCTCAGCGAAGTCATTTGACAGATTCAGAAGCTTGGAGAATTGTTGGTAGGTTAGAAGGGGGCCAAACTCAAGCCGAAGTAGCGCAAGCCATTGGAGTGTCACAAAGTGTCATTTCCAGGATCTGGAACCGTTTTTTGGAGAGTGGATGTGCAGGCCGAAGACCAGGGCAAGGTCGTAGACGGGCAACAACGCCCATTGAAGATCGGTATTTAGCGTTAACAGCTCGGAGACACCGAAACATGAACGCTACTCTTCGCCAACAACACCTTCGCTCGGCTACAGGGACCACGATTTCAACTCAGACTGTCCGAAACCGGCTCCATGCTGTAGGTCTGTATGCTCGCCGACCGATGGTATGTGTTAGATTAACATCAAGGCATCGTCGCGACCGCAGGGAGTGTGCAACCGAGCATGTCAACTGGAGGAGAAATGAATGGAGCAATATTCTGTTTTCTGACGAGTCCCGTTTTTCTGTGCATCCGGATAATAGGCGTATTTTCATCTGGAGGGACCGTGGCAGTAGGAATAATCCTGCGTTCGTGCACGAAAGTGTCAGATTTGGCGGTGGAGGAGTGTTGGTGTATGGTGGCATCTCCATTGACGGGCGCACTGACCTCTACATCATTCGAGATGGAGCTCTGACTGGTCGCCGATATAGGGATGAGATCCTCAGACCTATTGTAGTCCCTTACGCTGCAGCAATCGGAGATAACTTCATTTTAATGGACGATAACTGCAGGCCACATCGTGCAAACCTGGTGGAGGATTTCCTTTTCGAGGAAGGAATCGTTCGAATGGAATGGCCAGCGTGTTCTCCAGACATGAATCCAATCGAGCACGTTTGGGACGCTCTAGGAAGACGAGTTTCTGGCCGCCAACAACCCCCACCAACTCTCCAAGAACTGGAAAGAGCTCTTCTGGAAGAGTGGGGCAGAATACCCTAACTCGTCATTAATAGCCTCATTGAGTCCATGCCTCAAAGGTGTTCAACGTTGCTGGCCGCCCGTGGAAACCATACCCCCTACTGAAAATGATTTTCTTTGAAGAAAACACCTTTTCTTATTCTTTTTTTCTCATATGCACAAATTGTGTTTTTTTCCTTTTGTACACAAATGCGCAATAAAATGCATTTTTTTCTGCCAAACATGTGTAATTTATTCTCATATAACCTACTATGTCTGTCGACCATGTATCAATCAGCTAAAAAGTTTCCCAGATACAAAATCCACCTAAAACTGCAATATTCTTTAATTGTTTTGAGCAGTGTATATAATTAGTAGACTAATAGAAGTTTGTGGACTATAAATAAATTCATATACAGGGCTATGCAAAGAACAACATACATTGTCGTTCATGGTTGGTAATTGCTGCGCGGGAGTTTTAAGTTGCCTTTTAGCTTAATAGGTGGTGTGTACAAAAGTCTTCAGATAATATACAGGGCTGTACAAAGAATTTCGAGTATATTTCCATCGATCGAAGAAAATTGCTATATTCTAACTGAACTAAATTTTATCATGCTATATATCCACATCTATCGATCATATACAGGGCTGCACAAAATAATTCGACTACTTTTTTGACACTGGAAGGTAATTCTGAAAACTGTATTTTCAAATAGGGTATATGTTTTCTAAACTGTTTACTTACATATGTTCTTTTACCTTATTTAACGGTGAATTTTTGTTACAGTTTTCTGGCTGTGTTGGAAAGTGTTTCAGAATCTATGCTGGACGTATGATTTTTCATTCTTTTTTGCGATAATAAACAGTTCGATAAGAATATTTTCTGAATCAGGGATCTTAATTCGAAAATACTCTTTTTAATGATTTAGTAATTTGAGTGAATAATGATTTAGATATTCGGTGCGAGATCCGATCCAGTAATTATTATTAATAAAGAAAATGCTAACTCTCCTCTATATTCAACTTCAAGTTATAAGCAGATGATTTTTATACTGATAACTTCTTATTAATTGGACAAAGTTTACATGTTACAGAATAATTATCACTTTCTTGTTGTCCTATAACGTCAAAATATTCATTATATGTCGACCAGGACAGTTCTATACTATTTTTGTCTGTCATTATATTACATTAATCTCAAAAGAAGTATCCCCACATTAAAACACCAGATCTAATAATGAGTAAGAAGACAAAGGGTCGCCTGCAAGAAAATTAATTTTTTTGATGAGTGAGTACTTTGCAGTTTTATCTGCAAATCCATCAAATAATAGATCACTGGCAGGTTGACACTTTACGTTTCAGCTGCAAGTTTGTTTGAAGGCAGAAATCTTTCCTTCCTAGTGCACTTTTAATAATAAAATGGTCTACTTGTTCTTTTTCGAATATACAGGAAGTGTTTTTTTAAACTGACGCTATTCAGAGTCGCCTGTAGCTCGTTCTAATAACTGGATTGATACAAAATTTTGTGAATGGACTAAGAAAACCATGGGAAAAAAGATTACAACAACAACAAAAAAAAGTTCCAATCACCGCGGAAAGGGGGAAATGTGGCGCTGTACATTGAAAAAAAAACATCAGAAACAGACAAAATTAATAATTCGGATTAAATGCCATGTTTTATTCATCATTTACACTTTCCCTTTCGTTGATCGCAGTTGAAACATCCATTATCACTTTCTCTGCCACCGGTTTACGCCCTCTGTCTGACCGAACTGCTAGCGAACCTGTTTCTTCGAATTTCAGAATCATTGCTTTCAATACATTAACGGATAAAGGACCTTTGCGCAGTTTATGGCGTGTTCTAAGTAAACGAAGAGCGGCTGGTGCATTGCACTGGTTACAATGATAGAACTTTACAAGTAACGCGCGCTGCGGTAACGTGAGATTCATTTTCAACCTGAGTTGAAATTGTTTCTTGGTGTTTTTCGCATGCATTTATAGCTTAAACTATTGGCGCTACTGTCGCTTGCGTAAGTAAAAAATTGCATTTTCATTTATTGCCCGTATTTTATGCTAATTCTCAGTTGCATAAATTACCACAGCGCCACATTTCCCCCTATCGGTGGTGAGTGGAACTAATTTTTTTTTTGTTAGAATCTTTTTTCCCATGGTTTTCTTAGTCCATTCAAAAATTTTGTATCAATCTAGTTATTAGAACAAGCTATAGGCGGCTCTGAATAGCGTCAGTTTAAAAAAAAACACCCTATATATATATATATATATATATATATATATAATTAGAGTTCTAATGATTTTAAACTGGCAGGAAGCGAGCAGAAATTTTGTTCGAAGGGGAACATTTTAGATGATTGATTATTTATTTAATGTTACCAGACAGCAAAGAATACGGAACTTAAAAAAAGAAGAGTTTTAAATTTTGTATATGTAGAGGTGGGAGAGATTTTAGGGGAAGGGGGATAATTTATAATAATGATTATTTATACACTACAGGGCACGATTTAGGGCAGAAGATTTTTTTATATAAAAATAAAAATAACTTAAAGATTTTAGATTTATTTGTATGCTGGGGGGGGGGGAGTAAATTATTTGAGGTTAGGGGACAATTTAGATGGTTACTTATATATTATTATTAAATAGAAACGAATGTGGCCCCTTTTTTTTTTCTTTTTTTTTTTAATAGAGTTTTAAATATTTGAAACTGTATGCTGGAGGAGAGGCAAAAAGGGAAGGCTAAATTTTGAGGACAAGGAAATAATTTTTATTTATTATCATTAGAGAGCAACAAATGGAATGAAATATTTTATTTTTGTATAAAAATAAAGATTTAAAAATATTTTAAACTCCTTTGTATGCTACTAAGGGGAAGCGTGAATTTGATAGGTTAGGGATAATTTAGATGACTTATGTTTAGATAAATCCGTTCTTCTTCTTTTTCTTTCTTTCTTTTTTTTAATAAAGATTTTACATTTCTTTGCTTGCTAGGGGTGGGAGGCAAAAGGGAGAAAAAAGTAGTCAGATAAACACTTAACATAGCCAGACGACTATATTTTGGTAAAAATAATCGTAGTTGTATAAAAATACATTGTATTGAGAAGATTTCTATGGATTTAAATAACAATACACGAAGTTTCTAACACAGAGACTGTGAAAATGACAGTTAATTTGTGACCTTGCCCGTCGTCTATGGAGAAATATATGATACTGCAACTGATATTGGTCGCTGACGTTCGCAAATTGCTGCAGAGAACATATATCGCACAAAAGAAACGAGTTATGATCATGTGATTTGAAGATTGGCACTTTTTTCTTCCCTCCTAAAGTAGCGTCGATGCTCGCTACAAACTACTGATATTTTGTGTCGCCCTACTCGCTACACTACACTTTTTTAATGTAGCGCGCTACACTACAAACTACTGGAAAAAGTAGCGGCTACTGTAGTTTCGCTACTTCCGAACACTGACTATAAATAATTCCATCACCTTTGCTAAATTAATTGAGAATTTGCCCCCTACTAAATTTATTATGGTCTCCTTTGAGGTGAAATCTCTGTTCACGAATGTTCAGAGACATTGTGAATTTCATTATTCCTCAATCTCTTAATCTGTTTTCTTTCCAAGGTAATTACTCCAAACAATCTGAGCTTAGCCATGGGCACTGTTTTGAATGCTCTCTTTTCTCCTTCACTGTCTGGAATCGTTTTGTTGACGACACATTCACCTTCTTTTCACAATAGTGATAATAGGATCGATATTTCTATTCAATTCACTTATGAAACTGAAAATATTCTGGTCACTCGCACTCTAACTGGTTTCTCTGTCTATCAAAAAAGTTTCGCTGTCCATACTCCGAATCGAAAAAATGGCCGCCTTTTATACCTTTCTAAATCGTGCCAAACATGTTTGCTCTGATCCTCACTCATTTAATAGTGAAATTCAATTTGTTAAAGCCATTGCGGTTGAACCTTTTAATTATTCATACTGCTCTATTTAAACTTCAGCACCCTCGTTCCTCAAACTCACCTGTCTCCTTCTCTTCCAAAGGGTAACCTTCCTTTTCAATATCAAGTTTTTCCATTGCTAAAATTCTTAGAAAATATGACGTCAAAATTTTTTTTACCCCTACCAATAAACTTATCCTCTTCAAACAAAACCTATTGAGTTATCTAACTCATGGGGTATCTATAGTATTAACTGCCAGTGTGGTCTGCTCTCCTATATTGGTCCAACCAAACGTGGCTTAAAATGTCGTATAAAAGAACATCAATAATAAACAAGAAACAAACAAATCCTCGATTGCAAAATATTGCTGGGAGGTGAATCATACTTTTGACTTCAATTCAGCCAAAATAATTTTTAAACCTACTTCTATACAAGAACTGCTCAAAGCATTTCCTATTTATAATTTTTTTTTTAAATTATTGTTAGTTGTGAATTTGCTATTCCCCCATTATCTGATTGTTGGAAACATTGCATAAAAACATATTTTTCTTAGGTTAGCATTTTTCATTTTTTGAGTTCCACTCGCTATGCTGTTTTTCTATTGGATGTTTACCCGGTATCTCCGGTTTACCTATTGGTCAATAAACCTTTCACTTGAACCCATTCCCTTTGCTGTTTTCCTGTTGGCTGTTACCCGGAATCTTCTATTTTCTTATTGGTCAATAAAGCTTTCACTTGAATCCGTTCCGTTTCCTTTGCTGTTTTCCGGTTGGCTGTTACCCGGAATCTTCTGTTTTCTTATTAGTCAATAAACCTTTCCCTTTAATCTGTTCCATTTTTTTGCTGTTTTCCTGTTGGCTGTTATCCGGAGTCTCCTGTTTTAGCTATTGGTTTCGCTTTTATCCGCACCTCTCCTCTGCAACTGATCAAATTTCCACCATTCGTTCACGGAAGTTTTCTGCGTTTCT
Source organism: Maratus michaelseni (assembly GCA_963931845.1). Lineage (NCBI taxonomy): Eukaryota > Metazoa > Arthropoda > Arachnida > Araneae > Salticidae > Maratus > Maratus michaelseni. Next base: position 4,092,842 of record OZ007586.1, on the reverse strand, counting down.
ATTTTATTCAGTAGGTGTAGCGTCTTCGGCGCTTCGGCACCGCAGAATTTTTTTCGTCTTTTCCGTAATTTTACTTTAAAATTTTTTCGTCATTTTACTTTAAAATGACGTGTTTTTTTTATATTAATATTAACAGTTTCAAAAACATTATTTTCCGAAAGACGATTGCGCGATTTTTGTTTTTCTGCATTTTTAAAATTTTGCACCCTGTTTGAAAATTGAAATACGAAAAAATATATACATTTAATCAGCGTAATACTTACCATTCTAACGGCATCTTCGGTTACAAAAATATTAAGAATAAGCCTTTCAAAAAAATGCTTGACCCGGAAATCTCTTCAGGATATCGCCAGACTTTCTTATTTTCTCAGTGAAAAGAAAATTTTTCCCAGAATGTATTTAGAGTTTTGAAATGAGAAGTAACAAAGCTACCAGAGTTTTGAACATTTTTAGACGGGAAATGAAAGATTTCATGGCTTAAAAGCGTTTTCTTTTATTTAGGTTTTCTCGGAATTGAAAGTTTAATATATTTAAATCGGCAATCTCCATTTTTTTTTAAATATTAATGAAATGTAAGTTTTTTCCGTTATTAATGAATTTATTTACGAATATAATATGAATGTACAGTATGTAAAGTCATTACAATTAAGCTTATTATAATTAAGACAACTCTAGGTTTGTTTGGATAGCTTTTCATTTAAATATACAAAATCATACAAATTTGACGAAGGCAGTGGTGCCCCCAATATGAAAACAGACATCCCGACAAACATACAATTTTTAGATCTTAATAATACCGAAATGGGACTATGAGCAGACAGAGACTTTTCCCACACTGAAAGAAAAAAGAAAATCAAAATCAAACCGTTTAAGGTACGCACACAGAAAAATAGAGATACAAACAAATTGTATAACGTGTCCGTCCTTGAAAGACGAATCATGGCAACGTTGTTACGAAAGTATGAAACAGAATTTTACTGAACAAAAAAGACATTTTCAAATTTATTCTTATCTGGAACCTAGTTACCTTAAACGAAATGATTTCTTTCAATCTACTTGATTCAAGTACTTTTTAATCCTTTATGTTTTGAATTGGAAGTACAGTGGCGCAACAGTTGGGCGATTCTCACCACTAAATTTGAATAGTATTCTTCGCCTTAAAAACTCTGTCCTTAAATAAGACAAAGAGTACAATCTAAATTGAACGGTGTCAATTGATTCTCTTAAATACTTGAGTCCTCCATTCTTCAGGATCAACTGTATTATCGATAAATAACATTAGTAGTTTTGTCAAGTCTATTTTCCTGCCTATGGATCTCACCTTTGCTTCTATCTTGTTCTGTGATGTGCGATAATATGTTTCTGATGCGGAAATTCATTGGATATATTTTTTTATGTCAAAAATAGAACTCATTTTAATTGATTTTTAAAGGACAATCAAACCATTGCTAATATTTACTTTTAGCTGAGAAATGGAAGTCTGAAATGCTGTTTTTTTTCAAATGTATTTTTTCTTCCAAATGTATTTTTCGGGGAAATTTTTGTGCACTTCATACAAACATCAGAATTTCGAATGAATAAGTTATAAATTGAGTCACAATGGCACCAGACTCTACTAAACACGATAGCAGAGTTGCATAGAAGCAAGAAATGCAAAAGACATGAAAAATAGTTTCTTCGAGAGGAAGAATAATATTTAGACAAATTGAACTGTTTAATAAAATGGAGGATTTTCAAATGTTTTCTTAAAAGGCTTTTTTACTTTGTGTTATTTCCCTGGATCCACGCTTTGGCAAAAAACCATACGTGATAGTAGAAAAAGCACTTCATTTTTTAACTCAGCGAATCAAAAAATATTAGAAACACTCAAAATGGTGAAATATAAATAAATAAAAAATAAAAATAAAAACAATTATTTCGTAGGCCTGTGTCACTGCTGGTTACTTATAAAAAAATTTTTAGTGTACAATGCACTTTTACATCTGAATAAAAGAAAATAACTTCGCAATTTTCATCAAGAATATATGCATGTTTCTTGTTATAAAAACTAAAAAAAAGGTCAATGAAATGTTGTATAGTTTCCTTATCTTAAAACATTTTAAAATCTATTGACCCGACGCACAGCGGTTCCAAATGACAAAAGCGTGGTGGTTATAACATGAAAATCTCCACAAAACCGTATGAAAGATGGTATTGAAGGGTGTTTATAATATAGTTCATGATCGTAGAAAAGTGAATTTATGGAGAGGAGTATTTCGATGACTAAGATCATTATTACTTTCTAACAAATCTATAAATTCAGAAGAAGTAAGAATAGGCACATTTGGAAGAACAGGCAGACATAAATGGGCGAAAGTATTTAATTATATCCAGGTTCTGATAATCATTGCACAAGTACAGGAAAAGGTTCCATGGCTACGGCTTCCCGCGGCCGCCCAGCCCCCGGGACCGTAACACATTCGTTGATATTGTTACATGTTGATAGCAAGATGATTATCGAGAGAATTGATTCCTTCTCTTATCATGACATAAACTCGAAATGAAATTACATTTCACCAAAGGGTTATAATATGGCGACGATTTCTCCAAACAGAGCATAAAGACAATTAAAAATTTAAAGAACAAAGCCATTTTTGGTATAAATCATCCTAACGAATGTTTCAGCGGCAGCCAACATGTGTGGGAATACAAAACCGCACATGGGGCTCGGGAGAGTTTTTCGCTTTCTTGAATCCGCGAATCTTAGAATTTGTTATGACTTTGATATGTACGTTGGATATTTCTGGACAAGAATTATTCGGTTGCGCATGGGAATCATTGTAATTAAAAGGGTGTGTATGAAGAAATCAGTTAGCAACAGATCTGTGTGACCAAATAAGTAGATGGCAGATGAGCATCCCATGACATCCCACTTGAAAGGGTAGATGCAATGGCCTTCATCAGCACAGTATAGAAATATTTTCAGTGCAACCGAATCAAAAGGACACCAGAATAAACGGAACGAAATTTGTTCCACTGAATCTTACAAAGGGTGGGAAAGGAAAATGAAAAAAAGGATTTTTGTAGAACAGTGAGCGTTAAAACAATGAAAAAGGGGATTAAATGAGAGGGGAATAACTGCGAAAATTGAATAATATATGATGCGACATCATATATTTCTCCTCCTTGTGTAGAATTGAAAAAAAAATTTGGTCACATGGTATGTATGCTCTGTTTAAAGATTGCATAATATTTTCACATTTACAATAATACCAACATGTTCTTTATAAGCAATAAAAAAAAGCGTGCAAACCTGGTATAAAATACAAAAAAAAATAAGCATATAGTTGAATAATATGACATGAAACATAAATGTGAACGTTCTTCTTTTGATGAGGTACCTCAATATGTACACCGGTGAAATATTTAAATAAGATTATATGTCTCATACAAAAATCAGCTGCAGCATTATAATAAGAATAGATATAACAGTGCACATTTATATTTAATATAGACCTTTAGACTATTTGACCTATATTGCATGTACTATATGCAATTGAGACTTTGTTCATAGGTCATTTGGCCAAGCATGAAAAACTGTTTAATTAGTTAAAAGGCCATAAAATATGAGACATTTTTTTAAAAAATTAGCACCTACTGTGCTGTATAAACAATAACTGAAAATACAAGTTACATATAAATAAAATAGCGTATATATTTTATATTAAGTGAATTGAAGAAAAAAAAGAAAATAATATAGAATAGTGTAGCATATTCAAAAAATAAAATTGCTAAACTGTTTCAATGGTATTATGAGAATTTTCAAACAATCTATTTATCTAGAGTAGATTGTTAAAATTTTGCATATTTCTTCATGAGATTCTGTTTTAATGAATTGTTCAAAAAGAGAAACGCGTATTAAAACTTTTCAAAGGACAGCGGAGAAAAAAGATAAATCAAACTAGATGTCCAAATATTTTTATGGAGAAAATTTTGAGTTTTTATAGTAATATTTACATACTAATATTTACTGGGCCAGAGTTTCTATATTATTTTAATTTTTAGGTCTAGAAGAAATCCTTTCAAATGATAGTTATTCGAATTAACTAGTGAAAAGGACCCATTTTTTCCATATTAAAATAGTTAAAATCTTTTTACTCTAGTGAACTTTTAACTAATTATTAGTACTATTGGATTAGGGCGTATTTTTTTCTTTTCCTAACGGGTCTATAATACTTTATTATTTACAATTCAAAATAGTATTAAAATAAATTTTAACTGAAAAATAATTTATGTTTAAAAATTTCGTGTAAACTGTATTCATTAGAAAATATACCTATTCTAAAACATTGTCTTTTTGCCCTGTATCCTCATATACAAGAGAGCTGCATATATACGCGCGCCATCTTAAAACGATAAAGGGAACGCTTTCCGGCTGCCTAAAGCAGTCGGAGAAATTACCACAAAACAACCCCGAAATACGGGAACGAATTCCGAGACGATAGGGGCAGAATGCGAAATTATCACTTCGTCGGCGTATTACGAGAAAGTCTTCCGTTCCGATGAGGGGAGAATACTGCCAATAGAGCGCCCACAAAATTTTTGTCACATACAGACAGAGTCACAGACATTTTCTAAAAATAGTCAAATCGTGTTCAGGACCTTCTAAAACGTATAAATCCGTCGAAAACCGGAAGTCGAAAATTTTCATGAATCCAATACTTTCTTCTTGTAAAGATAGAAGAAAGTAAAAATACATTTTCCGTATATACTCGTGTATAAGTCGAAGAATTTTAGACAAAATTTGGGAGCTAAAAATGGGAGGTCGACTTATACACGAGTAAGTAAAAAAAAAAAAAAAAAAAAATGCGGAGTGAAATACCGGAGTCATATTTTTTTCGCAGATAATTGGTTAATGTGCAAGTCTTTTAATTAATCACATATGGGTCTAGGTTGGAGAGACAGATAAAAGCGGATAATGGTGATTGACTAAAAAAAGCTCAACAATAATGTCTCTGTTGTTCTGCACTTATTTTCTCTTGGGATAAAATTCCCCTCAATACAGGGGCATCCCTTTCAGCATTTTAATCCCCTTTTTAAAAAGAGTTCAATTTGAGAATGCTTCTAGATTTCTCTCCTAAAAGTCCTACAATACAAAGAAGTACTATATTTTAGCAGTTTAAGAAGTTGTTTACCCTTGTAAATAAGGCATGAATAGATTTTTCAAAAAAAAAAAAAAGTAATCATTAAATTGATCTGAATAGCTTTCAAAATAGTTTAAGCTTCTTCAGTTTTACATAATTATACAATTTTAAAATGTTGAATTAAAAAAAAAAAAAGAAGTCTGATTAGAAACGTAAAAAAAAAAAGTTAACTAATTTAATGAATATTTATTATTTTTTTTAATCCTCAATTACAAATAATTTTTCAACATACTACCAGATATGTGGTTCGACTTATACACGAAAATTCAATTTTTTCCAAAATTTTGCGTAAGAATTGGGGGGGGGGGGGGGTCGACTTATACACGAGTCGACTTACACACGAGTATATACGGTAATTATTTCGTATTTTGATTTCCGAAACCGATGCGTAATTTTGGTGCCGATAAAAGGGATGGAGGGAAGGAGGTCGTCGAACACATTAAATATTTTTTTTTTTTTTTAAAGAGTTGTTATCGTCCAAACTCTTTGAAATTTTTATGAGTCAAAAATATACTGTTTCTGTGGACTGTGTAAGAAATTCGTGAAAAAAAAAAAAAAAAAAAAAAAAAATATTGATATTTAGTGGTAAAAAAAAGCGCTTGTGAGAAGACTTTTTTCTTTTTCACGTCGGCTCGCTTAATAGTTTAAAAAAATAGTTCTTATTGTACAAAATCTTTGAAATTTTTATCGGTTATAAATATAGTGGTTTTGAAGTCTGCGAAAAAAAGCATAAAAAAATATTGATATTTAAATGTAGAAGAACTGTGTTTTCTTCTCTTTTTACTTTCTTCTATCTTTACAAGATTGGATTCATGAAAATTTTCGACTTCCGGTTTTCGACGGATTTATACGTTTTAGAAGGTCCTGAACACGATCTGACTATTTTTAGAAAATGTCTGTCTGTGACTCTGTCTGTCTGTATGTGACAAAAATTTTGTGGGCGCTCTATCTCAAGAACTAATGCTCGGAATTTAATAAAATTTTAGATTCAGTTAGTCCCTGATATAAATTGGTGCTGATTAGTTTTTGGAAAAAATCGCCCAGCAGGTGGCGCTGCTATGCAGCATTTTTCGCGATTTCCGCAATAGCTCTATCTCAATAACTAATGCTCGGAATTTAATAAAACTTTATATTCAGTTAGTCTCTAATATAAATTGGTGCTCACTAGTTTTTGGTAAAAATCGCCCAGCAGGTGGCGCTGCTATGCAGCATTTTTCGCGATTTCCGCAATAGCTCTATCTCAAGAACTAATTTACTTATTTTCATCAAACTTCAGATTCAATTAGACCTTGACATAAATAGACGCTGATTACGTTTTGGTGTAGATATGTAGATATTTGATGTATATATTACAGGTGGCGCTGCTGTACCACTTTTTTCATGATTTTTATGATAGCTATATCTCAAGAACTACTGCACGGAATTTCATCAAACTTCTGATTATGTTAGCCATACATAAATAGATACTGCTTACGTGTTGGTGTAAATAGCCCAACAGGTGGCGCTAATGCTACTTTTTTCCTTATTATCACGATAACTATGTCTCAAGAACGGATATGCATCAAACTTGAGATTCAGTTAGACGTTGACATAATTTGTGATTGATTAGGCTTTGGTCTAAATCTCCCAACAGGTGGCGCTGCTAGACACGATTTTAGCAATAGTCCTATCTCAAGAACTAATTTTATAAAACTTTAGATTCAGTTAGACCGCGATAGAAATTCTTTTGAGTGGATACAAAACCTGTGCGAAAGCTTGGGGATTGGCACATCCGACTACTTTTTTTCGGTCCGCCCTTTAACATTAACAAAAATTCTTATCATCCGAACTCTTTCAAATTTTTAGCAGTTCTAAGTATAACTGTTTTAAAACCTGGGTAAACATATGGATATTTAGTCGAAAAACATAAACCGAAGCGTTCGAGTTAAAATACCTTTAGTCTTCGAAATGTTTCCGAGGTGGTCATCCCTGTTCATACCTATCGCCGTCCAAATTATTGTAAATCCAGAGTACTAAGAAATATTGTGTTAAATTATCGACGTTTACTTACTTTTTGAATACGAATTGCATCTTCGTAGAGAAGATAGACATTTTTTTTTTTTTTTACTGCTATTTTTTTTTGTCTGAAACTTCTTTTTAAGTAATATTTTGGCTAATTATCAAAAAATGAACTAAAATCTGGTTTTCAAATGTGTTATGCGATTTCTAAATCTTTACCTTATTAAACGTCGAAGTTTTGTTAAAGTATTCTAAAAGGGTTGCAAAGTATTTCGTAATCTATGCTTTTACTTACCCATCATACGTAGTATAGGGTAAGTCTTGTAATCGTTTTGAAAATCGAAAATTTTTTGTTTTTACTTATCCATCATACGTAGTATAGGGTAAGTCTTGTAATCGTTTTGAAAATCGAAAATTTTTTTTTGACGGATTTACACGTTTCAGACACTGGAGATTCCGAAAAACATATTTTTAGAAAAAAATTTTTGCTGTGTGTCTGTGTGTGTGTGTGTGTCTGTAAACGCTCTATCTCCCGAAAAAATTGAGATAGAGACTTGCAATTTGGTATGTACTTAGTATGTAATAATGGGAAGAAGCCTATTTCATTTCATTAACCTTGATTAACCGGAACTATTTTATTCGGACCCTCGAAATATTCGTTCTGATAAAAGGTACATAAAAATTTTCGAAATTGTTTATTTTATGTAGTAAATATAAATACAATAAAAAAACATAAATTTTGCATAAAACATGAAGTCGATCGGATAATGAGTTGCCGAGATATTTGTAATCCTATTTTTCATACTCTTCGATTTTTCATGACCCTGTATTTCAGCCAAATTTCACTTCAAAGATATATTTTAATTGGAAATTTGACGCTTAATCAGATGCAATAAACCGCTAGTTAATAGGAGTATTATTTTTGGAGTTATAAGGAAAAACCTCTTTCAAGCAATTCAGTAATCGAGCCTTTTTATGAGGTCATCAAGCCACGATTTTATTTGAATTGCAATGCATTTTATAAGTAGTTTACACATTTTTATTTTAATATTTTACATTATACATATACATGATGGGTAAGTATTACGGTGGCCCCCAACGACTAGTTTCTTTTTTGTTGATAATTATCAGAAATATGTCAGAAACTCATCCAACAGGAAAAAAGCATAGCTTAGAATCTGTTGCATTTTGAATGAAGGAGAATCTCTTAACATAGATATGTAATAAAGAGGATTCTTTAAATGGGGCTCTAATATGACAAAACATCTCACACCAAAGTTTGCTGGATAATGAATCTCTTAACATATGCTTGCGATCAGGTTTAGCAAATGACACTCGCCACTTGCCAAATCTCAATATAGCTGGCATACCAGTCATTATGGCGAATGACCTACTTAAAATATCCGGGAATCTAAAAGAAAAAGTTGATTGCCACATTTAGGCGTTTTCTTCCAGTTATTATAAACACTGGCATTTTATTTCTCTGAACAAAATGATGGGATAGGATATTGGCAAATTATGAGAATAGCTCTTTTGAATCATTATTTTCTAGAATAATTATCAAAATTAGGGAGATGAGAATCTCTTTTAAAACATTGTAAATCATGAAATTGAAACGAATTCTCTCCTTTTAATTTATTGCGTGGAAGTTTTTGTAAAAAATCCAAAGCTACCAGTCAAAATATTTTCATTTCTGGTAAAGCTGCTTGCGATATGGAGAAGTTGTCAGACGTTCGAAATGATATTTTTCAATCTCTGGGATAGGGAGAGGTATACATAAATGCTTGCTTTGAAACGCTTTTGGATTCCGATTTAAGTAAAATAATGTGATTTTGATTTCTTTCAGGACACGGGAAGCGGAGCAGTTGTCCATTATCATACAGGTTTCCGGCCTCTCATAACTGACACCTTAGGAGTGATTCATACCTACATTACAGGTCTTCTTCTGCCTCCTTCACCTGACGTGACACAAATGTATGTCTCCCTCCCTCCCATCAGTCAAGGAGGAGAAGGTCAGCTTGTCACCATTCGAGGAGACACCAGGCAACAAGCGTATGATGGAAGAGCTTGTTTGCTTTCTGGATCAGCGACATCGACCACCAAGCAAACACTTCTCGACCACTATCAGACAAACCTAATCTTATACCCCACCAAAGAAATAACCAGTACACAACTCAAGTAAGTAACCATTTCAAATTAAGCCTATTCATTCAAAATATGTTTTCTTTGAAATAGAACATGTTTTTTACATACAATTAACATGTGACAAGGCTCAGAATTTGCGGGACGTAATAATTGGAGCTAAAATGCATAGTGTTTGATTAGAAAAGACAGAAATGAGTTGAGCAAAAAGAAAAGAGACAAACATGAGAATGCACATGATTTAAAAGTAATAAAACATACAAAGTTTACTGTTCAATGTGGCTGCAAGTGTCCCAAAGTTCAGTGCTGGTTCGGATCTCAGTTCAGGGATCGATTTCAGAAGTTCTAAAATATAGGCTTGGAAGTTCAGCACTTAGGTGAAATAATAAAGCTAGTCTGAGATTGAAATGTTTTCACCCAACTCATTTGTGTCCACCCTATATTATGCCTTAAAAGTTCAAATAAATAAAAAATTGCAATACAGCAGTAGAACATATGAAATTCAAAATTAAAATAACTTTCATTCCTTAAGGAAAACTTTACTTTCTGAAGGTCAAAAATTCAATAATACTTACTAATACTTCTTCTTTGTCTCTTTTAAAATTTATAGAGTAGTTTGGTTTTTTGAAATTTAATTTATTTTCGAGGGATTATTACTATTGTAAGGGAGGATGTTTTGTTTCGTATAGGAAACATGAAATAAATATCTGGAAAAAATGTATAGGAATTAAAAACTTATTAAAAAATTGGGCTTACTTTTTAAATCAAGAATGGGGGCTGCATAAAGTTCCTGACAATTTAGAGTTCAATGACAAAACTTGAAAATAACAATGTTACAACGGTTAACAACTGCAATTCAAAATTAAAATAACTTTCATTCTTAAAGGAAAACTTTACTTTCTGAAGGTCAAAAATTCATTAATACTTACTGATACTTCATCTTTGTCTCTTTTAAAATTTATAGAGTATTTTGGTTTTTTGAAATTTAATTTATTTTCGAGGGATTATTACTATTGTAAGGGAGGATGTTTTGTTTCGTATAGGAAACATGAAATAAATATCTGGAAAAAATGTATAGGAATTAAAAACTTATTAAAAAATTGGGCTTACTTTTTAAATCAAGAATGGGGGCTGCATAAAGTTCCTGACAATTTAGAGTTCAATGACAAAACTTGAAAATAACAATGTTACAACGGTTAACAACTGCAATTCAAAATTAAAATAACTTTCATTCTTAAAGGAAAACTTTACTTTCTGAAGGTCAAAAATTCATTAATACTTACTGATACTTCATCTTTGTCTCTTTTAAAATTTATAGAGTATTTTGGTTTTTTGAAATTTAATTTATTTTCGAGGGATTATTACTATTGTAAGGGAGGATGTTTTGTTTCGTATAGGAAACATGAAATAAATATCTGGAAAAAATATATAGGAATTAAAAACTTATTAAAAAATTGGGCTTACTTTTTAAATCAAGAATGGATGCTGCATAAAGTTCCTGACAATTTAGAGTTAAATGACAAAACTTGAAAATAACAATGTTACAACGGTTAACAACTGCAATTCAAAAAGGATGCCTTCTGCTTCTGAATATTTTTATTAGATGACGAATGCTACTGTATTTTAGAAATTATTGCCCACAATTTTATTCTAACGTCGTATACAAGAAAGACTTGTAAAAATCCTTCGAGCCTATTTTTTCATAACAAAATTTAATGTCCATATAAAAGAATGAATGAATAAATGAAAAATGAAATGAATGAAAATGAAATATTTATCCCATTCTAAATATATTAATGAAGAGGATAATAAAAAAAATCTGCTGTTACAAGTAAAACTCCGTTCATTAAAAGAGAAATGACAAAATGCACAAATCATCCATTTTCATGAAACACATATTTTTGATACAAGAATATTCTGTATCAAATAATTATCAGTTTTAATATACGAATGCATTGTAGAATGCATTCGTATATTTAAGTAAGTTTAACATGAAATCGGAAGTTGACTGATTAAAGATTCAATTCAAAGTCTAATCCAATATTTGAAGTTTAGAACAGTTGGAGTTTGATATATTAGGTGCGAAATTTTATCTGGTTATCTTCTTAATCGCCCTTTTACAAGCACCATTCCATTTTCATCGTGCAACATTTATCAGAATGGGACACTTACAAACTATCGCTTTAACATAAAGTTTTAAATACTCCGATTCGAAATTTTCTTCCTACTAGAATCATTTTATCACGATTCAATGAAATGGAGAGATTTACTTTGCTTTCTATGAAATGGGATATTGTTGGATCTGCGTCATTCGGAATATCATTGATAGCATCTCATTTTGTACAATTAGATAAAATATTTGCATTAATGTGTATGGATGAATGCGATAAAAAAAAGTGTCTTATCTCTTAAAATTGGTCGATAATTAACTCAACTTTCAAAAAATCGATTTTTTAGTGCACAATTATGGGCAACAAAGATTTAAAGCGATATTTCAATTATTAAGATACGATCGATAAAACCGAAAATATTTTACTAAACATTCTACTTCCTTTTAAATGAGCAAATTAAAAAATATATATCAGTATATTTTTTTCTTCTAAAACTTTAAACGCGATTTTCTGGAAACCACATTCTTCAATATGGGCAGCATGATAACTTGAACCCTTTTTGGATAAAATGGCCGCTCATCTACGCATCATTAAATTGTCTAATTTTTTTTATTTTACATTTTTTCAATAATTAGGTAAAAATGTTTATTTTTAAAATAGCGCAACTTTCTGATTTTTCAAAAAATTACAAAAATTGAGCTACAACCTTATTTTCTGAGATTTGAACACTTCTTTCTTTCTACAGAAAGTCAGGATGCTGCCCATCGAGTACAGAGGTTTCTGACCCAATTTAACAAAACAAATATTTTTAAATAGCTGAAGCAATGGAATTATTAGTTTTGCAATTCATTTTACTCCATTTAACCCAACAAGTGGTTTTTGTTATGAAAAGAAATATTTGGATCAACACAAATACTGCTTGAAAAGTACAACTTTTAAAAACTAATATTTTTAAATAGCTGAAGCAATGGAATTATTAGTTTTGCAATTCATTTTACTCCATTTAACCCAACAAGTGGTTTTTGTTATGAAAAGAAATATTTGGATCAACACAAATACTGCTTGAAAAGTACAACTTTTAAAAACTAATATTTTTAAATAGCTGAAGCAATGGAATTATTAGTTTTGCAATTCATTTTACTCCATTTAACCCAACAAGTGGTTTTTGTTATGAAAAGAAATATTTGGATCAACACAAATACTGCTTGAAAAGTACAACTTTTAAAAACTAATATTTTTAAATAGCTGAAGCAATGGAATTATTAGTTTTGCAATTCATTTTACTCCATTTAACCCAACAAGTGGTTTTTGTTATGAAAAGAAATATTTGGATCAACACAAATACTGCTTGAAAAGTACAACTTTTAAAAACTAATATTTTTAAATAGCTGAAGCAATGGAATTATTAGTTTTGCAATTCATTTTACTCCATTTAACCCAACAAGTGGTTTTTGTTATGAAAAGAAATATTTGGATCAACACAAATACTGCTTGAAAAGTACAACTTTTAAAAACTAATATTTTTAAATAGCTGAAGCAATGGAATTATTAGTTTTGCAATTCATTTTACTCCATTTAACCCAACAAGTGGTTTTTGTTATGAAAAGAAATATTTGGATCAACACAAATACTGCTTGAAAAGTACAACTTTTAAAAACTAATATTTTTAAATAGCTGAAGCAATGGAATTATTAGTTTTGCAATTCATTTTACTCCATTTAACCCAACAAGTGGTTTTTGTTATGAAAAGAAATATTTGGATCAACACAAATACTGCTTGAAAAGTACAACTTTTAAAAACTAATATTTTTAAATAGCTGAAGCAATGGAATTATTAGTTTTGCAATTCATTTTACTCCATTTAACCCAACAAGTGGTTTTTGTTATGAAAAGAAATATTTGGATCAACACAAATACTGCTTGAAAAGTACAACTTTTAAAAACTAATTAACTTCGTGGGGAGAGGCTGGCGTAAACACGGGTCCGGTTCCCCTCCCCCTAAAAATGGCACCACTCCCTCCTTAGACTATATGCTTTGCGCAGATAATCGGCCGTAACAAACATCAACCGGCCTGTCCCAACTTTTTATATTTAACCTTCTCGCTTACAAATTATGAAAAAATAAAAGAAAAAAACGTTATGTGTATTGATATACTTAAAATGGTGTAATAAGAAATATTGTTTTATAAGAGTTTTCATTTTCCCAACTGGGTGAAAAAATGTCCAGTTGCGAGTCAAACTCGGGAGTTTTTTGCTTAATTTGCCATTGGTAAAAATTAAAAGGTTAACCTGATAAGTACATGTCTCATGTGGCTTCTCTCTGTATTTCAAATTGATAGCTTTATGACTAACAGTTTTTCCGCAATGCTCATCCGTTCAGAAAGCACCCTTTTGAGAAAAACGCATTTAAAAGTTTTAAAATTTGGCTATTTAGTTTTACTTTTACTTTTTGACGATTTTATGAACGAAACATACAAATCAAGATTTTTTGAAAGTTGTACACTGGCATTGCCTTCTACCTGTTTCAATTCTAGTTCTGTAAAATGTAATTCTTTTTATTAATACATTTTATTTTTAAGCCAAACATGTTAGAATATCGATATAGGATACAGGGTATAAAAAATAAATATATAAATGAAATTTTGAAAAAGTTCCAAAGAATTTCTAAAAATGAATTTATTTGCTCTAACTGCAATAGATGTTGAAATTTCTTAGATACATATCACCCTAATGATTGTTGTGAAATCGTTGCATTCTTGATGCTTCTTATTTTTGTCTCCTCGCTTTTCTTTTTGAAAAAATAAACTCTTCTGGGGAGTTTATGTACATTATTATGAACTCCGTTCGTTATGCCGATTTAACCGCTAACATTTATAACTATAGATTTCAGTGTGGCGCCAAGCTGTTTTCAGAAATCTTTTGCGCTTATCTATCTAGCGTCTAGATTTTATTAAATTCCTGAATTTTTAGTAAAAAGGTTCACCATCAGTGGTTTTCAATCACCAATAAGAAAGTGAATAAATCTTAAGGTTTGCTATCAACATACTAATATCAAAACATCTCTTACATTCATGTTAGTAATTTTCATTTCAAAAAAGTTCAACATAGGATGATGTTTCCATTATTTTAAAATGTCCCATTAAGAATTTTATTTCTTTCTAAGCAATACTCTTCGTGGTAACAGGTGAACATTTCTATATACTATGAATTGTGAAATAAATTGTTTCCTATCGGATGCGAATTCTTCAAATGACTTCTTAAGCTATTTATTGATGAAATAATTTTCTAGAGGAGGATTTCGAAATAAGCTGATCTGTTATTTTAAACAGAATAATCCATTTTAAGTTGAGTGAAAAAGTGTCCAGGCCAGGAAATAGGATTTATTTACCAATTAGAATTAATCAAGTGGAATTGCGTATTTACGTAATTAGGAAATTCTGTAAATGGCCATTAGTATAGAAAATTCGAAGTTGCCTATTACTATTGAGACAAAAACAGGAAATTTTTGTAAGAAAATAAAGATAGAAATTAGTTAAGTAAAAACAGCTCTTAGCTTGTTTCACTGAAAGACTGTGAAATATTTTCTGATTCTTACTAGTTTGATTAAGATTGTTAGCAATAAAACAGTCAAGGGAGATAATAAAAGTTGAATTTTTATTGCTTATTACCAAAAACTTTGAGAGTGTCCATTACCGACACATATATAATTATACTTTACAAAATTATCTACTATCCCTCAGCTTTATTAATAGCATATTCAGGAAATAGATTTAATTCTGTAAGAATTCTTAAGCTTCCACTTAAATCTGTCGCTGAAAATGATGAGAACTGATTTTTAACCAAATCTAATAAGCTGATTGAAATAATCGTACCTAATTTGGAACTCCATTTTGCTGATATTTTACGTTTGTCTTTTGTTTGTTTTATTGAGAATATGTATCTGACTGATACATCAGCACAGTGTTGAATTCAGAGGGTGGCCCGGGGGGGACATTCCCCCCCCCGGAGCATGGAAATGTCCCCCCCGGAAGATTTGAGATTTTATGCTTTCAATGGGCAAAAAGTGGAATCCCCCCCCCGGAACTCTATTATGTACCCCACGGAGCTACAGAAATTCCTCCCGGAGAAAAGTGTCTGAATTCAACACTGCATCAGCAAGTACCCGCTTATAAGTCATCGTCAATATACAAGGACGAGATAGCCACAAGGAAATTGACAACACCAGAGAATTACAACAGCGGGCTCCACAAAGTGTGTACAACAGAGCTGACGGGATTCGAACCCGCCGACCTGACTCCTATGCTCTCAAGTGGCCACGAAGGCCGATCCATTTGCTTTGAAGTGCAAACAACACGATAACGTAAAAATCCCTATAAGTCCGCAGAAACGAAGAATTGTACACAAATTATTATTTAATAGAACTATTTTTATCTTCAAAAATTCAGAGCGAAAACTTCCTTTTCACACAAGATAGGATAGTTTCTACATCTATATGAAATCTGTTTAATATATATTTCCATTGGTGCGTTCTTTGCTATCTTTTTAAACGACATCATTTTTTTTGCTTTCTTTAATCATTTTCGAAACAAACTTTTCAAAACTTGTCTAAAAATGTTAAAATATGTCTTTTCTGTTTCAAAACTTTCGTTTTTCGCCTTAAACATGTAACATTAAAAAAAAAGAGAGTAACATAGATAGTCAAAAGCAGAAGTATTCCGTGTATGAGAAGCTTTTTCCCCCTTGTCACTACAGGCGCTGCAATCATCATCGCGTTAACATAACGCTGTATCATCTAATCTAAAAAATCCCATTTATCGTTGAATTTTCTAGTATATGTTTTATATTATGTTTAATCTATGCTCTGTACTCGCTGGGAATGCAGGATTGAAAGGTTTGGCCCTCTATTAACACTTTCCAACCTAGTTGAAAAGTGTTTATGACTTCGGTTTGTCTGGCCGTGCTCTAACTCCTGTAAATAGGCTCGGATGGCCCTGCAATTTTTATGTTATTGTCGTTATCTATAGCATGTTCCCTATTTAAACTAAAGTGTGTAGCACTTATAGTTTTTTACAGGAACACTCAAAAGAATTCCGTTACATGACTGACGGTCTATGGGGAAAAATCATTTGCGGTTTATTTGAATGATGTTACACAATTTCAAACACATTGTAATTGATATATATCACTAAGGTGCATTACAAAAAGCTTAATATGGAATAAAGTGTGCATAGCACTTACAGTTACTTTAGAAACACATCGTTTGCGGTATAATTAAATAATGTTTCACTATTTTAAACGAATCGAAATTTACATATATCACTAAGGTGCATTACAAGAGGCTTACTACAGAATATTCTGTGTATAGCAGTCATCGTTCATTTACAGGGACACACAAAAGAATTCTCTACTGTCTGTTAACAAGAATTCCTGGAAGTGTCTCGCGAACACATTTCCGTTTATTGACAGAAACTCCAGAAGTACAAACACATTGTAATGCATAATGCTCACACATTCTAATGCTATAATGCTCTAACACACATTTTAATGCATAATGCTCACTAAGTCCCCCCTTTTGAAAATATCCTAGTGGAAATTTTAAACTGTGCTACGCATTTCCTAACTAAACTAAAATTTAGCATCCTATGTAGTCTATATACAAATCTATAGATCCTATACATGGCTGAATAAAAGTATTCGGATATTTTTCCGAATATTGTATAGGTTGGAAATTCCTGAAATTACGTTTTTAAATATGTTATGCGTTTTCCAAATTGTTTACTTAGATGTTATCTTTCATCTTATTAAATGGTAATGACTTGTAAAATTATTTTGGAAGCGTTGGAAAGAGTTACATAATCTATGCTTGACGCATGATTTTTAGTTGTTAATCTAAATTTTGTTCGTTATTGAGGGTTTTTTGCAACAGTATCATTGAGAAGAAGTGCACATAGAGCAGACCTACTGCTTTTTACCTCTCTTCTAATGGGAAATCTATGAAACAGAAAGGTGCTTCATGCATATAGAATTGGGAATTTAAGATGTATTGTATGTTATTTTTATAACATATTTAAAAAATATTTACTGCATTCTATTTATTTTGTCACGTTATAGTTTATAATTTTATTTTCGGTATTATACTTTTTAGAAGCAGCCTTTTCATTTATTTCCATTTAAAAGTTTATTTTAGTTAAACAGTTGTTTGTTAGAATATTAAAAGTGAAAAAATGTTTCAGTTGAATAATAATCTATCCCATTGATCGTTGAATTTTCTAGTAGATGTTTTCTATTAGATGCATATCTAATAATTGCATCTTGCTAGAATTAAATATTGTTCAAAGTTGGATAGAATTTGTTTTCTATTTACCTTGGCTTCTTAAAAGTAGAAAATAATGCAGACATTGATTCTAGTGCGCCTATAAAAATGCAAAGATATTGAAGCAACTTTTCTAAAACTCAATAAAACTAATGATGCTTCAAAGATATATTTCTCTTTTGACAAGATAATTGAAAGAAAAATCCATTTCTATCTTCTAGACGATGAGAGCTATCGGGTCAGTTCTGTAATCTGGTTAAGTACATATAGCCTCAGAGTATTGGGTTTGTTTTCTCACTAAGTCCCATTCATTTCATGCCACTCCATTTCATGCATGTTGATCTTTTGGTTTGGAAATGAAAAGGTTTTGTTAATCCTTTGAGACTTAGGTTCAATCGTACTACAATTTAGAAAGATTTTTCTTTGTGGTAGATTTCTTTTGAAAATATCCTAGAGGCAGAGATTATTTTTCAAAAATCATATATATCCCGACCTGTAATCAAAGGTGTCATAACAGTTAACATATTAAGTTGAATGCACTGTTTTTGATCAATTCATATAGACAGTGAAAAAACTAATGAAAAACTACTTTATCAAGGATCAAGACAATTAATGGTTATTATGTCTTAATATTAACAACAGAACCTTCATTGAAATACGTGATGGAGGGAGGAGGATTTGGAATGCACCCTAAAATATTTTTAAATACGAAATACCACAAAAACCGCTTCAAACCCCACTACTTTTATATCATAAACAGATACAGGATGCTTTTAAGTACAATTCGTTATAAAATAAATTTAATAGCACCTCCGTGTTGGATGATAATGCATTTTTAGATAACTAATGAAAAATCTTGATTTTAAATATTAATTTTTTTAGATACGTTTAAAATGTCTTAAACGTAACAGTAATGTTTTTCATAATCTACGTACCTTATTTATAATGCATAAATTATTTGAAAATGATTTGTTGATTAGATATCGAAATATGACTATATTTTAGATCTTTGAAAACCGAACAAACAAGAATGCAATTTTTCAAAACTTTCTCAAAAACGAATTGACTTTGGAGCAAAAAATGTTACTGCTGATTCTATCCTAATAGTAAGAACAAACGCACACAGTTTCATTCAAATCTGTGATGGCTGCCTGAACTTACATGGAATTCTAACTTTCAGATGATTCGCATAAGAAAACTAATTCCCAACTAACACAGAACTTGCGGGCCACTGATGGCTACGTTAGCCTTGGCCCAAACTAGTAGATGAGGGGCCGCAATCGTTTGCCGTAACGGCAACTTAAAAAAACTGTCACGCCGGCCACAATGTGGCCGCAACAGAATTGGCCATAACTACATTAAGATGCCCATAATTGTGCCACAAGTGGTTAATCATAACTGACGGATAGCCTAAAACTGGCCACAGTTATACTTTAAGTGGCAATTATTAACGAAAACTAGCCACAGTTTGGCCATTAACGATCATCGTGAATAAAATCTAGCCAGAAGATCGCCACAGCCATGCCACCTGCGTTTGTTAAGAATAAAAGCTATCCCAAAGCTGGCCATAAATGTTAATTTATTGGTCATCATAAATGTAAACTAGCCTTATGCCAGCCATCCACATACCATCAATGCTATTCATTAATTAATGCATGCCGAAAGCTAGCCACTTTGTTGCCATGAATGGGCATCATTAATGTATGCAAGCCGAAAGCTAGCCACATCGTTGCCATCATTAATGAATGCAAGCCGAAAGCTAGCCACTTTGTTGCCATCAATGTAATCATTAATGAATGCATGCCGAAAGCTAGCCACCTTTTTACCATGAATGGGCATCATTAATGTATGCAAGCCGAAAGCTAGCCACTTCGTTGCCATCATTAATGAATGCAAGCCGAAAGCTAGCCACTTTGTTGCCATCAATGGTAATCATTAATGAATGCATGCCGAAAGCTAGCCACTTTGTCGCCATCAATGGGCATCATTAATGAATGATAGCCCAAAGCTAGCCATATTCATGCCACTATTAGATATCATGAATGGAAGCTGGCCAGAATTATATTTTTTATGGTCCTCAAAAAAGTAAAGTTGAGCAAGAAAGGCCCATTTTTACTCCTTTGGCAGGGACATTTTTTTTTCTTTTTTTAAAAGTTATTTTAAACTTCAGAATCTAAATTTACTGGTCCATAATTTTTGTCAGAAAACTCTTAATATTTTATTCAAAATTTTGAAAAAAAAAAAAAAATCTATTTGAATATTTTTCTTAACAAGAGCTCATAACACCAACCTGACTTTTATACAATACATGTTTCACTTTATCATTATAATCTTTTTCAGTTAAAAACTACAATGGTGTTGTGTTATAAGCATCCCATATTAAAAAGGTCAAAATACAATAAAATCGAAAGTGTTTCAGATCTTGTATAGAATACTTTCAATCTGAAAGCAATAATAAAAAAAAAAAAAAAAGTCCCAATGGAGGCAAAAATTGGCCGTACCCACTCATCTCATTAGATCGGAATAAAAGGCCATATGGTTATGATTTAGTTTTTAATGTTATTCTGAAAAAGTTGCAAAAGCCATATTTGTAATTAATAAAAAAAAATTGATAACACAAGGTGTAAAATATATATTGAACGTTAAATTACCAATGATGGTGAAAATATGAAAAAAAAACTAATTTTCTTCAATTTTTAATTAAATTATAGGTTTAAACATTCTATTCAAAGGAGTAAATTTTTAAGTAGTTTCAATTTATGTTTCTTCAAGCTAATTCACCAGGTGAATTGTCCAGCCAGAATTTCCCTGCATTTCCATTGAAAATTGTTATCTAATGATTATATTCAACATCCCTTTTTCGAAGCAAATAAAAAATGCATAATGTTAAATGAGATACCATATGAAAGGATTTTCAAGCGACTTCTGACATAGTACACTCACATTTCTTTAAAACATGTATTTTGGTTAAAATTGCAAGTAATAAATTAAATAGGCATTCTTTTCAGAAATGAAATGAAAGTTTTTCCTCAAATTACTGTTGCCACAAAAATTAAATTCCACAACAATGATTAAAACAAAAAAAATGTTCAATAAAGATAAAGTGAACAGGGTTGCTGCATGGGTTTATTTTATATTTATGATAAAAAAGCAAAATTTAAATTCAAATGCTCAATTTATTTTTTATTTATTTATTTTTTTTTTCAAAACACATTATGTCACCCTCTAATGCAGTTAAAATACAATTTATATATATATCTCTCTTGATATTTTCAGTCAATTTTTACTGTAACTTTGATGGAATAAATTGGATTATATTCTGGCTTTATTTTTTTTAGAAGTTTAAACATGCATCTAAAAAATATTAGATATTGCTAAAAAATATTAGATATTGCTAAAAATATTAGATATTGCTAAAAAATATTAGGCTGCAGTGTGAAATCTTCACACAGGCCCACTAGTATATATTATTTCTGTTATCAACACCCCCTTTTCTCAGAAAATACTAAATACACAACAATGAATGAGATGCCATAAGAAAGGATTTTGAACCAGCTTCTGACATTTCGGTAAAACATATTTTTTGATTAAAAATTGCTGTTAATTAAAAATGAAATCTGCATTGTTTTCATAAAAGAAATGAAACAAGTTAGTGTGGCCACAAAAATAATTATATAATGCTCAAAATGATTATAAAAAATAAATACTACAAAAAAGATAAGTTGCTGCACGGGTTTATTTTATATTTGACTAAAAAGCAAAATTGAAATGCTCAATTTATTTTTCTTTGTCCCATGTTTTTTTCTGAAACAGATGATGTCATGCTCTAAAGCAGTTAATTAACTATAGATATATATATATTGTTTTGTCTTTACTATGCTCGATCAGTTTTTACTGTAACTGTGATGGAATAAACGAGATGATATTCTGGCTCGACTAATGTTGTTTGAAGATAGTTTCAGCCCTTAATTTTCCTTTAGAAGTTTAAACCTGCATCTAAAGAGTATTAGATATTGCTAAAAAGTATTAGACTGCAGTGTGAAATCTTCGCACGGGTCCACTGGTGCTTTTATAATACAATTTCTTACCTGGATGTTTCTTCCAATTATCCAGCTTGAAAATAAAACAAAAACGCAGG
Source organism: Maratus michaelseni (assembly GCA_963931845.1). NCBI lineage: Eukaryota > Metazoa > Arthropoda > Arachnida > Araneae > Salticidae > Maratus > Maratus michaelseni. Next base: position 4,070,957 of record OZ007586.1, on the reverse strand, counting down.
AATTCTATTTTATAAAATTGGTAAAATGTTGACATTACTGATCATTGGCATTTAAGAATTTTTTTTAATGATATAACTATACATATATGTAAATTAGGTCCGTTCAAAAAATGTCATTTCACTATCTTCATCTCTTTGGCATATAATTAATCAGAAAAATGTAGCAGTATTCCTATAAAGTAATGTTTTAGTCTGTTAAGGACTTCCCCCCTTATACACATCATAGAACAAAATTTTAATGTATATATATTTACAAAATATTACTAATTGACAGAAAGCCAATTGTCCCTATTTTCCTTCTTATGTAATCTCAAAATTGCTTTTACTAAATAAGTTTAATATTTTTTCAAAATAGTAGTGGCAGTTGATCATCTAGAACACGGCAGGTTCACCATTCATACATTAAATCTTTTGTTTGTTTTTTTAAATGGACTAAACATTACTCATAAATAATAATATAACATTGTTTTTATTTTTTAAAGATTAGCAAGTAATGAGTACTGAATAATATTTTTTTTTTAAATATATTACCAATAAAGAAATCTTTAAAATATTTTTCCTTCCAGCAGGAGGTATGTGACTTTTTGACTAACAAAATTTCAAACTGATTCATACAATATTATGTGAATTAAAATTTTAATATCAACTAAAAATTAATTACTACATAAAACACTTTTATTGAATTATATCTTAACCTGTAAAAAGAAGGTGGAATGTTCTTAGAACAAGAAAGAAGGGGGAAATATATAGTACATCCTTTTTAATAACATCACTTGCTTAAATAAATATATATATTTAAAAACACTAGAACTGAATGTTTTTTTTTTTTTCATATAAATTTTATTTTTCACAACAAATGTAAAATAAACCAACCAAAAAACATTTATTTATTTATGTATTTACAAGATGCTCAAAATTTATCAGAAATATTTTACAAGAAAATTTAATCCTGTTACAATTAAATTTCTGATGTTTCTTAATTTAAGTTGATAAAGAGCTGAAAATCTACAGTCATCTTCATAGAGAACTTTTTTCTTTCCAGATTTTTATTCTTCTTTTTCTGAAAAAAAAAAAAAAATAAATTTTACAAAACAAAATTAAAATGGCTTACTTTAAAAACACCACTTATTAATTAGCCATTTATAAATATAATCAGAACAGAAATTATAATTAAAAAAAAACCATTTATAAAAAGCTTTGTAGTTCAAGTTATTTGTACACCATGAAACTATTTTATTGCAGTATACCTATATTTGCTTTTGCTTTTAACAAAAACTCATAAAAGGGCAGCATTGTCAAACGACGCCTAATTCCTTTTTTTTTTTCCTAGGTGCGAAACTGCAGTTCATGGTGGCAATTTTATGTTATATCATATTCTCTCATTTCTTTTTGCAACCATGTTAACAATAATATTGTTTCTATTTTTATGTGTTAAGAGCAGGGGGGGGGGCTGTATATATTAAACACTTTATCTCTGTGTTAATCACTAAAACAAAATAAAAACAGGCTTTCTATAAATTCAAATATATAAATTCATATTCTTTACATATGATGTATGGGTGCTCTTTCTTTCATTTCATAAAAGTCGAATTGCTCACTTTGTGAATTGTTCTGGAATTTGTATTGCTAGAAACCAGCAGTTCTTTATTTTCTTTACTTTATTTTTTCACATAACTTTTCCTTCAAAATGGCTTTGTAAAGTAGGAAAATACACTGTGTACCTCCAAGCTATAAATCTGATATTATCACTCATAAAACAATAGCATTTGAATTCTCACCGTAATTTAGTTCAAAATAAGGAAAAGCAATTTTTCAACTTTTTCCCATCAAAGTTAAAAAAGTAAAATTTAATTCAAAGTTTCTGGTTCGAATCGTATTAAAATTAGGTGGGATATAACATATCCCACCTACATTGCCACATTTTGTAATTTTATAATACATCCCACCGCCCTTCAAAGGGTTAAAAGACAAAGAAAAAATGAAGTTACTTTGACACATCATAGACAATCTTTGACAAACAGATTTTTCCATTTTAATTTTGTTTTTTAAACAGTTAAAACTGTTTTGGCCAATAATGGAAAAATTTTTAGTAGCATTTGGGGACTCCTGAAAATCGGGGAGCCTGGGCCCGTGCCCCGAATGCCCTGCCCATGACAGATATACAAATTTCTCTATTTTTGGCAGCATTCGATTGACAAATTTAGCAATTTTTCTCATGTGATCAATGGAAGAATTTTGCTATTTTTCCCCCATGATTGACTGAAAAGTTTCGTGATTTTTCCCGCAGCTGACTGACGAATTTCAGAATATTTTCCTGCTACCAATTGCCGAATTTTGCAGGGAGGGAGGTTTTGCGACAAATAGGCAAATTTCCCGATTTTTTTCCTATAACAAACTGCTGAATTTTGAGATTTTTGAATTTTGTAATTTTTTCTTGCGACCAAGTGACAAATTTTGTGATATTTCTCCTGTGACCGATAGACGAATTTTGCGATATTTTCTCACGACTGATAGATGACTTTTGTGATATTTTCTCGCTACATTTTGGTGAAATTCGCGAAAGCAAATTCTTGCGAATCCACAATAATCAGGTCACATTTCCAGCTATATAAAAACGGGCAGGGTAAATTTACAACTATAAAAAAATGGGCAGGGTGCTGCGCCTTCTTGAAAACGCCTAGGGGAAACACTAATTACTCCAATACAAATATTGCCACAGTTATTTTATTCTAAAAACTTGATATTTGAATAATTTTAATTAATTTTCAGCAGTGAAATTAACTTGAAATTATTGAATAACAAACATGTGAATTTTTAGATTGCTAACTAAGCATAACCAAGCATCCAGGCTCGAACATTTTTCATACTGTCAGTTTTACGCTTAGTTAGCAATGAAAAAAAATCATCATTTTTATTACTTGATATCTGATTTTAAAAGGAAATTTAAAAAACATGGATTTGAGCCTTCAGCTCCTCTCCAGAATCTTACATTTGCAAAATATTTTGGGCAAAACATAAGAATGTTTTAAAAATATCTTAAATTTAAATATCATTTTTTAAAGTTTCTTAAGAAAAAAGGGTCAAAGAAAGTATTAAAGAAGGTCCCTTTCTCCAAAGAACCTGCTTTATTTTTAATTTGTTAAAAATTATACATATAATCAAAATCCAAATTAATTTATATGACGGCATATTAAAAAAAAAAAAAAAAAAATCCTTAATTTAGAGGTCAGAAGATTAAACAATTTTATCACCTTCCTCTTCTAGATACATAGCATAAATTAAAAAAAATATTTAGCATAAATCTGTGTAATCTTAAGTATTGTCAAAGTTCATGAAAGTCAAAAACCCTGTAAACAAAAATTATTTGACACATTTCTGCAAAACTTTAAAAAATACTCAATCTTTTTCTATTAAATTTTACATTTCAAAAATTTAAATTAATTTAATTTTTATTAAATGTAAGTCCAGATTAGATGCATTATATTTCCAGAGGTGTCACAATAATCACAAAACTGAATCATCACTCTTGAAACAAATATTAAAACATTTAAAGCAAACATTTTCTAAGCACATGAGCTGAAGCATAAAAATTTTGAGTAATTTGAAGGATCCATTGTACAAGATGTTTACATTTCATGAAACTCTGCTAAATTGTTTTAACAAACTGTAAAATAACAATTTTGAATAAAATAATTTTAATAAAAATGAACAATTCCCATGCAATTGGTAATAGACAAAGATTTTTTTATGATAACTTTTTGAATACAGTTTTGTTAAAATATTACAATTTAACTAAATTTTAATATGAAAAAGTTTACAAAATGATTTTTTGGCCATTTAAAAGATATCGCCAAATTTATCAGCTGATCGTGGTAAAAAATCTTAAAATTAGTCGATGGATTGTCGGGGGGAAAAAAATTCTCAAAATTCTACAATCAGTCACAGGAAAAAAAATCATGAAATTCGTTAGTCGATCGTGAAAAAAAATCTTTAAATTCTTCAGGCGCTTGAGAAAAGAAAATATGAAATTCGTCAGTGGATTGTCAGAAAAAATCGAGAAATTCTTCAAACAGTCACGGTAAATAAATCGCAAAAATCGTTCATCGGTAGCAAGAAAAAATTATGAAATGCGCCTGTCAATCAAAGGAAAAATCTAAAAAACATTGTGAAATTCGTCAGTCTATCGAGAGGAAAATCACAGAATTCTTCAATCAGTCACAGGAAAAAATCACAAAATTCTTCAATAAGTCAAAACAAAAAAATTAATGTGATAATAGACTTTCTGATTTTAAGGAAATTTTCCTGAATTTTGACTTCTTCCCTATTCTTATCATGAACACTTCGCTGGTATAAAACTCTGATTCATACAAAAATATGTGATTATACTTTATCTAGAAAATTTGAAACATTAGTCAGTACTTTAAAAAGTGGCCATTAATGAAACCGAGTCTACCAGTCACTGGCTTTTAATCCGATTTCCCAGTTTTCAAAAATATTGATCGGTTGTGAGAAAAAATGGTGAAATTCACCAGTCGATCGAGTGAAAAATCTCAAATATTGTGAAATTTGTTAATTGGTCATGAAAAAAATCCCATTTGTCAGTCGGTCGCAAAATTAGTCAATTGGTCATGGGAAAATATCGCAAAATTCTATTGATAAGTGGGGATAATAAACAAACCAGTTCAAAATATATCTTTTGAACAGGATGCAAGAGTGCTCTTTTGGAGAACAGTGTGACCGTTTTAAAAATATTTTCATCCGGCTACGCTTTAGTTCTAGAGTCAACACTATATTCATTACTAATAAAAAATTTGAAATCTCATGTACAGTGAAGTTGCTACAACAAATATTACGAATAACATGTATTCAGTAACAAAAGAAAATCACATGGGCCTCCGCTTGGATATAAATATGTTAGAAAAGTTCTAAAAGCTGGACTTATAAACTATGTATGGACCAAATTTCCAGACTTTTCCTCCATAAAGGTGATATCTCAAAATATATCTTTTGTAAAGTTATTGACAGAACTGTATCTTAACCCAATCTGCGATCTTAACCCAAAATAACGTGTTTTTGGTGTGTATGTGTCAGTGCTTTATGAAACGTCTTTTGCATTTCTATAAAAGATGAAATTGCACTCCTATATATACATATATACAAGGACATCTCCCTGTTTTTTTTTTTTTTTTTTTTTTAAATTCCCACAGAACATTTTTGATCAGCTGAAGATTCGTTGCAGAACATTGTAAAATATTCTGCTTTGGGGCGCAACATATTTTGAGTGATTATTATTGCAGACCCATAAAAAAAGCAATTTTAATATTGTTTTCGGCTGTTCACTCAACAAAATTAAATGACTGGGTTTTTTTTCAAGGGAAAAAAAATAATAAACACGAATGCTTCATATACACTGTACTGGTAGATATGATAAGCTATGGTTGCTGAAGGCAGTCGTACTTCACCGCCAATTCCAGGCTCTCGTGAGCCTATTTAGCGAGGTCACTACCAAAAAGGGCCGGTTTACCCAGACACCTCTAAGGCGGTGCTCTTCGGCCGGGGGTGAAGCAGGGGCTTAAGCCTCTTGCGCTTCATCACCATTTCCCAAATGAATGACGACAGAGGTCGCTGTGATGATACGGTGGAGCCTAGAGCTCCTATACTACAGGCTGAATCATACTGCCATTTAATAACCCAACAGACCAAAAACCAAGCTAAAACCGGTTAGCTTACCATACTAGTGAACAGCGAGTGACAGTAACATGGACGGCAAACACTTGCTCAGGTGGTATCCTAATGCTGAGCTGGGTTGCAATATGGCGGTTATTTTGGGAAACAGAATTGGATATGCGTCAGCTCCCCTTATAGGAGCCCGAACTCAGAGGACACCACCCCCAACACACTTGGATGGAACGTGGAAGTGAACAACGGCTCCATAGCCGGGATCCCATAAGGGAAACAGAGTCCTCAGCCAATGTTGAACACTCCCATGGCCCATTAATGTAACCACATCTTCCGATTATCAAATGCCGCACTGGTAGATATAGGTAAAATTTTATTTTTAAACACGTATAAGCCCAAAATTGTGGTATTTGTTAAATATTTTTTCACATATACAATTTTTTTAATGAATGAAAATTACACAGTTATACTTTGGATACTAAATACAAATACTAGGAAAAGTTCTTTTCAGCATAAAAAATTATAATATGCCACAGTTATTTTATTGTAAAAACTTGATATTTGAGTAATTTTAATTATTTTTTCAATTAGTTTTCAGCAGTGAAATTCACATGAAATTACTGAATAATAAACATGCGAATTTTTACATTGCTAACTAAGCGTAACCAAGCTTCCAGGCTTGGGCATTTTTCACTCTGTCGGTTTTATGCTTAGTTAGCAATGTAAAAATCCCCATGTTTATGATTTGATATTTGATTTAAATCAAAAATTTATAAAACATGGATTTGAGCTTTCAACCCCTCTCCAGAATCTTACATTTGCAAAATAATTTTGGGCAAAACATAAGAATATTTTCAAAATACCGTAAGTTTAAAAAATGATTTTTTGGTCATATAAAAGATATCATTTAACAGCTTTTTTATTATAGTTTTAATGATGTATTGAGTATTCTTCAATTCTATAAATTACATGAATTAAATAACTTCTTTATGAAACATGTAATTTGCACTCATTTTATATATTCCTTTGTGATTAATTTTAAATCAAGGTGACAAGAATATTTTTGTCTTAAAAGTTTTAAATCAAAGTTAACAATGACTTAATTATAGTTTCCCATATATAAAACACAGTAAAAACTTTATGAAACTCACACAAGAGATAGAAATGAGGATCTCCTTTTAAACAACATTAATAAATCATTTTGAAAAACTTGCTTTCTAAAATTATGTTAAGTATGTAAGTTTAAACTTGCCAGAAAAATTTAAGTATGTGATGTGCATAATACAAAATTTTATTAAAGTAAAACAAAAAACCTTTTATTTACTATTTTTCCTATCAGTTTTCTTTCTTTTGTAATATATAATGAATTTTGAATTCAAACACACCTTACCTTGCACATGTAAAAATATTTTAATAGCTTTTTTTTTTTTTCCTATAACTTTTAAGAGTAAAAAATAAGTACATTCTAGCTGTAAAAAATGGTTAAAAAATGTAAATTTTACACTTAAAGTGCAAAGGTTGGCAAGCTTTGTAAAGAGCTTTAACGTTTACCAACAGTATGCAGCTAAAATACAAGAGTGCACTTCTATTTTATGAATGTGTGAAATTAAATTTACTAATGTAAATTGATCAATACAGACAAAATTTGGAGCCTAGTTAGGAGACCATCCCAAAATTCTTCCTAGTAAAGCAGGTCCCTTCACAATATATACCTTTTAATAAACAGGATCTCTTCCCAATTTTTTTTAAAATAACACAGGCACCTTAAAAAAAATTGAGTTTTAAAAAGGAAGAAGTTTTTAAAAACAAATTTGTTTTTGCATGTGGGGTAGCAATACTTTTAAACAACTCTGGAATTTTCTGAATTGCCTATTTTATAAACAATCTATAAAAACATACTCTTCATTGTTAATTTTTATTTTGTTATGTTTCAAAATGTGTAATTTGCAAACAAATTGAAACGAAAACTTTAACAGAAGGACTTAAAGAAGTTATCAATAAATGTTTGGTTCAAATTCGAGTAACTAAATTTCATATTCATTACAAAATGTTATCTTTCACAATTAAAAAAAAAAAAAAAAAAAAAAAAAAAAAAAAAAAAAAAAAAAGAGAATAAATTTCACACAAATAACTTTTACTTTTCTCAAAATGGGCCCCAAGATAAAAGCCCTGCATTATAAACTGCGTAAATTGACAACTTACCTTTGCTTGAATGCCAAATGAGTTTATGCAGCACAACCATCTTTTTTATACCATCTATCTCTGCTGCCATCTCTTAACTGCGCCACCACAATCTCCTGAAAAATATGAAAATAAACTATAATAGGTTGCAATATTAAGCATTAGGGTGGGTCGAAAAAACCAAAATTTATATAATCGAAACATAATAGTGCGGGAAAGTTGCCATTGGTAATAAGGAATAAATTTGCAAATTATTACACCAGATGGTTAATATATTTTCCTGCCGCAAAGGGGCCAAAATTTCAAAAAATCACAAAAAAATTATTTTTTTGAAAAAATAAATTACCCAACCATAACAATACAATTTTTAATAGAATGAAACAGTTACTTCAAGATGTTAATAATATTCCAATAACATTTTATTATGGGGAAGTCATTGGAACAGATGACTTAAACGCCCTCAGGTCCGCCATTTTGTTTTGTTGGCGGAACCAGTTTTTCGCCAACAAGAATTTGTCGCCAAGTGGTCATTTTCGGCTATTTTAGGTTTTATTTCTTATTTAATTTTGGAATATATACAGATTAAACATAAAAAAGGAAAATTCAAGAAATTTTCACTGAATACTGAGCAAATGGCAGAAAAGTAAATACAGTGATACTTAAAAAAAACGCAAAGATTCATTATTAAACCAACATATCTCTAAAAATACAGACATTAAAACGTATATCCTATAGTTTAAAAAACAAACCTCGAAACAAAATTTGAGAAAACAAACATCAACAAACAGAAAAATCAAAAATCCGTACATAAATTTCTAGAATACATCTTAATAACAAACCTCCATTAAAAAAAAAAAAAAAAAAAAAAACACCAGAAATTGAAAAATCCAGCCTCCGTACATAAATTGCAAAAATACATCTTTAAAAAAACATAAAAAAACAAACAAAAAAAAACACCTGCAGAATTAATTTGAAAAATTAAACATGGATACATCCATTGAAAAATCAAATCACCGTGCATAAATTGCAAAAAATACTTCACGTTTCAACGAAAATTTCTTGAATTTACCTTTTTTATGTTTAATCTGTATATATTCCAAAATTAAATAAAAAATAAAATTGAAAATAACGCAAAATGCAATTGCACTCCAGAAATAGGCCTAACTCGCGAAACCTTGAAACTGCCTTTGGCTCTCAAAATTTGCTGATATTTCAGAACAAAATCACCAACTACTGGTAAACTACCAACATAAGCCATTATCAATCCAAAAAAATAATCAAATATTAATAATAATAATAAAAAGTTGGAATTATAATACAATCTGATCAAAGATACCAGGTGCAAAAAAAACAGTCCAGAAAAAATGAACACAACTTCTCACTTGTACGCTCACAGAAGAAATGAGGAGAAAAAAAAAATCGGCTCGGAGATTAATGAAGGGTTGCCAGAAGGCAAAAGTCCGCCCGGTGGTCAGATCGGCAAATACATCACCAAAAAAATGGCCGCGATCTGAGGGCTTATACGCAATTTGTTCCAAGTCATTTCTATTACCGCCGCAAGGGCGGTCAAAATTTTGAAAAAAAAAAACGGCAAAAATTTCAATTTTTAGTTTTTTCTAATTTTCCCAATTTTTATTATATATCTACAATTAAATAAATTTACATCATATCTAGTAAAAACTTATGTCTAGTAATTTTTATCATGGGCATAACCAATGAAGGGCGAGAGGGGTCCCCCCCCCTCCCTAAATTTGCAAAAAAGTCTTTTTGAGGGAATTTTAAGGAATTTCTGGGAAATTTTGGTAATTTTTGTTGTAGGGTGTCCCTATACATAAATTCCACATAATTTTCCACTTTTCGGGACACCCTACAAAAAAATCCATAAAAATTCACGGAAAATCCCCAGAATCCTTTAAAAAGCCCCCTTCTCTCAAATTTAAGGGGGGGGGGACTTCTCGCCCTTATTTGGCTACACCATGATCAAAATTATTAGACATTTATAAGTTATTACTAGATATGATGTAAATTTCTTTAATTGTAGAAATATAAAAGGGCTTGAATTTCAGGGCGGGATTTGCGCCTAAAATTTTGAAATCCCTCCCAAAAAATTTCAGCATTTTCGCAGAAATTTGCGTTATTTAATTTACCTGCAACCGAACGATAAATTTCGTGATTTTTTTTCTCGCAACCAATTGACGAACTTTGCGTTTTTTTCGCGACTGATCGACGAACTTTACGGTTTTTTCCGTGACAGATCAACGAACTTTGTGTTTCTTCCACGGCTGATCGACGAACTTTATGTTTCTTCCGCGACTGATCAACGAACTTTGTGTTTCTTCCGCGACTGATCAATGAACTTTGCATTTTTTAAGCGACAGATCGACGAACTTTGCGTTTTTTCAACTACAGATCGACGAACTTGGTTTTTTAAGCGACTGATTGACGAACTGTTCGTTTTTTAAGCGACTGGTCGACAAACTTTGTGTTTTTTAAGCGACTGGTCAACGAACTTTGCGTTTTTTAAACGACTGATCAACGAACTTTGCGTTTTTTCTGCGACAGATAGACGAACATTGCGTTTTTTAAGCGACTGATCAACGAACCTTGTGTTTTTTGGGGACAGATCGACGAACTTTGAGTTTATTCCGCAATCGATCGACGAAATTTTCTTTTTTTCCACGACTGATCGACGAACTTTGCGTTTTTGGGCGACAGATCGATGAACTTTGTGTTTTTTCTGCGACAGATCAATGAATCTCAATCAAATAAAATCTAAATTCAGAAATTTATTTAACAACCTAATTGTTAAGGGTCCCTAACACATTTAATGGAACTTGAAAAATACACTGCATATATAAAACTTAACTTTCTTCCCTTTTTTATAATAAAAATAAACATTTTACATAATCATTCTCAGTTGACTTAATTTTTTCAATGGTATTTTGTCATGTCTGCATTAATGTAATTCTTTAAATAGCATGTAAAATAATAGTGGGGTTTAAAGATTTATTTTTCTCCCTCCCAAACATTACAACTCCCCTTCATTTAAAAATGTTGGTAGGGAGACTCCCCTCCTTGGAAAAATTTAATTTCAAGCCCTGTATAATAAAAATTGGGAAAATTGAAAAAAAACAAACTGAAAATTGAAATTTTGGCCTTTTTTTCCAAAATTTTGACCGCATGAAATGATTTCACCGTAATACAATTTTATTGGAATATTACTAACATCTTGAAGTAACTGTTGCAATCTATTAGAAATTGTATTGTTATGGTTGGATAGTTTAATTTTTTTGTTCAAAAAAATCAGTTTTTTTTTTTTTTTTTGCGATTTTTCAAAATTTTGGCCCACTTGCGGCAGTAAAAGATATTAACCATTTGGTGTAATATTTTGCGAATTTATTCCTTATTACCAATGGCAACTTTCCCACACTATTATGTTTCCATTATATAAATTTTGGTTTTTTTCGACCCACCCTATTAAGCATTTATCATATTCAACTAGAAAATTAAAAAGAAAAAGTATAACGGATTAATGTATATAACTGATGCCAATGAATCATTTTCTTCTTTTAAATTAAAACTTATTTCAACATGCACACACACATAATAATTTGTATTAAATAAAATGGCATCTTTTCTAAATATTGCTATGGGGAGGAAAAGAAGAAAAAAAAAATTTCTGAATCAGCCACACCAGCAGAAGTGCTGTTCACTTAGACTGTTTTAAATTTTTACACGCATATGCACTATAGCGCTTTTTACTGAAATTATGGTACTGAAAAAGAAAAACACTGCAGAACATAATATAAAAGATGGAGATAAATTATAATTCCAGGAAAGTAATTAAGGAAGATAATTGATACAATGTGTGGTACTTTTCGGTTAGCCAGACACCAGTGATATATATGCATGTATGTACTTGTACCTTGTACGCATCATTGGCACCTGGCTAACCGAAGAGTACCCAATGTTTTATTTACATAAAATTAAAAGTGTAATATCAGACAGGTCCCCTCCTCCTAATATTTTGGATGGGTGTAAAAAAAAAATGTAACAGTATAGTATAACAATGTGCAACTATTTTGAATTCCAAGAAAGAAATTGCATGCTTTGAGAGTATGTTGTCACAAACACAGAAAGAAAATTTCAGACTCGGGAGAGATGAGGTTAAAAAAAAAATACTTACAAAGGCTTAAAACAAGTTTTAAAAAGGAAGACGTCCTTAAAGACAAATTTGTTTTTGCATGAGGGGTGAGGGACGATGCAATACTTTGAAACAAAAAAAGGTACTTTTCGGTTAGCCGGGCGCCAGCGATATATCTACATATATAAATACATATGTATATACCTATATATGTATATACATACATATATGTACATAAATATATGTATATATATATGTATGTATATCCAGACATATGTATATATACGTATATGTATATATACATGTATGTATATCACTGGCACCCGGCTAACCGAAAAGTACCCCAAAAAATTATGTATACTTTCATTAGGAAAAAAAAAAACCATTAAAAATTAATCTGGTTTGTTATTAAAAAAATATTTACAACATGAAAATATATTAAAAGCAACTGTTTATAAAAAGTTTGGGTCCTTTTCTGTTATACCAACACCATTGTCGCCAAGCATAATAATCGGCACAAAAGGAAATTCACATGAAACGAAAATAACATTGTTGGCACAAATTTAAGCACTTAAAAATAAAACGTTTGAAAATTGCAATACTGAAAATGCACTTAAAATAAAAGAACAAATAAATATTACATAAGGTAATAAAATAAAACTATTTAAACTGCAGGCTTGAAATTGTAAATGTCTCTTAGGATTGCTGTAAACATTTCATTTTTTGAATGAAGATGTTTATGAGTTTTTTGATAAAAACTTTTTTTTTATGTATCTAAAGTCCTAAAACAATTTTATTGTCGCTTCTACATCATCAAGTAACAGCTTATGGTAAAATTCCTTTCAGTGTCAATAATAAATGCAAGTTATAATTTAATAAATATTTTCTATTTGAAAAGTAGCAAGTTAAGATGTTTTGTGAGGTTACGATTAAATAATAATAATAATAAAAGATTCACGTTCAATAAATAGTCCAATCAGAATGTTTGGTACAGTTTGCAATAAAAAATTCTTTACACGGTTAGGGTAGAAATAAATGGCAGATTAGCGTATATTTTGACATGTGTTGGTATAACAGAAAAGTACCAAGTTGTGTTCCTATTACACTCTGATAAGTGGAATTTAAAAATTAAATCAGATTACTTAGCTTTTCGGCTAAACCAAAACATTTTGGGCACTATTGCCATGACTAATTAAAAATCACATTAATGAATTAAAAAGAAATTACCTACTTTATTAAAATCTTAAAAATAAGTGAAATTTTGCAAATGGTCATTAATTAGTACATAAAATTCGAAGTTTTCTATTACTATCAAAACAAAAATATGCCAGTATCATCAGAAAATACAGAATATACATATATAGTATATTAGTTAATTAAAACCAGATCTTAACATATGAAGTAAAATTTCACTGAAAGACACTGGAGCTGTAAAATATTATTTTCCGCTTCCTGACTGGTTTAAGATTGTCAGCAATAAAGCAGATTATAAAACAGGCAACGGAGAATTATGAAAAAAATAAAAGCTGAATTTTTATTGGTTATTTTTTTCATAAACCAAAAACGTCCGAGATTGTTCATTACCGACACATTTTACTCCGATATGTATATGTAATTACAATCAACTTATTAATAGCATATTCAGGGCAGATGTAAGATCAGTAAAGAACTTTTTTTTTATACACTTCTGTAGAATTAAGTCGCATAATAAGCAAAGCAGACTTTAAGAATTTAAGAGAATAAGCAAGCAGAGAAAATGCAGTTAATTTTACAAAATTGCTAATGCTTCTTCTCAGCTTTCTTTATCTTGAACTTAAATCTGTCCCTAAGAATGATGAAAATTAATTTTTAACTAACTCTTGGAATAATATAGAAAAATAATCTTACCTAATTTGTAAATCAAAATATCCAAAAACAATGACGAGACATAGACGACGCCATGATAATACCAGGCAAAATCAAGCAAGGAAAAATGTAAACATCCTACGATGACGCTGCCAAAAAGACATAAAAATCCCTACGAACCCGCAGAAAAAAAGCTATATTTCAATAGATTTTTTTTTCAAGGTTTTTTTTTTATCTTCAAAATTTCTCATACAATATTAAATAATTTTAAAAGTGGAAATTTTTCAATGCTGATTATTACAAAGCGGAAAACATTTAAAAATATATTTACAAAAATCCCCACTGGAAAAAAAAATGTGTCGGAAAAGGGAAATCTTAGTTTCATCTTTCCCTGGCTTGCCGTGTAAAAGGAGAGGAGGGGGGGGGATCGGTATTTGCTATTATTGCTTATTTAAGATATTTAAGATATTTTTTCCTTTTAAATCTAAATTTTGAATGTTTCAAAAAATGAAAATAACTTATTTTTTGGAATTGATTTATAGATAATATACAGATAATATAAAATCACCCCCCTCCTCCCCCCCAAAAAAAAAATTTTTTTTTTCTCGTTTAACAGTAACTGTTTTTTGGCAAAGTGGCATTTATTTCTTTTGACAAATATTTTTTCATTGAAATTGAAATTGAAATAAATTCCCATTTATCATTAATTTTTTTAATATCTTTATATAATATGTATGTCTAAAGATTGCAATATTCATTTTCATTCTAGGTGCTCACAAAAAATATTCATTTAAAAATATTAATGCATACTTTAAAAGCAAAAACATTAACAGTTTCTATGATTTTTTTCCCATAAAAACTCTTTAAATTAAAGAAGGGTACTTTTTGTGTATTTTTTATTGCATAAAATATTTAAATGCAGCATATTTTATCGTTTCACATAAATCTAGGTTTAAAATAACGAAAATCATCTTATAAAATGTGAAGTAAAAATACTTTTTCTTTCTTATAATAAAAATGTCGAGAACATTATACTGGGCCACTGACATTTAAACGATGATAGATTTGTATATCTTGGCCGCAAACGTACTTTCATTCGCTATTGGGCACTGAAATTGCATTAAGTTTCCCCGCCATTTGCCCGTTAACGATTTGGCGCTAGACATCCGGTGTGCGGGCGCGTCAGTTGAAATACATTAATGGCTGGATACAAATTGCCGCAAACTTTTTTGGCCACAACGTTTACAGCATGTGGCCAAAAATCTCGTGTTTGTTGGGATTATTATTATAGAAAATATCCCAAATCTGAACTTCTACTGTGCCATGGAAACATTTTCCAATCTAGTTTCAAAGTGTTTATGACTTCGGTTTGTCTGGCCGTGCTCTAACTCCCGTAAATAGGCTCGGATTGCCTTGTAATTTTTATATGTTACTGTCGTTATCTATAGCATGTCTCCTATTTCAACTGAAGTGTGTAGCACTTAGTTTTTTTACAGGGGCACTCAAAAGAATTCCGTTACATTACGATCTATGGGGAAAAATCATTTGCAGTTTATTATAATGATGTTACACAATTTCAAACACATTGTAATTGATATATATCATGAAGGTGCATTACAAGAAACTTAATATAGAATAGGGTGTGCATAGCACTTATAGTTACTTTACAGAGACAGTCAAAAGAATTCCGTTACATTACGTCTACGGAGAAAAATCGTTTGCGGTTTAATTACATAATGTTTCACTATTTTAAACGCATTGAAATTGATATATATCACTAAGGTGCATTACAAGAGGTTTACTACAGAATAGTGTGTGTATAGCAGTCATCGTTCATTTACAGGGACACACAAATGAATTCTCTACTGTCTGTTAACAATAATTCCTGGAAGTGCGTTTTAAGTTGCTGAACGCGATTTTAAATTTAACTCACTTTTTGTCTATTACTTGGTCTGTATAAATTTTGTAGATCCTATACAGGGCAGCACAAAATTTCGCGAACACGTTTCCGTTTATTGACAGAAACTCCAGAAGGAGAATTTTAAACTGTGCTACGCGTTTCCTAACTAAACTAAAATTTAGCATCCTATGTAATATATATACAAATCTATAGAACCTATACAGGGCTGAATAACAGTATTCGGATATTTTTCCGAATATTGTATATGTTGGAAATATATGTTTTAAATTCCTGAAATTACGTTTCTTAAATATGTTATGTGTTTTCCAAATTGTTCACTTAGATGTTATCTTTCAGCGGTAATTATTTGTAAAATTATTTTGGAAGTGTTGGAAAGTATTACATAATCTATGCTTGACGCATGATTTTTCGTTCTTGTTTTCTTTTCCTAAGTGAATTTAAATGCATGGAAAAAATCCTTATCTTGCTGAAAGATCCACTCAGCCCCAAACGGTATGAGATTATCTCGATATGCTCGAAATATGCTGTAATTCATATCCATCATGATACAGAGCCTTCTCTCATTTGTCGACTGAAGCATTCTTTTGGTCTTTTACTCAAATCATTCCAGGTTCATTTTTTTTCATCAGAAACTATGATTTGTCATCGCCCATTTAAGTTTTTTCTCGATGATGTTTTCATAGCTTTGGGTTTTTTTTTTTTATCCTTTCTTACCTTTTCCTGAATTAGGTATTAGTATTTGATTCAAGACTCTTCAAAACTGTGGCATGTGACTTTACTTTGAAATGAAACAGGTCAAAAAACTTTTTTTCGTTCGTAGTTAGCCGAAAAACCTTGTCGAAAGTTTCATTCCAGATTGTTTTATTTTGCTTGGAAATACTTTTAACACTCTCAAATAGTTGTCAAATAGCTGTAATACTTGTTGTAATAGTAGTAATACTTTTCAAATAGTTGAAAAATATTTATGAATTCGGTTTGTCTGGCCGAGCTCTAACTCACGTAAATATAGTCGGATTTCTATGTCATTGATATATGTTGTTGAGATTTACTATAGCATGTTCGGTATTGAAAATGAAGTGTGTAGCATTCATAGTTCATTTACAGCAGGCATGTCAAACACGTGGCCCGCCGACAACTTATCTGTGGCCCGCGAAGTCTTTGGCAGTTTACCCGTGTTTAATTTAGTTTTTAGAACACGGATGCTGAAAATGTACTTTGCACGAACACACTTGCACAAATTTTGGTCTCAGAGATGGCAACATAAAGATATGTATATCAATGTTACCAGTTTGATGGACTTTTTTATTATTCAGGACTACAGAAAAATTCCTGCTCATCTGGCAACAGTGATATGGAGACCGATATAACTCAATTTTACATTTTAGCGCAAAAAAATTGTGGATACAAAGATTACCAATCCGAACGTAACAAAGCGCTGTATCTTGAGTCTGAAAATTTAAAGATTAGTAAAATTTTTAAAGTATTTTACTTATAATTTTTATTTGTTTATGTTGAAAACTAATACTTTATTTGACTTACTTACTATTCTTAGATTTTACACCACTTTACAAAATAATATGCTGTATTTTTTAAATACTAAGAAATGTATTATAAAATTTATAAAATTCAGCGCTAATTAAGACTAGTTAAATAAAAAAAAATCAAAATATAAAATTAAATAGATTTAAATGAGTTGTTTTGAAAATCGCACAAATTATTACTTTTGTGCTTGACACAAAAACCCTTAATATGCCATCCAGGTTCTTCACTTGGGTTTTAGTAGAACATATATATTTTGGATTTTAGCTTTTTAATAATTTTCATTACTTAGGTTAGTAATTGTATGTGATCTTTCTGGAATCCTACGTGATCTTTCTTTCATTTTTTAACACTTTCCAACCTAGTTGAAAAGTGTTTATGACTTCGGTTTGTCTGGCCGTCTGGCCGTCTGCCGTCTGGCCGTCTGCCGTCTGCCGTCTGTCCGTGCTCTAACTCCCGTAAATATGCTTGGATTGCTCTGCAATTTTTATATGTTATAGTCGTTATCTATAGCATGTTCCCTATTTCAACGGAAGTGTGTAGCACTTATAGTTTTTTTACAGGGACACTCAAAAGAATTCCGTTACATTGCGGTCTATGGGGAAAAATCATTTGCGGTTTATTTAAATAATGTTTCACTATTTTAAACGTATTGAAATTTATATATATCACTAAGGTGCATTAGAAGAAGCTTAATATGGAATAGGGTGTGCATAGCAGTTATAGTTACTTTACAGGGACAGTCAAAAGAATTCCGTTACATTACGTCTATGGAGAAAAATCGTTTGCGGTTTAATTACATAATGTTTCACTATTTTAAACGCATTGAAATTGATATATATCACTAAGGTGCATTACAAGAGGTTTACTACAGAATAGTGTGTGTATAGCAGTCATCGTTCATTTACAGGGACACACAAATGAATTCTCTACTGTCTGTTAACAATAATTCCTGGAAGTGCGTTTTAAGTTGCTGAACGCGATTTTAAATTTAACTCACTTTTTGTCTATTACTTGGTCTGTATAAATTTTGTAGATCCTATACAGGGCAGCACAAAATTTCGCGAACACGTTTCCGTTTATTGACAGAAACTCCAGAAGGAGAATTTTAAACTGTGCTACGCGTTTCCTAACTAAACTAAAATTTAGCATCCTATGTAATATATATACAAATCTATAGAACCTATACAGGGCTGAATAACAGTATTCGGATATTTTTCCGAATATTGTATATGTTGGAAATATATGTTTTAAATTCCTGAAATTACGTTTCTTAAATATGTTATGTGTTTTCCAAATTGTTCACTTAGATGTTATCTTTCAGCGGTAATTATTTGTAAAATTATTTTGGAAGTGTTGGAAAGTATTACATAATCTATGCTTGACGCATGATTTTTCGTTCTTGTTTTCTTTTCCTAAGTGAATTTAAATGCATGGAAAAAATCCTTATCTTGCTGAAAGATCCACTCAGCCCCAAACGGTATGAGATTATCTCGATATGCTCGAAATATGCTGTAATTCATATCCATCATGATACAGAGCCTTCTCTCATTTGTCGACTGAAGCATTCTTTTGGTCTTTTACTCAAATCATTCCAGGTTCATTTTTTTTCATCAGAAACTATGATTTGTCATCGCCCATTTAAGTTTTTTCTCGATGATGTTTTCATAGCTTTGGGTTTTTTTTTTTTATCCTTTCTTACCTTTTCCTGAATTAGGTATTAGTATTTGATTCAAGACTCTTCAAAACTGTGGCATGTGACTTTACTTTGAAATGAAACAGGTCAAAAAACTTTTTTTCGTTCGTAGTTAGCCGAAAAACCTTGTCGAAAGTTTCATTCCAGATTGTTTTATTTTGCTTGGAAATACTTTTAACACTCTCAAATAGTTGTCAAATAGCTGTAATACTTGTTGTAATAGTAGTAATACTTTTCAAATAGTTGAAAAATATTTATGAATTCGGTTTGTCTGGCCGAGCTCTAACTCACGTAAATATAGTCGGATTTCTATGTCATTGATATATGTTGTTGAGATTTACTATAGCATGTTCGGTATTGAAAATGAAGTGTGTAGCATTCATAGTTCATTTACAGCAGGCATGTCAAACACGTGGCCCGCCGACAACTTATCTGTGGCCCGCGAAGTCTTTGGCAGTTTACCCGTGTTTAATTTAGTTTTTAGAACACGGATGCTGAAAATGTACTTTGCACGAACACACTTGCACAAATTTTGGTCTCAGAGATGGCAACATAAAGATATGTATATCAATGTTACCAGTTTGATGGACTTTTTTATTATTCAGGACTACAGAAAAATTCCTGCTCATCTGGCAACAGTGATATGGAGACCGATATAACTCAATTTTACATTTTAGCGCAAAAAAATTGTGGATACAAAGATTACCAATCCGAACGTAACAAAGCGCTGTATCTTGAGTCTGAAAATTTAAAGATTAGTAAAATTTTTAAAGTATTTTACTTATAATTTTTATTTGTTTATGTTGAAAACTAATACTTTATTTGACTTACTTACTATTCTTAGATTTTACACCACTTTACAAAATAATATGCTGTATTTTTTAAATACTAAGAAATGTATTATAAAATTTATAAAATTCAGCGCTAATTAAGACTAGTTAAATAAAAAAAAATCAAAATATAAAATTAAATAGATTTAAATGAGTTGTTTTGAAAATCGCACAAATTATTACTTTTGTACTTGACACAAAAACCCTTAATATGCCATCCAGGTTCTTCACTTGGGTTTTAGTAGAACATATATATTTTGGATTTTAGCTTTTTAATAATTTTCATTACTTAGGTTAGTAATTGTATGTGATCTTTCTGGAATCCTACGTGATCTTTCTTTCATTTTTTAACACTTTCCAACCTAGTTGAAAAGTGTTTATGACTTCGGTTTGTCTGGCCGTCTGGCCGTCTGCCGTCTGGCCGTCTGCCGTCTGCCGTCTGTCCGTGCTCTAACTCCCGTAAATATGCTTGGATTGCTCTGCAATTTTTATATGTTATAGTCGTTATCTATAGCATGTTCCCTATTTCAACGGAAGTGTGTAGCACTTATAGTTTTTTTACAGGGACACTCAAAAGAATTCCGTTACATTGCGGTCTATGGGGAAAAATCATTTGCGGTTTATTTAAATAATGTTTCACTATTTTAAACGTATTGAAATTTATATATATCACTAAGGTGCATTAGAAGAAGCTTAATATGGAATAGGGTGTGCATAGCAGTTATAGTTACTTTACAGGGACAGTCAAAAGAATTCCGTTACATTACGTCTATGGAGAAAAATCGTCTGCGGTTTATTTAAATAATGTTTCCCTATTTTAAACGCATTGAAATTTATATGAGGTGCATTACAAGAGGCTTACTACAGAATATTGTGTGTATAGCAGTCATCGTTCATTTACAAAAGAATTCATCACACAAAAGAATTCTCTACTGTATGTTAACAATAATTCCTGGAAGTACGTTTTAAGTTACTGAACGCGATTTTAATTTTAACTCGCTTTTTGTCTATTACGTGATGTGTATAAATTCTGTAGATCCTATACAGGGAAGCACAAAAGTTCGCGAACACATCTCCGTATTATTTAACTCCAGACGGAGAATTGTAAACTGTGCTACGCGTTTCCTAACTGAACTAAAATTTAGCATCCTATGTAGTATATATACAAATCTATAGATCCTATACAGGGCAGAATAAAAGTATTCGGATTACTTAGATGTTATCTTTTAGCTTATTAAACGGTATGATTTGTAAAATTATTTTGGAAGCGTTGGAAAATGTTACATAATCTATGCTTGACGCATGATTTTTCGTTCTTGTTATTGATATGCAAACATTTTATTGACATATGCTCATACAACCCAGGATTTATATAAAAAAAAATGTATGTTAAAGCTCTTTACCCTATGAATAAATATGATAAACTAAAGATGGACATCGCATATTTTGTAAAGGTGATTTACAACACAATTATATTAAAAGGAAAACTGAAATTTTATGTCCGATATGTTCGAATTTGGAAAGAATGTAACATTAAGAGGTGCTACAGCACAAAATATAAAGAAAAGTCACAAAAATCTATTGAAAAGATAAAGTGTCAGAATTGAAACTGATACTTCTTAAAAGATAATTAAAGTGCTTTCACCAAGCTTATTGAATGAAATACATTTGCTTTAAAAAAAACTAATTGTCTTTATTACATTAAATAACCCGCTAGTCGAAATTGTAGAGGTGATGTCTAGAGCATTTGAAATTGGAAAATACTACTATAAGCATAAGTACCATTGCTAGAAAGATTTATCTATAACGGATTGATTTCTAAAAAACTGGATATGTGCTTAAACACTTAGTGCTTGTAAACTTAAATTCGTATGCACATTCTTAATAATCGTCAATCTAGAAAATATCTTAGAAATATGGGTATGAAGATAAATAGATCTACCTTCTTATACATAATTTGATGGCTTTTTATTATAAAGTTTGAACTGTTAAAAAATGTTACAATTTTCATTTTAAATCGACAATTTATGTATGTGGATTATTAAAAGTTCACCACTAGACAAAGTACTTGGAGTTTTCATTTGAAATTACAAAGCACCTGAGTAAACTTCAACTTCAAGGCAAATTTCATAATGCTATCTTGTTATTCGATAGTATTAGTGTTTTCAAAGAGAATTTATTATTTTGATAAAACAATTTTCAAAAAGAAAATGTATTTCAATTTAAATATATCAGGCATTACTTTAAAAATCATCGAAATAGAAATTTTTAGAATATACTAAAAATATATTCAAAAATTAATTAAAAAAATAAAAGATTTTTGTATTTGAAGAAATATGGAAACCAGTTTAATCTATTTACTTCAACTCTAATGATTGATGATGAAATTATTCTTCAGAATTCATTACTGCGCGATTAATCAAAATTCAATGTGATTTCATATTTAAGCAAAAATATATGGATGTGGACAGGAGTGTAAAAACTGGGCGCTAATGGGACTAAATTTTTAGTATTCTTCGCCTAATAAGAATACTAATAAAATTTAGGCGAAGTACACTAATAAAATGTAGGCAAAGAATGCTAATAAAATTTAGTGGTGATAATCGGCACCCAGTTTTTACACTCCTGGATATGGGGTTTCCAAATGTCTGTAATTATTTATCATTCGACCAATTTTTTAAACTATAGCAGCGGTTCCCAACTTGGGGTACATGGAGGGTCTGGAGGGGGTACGTAAAAATAATATTGATAATGGCGGAAATCACAAAAATGGTTTCACTGAAAACATTTAAAGTTGATACTTTTTGGATTACAAAGTTAGTCTCAAGTGTAATCCTAATATGTCGCACTCAAAATGAGGGGTAAGGGTCACTAGACATAATAATTCATTGATAATTCAATGTCACCAGCTCCTCCCACCGATTATCATATTGCATGAGTACTTATATTATATTTACCCCCATCTTCGTGAAAAGTGCCATTGATCATTATACAATATTACTTTCCCACCAAATTTCCGTCATTGTTAATAATTGGAGAACACTTTATTAAAATCAGAGTTACCATTCTTAATGCTTTATGTTTAAAAGCGTTCCCTTATTTTTGTTTTCGAATAGGCGGGGTTATGTCAATAATTTATATTAATAGAAAAGCTTTCTTCTTTTTAATGAGTATTTACTAATGAATACATTACTAATTTTCAAAAAGCATATTTGCGTTATGAGTGAAAGGAGGGGGTGGGGGCGTGTTTCTGATAAAAGGGGGGTACTCCCCCCAAGCAAGGGGTACGTGAAGGAAAAAAGGTTGGGAAGCGCTGAACAATTAGGCATATTTTAGCTATATTCGGCAGCGCACTTTTATACATCTTTGCATAGTTGCCAACTTTTTTTTCAAATCAAATAAACAAAATTTGAACCAGAAAACTTATTTAATAAATCAAATTAAATAAGCAGCGCATGGGTTCAAGACACATTTTATTAAATAACTTTTCTGCCTGAAAATATGCTTATTTTTATTTTTTTACTCTAAGAAAGCACAGAAGATTAGAAGCTATGTTTTTGATCAGGTCAGGATTAACAAACCAGCGTGTACAATCAATTTTTAAAATAAATACAATTTAGAAAATGCAATTAAATTTTATAGATTTCGTTGATGAAAAGGAGTATTTTTTCGAAAAATAAGATAAGAAATACCATGTATAATAATAACTTTGGAACTTGTGAATATTTCTTTAACGTGGCTGTGTTTTGTACGTACAAATTTTACTCTGTGCAATGGTATCATCTACATTTTTTTTTAATGTGGCCCGCTGCTTTGTATATAATGCTTAATTTGGTAAACGAGTTTGACATGCCTGATTTACAGGAACACTCAAATGAATCCCGTTATATGGGAAAAAATCACTTGCGGTTTATTTTAATGACGTTACATATATATCGCTGTGGTGCGCAACAAGATGAATAGCATTTATCATTCCAATACAGGGACACACAGAAGTACTGTCTGAGCGATAATTGCTGGAAGTGCGTTTTCAGTTGTGGTATGCGTTTTTAAATGAAACAAATTTATTGAATGTGTATAAATTATATCGAACATATACAAAAGAATTCGAATACATTTCCGTTTATTGAAGGGAATTGCTGAAAGGGAATTTTCAACTGTGTTAAGCGATTCCTAACTGAACTCAGTTTTAGCATAATATGTATTCACAAAAGAATTTGAAATCTTTTCCGACTATAGAGGGCAATTGCCGAAATTGAGTTTTAAAATGTTTCATGCGTTTTCCAAATTGTTTACTTAGATATCAGCTTTTGTTACAGTATTCTGAATGTGTTACATAATCGTATGATTTTTCTTTCTTTTTTAATTATAACAGTGTGAATGGCAGTTTTGTAATCGTAGTCAGATAACTCTTTACCTGCAGTCGTGAATATCACAATCAAAACCTGAAGCTTTACATATTTGTTAATGACTTTACAAAATATAAACGCATGCGCTTTATGATGACATGTAACATCCTTACTTTCTTCATTTCTTAACAGATTATTTAATTAAATTATAGAAAAATGAAATTAAATTATAGAAAAATGACACTCATTTTTAACGTGTTTTATTATTCATTTTAAATGTACGAAATAAAATTTGCATAGTATTCTTTCTTATTGAACAATTCTTAGATTTCTTAACGCACTGTATTTGGTTGCAAACAAATTATTCAAATGACGAAATAAACATTTTTTGTTATTTTCATCAATGTTCTATTAACTAAACATTGAACACTGTCAAGTTACAAGACAACGATGTATTTTCAACATTTCAGCGGTCGTGTTATACATTTTATCACGCATAGAACTTTTCACGTTTTGTTTAGGTTTTACAAATGTCATATATTTTATAATCTATATTAATAAAAAAAGTTTCTCTCTCTGTGTGTGTGTGGCGATGGCTAGGAAATTCTACTGTGCGCATAGGTCTGGAAATTTGTATGAGGATAGTCCAAGGCAGGTCCTGATGCACCTGAGGATCAAATTTTTAATATTTGATAATTTTCCGAGATATTAATTAAAAGCTCATCAAAATGCGATTCACAAAATGGCAAAAGCCCACGCATATTTGGATCTGATTTCACAGCAGAAATGACAGATAGAGAAAATTAAGCAAACTAATTAAGCTATCGATTTGAAAATTTCAGACCATAAATAGAAAAATATTTTATATCAATGTCTAAATTTTTGTAAAACTCCGATGGTAATTTTTCTTATTGTTAGCAGAAAACTAATGACGCTAGAGATATTTTCATAGAGAATCGAAGAAAGAAGAGACGTGATATTAATTAAAAAATGATAAAAAAAATCTAATTTTCGAAAGCGGATAAGACATTTTATTAATCAGCGAAAAATAAGAAAACGAATTAAGATATGAATTTGAAAATTTCAGAGCATACGTAGAAAAATATTACTGTATATATTTTTGCAAAAATCGGATGATTTTTTTTTTTATCATTAGCAAAAAAACTAATGCTGCCAGGGATATTTACTAACAAAATCGACAAAAGCCCAACGAGAATGAATAGGGATCAGAACGAAAACTTAAATTAATGATAACCGATTTGGACCATTCATGGGGTTAAACATATAATTACATATTCAACTTTGAGGAGGGTTTCACCTGATAGGGACTATTAAGAAATTAATAAGGCGAAAAGAAATATGTCTTAAACGTAATATTGCCAAAATTTGGGAGGAAGATAACAGTAGCTCGCAAAAGTTTTCAGACGATATGTATTCTGTCCTAACTTTTTCTGTAAGAAAAAATTCTTAATGATGTAAATTAGTAATTTGTACTCCTTTTAAATCTCAACAAAATGCAACATTAGAACAATTAATACATGAATTAAAAATAATTCCGAAATGCGCAAAATTACTTCGCAAACGTTTTGAGACGATTTAGTTTTCTTAAACTTTTATTAAAATTAAGTGTCTTAATGTAACGAAATACAGCAATATTTAATATTTAGTTGCATATCCTTTTACTTTGAGGACTGCAGCATATCGTCTGAGCACGGAATTAACAAGGATTTCTAAAGTAGACCTAGAGATTTTCGGCCATTTCGATTCTAGATCATGAAGGAGTGTCTTTGAAGAATGCTTCCGTGTCCCGACTTTTCTTTCATTGAATTGGATTGAGGTCAGGTGAGTGACTTTAATTTTCTAAGCTGCAAAGCAATTTGTCACCATTTTGAAGGTGTGCTTTGGATCATTATCCTGCTGAAGCATCTATCCATGATACATCTTTTTACGAACTTCTAAAATGTTTTTCTAAATATTTTGATCCATATTCCTATCGATGTGGAAATGGTGCCATCATGGTGGAAAGCTCCCCAGACCGTTACTGATACATTTCTGTGGTTCACTGTTGGACGTTCGCACCGGGGATCCATTTTCGACGAATATTATGTCGCATTAGTCGCCCAAAAGGCACCAGAATGGATACCCGGTACCAACGTCTAACAGTGAATCACGGAAACGGAGCGGTAATAGTCCTGGGACCTTTCCATCATGATGGCATCGTCCCCTTCGTACACATTGACGAGATTATGGATCAAAATATTTATAAAAACATTTTAAGAGATCATATGTTGTCTTATGCCCGTAAAAAGATGCCTCGTGAATGGATGCTTCAACAGGATAATGATAAAAAGTACACCTTCAAAATGGTGACAAATTGGTTTACAGCTAAGAAAATGAAAGTTTTGGATTGGCCGAGTCAGTCACCTGACCTCAATCCAACTGAACATCTTTGGGAACACAATCGAAAAAATGTCGGGACACGGAAGCATTCTTCAAAGGCAGAACTCCTTCAATCGGAATGGGCGAAAATTCCTAGGTTCACTTTAGAAAGCCTTGTTAATTCCGTGCTCAGACGATGTGCTGCAGTCCTCAAAGCAAAAGGATATGCAACTAAATATTAAATATTGCTGTATTTCGTTACATGAAGACGCTTAAAAGTTTAGAAAAACTGAATCGTCTCAAAACTTTTGCGAATTATTTTTAATTCATCCATATGTCTCAATTGTTCTAATGTTGCATTTTGTTGAGCATTTACTAATTTACATCATTAAGAAATTTTGCTTACAGAAAAAGTTAGGACAGAAAAACTTATCGTCTCAAAACTTTTGCGAGCTACTGTATGTAGTTACGCACCTCGAAACCCGATATTGCATTTCTTGATTACATTTTTTATAGTTAATTTTTATGAGATTTTTTTCGGTTTTTTGTGTATCGAGGCGATTTTTCTACATTAATAAAAATAATCTGGTTTCAATCTTTATCTTAGTAAATTTTGTCCTCTTTTCAATAAAGTTTAGTCGAAATTCGTACAGCGATTTTTGGGGTCTTTACGCATTTTGCGACAACTTTGTGACATTGGAAAAATAATTCGGTTTCAAACTTTTAGCTTAATATAGTAAATTTTGTCTTGTACGGTTTTTGAATTTTAGCGATTTTTAATGCGATTTTTTCCAATTTTTTGTCATTTATGAATTGCAATTTTGTCCCCTGCAAAATTTCACGAGTTCCTCGGCGATTTTTAAAAATTCGGAAAACAAATTTCATTTCAAACTTTTATCTTAATATAATAAATTTTGTTCTTCGCGATTTTTACAGATTCGTAAAAGGAATTTTACGCTAACAAATTTTGTTGTTCGTTTTTGCGCTATGTATGGTTTGTTTGTGATGGGCGGCTATTTTTTGACATTCGTAAAAAGATTTCGTGTTTTCAACATTTAGCCTCATACAGTTCATTTTAACATCTATGATTTTCGGTGCGATTTTTAACACTTTCCAACCTAGTTGAAAAGTGTTTATGACTTCGGTTTGTCTGGCCGTATGGCCGTCTGCCGTCTGTCCGTCTGTCCGTGCTCTAACTCCCGTAAATATGCTCGGATTGCTCTGCAATTTTTATATGTTATAGTCGTTATCTATAGCATGTTCCCTATTTCAACGGAAGTGTGTAGCACTGATAGTTTTTTTACAGGGACACTCAAAAGAATTCCGTTACATTGCGGTCTATGGGGAAAAATCATTGACGGTTTATTTAAATAATGTTTCACTATTTTAAACGCATTGAAATTTATATATATCACTAAGGTGCATTAGAAGAAGCTTAATATGGAATAGGGTGTGCATAGCACTTATAGTTATTTTACAGGGACAGTCAAAAGAATTCTGTTACATTACGTCTATGGAGAAAAATCGTCTGCGGTTTATTTAAATAATGTTTCCCTATTTTAAACGCATTGAAATTTATATATATCACTAAGGTGTATTTCAAGAGACTTACTACAGAATAGTGTGTGTACAGCAGTCATCGTTCATTTACAGGGACACACAAAAGAATTCTCTACTGTAAGTTAACAATAATTCCTGGAAGTGCGTTTTAAGTTACTGATCGCGATTTTAATTTTAACTCGCTTTTTGTCTATTATGTGGTGTGTATAAATTCTGTAGATCCTATACAGGAAGCACAAAAGTTCGCGAACACATTTCCGTATTATTTAACTCCAGACGGAGAATTTTAAACTGTGCTACGTGTTTCCTAACTGAACTAAAATTTAACATCCTATGTAGTATATATACAAATCTATAGATCCTATACAGGGCTGAATAAAAGTATTCGGATTACTTAGATGTTATCTTTTAGCTTATTAAACGGTATGATTTGTAAAATTATTTTGGAAGCGTTGGAAAGTGTTACATAATCTATGCTTGACGCATGATTTTTCGTTCTTGTTAGTTATTTTTCGAGTTTCGCGCCGATCTTTTGACATTCATGAACGAATTCTATTTACAATGTGCGCCACTGTACTAAAATCTGCCCTCTGCGATTTTTAAATTTTTAGCAATTTGTATGTGATTGTTTATCGGGGTTTTTGCATTTCTTGGCGATTTTTTCACATTAGTAAAGGAATCCGATTTTTGTCGTTTAGCCCAAAATAGTAAAATATGTCCTCATTTCAATAAAGTTCCATACAGCAACTTTCGATTTTTTTGCGAATTTTAGCCTAATATTTTTAATTTTGTCCTCCTCGAGTTTTGAATTTTTAGTGATTTTTATTGATATTTTTATCGATTGTTATCTATTTTTTTTTCATTTTGAAGCGATTTTTCCACATTAGCACCGCAAATATTAAATTCAGACTGAAAAAGTAATTCAGGCTGAATGTAAAATTTCAGACATCATAGATATCAGAATTTAATCAGGACATAAATGAACTGAGAAAGATATCTGAATAATGATGACATGTCTGAAATTGAGACATTTAGAAATTCAAACACTTAAGGGACTGAATGCGATACAATTGTATAATAGGTGGGATGACTGCATATACAAATGTATTACAATAAATATGTCAGAACCATCAGAAAAATGTTTTCGAATGAATGAAAAATCCACTAAATTTGGTATTACTTTCTAATATAACGTCAGACAAAATTGTATAAGTTTTGGGATTAAGTTAAATAATTAAAAAATTGATTTTCCCCAAATTATTTGCAAAGAGATATATGAGTGACGGTAGAAAGAAATGTAAGGAAGTACAAGGTTTTGGAATAGATGGGCCAGCATTTCGAAAATGCAGAATAGAAACATGAAATAGGCTAATCTAATGAAGACAATATTAAAGATATCAACATAAAAAGAAAGAAATATTAAAAAATAAGACATTTATTGGAACTTTTCCCTTCCCGTTTATTATAATTTTGAAGTACATGAACATAGAAAGAAGAGCATAATTAAAATTGTTCACGGAAGGAGGGAGTTCTTCTCTGAAGGAAATTCTTAGTAACATTTTCTCTTGACGTTTAATTGTTATGTAGACAAAAATACATTTTTTTTTAATAATAAAGAAAATGAAATTAATTAAAATACAGGGTGGGGCAATTGCCGGCACTTATGTTTCATCAAAATTCGATATGTTACGACAAAATCTATAATAATGTTAAAATATGTTTCCGTCTGTCTGAAAATAATTGATAAATGTAATAGAAATAACGAAAATAAAATGGCTCTGATTTGTTCTCTATTTCTGTCTGTAAACCGTAGGCATTGGAAATGAAAAATGCTTATTTCGCCTACTTTCCTTTGTTCTGCGTTAATTCTTTCAATGATTTACAAGATCAGTCCAGTATACGCAACTATAATAGTGTATTGATGTTTGTGTTTCAAATTTATTTAATCGCTAATAATCGAAGATTCTCTTTCTGAAGAATAAGAACATACGTGTGGAATAGAAATTAGTAGACAGTGAAATGAATTCAATTTCTGGATTGATAGGATTTAAATTATATTATTGTCAAAATAAGATACGGAATAACGGTACAAAATTTTCTTCAATGCATATTTTTTAATTCTCAACATTCATCTGAAGTAAAGATATACCCTCAAGCAAATGTGTACATTTATTTTCGCGTTATTTTTGTAAAAATGGATTTACATTTTACAGATATTTTATTACGGTAAGAATGCTTTTACGCAATTATTTACAAAAATAAAATTTTCATTTCGAAATGGAAATTTTACTTGAAGATTATTACTTGTGTAATATTAATTATTCAAATTAACTTTATAAGAATAATATGTATTTATCTTCTTTGTATCATTTTGTATGCAATAAATATTTTTCAGTGTAACAAGATTTGTGTATTTTTGTATGATTTTCAATTAAATTTATATCCTTTTCGGGAATAACGAACTTGTTTAATAATTCTTAATCCCTCCACTTTATAAATGAAAGTCTTTTATAGTAAATATTCTGTGCTTAATACATAAAAGCGCAGTATTGGTTTTAATACTTGTGTATTCACTCCCAAATTTGTCAAAATATTTCGTATTACATTTTTTTCAAAAAAAAAAAAAAAAAAAAAAAAAAAGGAAAAGTAGTAGCAGTATTAGATATTCTTCATGTGAATCTAAGCTATTAAAATGACTGTAAAAATCTCAATAATATTATATAAAACATTGCTTAGTTTATAAAAGAGACATCAAAATCGTAAATATGTCGAATGAAAAAGAAATACTCTGTTTAGGTTTCGAAGATTTTTTTTAACTTTGGTATGTTAATGAATTTAATGATTTGAATTCATTAGAACATTTTCTTTCGCGGTTAAAATTTTATTTTATTTTCAGCTGACTTTAATTGTTCAATAATATGTAATTTGAAATTAATCACACACCTGTTGGGATTCATTTTTCAATTTTATAATTAGAAATGGGAAAACTTATTTAGCCAAAAACAAATCTGCTTTTGGAAAAACTGATTTTTGCAAAATTAGTTTTGAAAACTGAAATAACTTATTTGGCAGAACTGTTTTCTTAAATTCGGAAATATCAACTTAAAAAAAATATCTTACAAGTTCCACATAACAATATTTGGATTCAAAGCAAATTTTAATTGTATTGCAACTACTTATGTCTCCTACTTATGTCTTACTTATGTATCCTACTTATGTCTTTTAAACTATATAACTTACAGGAAAAAACTTTACATGGAAAAACATTGTGACTTGGTGATTATTAATAAAAAAAAAAAAAGAGTATTCAGATTTTCCTTTTTTTAATAGTTATTTTTTTAAATATATTTTTGTATAACTATATAGTTATTTCCTCTAATATAATTAAGTAAATAAATCATTATTTACTTTGTTTGATTGCTTCAAATTTTATATTTCTGTTTTGAAAAATTTCAGATATTGAAAAATAATATTAAAATTTATTTTTCGATTATTTTTGGTAAAAAAGTGATATAAAATGGAAGTTTGAAAAAAGTAGTGTTTACTAGCATAACTCCATTTTGCAGACAAAATTGTTGGGGATTTTTTCAAAAGTTTATGCATGCATATGCATGAAAGAAGAATTAGACATGGAAAATGTATATTTAAGGCAAAATAGGTTTGAAAACTGTTATTTTCCCTGCATGTAACATATTTAGTTTTCTAATGATAGCTTAGTAGTTCTGGTGATTACCATCGATGAAAAAATAAAAACTACATTTAGATGGACCATCTATATGACCTATATAGATTTCCATTTTGAAAATACACTACTAACAAGGAATCAAATTCGGTATAGTTAATTCAATAATATTCGGAGTAAAAATTAAAATAATATTTAACAAAAAATACAGAGGGGACCCACTTTTTTGTAAACTTGGGATCGAAATTTACTGAACTATTCTATCAAAATGCCAAATAATTCAAAGCATACTTCAAGGAAAGAAGCTTGTACTTTCTGCTTAGAAAATTAACTGCATAGTACAAGATATTTTATATCAATTTTCTTTTGTTTATCTTTAAAAAAATTAAGCACAAGTATTTCTCTAACATTTTTTCATCTGAAGCATAAACAGCTGATTCTGATTCAAATTGGTAGTGTATCACTAAAACAAAATTACGGTTATAATCTAATATTGCAGTGCTAAATTCTCATTCTATTTTCTTTTACTTACCCATCATACATAATATAGGGAAAGTCTTGTAATCGTTTTAAAATTTGACGGATTTACACGCTTCAGACACGGGAGATTAGGAAAAACATATTTTTAGCTCTATCTCCCGAACAAATTCAGATAGACACTTGAAATTTGGTATGTACTTAGTATGAAATAATGAGAAGATGTCTATTGAATTTTAGTAACATCGATTATCCGGGACTAATTTTTTCGGACTCTCGAAATAGTCGTTCTGATAAAAGGTATATAAAAATTTTCGAAAAGAAGTGAATATAAGAGACAATAAAAAACATACATTTTTCATAAAGAATGAAGTCCATCGGATAAGTAGTTGCCGAGAAACCTATTTGTGTAATCCTATTTTCCACACCCTTTGATTTTTTTATGACACTGTATATCATTCAAATTTCAATTCAAAGATTATTTTAATTGGAAATAATCCCACGCAGTAAACTGTTAGTTAATATGAATATCATTTTTGGAGTTAGAAGGAGGTTTCTTTTACGCAATTCAGTAATGCAGCATTTAAAATTTAGGACGTCATCAAGCCACAATCGAGGCTAACGAAAAAGACAGGCTACCGCGGGGCATTCCACTTATCTTTTTTTACAGACCGCTAGAGCAACGTGATGCTCTTTTCTTACATTTTTCATTGGTGCATTCGAGCATCACGTGACTCCGGCGGTCTGTAAAAAAAAGATACACGGTAACACGATTTTCAACACTCTATCTACCGAACAAAGATGATGCATATCCATGATGGGTAAGTATTACTAGTTTTTAAATTGGCTGAATGAAGTCGTTGTTCGTGTATAACAATCGGCTGGTACAGAAAAGTTATGATCAATATTTTATACTTTAGAGTAGGATGAAGTTATATTTATCTCAAACGTATTTATATGTTTATATGTATTTTAGGTCATTGAGTGTATATAATTTTTTTGACAGCATATGGGTTGGGCGAATGAATATCAGCCGTTGCGGTTTCAAACTTTTAGCGTAATATAGAAAATTTGTCCTTCTCGATTTTTTATTTTTCGGTGATTTCATCGATTTTTCGAATTCTGCGGCATTTTTTTGACATTTCTAAAGAAATTCTGGTCGCAATTGTTTAGCTTAGTGTAGTAAATTTTGTCAGCAGCTATTTTTACAGTGATTTTAGCGTTTTTTCGCATTTCGCTGTGATTTTTTGACATTTGTGACAGAATTTCGGTTACAAAGTTGTAGTTTCCAAGAGTAAATTTTGTCCCCTTTTCGATCCAAGTTTATTCAGAATTCGTACAGCGATATTTGAATTTTTCGTGAAATTTTTTTATGCATTTTTTAGAGTTTTTTCGTATTTTGCGGCGATTTGTCCACATTAGTAAAACGAATTCGGTTTAAAATTTTTAGTCAAATATAGTACAGTTTGGTCCATCTTGATTTGTGAATTTTTAACAATTTCCATTGGGATTTTTATAAATTTTTCGCCTTCTGTGGTGATTTTGACATTCCTAAAAGAATTCCTGTAACAATGGTTTAGTTTACAATAATAAATTTTGTCCTCTGCGGTTTTTGAATTTTTAGCGATTTTTAGCGTTTTTTTCGTGTTGATTTTTTGTCATTTGTGAAAGAATTCCTGTTACAATGTTTTAGTTCACAAAGTAAATTTTGTCCTCTTTTCAATAAAGTTTATTTGGATACTGTACAGCGATTTTCGAATTTTCCGCGAAAAAAAATTCTGTTTTAAACTTTTTGTCTAATATAGTACATTTTGTCATCCTCGATGTTTGAATTTTTAGTAATTTTTATTGGGATTTTTAGCGATTTTTAGAGGGTTTTTCGGCGATTTTTTGACATTCGTTAAAGTATTCCGGTTTCAAACATTTAACCTAATATGGGGTAAAGTGAGGACAGATGCCGCACTTTTACTATCACTAAATTGTAAAAAGTTTAGTGAAAATACAAATGTGTAAGTAATAAAAATTAAAACTTAAAATAAAAAATTAAATTGAAAAGAAAAAACATTTCAATTTACATGAATGGATAGCATAATTACTACAAACAATGGACAGCAGAATTACAAAAAGAATTAAATCACTTGTTCACATCCAGAACAACATTACAGTTTACTCTTAAAGTGAGTA
The DNA here is from genome assembly GCA_963931845.1 of Maratus michaelseni. Taxonomy (NCBI): domain Eukaryota; kingdom Metazoa; phylum Arthropoda; class Arachnida; order Araneae; family Salticidae; genus Maratus; species Maratus michaelseni. The sequence continues at coordinate 4,036,491 of OZ007586.1, read as the reverse complement.
CTAGCTCTTTTCTATTTAGACCCTAGACTTTTTTTTTTTTTTGGCTTTTCTTCTCCATTCTTTGATTTCGTATTTCCATTTGCCCACAATCACCACACTTCCCCATTTCCCGTTGCAACAGTAAATTGAGCATGTTTCATGTAGCCACCGATTGCATTTGATGCACTGAATCCAGTCTGCTTTAGACTTTGTTTCTTGATAAGACTCAAGACACTCATCAAATAAGACTCAATCAAGATACACATCAAATTCCAATCCAATACTGTCGTCAGAATCCATAAGAGGAACACTTTTGTCACTGTCGGAAGATTACTCATATTTCGGTTTCTTCCTGAAGTGAGGTATTTTCAAGTTGATCTTTCCCTTCCTTTTTTTTACACATTTTACTTACGCCAAGCTGTCGTCGTGTGACGCTTTCTATCTTCTTCTGCTTTTTATTTTCATCTTTTTTCTTGTTCATGAACTCGGTGCTTGTAATATTTGCAGCCTTTTGCTTTCTCTTACCTGTACATCTTTTGACCATTGGAATGAGAGATAATTTTTTAACAGTTTAGATGGTACAAGGCCTACATTTTCGTTATTCACACATGGTGAACCAGCATTGTCGCTCAGAATATTTTGATAAATAGCTGAAGTTCCTTGTAATGGGTCTTCATTTTGTGGCATAGCTAAAATATCTGATTGGATTTCAATTGCTTCATTTTGTTGTGGCTCATTCATGTTGTTATCAGTTATGAAAGCATGGTCTGTAATTGCTGTCTTACCTAATGGCACAAATTCCGTAGCCTTAGAACTTTAGATAGCGACGAGACGAACCTTAGATGAGACGTCGCGGCTTGTCCCCAGGCTTTCGAAAGTAGTTCTCACCAAATGACATTCATCCAATTTTTCTAGTGGCTCTCATAGCAATTACATCTTCAGCTGCATTAGGACAGAAAAGATTCACCAGCCAGGTGTTACAGGCTTGTTTAAAACAATTCTAAAGAGGTCTGAAGAAACTTCTGTCTAATGGCTGAAAGTAATGTGTTGTGTGGCTTGGAAAACAAATAGAAGTGATTTCATTTGCAACAGCCGACATATACAAATTTTGCTATCCAACGGTAAAATGACTTTCCCGGGAGTTTTTCGAGGTATAAAATGCTCTTGAATAATTCACTCATCATGTAGACATGGGACATTCTAATATTTGAACCAGGTGGCATTGAGTCTTTCAACTCAATTTTTTGATTTTCCCTTTAAAAATATAAAATGGTGGGAGAAAATCCCCTTCTCTGTTGCAACAAGCAACAACGGTGATAGTTTCATCCTTTTCAGAAGAAGTGATGTGATGGACATCTTTACTGCCTTTTTTTACAACAATTTTTCTGCTTCATTGTTGAGATGAAAGCCAGTTACGTCCATATTATATATCGCAACAGGTTTATTAAACAGATTTTGATCTATAATTGCTTTCTCTAAAACTTCAAAAAACGTATTCACATCTTCTCTGTTCCTACCATTAGCTCTTGCAATAGATAATTTTTAGCTAAACCTAGCTTTGGATTCCTTTCCATAAAAGAAAGAAACCAATCCCGACCAGCTCTCCCTTTATCATCGTTAAACTTTCTTGTGAGTAATTTCATTTCAGAGGCAAGGTCTAATTGTCTAACAATCAATTGAGTTGGCGAAAATCCGCAAACTTGAAGTTTTTCTGTGTGAGCAACAAGTTTACTTTCGGTCTCTACAAAGTTGTTCGATTTCAATCGTCGCCTAATTGTCCCAGCTGCTTCCCTAATTGAGACTACTTCTTCATTTTTGAATGTAACAGCCTCTAGCAGATTGTCTACGGTTCATTTTCCTCTTTCAGGGAATTTTCTTAAAATACAAAAGTAGAATGAAGAAAGTACCGGTGCAGAGATTGAAAAACACTTTCGTTAAACATTAATATCGTTATAGATCGTTAAATGGGAATTACTTTACAAAGGTTATTTATTAAAAGTCAAGAAGATTAAAAATATATTAGCGAAATCGAGAAATGCGCTGAATATACATTCATTTATGTGTAAGTTCTACTGAAATTGTACTGATGAACTTATTGAACCGAAAAACAAAAATAGATTTTGCGCCATCTGTTCCATAGTGGCTGGTACGATTTTGTGTGATGTGAACGACGCGAGAGGATCTAGTCTACAGTTACAATCGGTTTTGGGATAAATTAGTAATTAATTACTTAAATAAGTAATAAAACTTTATTACAATAATTTTAGCAACAGACCACGCAGGGTGGGAGCTTAAATCTGGAATAAATAATAAAATAATAACAAGTAAACTAATTAAGCGGTGGTAACGCGAACAACACAGCACACAGACACATAACGAACTTCTTAATTTGGCCTACACTGTAAAAAAAAAACGGGAAAAAATACTGCTGATTTTGCTGTTGACTAGCATTAAAAAACAGCATTTTTGTAAGTTCAATACCGATTTACAGCAAATCGCTGTATTTTCAAGATCAACGAAAGCACCCGAACCGCATTCCTAATGCACAGGTGTGTGTGAAGTTGGGAGCAGAGCAGGGTATTATTAGCATTAGTGTAGTTCGATGTTAGCGTCGTTCTTCATATGTGCTTATTACGGCAATTCACAATGTCGTTTTTGGATTACACAAACTAGAGCATAAAGACTGGATAAATAATTTAAAAATTAAGGGTAAGTTTTATTTTTAGGTTTATTTGTGTCATTGATTTAATAACCATAAAATAATCAGTTCTCATATAATGCAAGATACAAATTGACCACGTGTATGTAAACGTTCACGTCAAACGTTGTATAAAGATTAAATATTTTGGCTTCAACTGTAACAAAACATTATTTTAGCATTTTATCTAATTTTTAAGTAATTTATTTAGCATTTTCTCATGACTTTATAATTATTTACTTAGTATCAGATTAAAAGAAAAATAAAACGAAGATCCCTATATTCTTTAGCTATGCTTTAGTTCGTTGTTATATATTTTTCAAAACTTCATTTTATCCGATAGTATTTCAATATAGCTATTAAACTAAATCATGTAATTATTTTATTCTCCAAAAGTTTAGGTTAATTTTTTGTGCTTATTTTAATAGTGCTATTTATTTAGTGTATTATTGTAGTGTATTATTGTAGTTGACTAAATATTTAGTATAAATATTCAATTTGCTATAAATATTCAATAGCAGTCTTATTACAATTAAAGCTGATTTTTAGCCGGTGATATTCAGATTTTATAGCTTATTTTTTACGTGCATTTATTTAAAAAATGTTATATGCAATTTTCAATTTATTTATTATGAGCAATCTGGATACACTATTTTATTAATTCATAAACTATTCCAAGAGTTTGTTTACTGTTACCGCAGCGTTAAATAGCAGCAGATCGCATTTTGTTTTTGTCCATTATCTAAAAATAAAAAATAATTCGCATCCAGAATGTTCTCGATGTATATTGTACAGTATTCTACTTGAATTTGGCATATAAAACACTCTTTACAATGAGTTATAATGCTTTGAAATTTTCTATTTATTACTTATTTGGTGTATTTTATTTATTATTTTGCTTTATGGTGCTAAATTTGTATCTTACATATGTATAATAGAATTGATTATATAAGAATGTTATTACAACAATGATATAAGTAAGAATAAAGATAACACTTAGTACCCTTAGTCTTTTGAATATGTCTCAGTATCATTAGAAAAATTCAAAATAAATATAAACAATACACGGGGGGGGGTGGGGGGGAATACAAATATATATCTACAAAAAATAAAAAATAAATCTAAAAATTTTACAGCTATGCTGTTAAGAGTGTAGTAAAATTAACAGCAAAAAACGCTCTAAAATTTACAAATTTACTGTAAAATCTAAAAAACAAAATGACTGTAAAATTAACTGCAAAAAATACTGTAGAATTACAAATTTGCTGTTTACCGATGAAAAACAAAATTGCTGTAAATTTACAGCAAAATATGCTGGCACCCATATTGCCAGCATTTTTTGCTGTAAAACTACAGCAGTTTTTTTTTACAGTGTAGAAAGCGCTAGTATCGCCCACAAAATCGACGTCTGTTCTCACTGTAACCTAGTACATTTTGTCTTCCACGACTTTTAGTGTTTTTTCGCTTTCCTCATCGAATGTTGACAATCGTGAACGAACTCTGGTTATAATGTTTCAGCCCACTGTAGTAAATTTTGTTCTCTGCTATTTTGAATTTTTAGCAACTTGTTATGTGATTGTGATTTTTAGAGGGTTTTTTTTAAGTTTCTCAGCGAATTTTCCCCTATTAGAAAAAATCCGGTTTTAATCTTGCAGCACAATATTGAAAATGTTGTCTTATTTTTAATAAAGTTTATTCGAAATTCATGCAGTGACTTTTGAATTTTTCGTGAATTTTTGCAGCAATTTTCGTGTTCTACGGCGATTTTTTGACATTCGTAAAAGAAATCCTGTTTCCCTTTTTTAGCCGAATATAGTAAATTTTGTCCTCTGAGACTTTTGCAATAAATATTTGTGAATTTTAGCATTTTTTCATGATTTTATGCAATTTTCCCTCATTAGTAAAAGTAATCTGGTTTCAATCTTCTCGTCCGATATTGTAAATTTTGCTCTCTTTTCAATAAAGCTTATACGGAATTAGTGCAGCGATTCTTAGAGTTTTTTCGCGTTTCGTTCTATTTATTGACAGGCCCGAGGAATGCCGGGTGGATTAATTAGTAACTAATAAAATAGACAGGTGATATAAGCATGATCAACAGATAAGCAATTATGAGATAATTAAAGTGAGATACATATCAACATAAAAAATTAAATTTAAAAATATGCATTTGCAGGAAAAAAATCCAGATATATACGTTTAAAGAAAGAACTACCAATATTAATAATGAAACAATAAGATTATTTCATAAAGAGTATATCAAGATTGATTTAATGCAAGAAGACAAAGAAAAGAAAATCAGATATTTCAAATAGATCTATCAATTTGAAAAAATAATTCAGTTTCATATTTCCTTATTTTCGCATATCATTTTATGCCAGAAAGAACTTTCGCAATGTACAACTTTTTCGTGTTTGGCATATTCTATTTTATTCCATTTTGTACTTTTATGTGTACAAATAAATTTTTTTAATCTTGAACTGATTCTTCTGGACCGCCGTCAGATATATATTGAATAGCTTCCCACTTTTATAATTTTGAGTAATTGGCAAAGATTCCTCTAAATAATTTTCATTTGACTATGTAAACCAAAATAACTCAGCGTAACAAGTATCAATTACGTTATTACAGAAAAATATATTTAAAACCTGAAATAATTAATGTATTTACTTTAAAGAGTGGTGTGTGATTAAAATTTTCTAAAAGACACACCAAAAGTGCATTGGAAATAGAAGAAACCAGATTTAATACAAAGGGAATTAATGAATTGAGGATAATAATAATTGTCTGCAGATTTATTTGGTGCCATATTTAAGTGAAATTTAAGAAATATTACGTTTATCGCGCGCCCACTGGTTAAATCACTAAATAATATCGCCATCCAACACTACAAAAATATCACCTTCCAACATCAGTGTCTGTATTTTTCATCTACAAGCCCCAAAACTGATTTGACAAGAATACGCTCAAAGTCCACGCTTACTTTCCAGAGTGCTTTATTTTTTTCTTGTAGCATTCGAAAGGGTCAAAACAACTTGTTGGATACAATTCCTATGTTTGAAAATCAACTAGTTTGGGATGTTCACCCAGGCTGCTCTTTAAAATCGATTTTGCCGATTCTATAAATAACATGTAGTTCCATGAGCCAACTAGTCCACATTTGGTATGCAATTTTCGCAAAACTTTGTACTGATTAGAATCACTATGTTGTAGATTTAGAGCAAGATTAAAAAGAAAAATATATTTATCTAAATATCTATTTCTATAAACCTATCTTTATTTTAAGGCATAGGAAATGTTTCACTTTTTGGACAGTATAGGTACTAATGAGCCCTAATGCCCGTTCTTCGTATTGAATTTGGGCACGTCACTCTTGGATAGCAAGAAAAACATATCCGTTCTTTCGGACTTGTACTGCACACATGAGATGGGGCGATTTGATTGGTCTATGATATGATTGGCCCACGTCGTCATGACGATTCCTGCAATGATCGCTTCGACAAAAATGTAGTGGTAGATTGGTTGTAAACATGCCCTTTCCTTATAGGATTCACCACTGGCTGGGATTCTGCCTACAATGACGTCCTATGCACATTATCTATTGCACTTCTTGTGGAATGTAGGGCTTAATTTTTGCCTAAACAAATTAATTTAGCTGATTTTAAGAAATGTTTGAACTAAACTATTTACAAATGTTAGAAAATGAGGCTTAGATGCTTTACACTCACGCTAAAAAAAAAAAAAAAAAAAATTAATCGGTTAAAAAAAAGAAAAAAGTCGCCAAATTTAGGGGATTTTTTCCTTTAATGGCAACCTAGCCATTGTATTAAGTTATTCGTTTGGCGCAGTCTTGGAAATCGCGCCAACCAAACAGTCGCCAATCTTTTGTTTACATTTTAGCGTGAGTGTAACACATCTGTTCCGAAAATGACGAATACTTATCTTTCAATTAAGTAAATGAGAGTATGAGTTGATATGCATTATGCGCCAAAACAAATTCCACCATTTCAAAATTATTTAACCCTTAACTGCTGTTTTTCACAATTTATTTAGTCTTTATTTGGAGGGAATTTGTAGTAATCCTTTACAGATACAGTATCCTATGAGTTGATTAAGCCTTTTGATCACAGCAGTTAAGGGTTAATAATATAATAATGGGCTGGGTGCGATCCTCTTTTGAATCCACACACGTCTATGCCTGAATTTGCTTAGACAAGCAGATGGGCAAGAATAACAAAATCAGTTTGTTACTCAATCAGAAGAAATATCAAACATTAATATGCTAACAGGTTGATTTCTCATTGAATGCAAATTGGTCTCATTCATTCTCAAGTTCACTATTATGGCGAGAAAGATCATTTGAACAAGGGAAATTTACCGAATGGATATGTTACAATCCTATCAGAAATGCTAAATATTTGTTATAGTTCTCTCTGTAAACAAACTGTAAGAGCTACCTACTTGATTAACGAACTGATCCAAGATATTGGCAATATCAATGGACACTGTCCTAATTAGATTTGAACTTGATCAGTTATCGTGATAACAAGATTTGCAAAACCTTTACTTATATGTTGACAAGAAATCTACTCATAAACAACATTTATAGAAAAATGAAACTCAACAATCTTAAGTTAATTTTAAACATAAAAATAGTCTGACTTGATCATAAGTTTATTTAGGTTTCCATAGAAAACATACTCTTAAGAATCCGCATTAAAAATTTCACTCTAAAGCGTAGTAAGTTTTAAAAATAAAAGATTGTTACTAATAATCTTTACAATTTACATCTTTTAAGAATGGAGATTTATATAATGTAATACACAGAAAAAATAGCATGGTACAGGTAACATATAATTTGTGCATTATATAAATCGGGACTTCTGGCGTGTTGAAACACTTGTCAACACTACATACTGAGCATCTCATATGTTTTCATTCATTTTATTTTGAGTCACAAATCCATTGAGATAAGCATGTTTTTGCATTTCAGTAAAAAAATAAAAATATATACTTTTGGTATTTGCTTTCCTTTAGCATTAATAATTAAGAAAAACCATTAAAAAATTTTGTGTATAGTTAAATACTATTATTAATATTTTGACTTATTTTTTAATATCATATATATCCAAATCGTCTAACACTATAATGCAAAATAATATTGTCTCAAATAACACGAAATGTTTGGACCACTATTGACTAATCGTGTTGCCCAATGATACAAAAGTCCAATGTCTGTTCCCACAGACCCGACGATTTATTTCGATTTATTTTTCGATTTTTAAAAGTCCAACAGTCCATTCCTACAAAGTTGCGACGTAAATAACCCTGCAATTTTGGATGAGGGACATGTTGCTACTTACAGATTGATTGTGTCACATCCTGAAACTTTTTTCTGGAATAATTCTTCCATTGAAGAAAGTAAGGGATAAGAAAAGAAAATTACTTGAAAAAATAATTACTTCCGGTAACAAAAAATAACTGAAAAGATACTTACTTCAGATAGTAAATAAAATAATGGCCTTCTTACTAGACACATCTTCAAATCCATGGAACTAATTATCTTATTTTTCATTTTAATTAAGAAAATATTTTCAAACTTTTCATGTTCTTGCAGGAAGCAACATGTCCTGAAAGATTCCGAATTTGTTGGGCGTAATAACTGTTTAATTCCTCTTCTTTCAGACTAATAATTAAATAGGAATAAATTGACTTGTTCAAATTATTGTGGAAAATTCCTTTTCAAATACATCAGTTTTGTATTTTTTGGCCGCATTAATGAAGAGATGCATAATAATAAGGATGACATTTTAGATCAACCTTTCGTCTTTTCTTGGAAATTAAAAGAAATCTCTAAATTGTAACAGATTAATATCCTAGTATTTATTTTGCTCAAAATATTCTTAGTAACCCCATTTTCCTTAACAGTTTAAAGGATATTACTACATAAAAGATTTCTGCATATTTCATTTTTTTAAATAAAATAATACATCTTTATCTTTTAAATAATTTCGATTGCATTCATTCATAATGACTGCCATTTTTACCTAAATTCTTTTACAATTCAAATACTTTTGAAACATTGCATACATTTTTAAGCAAAAAATTTCAAATAAAGCAATTTTTTTTTAAGATTTTGACACGGAATATGGAATTAACTTTATCAAACTCGGCATGGTTTTTGGCTAATATGCAGGAAAATCTAATCAGCTCCCATTTGTGTCATGGGTTCAATAGCGATCCAACTTCTAATTTCTGCAATTATTCCATAAACAACCAATTGCTATTATTCCATAATTATTGTATAATTATAATTGCCATTCTGCAATTATTCCATAATTATAATTGCCATTCTGCAATTATTCCATATTAAATAAATATATATTTTATTAAACAGAAAATGGTTGAATACGGTGTTTTCAGTTCAAAACTAAGGTGTTTTGTAGTGTTTGGAACTGTGTATTTTAATGATGTTAGACTATCTCAAACGTATTGAAAATGATGCGCACTAAAATATGTTTAGTACAGAATATTGACAGAGATACTCAAAAGAATAAATACCGTTACCTTAGGATATATGAAGACAAATTAATAATCTTTTAAACCTATTGAAATTGATATATATCAATGAGGTAGACTACAATAATGCTTACTAGAGAATAAAGTGTACAGCGACACACAAAAAAGTACTGTCTATCAATAATAATTGCTGAAAGTTTTGGAATTTTATTTTGCATATAAAGATTCTATATAAATAAATCTATAGATTGCACAAAATAATTTGGGTGTTTTCCAGCAATTCCTGACAGTGGCTTTTCAAATGTGTCATGCGTTTTATGAATTGTTTATTATATTATTCTGGAAGCGTTGGAAAGTGTTTAATAATGTATGCTTGACGCATCATTTTTCGTTCTTGTTGGATTATCATCTTTATCAATTTTAATTAGCCAATTTTCTGGGTTTTCCCTTCTCTATTATTTCTTGTATAAACTGTTTTTTAAATTTTAAATTTAGGTCATAATGTATACTTATTTACTGTGTATGACGCCTGCACCACAGCCACAATACCTTCTATAATGTCCATTTGGGATATTATTAATTTTATAAGATTGGTATTTCCTCGTTTAGTTACTTCGACCATTTAAAGGTTAACGGCATTTGATACGGCCAGTTTTAGATACAGCCTCTTTGAAACACATATTTAAGTACAAGAACGAAAAATCATGCGTCAAGCATTAGATTACGAAACACATCCAGAAAACTGTAACGAAATTTCACCGTTAAATAAGGTATGGAAGTAAACAGTTTAGAAAACATACACTGTAAAAAATGGGTACTCAAAATTGAGTAAAAAGTACTCAATTTTGAATACGTCACATACTCAAAATAGCTCCGACCCAAATGTACTCAAAATTGAGAAACACATGTACTCATTTTTGATCCCATGGATGTATTCAAATTTAAAATATTTATGCCGTTAAAATAAAATTTATAGGATAAAAACGAAACTTCCGAGTACAACCTTATAAGGGACAAATACACTTCGGCATCTGTTTTTTTCATTTCTGAGTGAGTTTATAGAATTTTACCAACCCTTCCAGCGAGCGGATTCGAACCCATGATGTCCGGTGTACTAGCCCGATGACCCAGACCCCAGCGCCATGACCGCTCGCGGTTTTCGCTCAAATACTGTAACTTATTTGAATCGCGATGGATTTTTCCAATGTTTTTAATATTTTCTTTTCATAACTTTCAATAATTCGCTATACTATTTGGTGCCTTATAACAGACAAATTTTAATTTATTATGTATTATATGCATTAAAAAATTGTATTAAGAGTAATAATTGCTGCTTTTTGCAACAGTACTAACCAGTGTTGATTTCAGACATTTTTCTCCTGGAGGGATTTCTGTGGCTCCGGGGGGGGGGGGGACATTGCACTTTTTGCTCATTAAAAGTATAAAATATCAAATCTTCCAGGGGGGGGGGACATTTCAATTTTCCGGGGTATAACGTCCCCTCCGGGCCACTCCCTGAATTCAACAGTGGTACCAACATTTTCTTTTTCGAACATATACTTTTTTTAAATTATTTGCCTGATTATCTATTTATCAATTCTAATAAAAACAACAATTATATTAATCAGACGTGTTTATTACATGCTATTAAAATATATTTTTTAAATGTCTTATTTAATAGAAATTATGTAAATAAATTTTTTTATAATAAATTAAATTATTATATTTCAGCTATGCTGAGAGCTTTTGCGTGCGGTTCGGTTAAACTAAATAGTTTAAAAAAAAGATTTTTAAAGACAAATTTAAAATTAATGATCTTGGGATAGGTAGGTTTAAATCTGGACTTATTGATTTTATTTAAATTAAATTAGTTTAATTTATAAAAATATAAGCTAAAGAAATAAATTAAAAACGTTATAAAGTTAAAAACTTTATTTTTATAAAAGTAAAGAAAAAATATTAACTAATTTTATAAATCTAAGGAAAAAAAAATTATAAACTTTGTAAAATTATAATTTATAAAATAATAAATTTTAGCGTAATTCATAAATTTGTAAGCCAAATCAGCTTAGTTTAATACCAATTTGCATAGCTATAATTTGCAAAGATATTATGTTATGAAACTTTTAAATAACACAATATTGCCTCACGTTGAAAAATTTTAAATAAATTTAAAAAAAATAGTGGGAAAAAAAATCATAAATTTGAAGTACTATCAAGGGGGAAAAAAAGTAGATGTGTAAAATGTGAGGGAAAAAAAAAAAAAAAAAAAGAGTAAATATGTTGTAGTGGATCCACTTTGATGAAAATCCAGAACAACCAGATCCACTTTTCATTTCTCTTATTCTTCGTTTTTCCTTCAAATAATAGCTTTTTAGGCTCCGAAATTTCGTCATTACACATTCTGAAATATACAAGTATGTTAGGTTTGATCATATGTTCATTTTTTGATCCAAAAATACTCATTTCGATATGAGTACATGAACGTACTCATTTTTGAGAATGAACATGTTCATTTTTTATCCAAAAATACTCATTTCAATATGAGTACATGGACTTACTCATTTTTGAGAATACACATGTTCATTTTTGATCCAAAAATACTCATTTCGAAATGAGTACATGGACTTACTCATTTTGGAGTACTTCATTTTTTACAGTGTACAATGCATTGAAAAATACAGTTTTCCAAATTGCCTTCCATTTTAAAAAAAAGTATTCGAATTATTTTCTGCAGCCCAGTATAGGATCTGTAGCTTTGAATATATACTACATAGCATGATAAAATTTAGTGCAATTTGAAAATTCACATTTAGCAATTTTTGCCAATCGATGGAAATGCACTTGAAATCTTTTAAACAGCCCTGTGTATTATCTAAACACTTTTGAACACACCACGTATTAAGCTAAAATTTAATTCAGGTAAAAAAAAACGCATAAGGCCACTTAAAACTCACTTCCAGCAATTACCGCCCCACCAGTGGCTGAGAGGTTGTGCTCTCGAAGCTGGTAGACGGGAGGTGCTGGGTTCGATCCCAATCGCGCCCGTCGGCCTAATCGTTCGGAGTTTTCGTGGTTTTCTTCGAGCCGTGGATTTATCCATGCGTAAATACGGGTTAGGTTCCCTTAGAAAGACCCCCACGAAGGGCACTCCCCCCGGGCCTATATCCCATGTGTAGATAATCGGCCGTCAAAAATCAACCCAACCCAACCCAACCCAGCAATTACCAACCGTAAACGACAATGTATTTTGTTCTTTGCGTAGCCCTGTATAGGAATTTATGTATGTTCCACAAACTTGTATTAGTCTACCAAATATAGTTTAGCACAATTAAAAACTACCCTTAAGCAATTCACTCCCACAGTCTAATACTTACGAATTCCGTTGTTTAGCCCTGTATATAATCAACCGAATTTATACACATCACGTAATATGAGAAAATTTAGTTAAACTTAAAAACGCAAACCAAACTTCCAAACGCACTTATCACACATAGACAGTAATTATTGCACGTATACTGTAACCGATATATTTTGTGTGTCCCTGAAAGGAACGATAAACCCAATGCACATGCACACTATACTTTTAAGCGATCAGTTTACTCAGTAATGCATATAACTTTCATTATGTTTGAAATAGTGAAACATCATTAAATTAAACTGCAAACGATTTTCCCCCGTAGAACAATGTAACAATTTCTTTTGTTTGATCCTGTAAATGAATAATAAATGCATATTCTACAAAAAATATGTTTTAATACGCTATATCAATTTCATCATGTTTCAAAATGCACTTTAAACGATTATTTTCCATTGTAACGGAATACTTTTGACTATCCCTGTAAAAGAAGTATAACTTCATTTTCAATAAGGAAACTTACAAACATTTCAGGGTTAGAGCAGACAAACCGAAGTCAGTTAAAATATGGCATGATCATCTGGAATTTCCAATTTCTTTTTTAATGTAACATAAATTTACTTCAGTAAATCGCATTTGAGGGATTCTAATATATCTCTGAAACAATTGAGTAAGAATACTTTTCAACTCGAATTTCAAAACGTGTCGCTTTTAACATTCAGGTTAATGAAAGAGACGTTCAAGACCTTGACGTTCATATAGTTATTTGATCTTCAAAGTTTAAAAAGGGAAATTTTGGTCCATTTTCGGGATTATTCGTCGCATTGTGGGAACTATGGGGGCGATGAATAATGAACGATGATGTGTATTGTAATGGGATTTTTTTTTACAAGAAAACGTTTTTAATGTAGTGAAATGTTTTGTATTTTGTTCCTGGAGTTCGAATGCTTCATTCTATAGCATTTATATTACGATTCTTCGTTAATATTTTAAGTAAAAGAAAATTGTCGCATTTATAGGTCGTCACATGGTGTACAATGCGACCTTAATCTGTTTTCCATTCAGTGGAAAGTTATTTCATTTTAACTGCGTGGTTTTTTTTTTTTCAAATACGGGGGATTGTTGTATAATTTTAAAACAATCAGCACATACATAAATTGCTAAAATTTTTATACGTGTATCAGACTGAAGAAGCAACAATAATCTGGAACAACTGTGTTGTGGAGATGACAAAATTTACGCAAGCGTCGGGCTGTTGTTACCCAACAGTGAGATATCCCTACAATTCGAACAACACACCTAAATGGAGTACCGTTTCCCAACACTTTCAACAAACTGGCCACGATGGATCAACGAGCTACTGGACACCATTGAATAACTTTTTTTGAAATAAATTTGTGTAGAAACATATATGTTTTGAAATAAATAAATAAAATTTCATTTTGGGATGATATCATATCAAATAAATATCACTAAAAATTGAATCAGTGCTCTTGTTTCTGAGATCTAAGTGTAAACATAATAAATTTTACTCAATTTTCAGAATTCAATAACTCAAAAAATTACAATATGTATTTTGTTCATATTTATAAATGATTAGGTATATCTTACTTAAATAGTTGGAGAATGTAATCAATTTCTCATTAATCTAGTCTACGATCCTCTCATTTCTGCCACAAAATGTCTTAGATTTAATGTTTATTACTACATTACTAATCGTATCTGGTCTAAATGGATTGTTGACATTGCGAGCCGTTTCCGCTGCTTTTCGACCTAATTTTAAGACTTCTTTCCGTTAGTCTTATTAACAGAGATATTTATCTCTGTACAATGAGGAAAGAAAAAGCTATGATCAGGCCCTTATTACCGAATAGGCACGAGAAGCACGTGCTTCCCCTAGAAAATTTTAAAGGGTCCCAAAACTGACAGAACAGGGGGCCCTTTTTATTGACTTAATTCCATTCCAAAAATTTATCTAATTTATTTTCAAATTGATATTTTAAAGTGTTTCATAAAAATACCTTTCATAACAAATTATTTTTTCATATAATAGCCAGCTTTCAACCACATGATCACAATTCTCCAATTTGTCCAACCAATCAAAGTCGCAGGCAGTATTATTGTCCAACCAATCAATATCGAGAAAATCCAGTGGGCAAGCAAAATGCCCACCAGGTTGTTAAGTTGGTTGCTAGGGTATGACGTCAGTTGAAATGACTTATTGGCTTCTCAGGAAAAGTAAAAAGTCACTTAAATTGTTCCTACGATCCTACGAATTTTCTTGCATGCTTTATGAAACAGCTTATCAATTTTGTTACAGTGAATTGACCTTGCGATTTGCGAGTAGAGTTTCATAAAGCAGCAATGAAATCTCTCAACTTTTAGACCTGTAAAATATTATTTGTCAGGGAGATAGAGAAAAGGAGAACAAAGATAATGTTTCTACTTATGGAACTAAAAGCGGTACCTAGTATGGCGGCGTTTCTGGTCTTTTGGGCCTTTAGGAAGTGTAGCGCCCTCTATCTCTTTACCATGCTCGAAACCAAAATGCAGGAAGAGCAGAGGACAATTTGTCATGTTTGACAGGTCACATGACCGGCCTTTGGGAGCACCAGCGCCACAAACTGGGTACTAATTCCCGGTCCATGTTGTGATCTTGAAAGCCTATCTTCACTGTTCTCCTTCTTATTTCTATCTCCATGTTATTTGTGTTCGACGCTGCTTGCTCACGTCTCACGTGCTGAGTTTAACATAATTCGCATTGCACATAAATCCAAATATTGATTCCAGAGAATCATATGCACGTTTTCGTTTTTCTAATTCACTAATAAGTGAATCACATATTACGTAGTGAGTCTGATATAGAAAAACTTCTCTTTCTGAAAGTCTAACATCCTTGCCTGAAGTTTCATCCTGCATTCTACTCTTAGGAACTTTTTTTGATCGTGTTACTTTATAAATCCTTGTACCAAATAAACTCTCAGCTTCCTTTTCCCATTCATCGAAACGATTTCGCACATGCTGAACAAACTTAATCAAGGAATTGTACAATGGTACAATGACAGACATCTTATAATTTTCTGACTGGAGGCTTTTACCAGCGCTATTCATTCTTTGCAGAATGCTATTCCAAATAACTTATCAATGCAAACTCAAAGTTTGACACTTTGGAATGTAGGCGTTTAGCCTCATGCCTAGTTGCAGCTGTTTCATTTTCACAGCTTGAAATGTCATTCAAAACTTTCAAAATATTAATGTATTTTTTCTTCAAAGCTTTCACTGCATCAGCATTAGCAGACCATCTGGTTCCTGATAAGTACTTTAGTGTCAAATTACCTACATCAAAAAATTCCTCTTCAGTCAATAACTCCCATCTGTGTGTTGATGCAGAAAAAAAACTCCAAAAAATGATACTGCTGAATGACAACATTCTGCAGCACTTGTGCCAATAAGATTTAGAGAATGTGCTCAACATGGAACATAATGAATTAAAGGATAATCATTTTTCAATCTTGCCTGAAGGCCTGAGTATTTACCAAACATATTACTGGCATTATCAAACGACTGACCTCGGCAATATTTCAGCTCAATATTCAAACTTTCAAGAAAATTTATAATAACTTCTTGCAAGTGTTGTGAACCATGGCTATGGATTGGAATAAATTTTAAGAAGTGCTCGACGGGCTCACTTTCATTTACATAACTCAACACTATAGCAAGCTGATCAATATGGCTTATATCTGGTGTGGAATCTACAATAAGCCCAAAATATTTCGCCTTTTTTATTTGTAACACTATTTCTTTTAGCACTCTGTCTGACATGATATCAATAAATTCTGTCACAACTGTTGATGATAAATAGTTTACATTCCCTTTACCCTTATTACCATAAGAATAAATATGATCTGATAAAAATGAGTCGAATGAGGCTAATAATTCTAATATACCCAAGAAATTGCCATTATGTACAGAGTCAAATGTTTCATCATCTCCAAAACAAGCCAGCCCACGCTGAGATATATATTTTATGACGGCAACAACTCTCAATAAAATTTTCCGCTAGTACTCGCATTCATTTTGGAATTGCTCTACAAGATTGTTGTCAATTCGATTAGTAGAATTTGATCGTGATGAGAAAGAAAACATGCATCTTCGATGAAAATCTTAGTTTTCATGCGATTAGGAGCCTCTTTACAATATTTCTCCAGTCTGAAAATCCATCTTTACACAAAGCTTGATCATTTGAGCCACCATACAATTTGCATACATAGCAAAATACTGCTTTTGCACTGGGACAATAGATCAACCATTCCCTGTTTACTATTTCTCCATTTTTTTTGCATCTGAAAAAATTGTTTTTTGAGCCTGTTCGCTCAATTTTTCCAATTACTTTTTTTTAGTTGCCCAGATAATCTATGTTTTGATCAAGTTTAGTATTATTAAAATGTTCCCGAAAAGAGTTAGTTATGGGGGGGGGGGGGGGGCACAAAGCAGGACCGCTATAATTTACACATTTTTGGTCAAGAACTGTTTCCAATGTAATTTCAACTTCTGTTTTACTTTCCTTTCCAGGTGGAATTGAAAGGAAATCTTTAGAATTTGAATCATAATCTTTTTGGCTGAAGGTTAAGAGCTGAAGGTCTTGAGAATTTGGATAAACATTTTCTTGTGCTAAAGTTGATTCATTTTCACATTCAGATTGGGTTTTTTTAAGTTCCTCTTCTTCAGAAATAAAAGGCTGATCTTCCAAATTTGGATAAATATTTTCTTGTGCCAAAATTGATTCATTTTCACATTCAGATTTCTTTTTTTGAAGTTCCTTTTCTTCAGGAACAGAAGCCAAGACTTTAAAATATGAATTATCCTCATTATTTTGAATTTCATCTTCAGAAACTGGAAAAGATGAAAGATCTTTTTCATCCTCGGACTCTAATTCAATTTCTTCTTCTTTTGCAGGTGTAGGTGTTTTTGCACCTGGTAAATCGTCTTCACCATTTTCTGCTCTTAAAACAAATCTGTTCATTGCTAAGCTTAATCGCTTATTACAAGCAAGTCTTTCAGCTTTCCTTTTTCGTTTATTGCTTCCTGACGGTACTTGAGGCTTAGTTTTAGCTATGCTGAATAATTAATTAAATAAATATAAGAAGAATCTGCAAAATTTTAACTATAAAGCAATAAATAAAATATGCATGCACGATGCACCGTATTATATCAGAGATAAGTGTTAAAGAACATGCTAAAAATTTTCAAGAAATTTACTCTGAAGACATTGAAGAAGAATTTCCAGATGAATTTTTTCAATTTAACGAATTCATTACAAAAGAAATACGACCCACTGAAAAATTAAAAGTAATTAAAACTTTAAACATGAATAGACTTTCCCCAATGTTGAGACAGCACTAAGAATAATGCTCTCCATTCCCATATCAAACTGTTCAAGTGAACGATCATTTTCTGTTCTAAAAAGAATAAAAAATCGCATGAGATCATCACTCTCTGAAAATAAATTAAGTGGTTTATCCCTACTCGCAATAGAAAGTGATATTACAGAAAAATTAGACTTTGATGACATAATAGATGAATTTGAAGCCCATGTAAATTAGAATATAAAATATATTTTTGACAGGTAAAATTACTATATAAACTGCTGATTATTTTCAAATACATGTCTAAATTATATAATCAAATATTATAATAGGCAGCATATTTTTAACTATTACAATATTTGCATTTAATTTTTAAACTGATTTAATTATTACATTTTTATTAAAAAATTCAGTACTTTTATGTTAGCCGGGGGCCAATGACATATATATATATATGTATGTATATATATATATATATTGGCGCTCGGCTGACATAAAACTACCAAAAATTCTTTAACTGAAACATCATGAACATTTATTTAAAGTAAAACTTAATTTTTTAGCTTCGAGTAGCAGATTCAACAATTAAAGAAGTAAATATTTAAAATTTAAAGATTACAATGTATCAAAAAATACTTTATTATTAAACAGTGAAAATTTAAGTTTCTTTTTTCCTTTAATATTTCTTATTGTTTCATAATATTTTATTTAATTTCTTAAATTTATTTTTAAAAAACTAATAACTAAGTTTTTAACTGTTTAGTTTTGATCTAATGGCATGAATAATTCTTGCTAGAACTTATTTTTTCAAAACTGCTCATTGCAGATGATTCAAAAAGATTTGGCTAAGATGCTTTACACTCACGCAGGAAAAAAAAATTAATCGGTTAAAAAAAGGAAAAAAGTCGCCAAATTTAGGGGATTTTTTTCCTTTAATGGCAACCTAGCCATTGTATTAAGTTATTCGTTTGGTGCGGTCTTGAAAATCGCGCCAACCAAAAAGTCGCCAAACTTATGTTTACATGTTTGCGTGAGTGTAAAGCATGAGTTCCAAAGATTTTGCTTAAATGTATAAGACAAAACTTTATCATTTATTTCATTAATGTATGAGGAATGATTTTTTTTTTTTTTTTTTTTTTTTTATTAAAAAAAACATGTCAGTGACCATCCTCTTATTCAAAGTGAAAATATTTATAATTATTCACACTTCACTAATTATTCACTAGCTTTCCAAATATTCTATGTATTTTTAAGTGTGAATTTTCTATTTTATTGAATAATTTCATGAACATAGCTAATAACTATAAGTAGTTATTTTGAATGTTTCTGTATCAGATTGTGGATATTTATTGTATCTTATTTCTATCTCAGAGATGTATTAAATTTCTCTATAAATTAGTTATAAAAAATTTCTGCAATTATTGAATTCCACCACTTAATTTTTTTAAGTTCATTTAAAAATTTGGAAAAATGTGAAATGCAGTGAAAGAAACCTGCAGAAATTTGTCTTAAATCTCATTTTTTCTTAAATGTTTACTACAATAAATAGATCCATGCTGTTGTATGAAATTTTTTGTCTCTTCACAAAAATCTACTTTATTAAAAAAATGTGTTTCTGAGGTTAATATGAAAGGAAAAGAAAACAAATAACGAAGACTAGAATTAATTGTGTATGTTGTTAAGTTTCCAATATAATGTATGTTTAATGTACAAAATTAGCTTTATAATATGTTTCTGTTTTGAAAAAATAGCGAAATGAATTATATCCCTCCCTTTCTACTGTTCCTTGTACAAGTAGAAAAAAAAAATGTGATAGTCATCTGGTAAAATTTCTAGTTGCTGGTGAAATACATTTGTGCCACCCCCTTTCCCTACACATACAAAATATTTAATCATACATAAAAAATAAAAATAAATAAAAACATTGATTAAGGAAGAATAATTACTATTATAGTAATGATATATCATTAATTGCTTTAACACTTCCACTCGGTAAGTGAATTAATTAAAAAAAGTAATATAAACACATTTCGCCAGTTGATATATTTTAGCCAAGTGATTGCATTTGTCGAATTCTTGTTCTACAAAAATATCCTACGTGTTTCGGTTCTGATGTTTCCTATGATGTGCATGTGTTAAAATGCTAATTGGTTGCCTAATTTTGACTAAAAATAATGTGATCAGAATCTTGATAATTATTTAAATTCATTTTGTGCGAAAAAAAGACGGGAATACAAGTAAAAAGTAAATTATTATTTTAGATTATTTTACATATTGAATATGAATATTATTGATTTTGGCTGGTATGCACAACATAAAATATTAATAATTTAAACTATTGCCAAAATTGAAAGAAGCATTTTAAAATATTGATATTTTATGTTGTGCATGCATGCTGAATTCAACCTTTTTATCCAACTTACATTATTCTGCTAATACTATGCAAAATCATTTGTGCATATTTTTCTTGATTGTATCCATTTTTTGTGTATAGGAGAACATAAAAAAAGCTGGTTAATGAAATGGTACTTTTCGATTAGCCAAGCGCCAGTGAAATATATATATATATATATATATATATATATATATATGTATTTTTTTTTCACTGGTGCCTGGCTAGCCGAATATATGGGAACTCAACTGAGCCACTCTTTGTAGCATTGGTGGGTTTGCGGGTATGTCGAATTTAGAAAACGCTTCTAGAATGAAATGGGAGGCAGGGGGGGGGGGGGCCCTGAAATGACACTGTGCTTCCCATAGCTTCAGAGGTTAATCGGGCCCTGGCTATGATATATGGATACCCTTCAAAACAATAAGTATACACTATTCCATCGAAGAGTTCTTTCAACATTATTATTTTACCTATTCTTGAGATATCAAATTCCAAGTTGATATCACAGGGAATGACCCTTTTCCGAATCAAGCTTTTAATTTAGATGCCTAGAACAGCTAATGAAATATGAGTTTACTCAAGGGTGGCATTTTCAAAATTGCTTGGACATTTATTTGCTCACCCCTAATTTTACTTAAAACAGTAATGTCTGCCATAATTAAGAATAAAAAATAAATTTATCAAGGAAATGTCATATATTGAATTAGCCTTAACTCTGAAAATAATGAATAATAGACATTTTTTGAATGGAAATTTAAATACTATTTATTTTTAAAAGATACTTTTATGTACAAACTTCCAATCATTTTTAATTGAAATAATTGTTAACAATAAGCTCCATAAGTTATTTCTAATATCGACATCGTTATTTCAAGCTGAGTTATTTAAATATTGCCAACCTTCCTGTTTCTTAAACATACTCTGAACCAGCAATTTTAATTAATAAATGCAATCAAATAGAAACAAGACACTTAAATAAATAGTTTTATTAAATAAACAATTTAAGAGCAAACAAAATGACTGCTGATTATGTATTAATAGTAAGAAGTGTTACGATGTTTTTTTGAAAAGACCCAGTACTTAATTTTAGTGAAATAAGTTCAAAATTAAGTATGAGTTTAACAATTCAAAAACATCAACCACCACCAATAATTTGAGTTTGCGAAACTAATTTACTCACTTGCTAATAACATAAATCATTTTTAATTACAAAATTCCATTACCATGTATATAGAAATGCTTACTCTAATAAATAATTAATTACTCTTACAATTCAATACAAAAGACCTTTAGATAAAATAAATTATCTTCAAATTGGTTATACTTCAACAAACTTTACTTATTTCAGGTATATATATCCAGACAAAATTACCTTTCTTTCTATCAAAATTACTTATGGATTAATTAAAAATATAAAGCATTTAGATCACCATTCAAAAACTTAATTTCTATTAATAACCAAACTGCTTAATCCGTATCAATTAAATTATTTTTACTTTAGAGCGTTAAATCTTAAACGTTTAATCCATCAAATGTCGAGAGATCTTAACCAAATCATATTTTTAAATTTTCTCCATGAAAGATTAACAAGGTTTTCTCAACTTATTTTTCTTTTTAAATAAATAATAAAGAAAATATAATTTTTGATGTGTCTCTTTTGAGGTAAATTTGAAATGATTAAAGTTATTTCTAATTATTATACAACAATAAATACACAAAGTCATATAAAATAACTATTTGAAAAGGTTAAAATTTAATAAAATTTATTAAGTTATATTTAGAAGAGTAAAAAAATAAAGAAGGGTATATAGGACAAGATTAGTATAGATCAAAGGTAGATACTTTATAAATATATATTAAGGTTTCATAACAAAAATATTTAAATATTTGACATGGAAAACAACTTATTTTAGGTGGCTTTCCGTAGAAATCACACAAGAATTCAGGTAGTTGGATTTTGAAGCTATATAGGGTCATTAAACACATTAATTTGTTATTTCAGACGTTTGACCAAATTATTTGGAAAACAGTTCTAATCAATATTAGGCTTTCAACCGAATGTTCTTCTGAATTAATAGTCTCTCAAAGTTAGTTATACGTAAAAGGACTTACCAAGGTGACCGAATCTCTTCTAAATGACTTAGGATATACTTATCCCGGGAAATCAGGGGTTGTTTCTGCTGATACAAGTGACACAGCAAGAATTGATTCACTTAATTTCTCTCTCAGATCTAGGAACTTCAAAAGTGAGGAATTTTCTTCGTTTGAAATCTTCGGAGAAAAGGTAGTCTGTGCAGCGCGCCAGCAGGGAATCTCTGAAGTTCTCCTATTCTCTATAACAGCAATGGAAGGGAAAACCTCTGTTAAATTTCCCTCGGAAACTCTCATAAGGCTCAACGGTGCTGGTCCCACAAGGCAACTAAGAAGGAGATAAAAAAGGGGAAAATAGGGAAAAGTACTTAAGATACAGATGACATTCTGAAAGGCATCCATTTTGTTGCTTTGGGGTTAGGATGAGCTAAGGCTCGATGAGCTGGGTTTTAGCCCCCCATGGTGTCGGAAAGGACATAAATAGGCAGCTGAGATCTGTTTGTGATAAGGGATGGGGGGTGGGTTCGAATCAGGTGGTAATTGAACAAAGAGATTTTCTCCTTTATTCGTTATAAGAAAAACTTTTATAATTCGTAATGTTGCTATATTATAAAATTTTGTCGTGTGATACACAAGTAGGATCGTAAAGAGTTTTCCTGAGTATGAGTATTGTATTTTTTTAAGTATGTTAGAAATGTAATGCAGTTAGTTATTTCATAGACTCGTGAAAAGATGAATAATCAGGGCCGTACCGAAAGACCGCGGGCCCCGGTAATAGTTCCAATGCGGGACCCCCACCATAAGCCTTATAAAATAAAACCTGCTTAGACGAAAACGTACGGGAAATTCCGTTTTAAATAGGTTTTTTTCGTATTAAAAGGTGTAAATGCATGTTTTTTTTTCTCCGTTTACAGAAGAATACCGTTACAAACAGCCTTTACTGTATTAGATAATAAATATATTGGATAGTACTTTTTTGGAAAATCTATATAGTATTTTCTAACAATTATATTATTTTTCTTTTACAGTATTTTACAGTAGTATTACAGTTTATGATGCATTGATAACACCTTTACATATAAGGATTTTAAATACAAATTTAAAATATTGAAAATATAATTAAATTTTAATGCAATTCATCAGTTCAGATGCCGATTGCCTGACGCTATTGCAACTTTTGTTATTGTGTTTTAAAATTTAGAAAATATTTGTTCTATAAAACATAAATAAATAAATGTCTGCATCTTGGCTATGTGCGTTCTGCTTATTTTTAATAAAAGTTGGATTTTGTTTCGAACGTAAAATGCCTCCTGAACACCTCCAGTCTCCTCCTAGCCAGTTCATAAAGACGTTCAAGCAACTTCTTACTTTTGAATTTTATTATTTATTAGTTATTTTAATTAAAATTTTTGTGTAAAATATACCAGTGTAGTTTTTCTGACATTTATTTAAAAACCAGTACCGAAGCCGGCCCCCCTAGGAGACCCGGGCCCTGGTAACTTGTACCGACTCTACCCCCCCGCCCCCCCCCCTCTGTACGGGTCTCTGAATAATATATACTTGAGAACACCTAATGAAAGGAAATTGATTGATTGTGATACATCGCACTACACGTTACATATGAAATAAACTATAAATATACTTGAAATATTTCAAAATAATACTTTTTGATGGTAATTAGTCTAAGACCAAAACGCTATATTCAGGTCAAAAGCCAACCGAGTCTCGTAATCACTCTTTTTGGACAGAACCAAGGCTTGGGCTTTACTTTTTTCTGCAGACTCGGACCGAGCCGGATCAGACTTCTTTATTTCCAGACAGAGCCGGACCTTGACGTTGACATTCTTAATAGAACTAAGATCTGTACGAGAAGTCCGGCCTGAACCGTATTTTTTTTTAACCCGGTCCGTTATAAAAGTTAAAAACTCGGCCCGCCTCGTACAAAAATTATATTGGCCCGTCCCGGTATAAAAGTTAAAAACTCTGCCCGGCTCGTACGAAAATTTTATCGGCCCGTCCCGGTATAAAAGTTAAAACCTCGACTCGAGCCCGATCCAGCCCTTACAAAAATTTTATTGGCCTGGCTCGGCCCGGTTTAAAAGCAAAAACATCGGCCCGGCCAGTACAAAAATTTCTTTTGCTCGGCCCAGTATAAAAGTTAAAGATCAGTCCGGCCCGTGCAATTTTTTTTGTCCCGGTCAAGTATAAAAGCAAAAAGTTCGGCCCGAGACCGGCACGGCCCGTTCAAAATTTTTTTGGCCCGGGCCGACTGAATTTATACAAAACATGCCAATATTTCTGAAGGAATATTATTATAAAATTAAAATGATTAAAAAAGCACACATAGATTTTATTTTCACATCATGTTCAAAATGAATGGAATGTAAAATATCAACAACATTAATAACGCAATTACATACTTAATCACGGATTAAAAAAATTTATTTGGACAATTGCATGAAAATGAAGGTTTAGTAGTAGAAGAAAAATCAGCAAAGAAGGAATTTCCGTTATAAGCAGGTTCCATTCTTAGCACGTATATTGTCTGTGGTATATGTATTATGATCTTCTTGCACAGATCAAGACAGTTCTCCGTTTAAGCACTGCCTAAGACAGGTTCATTTTGACACGTTTAATTGCAGTTTTTTTGTGTGTGTGTGTCTAGAAATGTATGCACTATTCTTTAAAAGGAATTTTAATTGTAGAATAAAGGACATTTAAAAATTTATTCTTTTTTTTTTTAATTGTTGTACCGGGTTTTATTTAACGGATTTTTTCACTGGTCTGAAAATTTCGGCGCTTGCATACGTCCACGAAGAATGAAGTCCAGGCCCAGATTGGCCCGGTAAAAATAAATCCGGCCCTACAAGAGTCTGCAGAATATAGTTAACCCGTGCCCGGCACGAACTTGCGGAAAAATATTAAGCCCGGCTCGGAAAGAGTGAAGACCAGGCCCGAATCTCGTGAATAAGAGTTGGCCCGAGCCCTGCCTGCGAGCCGGGTTTCAGACCAGGCCCGGGCGTGAAGACCTCCAAGATGCACTAGCTGAAGTAAAAACGTATCTATAATTATCTAAACTTATCTTTAAAAGTCTATAACATTTTTTTTCTCTCATATTGGATTCTGTATAAGAAGATTTTTCTTTATAGCATTTTTTAAAGTTTGTAAGTCTCCAAGTCATGGAATATGGATTACTCATAACTCAAATATTTGCATACAAATAGAGATTCATAAAAAATAAATATAGTTTACTTGGACACAGGCAGAAAAAATATCTCTGGAGGGCAGTATTTTGGAACAGATGTACCTGCTCTCACCCAGAAAAAGGAATTGATTAAAACAACAAAACATGTTTTGTTGAGTACATTTTGGTTGTTTCAGCAAAATTTTTAGTTGAAGTAAAAAAATTGGTTTTGTCGCTTGGACAAAAAAATATTGTTAACACTCTTACAAAATGTTAACAAAATTTCATCAATTTTACTTAAATTAACAATTTTTTTTTTTAAATTTTACAATAATTTTGTAATTCCAGCAAAATTTTGTTGTGTTTTGCAAAATTTAAATTGTTGTGTAGTAGCCATAACTCTCTCACGTAACTAGATTTATTTGAGTTATATAGTTATATAATTAAAGGATTAACATAATTTTTGGATAATTAAAACTTTTTTTCATTGGGACGGACCAATGTAGTTTTAAAAATCCCCCTGTCCCATTTATTACTTTCTTCTATCTTTACAAGAAGAAAGTATTGGAATCATGAAAATTTTCGACTTCCGGTTTCCGACGGATTTTTAAGGTCTTGAACACGATTTGACTGTTTTTACAAAATGACTGTCAACGACAAAATGTCTGTCTGTATGTGATAAAAATTTTGTGGGCGCTCTATCTCAAGAACTAATGCACGGAATTTAATAAAACTTTATATTCAGTTACTTCCTGATATAAGTTGTTACAGATTAGTTTTTGGTGTAAATCGCGCAACAGATGGCGCTGCTATGTTGCATTTTTTGCGATTTCTGCAAAAGCTCCATCTCATTTTCAGCAGTGAATTGCAAAATTTACGCCTGTAATCTTTGAACGTAACTCGATTTATTTGACTTATATAGCTATATAGTTAAAGAATTAACATAATTTTTGGATAATTAAAACTTTTTTTCTCTGGGACGGACCAAGGTAGTTTTAAAAATCCCCCTGTCCCATTTATTACTTTCTTCTATCTTTACAAGAAGAAAGTACTCTGGTACTGGAAGAAAGTACACTGGTAAAATATAACAGTGAATTTTTATCCTACTTTTGCAGACGTAATTTACTGCTGAAAATGAATTAAAAATTAACTATGTGTTGCTTGCATTGTCGTCTTATGTTTGCCGCAGAAATTGCGTGCTCCTGATGACATTTCCATCTTGTGCTGCGGTTGCAGCCGTTCCGACATATATAAGAGTGAGAAATCCCGATCTCAGATATCGTTCCTTGTAGCTCAGTGGTAGAGCCTCAGAGGGCTGTTCTGAGGACCCGGGATCGACGCCCGGCTTGGGTAATTTTCACTCTCTCGGTTTTCGCTTGAAAAAAAGCAGGATAAAAATTCACTTGTTATTATTCAATGTTTACAGTCGCAATTCACTGCTGAAAATGAATTAAAAAATAGTTAAAATTGCATATTTAGATTGGTTCGTTTAACAAAAGGTTTTGTCGTATAAACAAAACAAGTTCGTAATATAGCATGTTTTATTATTTAAACAAACAAAATATATTTTGTTGAAAAAAGAAAATAGATTGTTAAAATAACACATAGCATATATCTATGTAACAAAAAGAATTTTGTTAATTCAAGTAAAATTGAACCATTTTACTTGAATTAACCAAACATTTTTTTGCTGACGATACAATTTTTTTTTTTTTTTTTTTTTTTTTTTTTTTTTTAATTGCAAAAAAAAATCAACAATATTTTTTTTGTTGTTTCAAACAAAATTTTCATTGACCCATATTTAAACGAAAAGTTTTGTTGGGTCAACCAAAGTTTTGTTGATTCAACAAAACATTTTCTGGTTGCTTCACAGCTCTGGGCGATTTCTTTTTTTTTTTTTTTTTAAGAATATAAACATGAAAAATAGCTAAAATAAATATTTTTTGTCAGAACGCCTTGTACAAGAGAATTTTTAACCACATCATCGTAGAAATTTACTCGGGCCAATTAAGTTTTTGTACGGGCCAGGCTTGGGTCGAAATTTAGCATTTACACCGGGCCAATAATTTTTTATACGGGCTTGCCCAGGCTCGGGCCGAGATTTTAGCTCTTATATCGAGTCAGACCAAAAACTTTTTTTACGGTTAGAGCCGGCCTCGCGCCGAATTTTTAACAAAGTTACCTAACCTGGGCCATAATTTTTTTTTCTGCGGGTCAGACTGGACCCAGACCTAGAAATTTCGGCCCGTGCAAACCTCTATATTTGGTTACGGACCTGTGCATACATTAGATAAAAAATTATAATATGACATTGCAATTAAAGCATTTTTGTGTATTGCAAGTTAATGCACAATAATTAAAATTAAAATCAATGTATTTTGTATTTTAAATATATTTTAAAAATACATGTATTTTGTATTTTGAAAATTGAAAAGTATTTTGTACTTTAGGTTCTGAAACCAATGTATTTTGTATTTTGCATCGAAAATTGTTTTCCGATGTATTTTGCCCTTCTCTGAGTCTCATGCATTTACTGTGCAATGTGAAATTGTTAAGCTCTGCAGAAACACACGTCGGAAAAGTGTACACCCAGAGAAAAGTTTTGTTGAATCAACAAATATTTGGTTGACCCAACAAAACTTTCCGTTTAAATATGAGTCAATGGAAAATTTGTTTGAATCAACAAGAAAAATATTGTTGATTTTTTTTGCAAATCCAACAAAAAATTTTGTATTGTCAGCAAAAAAAAAATGTTCTGTTAATTCAAGTAAAAATGTTTCAATTTTACTTGAATTAACAAAATTCTTTTGTTCAAAGTTTTCTCAAAATAAATATAATTATCTGTTACTTGAAGAGTTCTTTTCAGTTTCGGCAACAAAAACTTTTGTTTAAAGAACAATTATTTTGTGTAATTTTAAGAATTTTCTTTGTTTTAACAACAAAAGGTTTTTGTTACATAAACAATTTCAATATTTACTTTAAAATTATTTTTGTATTAGAACCAATCTAAACTTAACTATTTGTTTAGGTAAATTTTAATTCATTTTCAGCAGTGAATTACGCCTGTAATCCTTGAACAATAACAAGTGAATTTTTATCCTGCTTTTTTTTTTTTTCAAGCGTAAACCTACAGATTGAACAATGCCCCAAGCTGGAAATCGAAACCGGGTTCTCAGAATAACGATGTCAGACTCTAACCACTGAGCCAAAAGGAACGATATCCAAACTCGAAATTTCTCACTCTTATATATGTCGTAAAGGCTGCAACCGCAGCACACGATGGAAATGTCATCATGAGCACAGGGCTCGCTTAACACGTTGACGGACACTTGCGGCTATAGCCGTCAAGGCGAAGTTCACTATGTGGCATGACGGCAATAGCCGTCTAAAACGAAACGGTCGTTTTTAAACACTTACGGCTATAGCAGCACAAATGTACATTTACCGGCGTACAAGTAGAAGCCCAGTGTCATGTTTTGGAAACAATTTTTTAGGTTGAAGTTCGTTTTCCACCTGTTATACGAGCTGCAACTTCAGTATGCACGTGCAGGGTGGCTAGTGGTCAAGGAAAAATACATTTAAAAAAATGATAATTACCAGTATATTCTTATAGAAAAATTCAAATTCATTATTTGATCGAATAATCAACATAAATTTTTCTATAAGAATATACTGGTGTTTATCACTTTTTTTTTTACTGTATTTTTCCTTGACCACTAGCCACCCTGACGTGGTTGTGAAGGAAGTAGTGCAACCTAACTAAAGGTGCTCAATTAATCAAAATTAAGTTTATTTAAGCACAAAGAGTAAAACTATACTTCTAGTATTCTAAAAATTACAAAAATATATAGTGTCAATTTTCGAACTTCACTTGTTCCTACTGTCCGTCAATGTGTTAAGACATAAAAGTAGGGAAAGCCCGACGTTACTTATTTACTAAATCCCTTTTCGGTATGGATAAAAGGGTTAAATATGAACTGTAAGATGAGGTTAAATGGACAAGTTTATCATACTATAAGATGAATACGAAATTTATATATTAAGTTTGAATGACAATGAGTATTACTAATTAAGCAAAACAATGGAAAATTATCAAATTCTACGGAAAAAAGCCGATTTCTTAAGAATTTTTTAAACTATAAGATAAGGTTATCAACTTATAAAAGGAAATTTAAACTTATATTTTAGTTTAAGAACAATCATCACATTAATGAGTACTAATAATTAGACAAAACAATACAAAATATCCTTTTTAAGGGAAAAAAACCCTAAGAATTTTTCAACTATAAGATGAGGATATCAAACCATAAGCTGAAGATTAAATAAATATATTAATTTTGAATGATAAACAATTTAATGAGTTTAAATAATTAAACAAAACAATGCAAAATACCAATTCTAAGTAAAAAGTTGATTTTTATATTCTAAGATGATATAATCAAACTGTAAGAAGAAATGTAAACTTATATATTAAATTTGAATGACATACACCTTAATAAATATTAATAATTAAATAAAGAAAATTATCAATGTTCAAGAAAAAAGCTGATTTCTTAAGAATTGTCAACTATAAGATGAGAATATCAAGCTATAAGATGAAATTTAAACTTACATTTTAGTTTTTGAATGACGAACACCTTAATGAGTATTAAAAATTAAGCAAATTAAAATATCAATTTGCGAGAAAAAATGCTGATTTCAGAAGAGTTTTTCTACTGTAAGATGTCGTTATCAACTTATAAAAGGAAATTTTAACTTATATTTTAGTTTTTATACAACAGACACCTTAATGAGTAGTAATAATTAGGTAAAAAACAGAGGAAAACGGCTGATTTCATAAGTATTAATGCTGTAGAATAAAATATTAAACATATTTATTTTTTAAATCCCAATATATATAGAAAATATTCAAAATTTGAATGATTTTTAACGAATTGATTGATTTTTCTATGCAATAATAGGATTTCCGTAATTTTATTATTTATATACTTGATTTAATTCTGTTTAGACTGGACATAACATACATTTTATAATATTTAAATCTGTATTAAGGGCTTACATGCAAAGTAAACGCACCTGTTTTTTCATTCCCAACACCAGCATCTATGAGGGCGGCAATAATTCCCACCACATTCTAGGAATAGTGGGGAATGACAAAGGCATTATGATGTCAGGGTTTTTCTCTGAAGAGATGTAAATATCATTCGTTATTAATGTTTTAAAAAAATCCATGTTGGGAGATAGATATGTGCTATATTTTAATAAAGTTTACCCTCCTCCTTCTTCTTAATGAGTATTAATAATTGCACAAAACAAAAGTAGATATCGATTTTTAAGGAAAAAAGGTGAATTTCTAATAAAATTTACGCAGGTTTTCAATATGATTGTACACTAAGACATATGATTTTATCTGTTAAATGATCTTAATAGAGAGAAATAGTGAAAAGTACATATAAAAATAAGGATTTACATGATAAATAAATAATCTTAGCTTATACTTAGTAATTTTCATGCAATTTCAATGATTTCACATCAGTTTTATATATAATTAGCGATTTTCATAAGACTAAAGCTTTTCAAACAACTTTTAGTTAGAACCTTCTTGAACTTTTATTTGAAATCATGTGAACTTATTGAACAATTACTCTACTTCAAAGTTTGAATATTTTCTATTACGATTCAAAAAATAAATTTAACTTTATTTTTTTATCCAACAGGAATAAATTATACTTATGAAATCAGCATTTTTCCTCTCTTTTTATCTAATTATTAATACTCATTAAGGTGTCTATTGTATAAAAACTAAAATATAAATTAAAATTTCCTCTTAAGTTGTAACGACATCTTACAATAGAAACACTCTTCTGAAATCAGCATTTGTTCTGAAAATTGATATTTTCATTTGCTTAATTATTAATACTCATTAAGGTGTTCGACATTCAAAAACTAAAATGTAAGTTTAAATTTCATCTTATAGCTTTTTTATTCTCATCTCATAGTTCACAATTCTTAAGAAATCAGCTATCTTCTTGAAAATTGATATTTTCCCTTGTTTAATTATTAATATTTTTTAAGGTGTACGGCATTCAAAATTAATATATATGTTTACATTTCTTCTTATAGTTTGATAATCACATCTTAGAGTATAAAATTCATTTAAAATCAACTTTTTTCCGTAAAATTTTTATTTTGCATTGTTTTGTTTAATTATTAAAACTCATTAAGTCGTTCATCATTCAAAATTAATATATTTGTTTAATCTTCATCTTATGGTTTGATATCCTCATCTTATAGTTGAAAAATCTTTAAAAAATAAGGTTTTTTTCCTCTTAAAATGGATATGATAGTTTTCATTGTTTCGTCTAATTAGTAATACTCATTAAGATGTTCGTCATTCAAAAATAATATATATGTCTAATCGTCAGCTTATGATTTGATATCCTCTTCTTATAGTTGAAAAATTCATTAAAAATCAGCTTTTTTCGGTAAAATTGATATTTTTCCATTGTTTCGCTTAATTAGCAATACTCGTTAAGGTGTTTTGTCCTTCAAATTAATATATATGTTTAATATTCATCTTATAGTATGATAATCTTGTCCATTTAACCTCATCTTAGAGTTCTTACGTTCACCCCTCAGCATACAGTTCATATTTAACCATTTTTCCGTTATGGGGCGCTCGAATCGGATTCGGAGGTGGGACGAGCGGAGGTTGGACGGCAGGCGGCATGGGAGGTGGCGGTGCTGCGTTCTGGAGGCGGGACGGTCCCTCGGTCCCGGCTCCTAAGCCCGAACTCTCGTTTTCCCACTACTAGTGTAGTTTCTCATTATTTATTTAGTTTTTTTTTTTCGAGAAAATCGTGTTTATAAATAGAATTTTAGTTGGTTAGTAAATAACTAGTAAATAACATCAAAGACTTACTTTTATGAATTAAGGAAAGTAAGTATTTTCTTAAACGCAAATTATAGATAATTTTGTGAGTTTCTAAAAGGGAATATTTCGAGTATATCTTTGTTTGTTTGTTTAACAATATATATATATATATATAATATATATATATATTGAACCATTGAACCACATACAACATTGTACTCTTTAACTCTTTCATTATTATTGGGAAATATTGTGTTATAATTCCACATTTCTTTTATTTTTTTTTACCATACATATTTACAATAATTCAAATTTTGGATAGTTAGAACATTTTACGCTACTCCTTGGAGTTCAGATTAAAAAGAGTCTAGTTAACCCCTTGGGGACGAGCGACACGTATACTTGACGCATAAGATGCTCAGAATCCTCGCTTATTCCCACCAGTTATTTTCTATTGTAAGCTTTGCCTTGTGTAATCCTAGCATTTCTGCGATTCAATTAGCGAAAATTTCTGTTTTCAAAAACCGGTGGTAAAAGATTAAAAATTCTGTAAAGGACGCTCGTCGCGAAGGGGTTAACTGTAAATTGCTTATTTTTTAATTTTCTAAATTTGTCATAAGAAAAAAAACTAATTTCCCTTTTTAACACTTTCCAACCTAGTTGAAAAGTGTTTATGACTTCGGTTTGTCTGGCCGTCTGCCGTCTGCCGTCTGGCCGTCTGTCCGTGCTCTAACTCCCGTAAATATGCTCGGATTGCCCTGCAATTTTTATATGTTATAATCGTTATCTATAGCATGTTCCCTATTTCAACGGAAGTGTGTATCACTTATAGTTTTTTTACAGGGACACTCAAAAGAATTCCGTTACATTGCGGTCTATGGGGAAAAATCATTTGCGGTTTACTTAAATAATGTTTCACTATTTTAAACGCATTGAAATTTATATATATCACTGAGGTGCATTAGAAGAAGCTTAATATGGAATAGGGTGTGCATAGCACTTATACTTACTTTACAGGGACAGTCAAAAGAATTCCGTTACATTACGTCTATGGAGAAAAATCGTCTGCGGTTTATTTAAATAATATTTCACTATTTTAAACGCATTGAAATTTATATAAGGTTCATTACAAGAGACTTACTACAGAATATTGTGTGTATAGCAGTCATCGTTCATTTACAGGGACACACAAAAGAATTCTCTACTGTATGTTAACAATAATTCCTGCAAGTGCGTTTTAAGTTACTGAATGCGATTTTAATTTTAAATCGCTTTTTGTATATTACGTAGTGTGTATAAATTCTGTAGATCCTATACAGGGAAGCACAAAAGTTCGGGAACACATTTCCGTATTATTTAACTCCAGACGGAGAATTTTAAACTGTGTTACGTGTTTCCTAACTGAACTAAAATTTAGCATCCTATGTAGTATATATACAAATCTATAGATCCTATACAGGGCTGAATAAAAGTATTCGGATTACTTAGATGTTATCTTTTAGCTTATTAAAGAGTATGATTCGTAAAATTATTTTGGAAGCGTTGGAAAATGTTACATAATCTATGCTTGACGCATGATTTTTCGTTCTTGTTAAAATATCTACAGAAATTAATTTAAAATTTTCTTAATAATTCTACATTTTCTTGTAATGTTAAATTTTTAATAAGATAGTAAATTTTACAAGAAATGCTCATTGTAAAAAATAAATTATTTTATTTTATTTTAAAAGTTTTTAAAAGCGATTATATAATTTTGGTTACGTCTGTCTGTAAATGGAATTTTTGTTCTTATTTCTCTAAATATATTTATGCCTCTATTTGGTAACATTTAAATATATCTAACGGTTATATAGAAATAAATACGTGCATGAAAATATAGATACAATATGTATAGCTGCCAACATCCCTAATTCTTTCAAAGTAAAATAAACATGTTTTGAACTAGAAAATTTAAGTAATAAAAAAAATAATAAGTGATTTGTGTTTGATTTCAATTATTGCGTAAAATTTCTGGTTCAAAATATGCTATTATTATTATTATTTTAATATATCGGACGGTAGATGTATGTACAATACAACTTCTTTTTCACTGTCCCGGAATTCACGTTTTCTCGTAATTTATACTTATTCTTTACCACTCTTCAAAATGTCTGAACATTGCCCGATTACGACAGAGGCTAACTTCCACCAGTATTTTAATAAAAGATTTTCGCCTCATTTAAACGCGGAATTTTTAAAAATTGTCCTGAGAAAATATTGGTAGAAGTTTGCTCGTGCAGTGTAAAAGCGGGCTTTAATGTATTTTCTGCGTTATCACATTTGAAAAGTGTAAACGAGTGGTTCTACTGTATATGCTTACACAAACGATCGCATAAACCATACCACATTAATTATGCATAATACATGGTATGTATTTTCAAACTTCAATTTCAGTTATTCGGTTTTGAATATATGATACCTCTTCTGAGACTGTTTCTTGTTCTTTTTCCTATTGTTACAATTAAACGTTAGCAACACAAATCTTAATTTCGCGATTGATCAATAGCTTTAACAAAAAATCGTTTCGCACGTTTATTTATAGATTACAGTCAAAGAATATTTCAAATGTATTCCGAATAAATAGATGCTGAAATGCAAATTATGTATTCTAATTGACCATTTGTCATTTTTCAGTCAGAGTAATGAAGACTGAAATGCAAATAAAGTTCAAATGTATTTGACAAAATTCTTCGTGTTCATGAAATTGGGTTTTGTAAGATGATTTTGATTTTGCTTATTTATATGACAATAGATCAGCAAACAAATAAGTACAAACTTAATGTTTTCTATCTAAAAGATCATAGACACAAAGTAAAATATTGAAGAAAAAGATCGTGTTTGTATGTAATATATATATATATATATATATATATATATATATATATATATATATATGTTATATAAAAAATTTATTTCCTTCGCAAATCCTTCGCATTTATTTCGCATTAATCCTTTAAATTAATCTAACTTCTGACATAGTCAGTATTTCCTTGATTCTTAATAATATTTATTCTTATATAATGTCCTTTTAAAAGTATTAACCCGTATATTAATAATTATCTTATTCCAAATCTTAATCTAAAATTTTGTTCATTCGTAACTTTTATCAGTTTCCCAATCTATAAAATTCCGAGAGACGCTTTCTCATTTCGAATGTTTTTAAAAAGCCATTGTTTTTTTTATTATTATTCCATGCTCGGTTTCGCGCTCTAGGTATATTTCACTTCAAAATTAATGCGTGGCTCGAGAGGAATTCTTTCGTGTTAGAGCTTCTCCCTCGCGCCTCATTCGCTGGGCTGGAGCTCGCCTCTCACTCATTGGTTTTGTGCGCACGTGACGTCGTATTTCTGTATCTCTACGCTCAGTGAACAAAACTTGCTTGCATGCTTTGGAGTGCAGATTTTTGACGTGTTTCGAAGTGTAAACAAATGGGTATCTGGTGTTGTAGTCTCGTAGAATTTTCATACAGCTCTTTAACATCTATTAAACGAGGTAGTGAGCCATCGGTAAGCCTGAGAGCTATAAGTTTATACCTGTGGGAACTGTTACTGCATCGCTCTTATTCATAAATAAACGATTTGTCTGGAAATTGGCTGGTCTTTACTGGAGAAACTGTTCTGGTGTCTTTTCATTGCCTCTTCGACATGATTATTGATATCGACTGCAACATTCTATATCTTTAACAAACTGCCATTTTCTCGTGGAATATTACATATCGTGGTATCTCATCTTCGTAAAAACGCCATATATATATATATATATATATATATATATATATATTTACAAAGACGCACAAAGTAATCGGCAGTACCGCAGCAACTCTATTTCTTGCTGGTGCAAAAAATGTTTTCTATCAATTACTCATGCAGCGATAGTGATAACTGATGATGTCCATGGAGCGCTTATTCGACTTAGCACCAGGTGTAGGAGTATCAATTTAACTTATGTTCTTACAATGATACTCCGGCAATGTAATTCGGTTACATTATATAATCTGTGGGTGATAATTCTTTGAAATATATTTTAACAACGTTATACCACATCAAACATAATGGAATTTATGTACATTATTGAGATGCTCCATAACATATTTACAATAGAAAATGATCTTAAACATCTCATAACGCTTATACATATTTTTTTAAAACACGTTATACCTTATGAATTGCGGTAGGTGATTGGTTAAAAGCCCTTTTAAGGTTGTTATCCAATTCAAACTGGCTGCTTTATGACACATTCCTCAATTCTTTTTTTTCTAAATGCGTAAATTTGACTTAGTGTATTTACTTTTCTGAAACAATGAAATCGAAAATCAATTTCAATTTTAAGATACTGGTAAAGGATATTTTAGAAAATGTCATGAAAGTTGTCCTTTCAAACAAAAATTCCGAACTGGATAAATGTCGTCATGAGACAACAATAGTTTATAACTCAAGATGTAATACATGTGCTGAAAAATAAAAATGCTACTATATCTCAAATCAATTCAACAGTCACATCTGCCAATAGCATGATTTTACGCTTAAAAATGAGTACATAAGTGTGTCAGAAAATTTTGCTTTCTAAACTTAGAAAAGCCGTTAGACTTAGAAAACTGTCTAATTTAGATATTCAACTATTTACAGCTTTATTAGAAAGAATCTTTCCTGATCTGGTAGTTGTTCTGTTTAAACTGCACAACAGTTTAGTGAATGAAAAAGCAGAAAAACTGATTTGTGTTCAAAATTTTCCAAAGAAAAAAAAATAAATTTTAAAATTTAGTTGTATAAAAGCAAAAATGTCTCGAGACTTGATACTGAATTGTTCTGTTTTGATGAATGTAAAAAGCAAATTGTTTCTGTTTGCAATTAATTTATCTTCAATTTTGTTATGTAAGTGAAAAAAGAAGGAAAAATACATTTAGAAAAATGTGCTATAAAGTTTTCATGTTAGGTACAATGTTTTAGTTTCTGATATATGCTAAGTTGAAAATATCTATAATCAGCAATAATTTAATTATTTTTAAAATATGGGATATATATATAATATCAGATTGTTTTGAAAATATCGTGATATTTACGAACCCTATGCATATGTGTATGCATAAACAAAGTAATTCAATGCAAAACTTTAAGAGAGATTTCCATTTACTGACAAAACACCGATAATTCATACATAATTGTCATTATCTGATATTGATTACTCACAAACTGTATTTAGATACAATATAATGACAAAATGGTTATCCAATCAGTAGATGGAAAAGTGTGTAGTGTATATAAATGCATTTTGCATTCACTGTCGTTGCAGAATGACAATTGTGTATGATTTATCGCTGTTGCGCCAGTAAATAGAAAAGTGTCAGATGGAAGACACTTGTACCAGTGTAACTCAGCCAATTGCCGGTTCCCAACGTAACTTTAAATAGAGGTGGGTTTTTTATTTATTTGAATTATTCTGCAAAAATTTTAAAGCGGTTTTTATTTTTTATTTTCCTTTTTAATGGTACTACCAACTTGTTTGCCGTCAAGTTTGACGGGTTCCATCTAGTAATATTTTAAAGATATTTTTGTGTGGTGAGATAGAAAATTTTGTTTTATTCAATGTTTCGAAAACAATTATGAGAACTTAAAAAAAAAAAAAAAAAAAAAAAAAAGAGATAGTCAATATTTTTTTTCTTTCTTTTTCAAGGGGAATTAATTGTACGTGTACAATAGGATGAAATGAAATTTTTGCGGGAAATATTATTTTGATGAGGTGATTAGTTATAAAAATAATTAAAAATGTTATTTAAGAATAAGGATGGAGCTTAAGGCGAGATTATTTTTTTCAGCAGGAATATTTTTAGAATTGTTTGAAACACTATCGGAATGTTTTATGAAATAAAATATAATTTTTTAGGGGGGGGGGGGGGGGGTTACCACCTAGTGCAAAAGCGACAGTCAGATTTTACGTTTAAATGTTTAAGAAGGTGAAGAAATTTTTTTTTATGAAAGAGCTATTTTTCAGACGAAAAATTTCTTGCACTCCGTCGCGTTGGCATATTTTAAACTTAAGGCTGTTCTGTTACCTAAAGAAGCTACTTTCTGACGCAGTTTGGAATTAATTTTTGTTTGGAAACTGATTAAATTGGCAGGTCTTATTATTCAGAAACTGTGTCATCGAAATGAGTTTTCCATTTTTTGGTAAAGGCAGATCTTTCAGT
The DNA here is from genome assembly GCA_963931845.1 of Maratus michaelseni. NCBI lineage: Eukaryota > Metazoa > Arthropoda > Arachnida > Araneae > Salticidae > Maratus > Maratus michaelseni. Next base: position 3,997,810 of record OZ007586.1, on the reverse strand, counting down.
AAATACTGTCAAAGTCGGTGATTTGAGACAAATTTCCGAAACAGCAGCACGAGAAAAAGGAAAAACGTGTCGTCACGACCACGAGAACAGAATAGCTTATAACTCGATAAGTAATATTTATTTATCAAAAAATCTAAAACTGATTTCGATTTAAAACCACTTCCATAGCCTGCCAATTTTATATCTTAGAGTTTAAAAAGGAGTCAAGAATATAGAATAGTGTCAAACAGATTAGCGCTGTTGAACAAGTCATTTGAGAACCACCTTAAGGTTTTTCTCTAATTGACAAGCTCAACAACGCGAAACTTTCTGACACATTTTTTGACTAATTTTTAAACGGAAAGAAATAAAATTGACAGGCCTGACTATGGGTGTCTTCAAATATTCGTCAGAATTCTTTCATTATTACTACAATTATTAACTAAAACCAGTTTAAAATACACATTCTCTTTTTTTTTTTCTTTTTTTTAAATAAAAATAAAAATAAGTAAGTAAAATAGAAAGTTTCATTAGTAAAGTTTGTCTTGTCATTTACTATAATCCTTTTCTTTTGTCGTTAATAATCAGGATAACACTGCATTTTGCAGAATATATACATGAATACTTTTACAATCTGAGTGAGTGTGTTAGGTACATATGTGTTAGGTCAGCATATAAAAAACGATGCATCTCATCATATATTCTAATACGAGCAAATCTTGTGGGTAGTTTATATATATATATATATATATATATATATATATATATGCAAAAATTATCTTAAAAACGGCTCTAACGATTTTGACGAAATTTCGTATCCTACCGTTTTGGGGCACCAGAAAACCATTGGGCTAGGTCACATGCTCGAGAAAATTCGATTAGTGGGTCATTTTGGGTCATGGTCTAGCTAATTGTATCTAAAAAACGGTTCAAACGATTTTGACGAAATTTTGTATCTGACCATTTTCGGGCATGAGAAGTCAATTGGGCTGGGTCACATGTTCGAGAACTTTCGATTAGTGGGCCATTTTTGGGTCAACGCGGGTCAAATTAATTTTATCTAAAAAACGGCTCTAACGATTTTGATTAAATTTTGTGTCATACGAGTTTCGAGCACGATAAAAGTATTGGGCTAGGTCGCATGTCCGAGAAAATTCGATTAGTGGGTCATTTCTGGGTCATTGTGGGTCAAGATCTAAAAAGCGGCTCAATTTACACTAAATTTTGCATCCAATGGTTTTCGAGCACGAGAAGACTGTTGGGCTAGGTCACATGTTCGAGAAAATTCAGTTAGTGGGTTATTTTGGGTCATGGTCAAGCTAATTGTATTTAAAAAATGGTTCAAACGATTTTGACGAAATTTTGTATCCGACCATTTTCGGGCATGAGAAGTCAATTGGACTGGGTCACATGTTCGAGAACTTTCGATTAGTGGGTCATTTTTGGGTCAACGCGGGTCAAATTAATTTTATCTAAAAAACGGCTCTAACGATTTTGATTAAATTTTGTGTCCTACGAGTTTCGAGCACGATAAAAGCATTGGGCTAGGTCGCATGTCCGAGAAAATTCGATTAGTGGGTCATTTCTGGGTCATTGTGGGTCAAGATCTAAAAAGCGGCTCAATTTACACTAAATTTTGCATCCAATGGTTTCCGGGCACGAGAAGACTGTTGGGCTAAGTCACATGTTCGAGAAAATTCAATTAGTGGGTCATTTTGGTCATGGGTCATGATATTTGAACTCAAATTTAATTTTGACCGAGCATAGCTCGGTCTTCCCTGCTCGTAAACTTTAATCGCCAAACTGTCGCAGATAAAAACGGAAATAGTCATTCAATGAGGAATTATGACTTCTTTCAATTGATGTGTTTTTTTTCTGTCTTTTTTTTTTATAATCTTAGCGGGCCATTTTCGTAAAGAAATTGTACCAAATTAAAAAAATTTCGGCACGGATATCCAATTTTGACAGTATATTTGAATTTTTCGATACATTTTGCCTTCGAATACAAAATGGAAAGTTAATCCTGAATTTTGAAGGTTTAAAGTTCGAAATTAGTAAGGGTAAATTTCTTTTTAATCGTTGCAAAACCTTATTGCAATGCAGAAAATTTTAAAGCATAACTAAAAATCTGTTTGTTGGAACGATCTGTAATTTTGGATTCTCTTATTTGAAGTTTCTTGAAATCTATTCCTGTTGAAAAATTCACAGGTTACAATTTCTTTCTTTCTTTTCCTTTTTTTTAAAAAATAATCCTTGAAAACATTATGAATTGTAATCTATGAATTTTTAACAGAGCTCTAAAATCTAATCAATATCTAACGAGAAACAAGCATCGCGCAAATTGATTTGGTGCATACAGAGGATGGTACATCTTGTGTCCCGGAACTAGGAGCCAAACTTAGAATAAGATATTTATCCTTAGAACAATTATTGTATCAATAATTATCAAATATAGGTGTCTAAGATATCGACAGATTTATTAGTAGTATTAGTATTATAGTATTTTAATAAAAGTATTTTTGGATGTCTACTGCATAATGTAATTATTTTATCATTGAAATATATTTTTTTGTTTTAGTTTTGTCTGCTAACAGGGGTCAATGCAGGGTTTTTTTTTCTTGGGGCACATTTTGTGAAAAGTAAAGGTTATTAGAAATTTATTTTTTTGTGAAAAATAACATTTTGCAACAATAGTTTAAATTCAGATACTCAAATTCGAACCAAGCATTTATTAACAAAAATTTTTTTAAAAATCTTTTTGACAAAGTTTTCCTCTTTGGTGAACTTGTTTGTTTACAAATTACACATTTTAAAATGTCACAAAATAATAAATAATTAATTAATAGTAAAAATTGTAAGTTTTTATGGAATAGAATTTCGTAAAAAGACCTATTTAAAAAAAATGAATTTTTCGAAGGTGCCTGTTTTATTAAATAGATGTTTGTGATGGGTCCCTCAATAGCACCCAAATTTCACCTGGCAAAATCTGCCAATCAAAATAAAATATTTAAATGCATGTATATATTATATCTATATATACTCATAGAATTTTTTTTTTTTTTTCTTTTTTGCAAATTGTTTTGCATAGGATATATTTTGTAAATATTGAAGTGCGTCTTTAAGTAAAGCACTATATTAATTTTGATAATCAAATGCAGGCTTATAATAATACAGCAAATTTCATTTTTTTGTTTAATTATCTTTGAGCGAATAATAGTATAATTACACGAATTTAATCTTGTATGCTTAATTAATCTGTATTTAAGAATTTAAAATATACAAGCTTTAAAAAAATTATTTTTATTTTTATTAATTGCAGATATATTCGTTTTTAATTTAGGGAATGTTTTGGTTAATTAGTTAGAGTTACTCATGTATATTTATTATAGTTTGGTATTTATTATTCCTATGGTTTCATAAACTTTATGAACAACTGTATGTTATTTATATAGGGCTGTGCTTTTAACTGCAATAAAAAATAATTAATATACTAAATATGTACTACTATATATGCTTCAGAATTCGTAAATTAATTTAAATCTATTTAAAAAGTACAGTATACTTTTAACAAGAAAATTGTACCAATTTTTTATGAAATCTTGCTTATTAAGAAAATTAATTTTTAATCATTTTATATATATATATATATATATATTAAACATTTTAGAATGCAAAATTAGTTGTCAAACATCGTCTCGAAAATATTGGAAATCCCACCACTATAACGTAAAAATAATGTTTTTGCTGCCTTTCTTGAAACTTGGAGGGTCTATCTACTGGAGGACCCTTCTTGTCTGATAATTAGGTTGGCCGTAAATCTTGATCCCCCTTTGACCCTGAGAGGAGGGTGGGTGGAAGGAGAGATAGCATGAATGGATCCATATAACAAAGATGGAGAGTCCTTCCGGGTTGGTCTTATAATCATTCTTACGAAGAGAGGTATAATAGGGAAAAAGTTGCCTTATGGGCCATAAACCGGCTCAACTAGCACTCTCTCAGCTCTTGCTTCTACCCAACACCATTCGAATATGTTCTTCCAATTTCTCTTAAAACTCATAACAGGGCGTTGGTTCCACGCAGTAGACTTTTTTCAACAACCGGGAGAAAAGGGGCTAGTGTAATCACTAGGCTCGGAGGGCATCATCCCCTACTAAACTTTCCTTCCAACTGATCTTTTCGATCTGACTTCTCACTTATAAAAAAAAAAACATGCAACCAAAAAAACTTGCCTCCCCTATAAGGACACTTGTCCAATCACGAACACAAGAGGCGTAACATTGTAGAGCCCCTTGCATTCACACATTGAATACAAAAAAAGATGGCTCCCACTTTGAAAACATTTCTAAATGTTTATTCCAGACATCCCGGGACCTCCATGAAAACTTTCATTTCTGAGAAACGCATCTGGAAAAACAGATTAACAAACTGTCCACTTTCATTGAAATCTGTGATGGTCCTGACATGGAATGACTTCTTGCTATTCAAAGGTTTCTTAAAAAAAAGGAACTACCCAGAAGTTTGTTCAAGATATCATCTTTTCAATTTGCATTCCTATCTGAACTTCTAAACAGATAATCATCACACTTTTATGAGCAAGAGTATTTCTATACTATACGGAGCAGAAAAGGTTCATTTTTCGGTACATGGTAATTATTTTTTTACAGAATATATTTTTTAATGATCTTAAAAGGTTACACTTTACATTTTTCTACGGTCCCTGTGCCGATAAGTTCAAATTTGATCCTTACTCTAGGTAGTAAAACACTATCAGTAGAGCATTCTTCTACGTCCCAAACTTACCAAGTTAAGATACATTGTATTTTAAGAATTTTCGGAGCACTAAAAAGTTACTGTGTCAATAAGTAGACAAAAGATTCCCTTCAAATTATTCCCTTCATAATTCCCCCTAAATTTCATAAAATTAAAAATAGGAGTGAATTTGGCGAGTTTTGGTCGTAAAAGAATGAGATTTTGTCAGAGTATAGAAACATTTTTTCAAAGTGGAAATTTGAAAGTTTACATGTGCTTAAAGTTATTTTGAGAAAAATTGCGAGTTGAAATAGTGGACATTGCAAAGAATCATAAGAAAAGTTAAATAAAATTATAGGAATTATTTGAAACTAAAATGGAATGAAATGTACTGTTATTGTATAGAATTCTTATAGATGAATGACAGATATAGGGGACGACCATAATAATTAATCTGCAAGGATTTGAAAGCCTGTACAAACTAAACTATTCGAAATATTTCGATGTTATGGGGTACTTATGTTTAGAGTCTTATGCAATCAAAAATCTGAATGCAAAATTTCACCCTTTTTTTTTGTTAGAATCATTTTATCGGGAAATTTTAACTCAATTTAGGTCAATGTTGCGTATAAAGTTGTTTTGAGTAGAAAATACGAAAAATGCTTCCAATAGCAGAGACTTCGAACGAAATCAAATGGTACAGATGCAAAACAGTTTCACTTCAAATGTTTCAAACATGCCTAGTTATACAAGTTTTCAACTCAATCACAGACCGATGTTTTTCTTTTGTGTACACAGTCTTTTAATATCTAAAGTTTCTGATTGAAACACGGTCCTTGCCCAAAGTTTGGGGAGCAAGTTGTTTGATTAGTGCTGCTATAAAAAGGAGTTGAAACAGTTTCTTCCTTGCATGACGCTTTTGTAAATGCTCTTGTTATGATTGTACGAACAAGTTCTTCAAAGATAATAGTTTCGAAATAAATTGTAAATAAACTCCGCTCTCTTTTCACACTAAACTATTACATAGTACTATGGATGCAGCGTTTCTTTTCATGTATTAGATCAGTCTATATCATAAATTTTTTTTGCATTGACTTTTCGTGATTAAGAAAAATGCGTTTTATCATATCATAAAATCTTACATTATTACAAAATTTTTCCATACTGTTGATTTCAATTTTCTCGTGTCGAAAATTAAAAGATCAGTAGTCGTTTGTGTTGTTCCTCTTCCCCGATGATGGCTTTAAGTTTAAAGCCGAAACATGTAGGATTTTAGCTCTTTTATGAGTTTAAAACAATTTTTACACTGATTTTAGCAACTAATAAGCACAATTTGTGCAATTTGTGTTTTTTTAAAATACTAGTTAACAGTGTAGTGTCCAAATAGATTCAATCTTACAATTCGTTGTAAAGAATGAAATTGGCGAAATCAATCCTTTGATGTAGTTTTAATTGATGTAAAATCTGAATTTTGTATGGATGCTTCCAATTACCTAAACCAATCAAGTTCTACTTTTAAATCACTCTGCTTAGTTCTTCTATAGTTTCTCAGACGTTTATCGTTCAATCCCAATCGCGCCCGTCGGCCTAATCGTTCGGAATTTTCGTGGTTTACTTCGAGCCGTGGATTTATCCATGCGTAAATACGGGTTAGGTTCCCTTAGAAAGACGGGCACTCCCCCGGGCCTATATCCCATGTGTAGATAATTGGCCGTCAATAATCAACTCAACTCAACTCAGACGTTTATCAGACAATTTACCCTCTTCCCAATCGTTCTTTCAAAGCGGTGCTAGAATTGTCACTGTTTTCACTTTACCAACTGACTGCATATTTTTTTCTTTTTGTGAATGTCATGGCTGAAATTTAAAACGCCAAATTTAGTCAAAATTTCTATAAAAAAAGTTTTAGAATCCAGTTGACTAGAAATTTTGTATTTTTTTAATGATTAGCGATGCACAGCACCATCTGTTGGTAAAGTTTTAAACTATTTTTCATTAAATAATTTGTTTTAGCAAGCTTTAAACAACATAAATATTACAAGTAATAAACAAGTGTAATTTTCACTCATGAAAAATTAATTTAATCATTAATTGGAATTTACTTATAAATATTACATTTCATCGAAATATTCTTAATAGTTCATTTGATTGTTAAAAATTCCGTACACGGAAAATTGCAAAATTTGTCAAGTTTGGTGACATTGGTTAAAAAAAAAAACACAGTGGCAACCTGGCGATAATGCGCCAATGGGATGAAAATCCTGTTTAAAACTCCTATTATAGTCGATCCCGTTTCTTCACTCATTGATGCTTCCTTAAAAAATATATTAGATCTGGTACACTGTTAAAACTAGAGGTGACAGTTCGGTGCCTTTTGGGAACCCGGGGTGAAATTCTGGTGCCGTTTGAAACGCTAGGGTGCCGTACAGGCTTGAAAATGTGATTAGGGTGCCATTTGGTCACTCACTGGGTGATTGAAGCTAATTAGGGTGCCGTACAATGCATATTGCTCGAACTTTTTCACCCCGCCATTCAACTGGTATCTTGCGCATGCGCTGATTCGTTTCCTCTTCATGAGGTGTTGACTTGTTTCCTCTCATTTTTCGCAAGTCATAGGGGAGTTCGAACAAGATGGCTGACTTTGAATTTCAGTGCATCGCTGCTGCATAATCGTTGCCGCATAGTTATTAATATAATAACTAAATAACGACATTTATTTAGAATAAATAAACCAGGGGAGTCAATAAAAAGAATCACTCTTTATATACAGGTATGTGAAATGTTTCAGTGTTGTTTGTATATTATGTTTTATTATTATAAAAAGATTTTATATTATGTTGTATTACAAGTGGCTCCACACATTATTTTCAAGCAGACGTTTTAAGTTATAATCTTGATGTGGAAAGTTGAAATTTGTATCTCGTGAAATTAGAATGATGTAGCCTCACCTATTTGCTTGTTTTTTAAATTATTATTTATGCAGAGCTTATAATAATTTCATTTTATTCATATTTTTATCTAATGAATTTTCTCGCACAGTTTTTGTTGTTTACGATCTAGAAATAAATTTAATGATGCACTATTATAGTAATAAAAAATATAGAGAGAGAAACATAAGTTGTTATATTTAAAAAAATAGTTTAATTTCTTATTTTTCTGATATATAAACAAACTATTTGTAAACAATTAAAGAATTTACAAGTTTTAAAGGGAATTGATTTTTACTAACTTGAAACGTATTAATTTGAATATTTGACAATTTTAAATTAGTTGATTTGATAATATGAAATAGTAAACTTTGTAATATAAGAAATAATAAATTTTGTAACATAAGAAATAGTAAACTTTGTAACATAAGAAATAGTAAACTTGATAAAATATAAATTTCTGCAGATGTTTTTACTAATCAAATACTTTTTACTATCGAAATTTTTAGAGCTTGTGTTTGATGATGAAATGAACTAAAAATATACCTCATTACATATTATAAATTATTAACAAAATAAATAAATCGTAATTCCTGAATTGATATTTGACATTTATACATGCGTCTTCTTGAAAAATGTTTTGTGAGTCTCTTGTACTATAACATATTAATAATAATAAAACACTGGAACATTTCACAGTAGTGTGACTGGATGTAAGAATGGCTTAGATGATTGAGTGATTTATGTAAATATATTTAACTCGCATAGCTAGAAGATTTTTTTCCCCCTCTTAAAATAATAATGATAAATAAATATCTCTGTACTACTACATCTAACTTAAAATGGTAATAAATACTAATATATATGGTAATAAATACTAACCGGTTTTGAAGGTAACAAAAATGACCTGATGATGTATATAATACATTTCTCATAGATATTAACCTGCACATGCAGGGGTCGATGCAAGTTTTTTTTTTTTTTTTTTTTTTTTTTTTTTTTTTTGTGGGGGGGGGGGGGCATTTTGTGAAATTTATTGTATTTTTCACAAAATGCCTCCCTTCCCCCCCCTTGTCTAGCAATTGTATTGAAAAGAATTTGAAAATTCTTATAACTTAAAAAAGAAAAAAAAAGGCTATACATATATAATTATAATGCAATGTTTAACTTTTCAGCAATAAAATGATCAATACTTCATTTTCTCTGCTGAAATTTATACAAAGTTAAAAGTTGATCATCTCATGTCAAGGGTCGATCCAGGCAAATTTGGGGCCTATTCAGAGCTCCTTCACAAAAATCAATTTAATAAATTGGGCCCCTTCAGTAAAATCTATTTGATAAACTAGCACCCTTCACAAAATCCCGTTTAATAAAACAGGACTTTTCAGAAAATTTCTTTTAATAAAATAGGCCCTTTCACAAAATTCTGTTCCATAAAACTTACTATTTTTATTAATTATTTATTATTTTGTTTGTTTTAAAATGTGTAATTTGTAATAACAAAATAATAAATAATTAATAAAAATAGTAAGGAAGAAAAATAAAAGGAATTTTTTGAAGGGTCTTGTTTTATTAAAAAGAATTTTGTGAAGGGATGCATTTTATCAAATGGATTTTACTGAAGGGGCCCAATTTATTAAATTGATTTTTGTGAAGGAGCTCTGAATAGGCCCCAAATTTTGCCGGGATCGACCCTTGACATGAGATGACCAACTTTTAACTTTGTATAAATTTCAACAGAGAAAATGAAGTATTGATCAGTTTATTGCAGCTAAAGTTAATCATTGCATTATAATTATATATGTTTAGCTTTTTCTTTTCTTTTTTAAGTATGAGAATTTACAAACTCTTTTCAATATAATTGCTAGACAAGTGCGGGGGGGGGGGAGATGCTTTCATTTGTGGAGTGCCGCTGGGCACCTTAGAGTAGAGGTGCCATTATTCTCCCCTGGGTGCCATCCTTTCACCCCTTGGGGCACCCTGTATTAGGGGTGCCATCCTTTCACCCTAGTTAAGGGTGCCATTTTGGCTCCCCTAGGGGTGTCACCAGTGAGACAAGCCTTTCACCCCTTTTGGGTGCCATGTGTCACCTGTAGTTTTAACAGTGTAGCCAGCAAAAAATTCTAGTGGCCAGTAAGACTTTTTTATTGATTTACAAAAAACGAAAATTTTTTTTAGGAATTAATTGAGAAAAATAAGTCGCAAAGTTTAGAAATAATAACATAAACTAAATTTTTCAAAATGATATATCTCTTAACAAAATACTGTAAAAGCTGAATTAACTGGCGTTATTTGATAATGCTTCATATGTCCGGATAATTGAGTGCTACAAAATAGAAAAGAAGGAAAACCTTCTTTTGCATACTTTCCATTTTAGCTAAATTGACACCTTTTTTACTGTTTTGAATTTATTTTATTTAAATAAAATAAGTATATTAAATATATAATTATTTTATTTAGTGTTTTATTGGAACCTCCTCCCTAGCCATAACATTCTAATCACATGACTTGCTAGCTGACTAGAGTGGAAATGAATGTGCATGGGATGGAAAATGGCTTTTAAACTTTGTTCTTTCATTACAGGTACGAGAGAAGAGGAACATCACTGCTTGTCAAGTAAAAATTCCGTTTGTGCTAATTTCTAAAGGGAATTTCTGTACAAAAAAATGCCAGATTAAATAACTTGGTCGCAAGATAAAAAAAAAAGGCTTAGTCGCCAGTGGTGACCTGGCGACCGTATTTGTTAAGCTCTGCTTATTTAAACTATACTTTCCAAACATTTTTGGAAATTTAGATACTATTTAATTATGGAAATACTTTAGAGGGAAAGTGGGGAATTAAACATTTTTGCTGATCAACACAAGATGGAGGCCTACAGTGCGTCCCAAAAGTTTATAGACAACGGGGTTTTCTTATTTTACAATTGAAAAACATTTTATAATTTTAAATAATAATACTATACTAAATATTACACAATCACAGACTTTGGGAGAAAATTTTACTGCCCCAAACTAAATTTTTTTCTTTAACGTTCAAATTTTTTTTTTTGCTAATTACTTCAAAAACTCGATACAAGAGTTTTTGGCTTTAAAGAAAACCAACTTCGTTCAATTTGCAACTTTAAATCTTGAACCGTTGCAAATTGACGCCCATTAGCATATACTTTAGCTAATATTCCCCAGATGTTCTCTATTGGGTTCAGGTCAGGACTTGGTTTTGTCTAAACCACTGCATTGTAAAGTTGGATACGTGAATGGAACAGTTGTCTTTCTGGTATATTCATTTATCCCCATCTAGAAACTTTCCAAATGGAAGTAACTGTACTTCAAGCGTTTTCTGGTAATCTTTGGTGATCTTCCAAAAAAGCAATATCGGTTATCCCATTCTAAGAGCTCCCAACTCTAAGAATGAACCCTCCTTGCTATAAGCTGAAAAAAGTTCGTAGTTCCTTGCGAATATCGTGTCAGTGATATGCCCAACCATCGGGGCCATCTAAATTAAATTTGTTTTCATCACTGAAACTATTCATCCGTCCAATTCGGTCCCACTGAACACGAGCGTCTTTATGACGTTTTGTAAACTTTAGTGAACGACGTATTTAGCGAAAATCAAGAAATATACTTGCCTACAGCCGTCGATTTTTGCAGTCGGATTTTGATACTGGAACGCTTACTTTTTTAGAAACTGACCGTGTAGACAGGTTCTGGGTTGAAACTAATCTCAAAATCTCCCTGTCTTGCTGTTTAGATGTTTTCTTTGGATTTTGTTTCAAAATTCTTACCTTTTGACAGAATTTGGTAAATACCAACCCTGCTGCGACCAATTTTTCTTGCAATGTCTACAACATTCCATCCACGAGCCCTTATCATTCTATCATTTAAATGATAGATTTTCAAAATTTCCTTTTTGGAAAACTGCATATTGCGAGGCATCTTTGAAATCAGTCGGAAACGGAAAGACAGATTCGCTTTTACCTCAGGAAACTATTTCGTCACAAGTACATGACCTTGGAATATGCAAATTTTAGATATCAGTACTTAATTCAGCTTTTAACACCAGTTGTCTATATATATTTTTGGTTTTTATTTCTTTTATATTATATCTATGACTGTTAAAAGTTGTTTGAGTATTTTATTAATTTTATTTCATCATTATATATTTGCATAATTTATATTTAGTCTTTCTTACTGGCTTAGTTAGCTCTTAAATCCAAAAAAAGGGTTGTCAATAAACTTTTCGGACGCACTTTATTACAAATCTTTTCTACTGGTCCCATTTGTAAAGATAACAGCTTTCTAAAGCGTCATTTGAAATTTGGTCTTTTCTGCTAGCAGTAAATAAAGTTAATGAAGATCCAATAGTTAATTAGAAAGTGGTGTAGCTATTGCCATGTATTATTAAACTTTTGTTTTCAAAAATGGCTTCCCACTAGCATTGTCATATACAGTCAAATCTCTATATAATGAAATCCATTGTTCCAGTAAAAAATTCGTTATATAGAGAAATTTGTTATATAGAGAATGAGTAAAAATTCCTATTTAATGTGTAAATTTTGAACAAAAATTATTTTTTAAATGTTAAATTAAGAATTTGAAATGTTTAACTATAAATATTAACCTAATATTGTATTTCTTAATTACGTATTTAAATAGTTTCAAAAAAGAGAACAGACATTTATTTGAAAGCATAATAAAAATCACATAAGGCAGTAATTTTAGACGAAGAAATCTGTAATTTTTTGCTGTTTTGATTTCAAAATCGTTACATTCTCGAAAAAAATGTTCACACTTTAGCAAGGAATGAAAAATTGTATCGGGAACATTTTTCTCCATTTGAAGTACTCGCCTTATAAGATCAAAATAACTCATCATTTCACTTCTCTTGTAGTATGTTTTCGGTTGCATGCTCATTGTCACTCGCACCATCATCGTTCATAACGCTGCTTAAAATATCACTGTCAGTAGGATACTCCGTAATAGTGTGATTGTCATCCACTTCCAAAAAATCAACATTTTCTTCGACATTTCCACGTTCCTTAATTAATTTCCATTTCTCTTTCAAGTCTGCTAAAGCCACATCTTCTTCCTCAGAATCTGCGTTATTCTCCAGTTCAGAAAAGCCGGCCTTTTTGAATCAACTGTAGATTGTTTTTTCAGTTACATCAAATCTCCCAGCCTTTTTAAAGTTCCGCAATGCACTTTCTAAGACTAATGATATTTTGGGTGGAATCATTTTTTTCAATAGCTATGATCAGATCTTTAAGAATTCTTTTCTTATAATGCACCTTTAGATTTTATATTATTCCCTAGTCCACGGGCTGCAGTTTTGATGTGCAATTAGGTGGTAAGAAAATAACCTCAACATTTTGCAGTTTTTTCCACAGTGAGCTGGGCAATTATCATATAAGCAAAGCAATTTTTCGGTGTTGTTTTCTCATTTGATTGTCAAGTGCTTTTAACCATGTCAAAAATTTCAGTGGTCATCCAGGACTTATTAAAGTCATAGTCCACTTCTAAGGACTTCACGTCTTTAAAACACCGAGAAGATTTACTTTTCCCAATGACTAACATCTTTAATTTTTCTTTCCCTGTCATGTTAGCACACAACAGAATAGTAATCCTTTGTTTGCTTTGTTTGCCGCCAAAACATTTATCTTTAAATGCCAGAGTCTTGTTTGGGAGACGCTTGAAAAAGAGATCTGTTTTGTCAGCATTGAAAATGTTTTCAGGAGCGAATTTTTTTTAGAATTTCTGCTACTTTAAGTCTCCAGTTCTCACATGCTGTCACCGGAGCATCCGCACTTTCACCGCAGATAGCTTTCTGGGATAACCCATGTCTCTTTTTAAAGTTTTCTAGCCAACCAATGCTGGCCTGGAAGTCAGAGTGCCCAAGAGATGAAGCATATTCTAGAGCTTTTTCTAAAATCATTGGTCCCGAAAGTGGTAGATTCAGGTCCCTTATCCCTTAAATCCACTTAAACATTGGTCGCATTCGTAAACTCCACACTAAACACACTGGTTTTCGTGTCAAAACTGAAATCAGTGCGGTTAGTGTGGTTCGGTGTAAACCAGTTTTCTACGAGTTTACGAACCCTGTTGAGTGCGTTTAGTTTTGCACTGAAGTTTGTTTACGTTTGCGTCCATCTTGGTGAGGAAGAGGAAAGCGATTTTTTTTTTCAGTAACAATTCCTGCTCACCACCATTACCAACAACTCCCAGCATATTAATTGAATGAGTATTGTCTGTGCTGTATGATTTGTTAATTCACATCGTATCATTGACAATACTTGCTCAATTACATCTAATTCTGTATACTAGACGTTGATTGTAGAAATAAAAAGAAAATGGAAGTTTCAGCAAAGTTTGAAATGGTGAAGATTACAAGATAATAACGGCAGCATTTTACTTCAATATTAATTCTAGGTACAATTTTGTTTAATGATACTGTTGATTAGCACCTGCTTTTGTCTTGTTTTATAAATATCCTAGAGTTACTACTTTTTGAGAGATACATGCTTTATTTTTCAATATTATCGTTCTTTATTATGAGTTTATAAAAGAATGACTATTATCCTTAAATAAAAGCTTATGCTGAATATTTTTAAACATATATTTGTTTGATTTTATTATTTTATTCAAAATTCCTATAAATTTTGTATGTGTATTACCCGTGAGTTGTGTTATCCGAAACGAATAGCTTATACAGATTTTATATTTTTAAATGCCTATTTGTTTGATTATACTCTTTTATTTATTATTTTGTATTTTACAGAATAATAAATAATTATTCAGATTTGAAAATAATTAAAATTAGGCTTATTATAAGAAACAATGTGTCACAAAATTAGATATAATGGCTTTTAGTTGTTCCATTTAAATAAATAATAATAAAAATTCTATCCAGTCATACTTTTATCCATTCTTACATTCAATGTTAATGGGGCTTTGATAAAGCTTGTTCTTCCATATAATCAATGAGAACTCCTGAAATAGCTGTAAATAAAATTTTGTTGCAAGGAGTTTGTGTGTAAAAAATTTACTTGTGATTTAAAACATGTAATATATATAATACGCATTTTATTAATTAAAATTACAATGCTTCTTTAAATGCACAATGCAAACATGCAGCAAGAAAAATATTCTTATTTATATAAACATCATTCTTTGCACTTCATTTAAACAACTTAATAATATTACTTAAACTTTTATACAATTTAAAATTGAATAAGTGTTAAAAGCTTTTTTAATATACTGAATTATTTGCAATATTATTAATTAAATATATTTAAAGCTGTTCTTGAAAATAAAATAATACTGCTTAACAGTGCGAATAAAAAGATCATTTTAATATGTGCATGAGATTTGCAGGCATTAATATCCAAGTGCTTATTTGCAGACCTGATTCAATATACAATTTACTTCATATCTAAATTATTCTACACATAGTATTTTCTTTGTAAATGCAAAATTATAGCTATTATTATTCACTACACTATGACTATGATCATTTTCTTAATCTGGCAATGTTGGTTTGCCAATAAATTTTTGTTTGTAGTAAATTTACACAGAAAATTCTGCATAGTGATCAGTAAAAGCTGAATAATTTATTTTGCATAAAGCGTCAAAAAAGGTGCCTACATATCTTTATTGGAATATGCAATCTTTTCTGCATCTGATGATATTTTAATTAATTAATTGCTCCTGAAACTATCACTGTGCTTTTATTTATTACCTGGCTAGCTAAGTCATGAGCAGCCACAAGGTAGGGCAATTGTCTCTCCCAATACTTTAAAATTAAACAGATTTTTTTTTTCTTTTTTAGAAGGAAGGTCTCCTTAAAGCGCATATTCAGAAATCTTCTGGGGGGGGGGGGTGAGAAACGAAATTAATCATTATGGTATAAAGAATCAGTCAGCTGTGGAATTCCAGTAGAAAACCTGACAAAAAAAAAAAAAAAGATATTCTTTTCAGTATTTGGCGAGCAACATTTTTCTCTTCACTAAATACAAGTGATTATAATGTATTTGAAAATTACTTATTAAATGAGGTGTTTAAATGCACAGAGTGCTTAATGAATTTAAACTAAAATGATGAAATTGTTTATTATTTCTATACGCTTATGTAATATATATAAGTTGTGCAGTTATTTAATTTTTATAAGATTTTACCAGCTGGATAAGTTTTAAATGCATTTTAAAAGTAACTGCCTAATTAAGAACACTGTCTTTATAAATTTTGATACTGAATAAGTCATCATTACAATGAAAACAGTACTGTTCTTTTGTTGCCTCCTACACTAACAATATTGAAGTCCAATTGACACTATTCAGAATCAGACATTAGTTTTGAAATTAAAAAAAATTACTCAATTTAAAGTTTGTTCTAAACCATATAATGTGATCGTTGAATTTCAATATATATACATACTAGTTAATCCGCCTGGCGTTGCCCGGTCCCGAGATAATAACAATCTCAGAGCAAGGCGTTAACCCCCTCCCTCCCTATACCCGCAAATGTAACAAATAATTTGTTCAAGAAAACCATCTTCACCTACTACATTAACGTAATCATTAAAAAAAGAATTAAATTTTTCTGATAATTAGAACTTAACGAAGACGCTACACTAAAATAGTCGGCAGATGACACCCCTTCCTATCCTCAATTTCAGATCTATATCTTAATTAGTTATCCAAATTTTTGTTCATTAGTAAAAATTGGCAATTATTTCCTTTCATTTTCACAAACTAAATGGAGGGATCGGCCAGAGAAACAGATCTCTTTGTAGTTCAGTTTTTAATGAAAGCAGATCCCTATCTGAAACTTTCTCGGATTATTTTCACTGGCGCCAGCAGATTTTTGCATAAATTAAGAAAAATTACCGGCCGAATTTTTCAAAAATCGCATAGATGGATGCAGAAGTTTTTTTTATATGTGCTCAGAAATTTTCAAATTGATATCTTAATTAGTTTTCTTAAAATTCGCTAATTAGTAAAATAATTTCGAATTCATTCATTTCCGCTGGAAAATACAGAACAGCTGTTCTTTTCTTTAGCCATTTCGATTTAAAAGATGATATTTTCGATACGATGTTTAATGAGATTATAATTAATATGTTGGGTAATTATCAAAATATTAAAATTCTAAGACTCGGGTGCACATGGCCAGACCATGGACTATCCACGCCTAAATTTTCAGACTTCTAGGTGGGCTAGATTTTGCTAGCCATCACAGACAAACAAACACACAGAGCGAAACTTTCTTTTATTAGTACATATAGATAAAAGCATATGACAATACTGTAGTTATTAAGTTACTTAAACTAGTTCAATATGAAGAGTAGAAAAGTTTTTCCTTAAAAAGTATTTATTAAAGTTTCATTGTATCGCCAAAAAAATTAAATTTTCATTATTATTTTTTACGGACACTATATCAAGGTTCCACAGAAATTTTTTAATACACATATATATCCTTATAACAAGAATATTCTGTAATTTTTTTCTGAGTGTGTGCTTATGGAGACTTTTCCTGTTAGGTTTTTGAAAAAAATAGTACAATTTATTCTCCTTGAGTGATTTAAAATATTTAAACACCTAAGAGAAAAAGGAACTAAGGATATTTCAGAAACGCTCCTGTGGAAGAGAATTTTTAGTTTAGCTATTATTGAATACGTTTAAATAGTAACTAGTATCTCTTCTAGGTAGATGTTATTTGATATAAAGTTATTTCAAACATAATAGCGATATTTTATTGACTTCTCTTCATTTGAATCCGTAAAGTATATGGATTCACGTGTTGCAAAAAGGTTAAATTCAGTTCTAATTATTGTAACCTGTTCACATTTAACTAATAAATGTATGACCATATCTGTATATCACTGTAAATGTATATGTAAAAAAATTGTAAAAGTAAAAAGAATTTTTAAACATTGATTACAATATCATCAGGTGTGTGTGTGTGGGGGGGGGGGTGTCCAAAATTAGCAAAATATTGATAATGTTATATAGGTACAGCCTTAATGATTATGTATACTCATATGAAATTCGGACAGATTTCAATAATTAGAACTAGAATCTGTTTCTAAAAGTGGATAAAAGTGCAGTTTTAAAGAACTGATTATGAATAAACATGATATATTGGCACAATTTTTTTGTGACATATTTATTGCCATAACTTATGACAACAAATATATCACAAAACAATTGTGCCAATATATCATGTTTATTCATAATAATCAGTTTTTTTTGCAGTTTCTAAAAGTGGATATTGTGAATTTTACATCTACACCCTTCATATAAAAGGTGCTCATCTCAAAGGGCAGGGCTACATCAATTATTGGCGAGATACAGCCGTTTGAATTTTTTGGACCTTATATTTATTTTATACTAAAATTTAACATTCTTCAATAAAAAAAGACAAAATTTCCTCTTTCTTTAAAAAAATTGGGCATGTTGCTTTAGTCAGAGTCTTAGTTTTAAAGTGTTGGGCCCCTTATATTGTAATTACACTAAAATTTGGGTGAGCTACATCAATTAAGGTCTGGAAAAGGCCGTTAAAATTTGTTATGCTTTATATTTATTGTATACTAAAATTTGGTGGGGGCTTTGAAAAAATGTGTGATAAAGTTATATCTTTTTTTTTAGAACAGAGAGATACACTTTTATCAATTAATAGTTAATATAAATAGTTTAATTATGATTACACATTGAGAAATCAATCCAGAAATCCTAAATTTAAATAATGCTTCACTAATTCACATTTTCTACCAAGTGTAAATCAAAACATGAATATTTCATATCAGAGACACGTCAAATTAATGTATTGTAATAGAATGTTTTTGGAACACTATAAATTGCAGTCCTGAAATTATTAAGCATGATATTTTTGATTTTGATAAACATTGAGTGCTTATAAAAGAGTGTTTAATTTTAGACTTACTCAGTAATAACTTTCCCACTTCTTTCATATTTTAATTTTTAAACTAGCTGAGTAATGTGTTAACTGTTACCCGATGTGTTGTTACATTTGCACATTGTATATGGAAAAATATAAGCCTTGTTGTTTGTCAAATTCACAGTATTTTCTGATACTTTTTTGTTAGCTGAGCCCAGGAGATAAATCTTCACATAATGTTTCCATTGCCATTATTTGTATTGCATTCATTTCATTTAGAATATAAACCTTTCATTAATTTTATTTAAAATACATATATTACATGTATTTAAAATTAAAATACATGCCTTTCATTCATTTCATTTAAAATAAAATAAAGTAATTCACAAACCAGTACATTTTCTTTCAAATTTAAGGCTTTTTTTTCTAATAAAAAAAAAAAAAAAAAAAAAAGCTGCAAAGGAAGGAGAAAATGCTATTGATAATATTTATGTCAAATTAACATAAAAGTATAATTTTTATCGACTTATTGTCAAAATCAGGGATTGATCCAACACTGGAGCTTCTTTCACAAAATTCTTCTTAAAATAAAAGCAAACTCTTCATATTGTAATCAATTTATTAGGATTTAAAATGTGTTATTTACAAACAAAACACGCTCACAAGAAATGTAAACTTTAGCAGGAAGACATAAGAAAAAGTAGGATTAAGTAACTTGATTTGGTCTTTTGTTATAAAATTTAATTTTTATAAAAATTATAATTAAAAAAAAGGTACCCAAGAGAAAAAAACTGCATCAACCCCTGCTGTAAGATCATGGCAAAACTCAAGAAAAAAAATTATCTGCTAAAAATTGACACATAACATAAAATATTAGAAATTCAAAAAATTAAACTTGTTTTATATTAAAGGGAGTGGAGAGTATCTATAGAGTAAATATTTATCCAGCGCAGGAACTACATATTTTGCTAACTCTTCTAATGACATAATGTACTTATAAAATTGAGGAAATCAATTGACACATGTCTAATTAGAATTCTGCTACCTTTGAGCTGCCTCATATGTACAGTGACAACCCTGGGCAAAGTATTTTAGTCATCACTTTATCTTAGAAGTAAAAAATCACTTCTGTGTTCTAATCATAGGTAATTTAGTGTTTATATCTAGAATATAACTGCACTGCCACAAAATTTAAAAAATAATATTGCAACATGTAATTTAACAGTATTCAGAATAAACAGATTTACAGCAAAAATTTAGGAAGAACTGGCTTCAGTTAATACTAAATTCATTACTGTTAAATAATTTTAAGCAACACTGTAAACTGTAAAGGCCACACTGTAAACAATTATTAAAATAACTGTAGGAGTATTTATTTAAAGGGTTATTTTAATTTTATTTACAAAAATCCGATACTGTGCAAATAAAATGAGCACAGCACTGAAATAAAAATCATGAACATATGATATATTTCGACTTTTAATTTAATATGTGAAAAGTAAAAAAATAATTTTGGATAGCTGTCACATTGTACAAAAGCTACTGTAAAAAAAAAAATATCTATACTTTTATTTAATTACAAGTGATTTCTAAGTCTTCAGATTCATTATAGTCATTATTAAATATATATATATATATAAATATATAGTTTTTTTTTTTTTTTTTTTTTTTTTTGAAATCATAAAAAAAGAATTAATAGTAGTTATCTTTGATTTATTATTTTTGATACACAGCAAAAGCTTGGACATTTATTTGTAAGCCACTATTTAAGACCTGAAGTGCCCCCAAAACAGCCCAATTTTTTTTATTATTCTCCGTACAAAATAGTTATTACTAACATGACAAGCAGAAACTTATTTGTTTACATCCGTAAATCGAAAAGCACGCGCCTGCGCAGTATACACGCCGCCGCTAGTGCACGAAACAAACTGACTTTTTCTTCAGTGCATTTAGTTCTAAAACTAAACGCACTGGATTCTGTTTACGAATACAGTTTCGAAACGCACTAAGTGCACTGAGAGACTTTACGAATGGCTAGTGCGAAAACTAAGTGCACGAGTTGAACGAGTTCCGACTTTACGAATGCGACCATTGCTTCGTCTAAGTCCTCGTATTGGCACGTCCTCTTTCTTTTTCACGCCGAACCAAGATCCGAATTCTGCTCGGTGATTGACTCTCTATTTTTTATGATTGTTGATAGAGGACTTGGTGGAATCCCAAACTTTTTTGCTACATCTTTTTTTTTTCAATCCCTTATCGATTTCTTTCAAAATCTTCACTTTATCACAGAGAATTATGCAGTTCCTAGGAGACATTTTTTGTAGAAGCAGTAATAAAACGCGTGAATCTTTCACGCTATAGAAATTCAGAAACAATAACAGCGAGCTTTAGTTTGGATAGATGAAAACGGGTTCTAAATGGTGACAATGATCTGCTCTCGCAGCTGCAGCTGCTTCCATTCGACCAATAGCGTGCGTGCGCTTTGTCATGCCAGTGGATCTCTGAAGCTTGAAGGATGTTGGAAGGTATGGGGGAAGGGGGAAAGATTAATTCGTTGGACATTAAAGAACAAGGAGATTCAAGGTAGAAAAGTAAGATAAAAAAAAACTTAGCACTGAACGATAAATCATGAATTAGTGATGGAAAATTGATTCTATGTGATTTGGAAGCTTTTTTTAAAACTGAATAAATAAAGTACATTTTATGAAAAAAATTCATTATATGGAGATAGATAATTTGCTATATGGAGACTGTTTTTAATGAGGTCATGGTAAAAGGGGACGTTCCTACTAAAAATTCGTTATATAGAGAAATTCGATGTATGGAGTTTCGTTATTGCGAGACTCGACTGTATTTCACCCGGATCAAATCTCCCATTTTTTATCTAGTGTCATGGAACACATTTGAATACTTTGGATTTCAATTTATTAAACAACGTATTTCAGCAATTAATAGAATAATTTATAAAAATATATTTTAAATATGAATTCTGATTTGTATGGAAAGTAAAAATATCCCTTAATAAAATGATGAAGAAATTGAAACAAAGGTGTTTTAAAATTCGGAGTAATATCGTAAATATTATACATAATATATCTGTACAAAAGATATCTCGAATATAGTAGTGGATTAGAAAGAGGAGAGGTTTGACTTATTTGCTTATGAAAATTAGTAATCGATTGGTAAAATTATGATTAACATATTGAGAATCATTATCTGACTACAATTTTATTTAGTAAAACATATTAGAAGATTTCAATTTTCTTCTTATTTCTTTATTTAAGACTGGATTGTTAGAAATAATTACTTTTAATAGATTTAATTCAATAATCTAGCTAATTGAATATTTCATTTGAAAACCATTTGGACAAAAAAAATCCATTCAAGAGTAACGCGATTCTAACCCGACAAAATAAATTTCTGCGTCTCGCAACCTGACTCGAACCTGAAAATTAAAGTTTACCCGAAAGCCGACCCGAAAAAGACTAATAAAAATCCATCGATACGTAACCCGATCCGAACTCGACAAAATAATTTTCGCCGTCATGCAACCCGATCCGAACCAGAAAATTGAAGTTAACCCGAAATCCGACAAAAAAAATCCATCGAAACGTAACCAGATACGAACCAGACAAAATAAATTCCTTCGTGTCACAACCCAATCCAAACCAGAAAATTCAAGTTAACCCAAAACCCGACCAGAACCAGACATAAAAATCCAACGAACCGTATCCCAATAAGAAACCCAAAAAATAAATTCCTTCATCTCGCAACCCGACTTGAACCTGAAAATTGAAGTTAACCCGAAACCCGACCGAACCTGAAAATTTATGCTAACCCGAAACCCGACCAAAATCTAAAAATTTAAGTTATCCCGAAACCCGACCCGAACCCCACAAAATTAATCCATTTGATCGTAACCCGATCCGAACCCTACAAAATAAATTCCTTCGTGTCACAACCCGATCCAAACCAGAAAATTCAAGTTAACCCAAAACCCGACCAGAACCAGACAAAAAAAAATCCAACGAACCGTAGCCCAATAAAAACCCGAAAAAATTAATTCCTTCATGTCGCAACCCGATTCGAACCTGAAAATTGAAGCTAACCCGAAACCCGAGCGAACCTGAAAATTTATGCTAACCCGAAACCCGACCAAATCTGGAAATTTAAGCTAGCCCGAAACCCGACTCGAACCCAACAAAATTAATCCATCGGACCGTAACCCGATCCGAACTCGACAAAATAAATTGCTGCGTCTCACAACCCGAGCCGAACCTGAAAATTGAAGTTAACCCGAAAGCGGACCCGAACCAAAGAAATAAAAATTCATCGATATGTAATCCGATCCGAACCCGACAAAATAATTTTCGTCATCGCGGAACCCGATCCCAACCAGAAAATTAAATTTAACCCTAAAACCAACCAGAACCCGACAAAAAAATCTATCGATCCTTAACCCAATCCGAACCTGACAAAATAATTTCCGTCGTCCTGCAACCCGACCCGAACCTGAGAATTGAAGTTAACTGGAAACCAGACCCGAACCCGACAAAAAAAATCCATCGAATAGTAAGCCAAACCGAACCCGAAACAATAAATTCCTTCGTCTCGCAACCCGAGACGAGCCTGAAAATTTACGTTAACCCAAAAACTGACCCAAACCTGAAAATGTAATTTAACCCGAAACCTAAAAAAAGGAATTATTTTGTCAGTTTCGGATCGGATTACGTATCGATGGATTTTTATTTGTTTGCTTCGGGTCGGCTTTCGGGTTAACTTCAATTTTCTGGTTTGGAGCGGGTTGTGACACGAAGGAATTTATTTTGTAGGGTTCGGGTTTCGGGTAAGCATAAATTCAGGTTCAGTCGGGTTTCGGGTTAGCATAAATTTTTAGGTTCAGTCGGGTTTCGGGTTAACTTCAATTTTCTGGTTCGGATCGGGTTGCGTGACGACGAAAATTATTTTGTCGAGTTCGGATTGGGTTTCGTATCGATGGATTTTTATTTGTATGGTTGGGGTCGTCTTTCGGGTTAACTTCAATTTTCTGATTTGGATCGGGTTGTGACACGAAGGAATTTATTTTGTAGGGTTCGGATCGGGTTACGGTCCGATGGATTAATATTGTCGGGTTTCGGGCTAACTTTAATTTTTAGATTTGTTTCGGGTTTCGGGTTAGCATAAATTTTCAGGTTCAGTCGGGTTTCGGGATAACTTCAATTTTCAGGTTCGAGTCGGGTTGCGAGAAGAAGGAATTTATTTTTTGGGGATCTTATTGGACTACGGTTCGCTGGATTTTTTTTTGCCTGGCTCTGGCCGGGTTTCGGGTTAACTTGAATTTTCTGGTTCGGGTCGGGTTGCATGACGACGGAAATTATTTTCTCGTGTTCGGATCGGGTTACGCTTTGATGGAATTTTTTTCCTGGTTGGGGTTGGCTTTCGGGTTAACTTCAATTGTCTGGTTTGGATCGGGTTATGACACGAAGGAATTTATTTTTGTAGGGTTCGGATCGGGTTACGGTCCGATGGATTAATATTGTCGGGTTTCGGGCTAACTTTAATTTTTAGATTTGTTTCGGGTTTCGGGTTAGCATACATTTTCAGGTTCAGTCGGGTTTCGGGATAACTTCAATTTTCAGGTTCGAGTTGGGTTGCGAGACGAAGGAATTTATTTTTTTGGGATCTTATTGGGCTACGGTTCGTTGGATTTTTTGTCTGATTCTGGTCGGGTTTCGGGTTAACTTGAATTTTCTGGATCGGATCAGGTTTTATGACGACGGAAATTATTTTGTCGTTTCCGGATCGGGTTACGTATCGATGGATTTTTATTTGCTGGTTGGGGTCGGCTTTCGGGTTAACTTCAATCTTCTGGTTTGGATCGGGTTGTGACACGAAGGAATTTATTTTGTAGGGTTCGGATCGGGTTACGGTCTGATGGATTAATATTGTCGGGTTTCGGGCTAACTTAAATTTTTAGATTTAGTTCCGGTTTCGAGTTAGCATAAATTTTCAGGTTCAGTCGGGTTTCGGGTTAACTTGAATTTTCAGGTTCGAGTCGGGTTGAGAGACGAAGGAATTTATTTTTTCGGGTTCTTATTGGGCTTCGTTGGATTTTTTTGTCTGGTTCTGGTCGGGTTTTAGGTTAACTTGAATTTTCTGGTTCGGGTCGGGTTTTATGACGACGGAAATTATTTTGTCGTGTTCGGATCGGGTTACGGTTTGATGGAATTTTTTCCTGGTTCGGGTTGGGTTAACTTCGATTTTCAGGTCCGGGTCGAGTTGCGACGCGGAGGAATTTATTTTGTTGGGTTCTGATCGTGTTACGGTTCGAGGGAGTTTTTGTATGTTGTTCGGTTTTGTTTACTCGTTTACTTCGAATTTTTAAGTTCGATCGGGTTGCGACATGAAGGAATTTATTTTGTCTTGTTATGATCGGGTTTCGGGTTAACTTCAGTTTTCTTGTCGGGTTAACTTCAGTTTTCTGGTTTTGGTCGGGTTGTTACTCGAAGGAATTTATTTTGCCCTTTTAAGATCGGGTTACGTTTCGATGGAATTTTTCTATCTGGTTCGGGTCCACTTCGAATGGAATTTTCATGTTTGAGTTGGGTACAACACCATATATTGACAAAAAGCTGGTCATTTTCTAAATAGGCATGGCTATTTTTCAATTAACCTAACGCTATCTAGGCTCTTTGCAACAAGCCTAAAAATTATCAGGCTTATTGAGAGATAAATGACCATATTCCAATTAGCCTAACGCTATCTAGGCTCTTTGCAATGGGCCTGAAAAATAGCAGGCTGATTGGGAAAAGGTAGACCGGATTTCCCAATTAGCCTACGACATATATATCTCCTCACTAGCTATGGTTCTATTTACACTTCATAAAATAAATTTCTGGTGGAGAATTTTTGATAAAAGGTTTGACAGAGTTGTGTTTTTTCCAAAATAATGATGCTATAAAATGATAGAATACATAAGAAGCTATGTATTATGTGGCATACAGAGATATGGCAAACACAAATTACCAGGAATATTTGATGAAAGCAATCTTTACTAAATTACTTCGGTCAAGCTACTCACATACAACTAATCCCAAAATATTTTTTCAAATCTAAAATGCTTGAATTTAACATTTTGTGCAAGCGTTAGGATTTAACAAAAAAATTGAACTTAAAAAAAAATAGTCAGCTAAATAATAGAAAATACTATAATAGACAAATAGATTAATAACAAAAATCAAGTTGCCAGTTTGTAACATTTGTTTGATTTTACAAAAAATCATTTTGCTCAATTAAAACGTTCTCTTTTTCGAACTTAAACAAAAACGAAAATTTCTCTCGTTTCTACACCTATTAATATAGATTGATCCAAGCGATTTTCTACTGGCTATATGTTTCTTGAGCGGGGAAATTAAACTATTTGAACAAATATTGCAATTCATGTATTTCTGTATCCTCCATAATCTTATCGCTTGAAAATCTTTTTTAGGGAAGACTTGGATGAAGCCAAAGTGACAAGCGATTATACAAAAATCCAGGAATACTACGAAACAACTTTTGGATCGTTATTAGACATTTGTGCTACATTTAAGGTGGGAGTTTTAATAATCTTAATACGATTACTTTTATTAATTAATAATTTATTCTTTCATCTCAATTGATTGATAGATTTATTAAACATATTCATTTTCTTACTCAATAACTTGTATTAATTCTCATTACGGATAATCTCATCAGGATGTAGAAATAGATTCACATTGAATAGGAAAAAAGTCCTACAAACTTTACGTTTTTATTTTCCATTTACTTGATTGCAGTACAAAAGATTCAGCTTTTTCGTATTAGCTAATACTAGTAATCAATAAGACAAGATAGGAATAGGGGAAAGCTCATCTCTTTATCCGTTTAGAATTTCACTCTGCACTTTTAATTGTACCATAATATCATTTTAAATCATCCCATTTTTATTAATAAGTATATTTATTTTAATATTTATTCATTTTAAATTTTCTTTTCAAAAGGAACAATACTAATAAGATTTCAATTACAGGTCTAATGATTTAAAGGATTATTTTCGTCATTAGAATTTGTGAAATTTGAGAAAACAACTTGACCTGTTGATGAAATCCTAATAACTCTTGTCCATTCCTCCAATATTATTTTTGATTCCACGTAGAATATCCAGAAAATAATTTAATCCTCATTAAATAAGCTGCGTAGAATAATATAAAACTTTCTTTTTTTCCTATTTAAGAATAAACAAAAAATGAAACAGAAACTACAAAAATTACTTTACTATCTTTTTAGACAATATATTTTATACGATAATATTAAGATTTAGGATTCATTCCGAGATGTATAGAGAGATAATATGCACTATTGGCTCTGGAGAGGAGATGTTATAATAGAGGATCATTCATTAAATTAATAATTAGAATATAATAAAATTCGGCGTTGTGTGGATCAGATCCCTTTTAAGCCATATTACAAACTTAATAAAATATAAGGGCTTGATTGTAAAAAAATAATAAACTCTTCCTAAAATAAAGAAAGCAATAAGAAAAAAACCAATTAAATTAAAATTTTATTTACATAATTACAAAAAAGAAATGTGTAGTTCATTAAAACGTAGAACATCCTCACATTACAGAATTCATTTTGAGTATAGTAAAAAATGGTCAGGAAACAATTTAATGTAGAAAATTAATGAAAAAGAATGTTTGAAAATAAATATGGAGATTTATTGGAAAACAGAAGGTATTTTTCTTTTACAAAATTGAATGATGATCTTTGAAAAAAATATTTACGACACTTTATGAAACGAATAATACTTGCTCATATTTATTTGATCGAAATCCAAAAAAAGGAACAACTTTTTTGGTGAAAAAGAAAGAATAATTTCATTCACCCTTCTTGCGCATCCCTCCTTGAGTCTCAGATAGATTGTGGTTGGCTTTTGAAGTGATAGGATGTTAGTCACAATGTATCTGAATATGTTGCGTGGGAATAGAACCACCTAAAAATCGTAAATAAGGTTGACAGAAGGCACTAAATCGAATGTTTAACTATGCTTAATCGTGCCATCCGGCCTATTGTATGATCATCCCAATAAATATTGTGTCCCATATTATTCAGGTATATACAGTTTTCGTATTGTAGGGAATTAATTCGCATTCTTCATTCAATGTAGATGAAAACATAATATTTCCCTTTCAATGTTCATCACTGTGTGCAAAATACAAAATCTTGCCATCAGATACCTTCTTCTTCAAGCATTACTTGCTAGAGGGTAGCTCAAATTGAGATATACTATACCTACTTTCCCCTACCTTGTCACAATCGACATCTATTACAGCTGATAGGGGTATTTGGATTTTTAATTTTCATAATTACTCTAATTAACGATTTGTCTCTTCCGAAGGGATAATTATTGCATTTTGCATAAGTGTCTGTATTTTATTTCAAAGAAAATAAATGTTCGGCTATGAGGATATTTCAAATATTTATTTAGAAACCCCTAAAAGCAATATCTTTATCAAGTAAAAAAATACTTTGATATAGAAACAAAGCATGCAGTTTTAAAATTTATTTCGAAATGAAATTTTCCAGTTTAACTGCAAAGTAGAAGAAGAAAATGAATCCCAAATAGCAAACTTATTTTATTTCTTCATAGTCCCAATAACAATTTTAAATTCTTAGATTTAAGTGCAATGTTTCAGTATTCACTCTCAGAAATAAAACATTCAATTTTGAGGATTTGCCAATCCTTGAGCTTTATTCGTTATATTTGCCAATCATTTCGTCACAGAGTCACGTGATCTTTGACGAAACTTCAAATATCTGACGAAACTGCTTCCTCACTGACAAAAATAAACTTCTCACTTTTGACGATTCAGCAATTCTCGAGCTATATTTCATCATTTTTAACAATCATTTCGTCTCAAAATTAAGTTGATTTTAATGAAATGTAAACTCTCAAATATTGGACAAAACTGTTTCCCCATTCACGGCCGATAACTTTGTTCAATACATATTAAGGAAAGTATTTTAAGCTGTTTACAGTGGGACTCGCTGTACCTCCTCAAATCCTGCGATTTTAGTAAGCGGATATACGTTTATGTTATTACTGTCACAATTTTTTTAGAAAGCCTTTCAAATAATAGTGAATGTATGTAGTTATTGTTTCTGCATTAGCTATTTTTTTAACTGTTAAAATTTTCAGGAATGTTATTATTTTTGTTGTTACAAAATCGTTCAAAAAAAGGGGAATTCAAAATTTCAGTTACTTTTTATTTAAGAAAGATATTCATATAACAATTAAATTTAAAATATGCATAACTGATCCCTTTCCCCTCTAAAAACAGTAACGTGTTAAAATCTTAACCCCCATCATCTAAAACTGATAAACTCTCCTCCAATATGCACTTCAAAAATTTATTATTTCTGACCAACAAATTAACTAGATCATATTCCAATCAATCATTGAACAAAGGAAATTTCTCTAATAAATTATATTAATCAAGCCATATTCTAATTATTTATTAACCATAGAAATACCATAATAATAATCTAGTCTTATTAAAACATGCAGAAATTATAACAGCACCGATAAAAATACAATCCACCTTTTAAAAATATAAACACACAGCAACATCCGGTAGATACATTTAAAATTAAATTTACGCAAGGTCCCGCTGGCGAGGTAGACAGCGAATGGGTCTCCCACATCCAAGGTCGCGCGTTCGTTTCGCCCCTGTCAAGTACCCTTGAAGACTTGAGAAAAGCGACGTAATTTTTTCCCCTGTCGAGTACAGATACTTCTAAAATTGTCAATAGATGGCACCACCGGCCTTTTTTTACACTTGCTCTGAGACTTTCGAACAAGCAATTTGACGAAATTTGTATCCTCAAAAAAGTGAGGATATTAATTTACTCGATTTGACGAAATATTTGCACGGAGCATTTCCCAGGAAACGCTTTCGTCAAAAACGAAGAAAATTTCGTGGAATTTGAGTATCCATTTCTGACAGTGTTGAAGTGCTAATTTTTAGTTATTTCCATATTCATATTTTTAAATTTTGTTTGCATGAGAAATGAGTTTAAATTCAAAGTAATTGATATAATAAGAGACATAAAAATCAACTTTATTTAAATTTAGTGAAGTTATTCCCCACCAAGGGTTGCTTTGAACACAAAATAGAATTGTGTTAAATCAGTACTACCTGTTTTTATCTTGAGCAAAGCTTATTTTTTATTGGCTTATTTTTTATGTATCACTGTTATACAATGATACATAAAAAATCTATTTTATTTAATTTTTGTTCATTTTATTCTCGTTAAAATCACTATCTGCATAAAAGAAAATTGAGTGTACTCTGTTTTATCGATTTTAACTGGAGTATTGTTGTCCATATGAGAAAACATAAAAGAATCCATTTTAAAATTTAGCTATTCAATTTTCCACCGGTGCCGCAACCAGAGTGAAAAAAAATCTATCATGTGAAAAGTTTTATCAAAACGCAAGTTTGACCGCTTAGAAACTTATTTTAAAAAATCAATTTTATTTAAATTGAGTTACATTTTTGAGCCAAGTAGCACTATAAAATAAAATTCCTTTTAATATGTCCTACATAGCTTTAACTTGATAATAAATGTCATACTTATATACTATAGTTTTGTCATACAGCAAAACATTTTTAAAACAAAATCAGTTTTATTTAAATTTGATTACTCTATTTCTCGTTAGTGTGCATTATCGAAGTAAAAGAAAGGTGAGTTGAATGTTTCTTTTCTAATTTTAACTTGGAATATATGTGTTGCCATATTAGAAGACATACAAAAATCCATTTTAAAATTATAATTTTGCAATTTCCCACCAGGGGCGCTACCACCATAAAAAACCTATTATGCGAAATTTTTTTTATCAAAACATAAATTTGACCGTGACAGAAGCTGATTCTGAAAATGTATTTATAAAAAAAAAAAAAAATCAATTTTATTTAAATTTAATTACGCTATTTCTCACCAAGAAGCGTTATAAACATAGAATAAAATTGTTTTGAATTTGTGTTACCAATTTTTAACTTCAATCAATTTTTAACTTCCACCAGGAGGCACTAACGCAAAAGAAAGTCGTGTTGAATCTGTACTACCTATTTTTATTTTGAGTAGTAGTCCATAGAAGTAGTCTAATAATGACTAGTGCCTTACGCTAGTCATGCGACGACACTCGTAAGCTATTGTTAAACCTATGTTTGCGTTCTTTTCAAATTTCTCGTTTGCATTTCAATATTTTTAACTCATTCTTTTTGCATAGGATATCTGAGATTGGTGTCTAACCGGATATCATTTTACTTTTTCAATTTTGGTTGCAGTTTTTTCTAATGGTGACACTGTTCCGAAACAGAAAGTAACCTCATAAAGAAATGGAAACTATAAAAAAGTATACAGTTAGAGATCCACCTTAGCTATACTATACAAAAATTAACCATTTAAAAAATTAAAATGCTAATGAAAAATTTGAAAAGGATGCTGACATTGGTTTAACATTAGGTTGCGAGTGTGACTTGTGTGCATGACCACATCACAGGCAAGAGTAAGCAAAGCAAATATTGAAAAGCTAGATTTCATTAAGAAATCAAAGAAGGACTCTAATAATATAGAGGAATTAGATCGGGATCTACCGGAAAAAGTCCTTCTATTTCCAGTCAAACTGAAACCTGACCCAAATCCGAAACAGAAAGTAACCTCATAAAGAAATGGAAACTATAAAAAGTATACAGTTAGAGATCCACCTTAGCTATACTATACAAAAATTAACCATTTAAAAAATTAAAATGCTAATGAGAAATTTGAAAAGGATGCTGACATTGGTTTAACATTAGGTTGCGAGTGTGACTTGTGCAGTCTCTTATGTGCATGACCACATCACAGGCAAGAGTAAGCAAAGCAAATATTGAAAAGCTAGATTTCATTAAGAAATCAAAGAAGGACTCTAATAATATAGAGGAATTAGATCGGGATCTACCGGAAAAAAGTCCTTCTATTTCCAGTCAAACTGAAACCTGACCCAAATCCGAAACAGAAAGTAACCTCATAAAGAAATGGAAACTATAAAAAAGTATACAGTTAGAGATCCACCTTAGCTATACTATACAAAAATTAACCATTTAAAAAATTAAAATGCTAATGAGAAATTTGAAAAGGATGCTGACATTGGTTTAACATTAGGTTGCGAGTGTGACTTGTGTGCATGACCACATCACAGGCAAGAGTAAGCAAAGCAAATATTGAAAAGCTAGATTTCATTAAGAAATCAAAGAAGGACTCTAATAATATAGAGGAATTAGATCGGGATCTACCGGAAAAAAGTCCTTCTATTTCCAGTCAAACTGAAACCTGACCCAAATCCGAAACAGAAAGTAACCTCATAAAGAAATGGAAACTATAAAAAAGTATACAGTTAGAGATCCACCTTAGCTATACTATACAAAAATTAACCATTTAAAAAATTAAAATGCTAATGAGAAATTTGAAAAGGATGCTGACATTGGTTTAACATTAGGTTGCGAGTGTGACTTGTGCAGTCTCTTATGTGCATGACCACATCACAGGCAAGAGTAAGCAAAGCAAATATTGAAAAGCTAGATTTCATTAAGAAATCAAAGAAGGACTCTAATAATATAGAGGAATTAGATCGGGATCTACCGGAAAAAAGTCCTTCTATTTCCAGTCAAACTGAAACCTGACCCAAATCCGAAACAGAAAGTAACCTCATAAAGAAATGGAAACTATAAAAAAGTATACAGTTAGAGATCCACCTTAGCTATACTATACAAAAATTAACCATTTAAAAAATTAAAATGCTAATGAGAAATTTGAAAAGGATGCTGACATTGGTTTAACATTAGGTTGCGAGTGTGACTTGTGCAGTCTCTTATGTGCATGACCACATCACAGGCAAGAGTAAGCAAAGCAAATATTGAAAAGCTAGATTTCATTAAGAAATCAAAGAAGGACTCTAATAATATAGAGGAATTAGATCGGGATCTACCGGAAAAAAGTCCTTCTATTTCCAGTCAAACTGAAACCTGACCCAAATCCGAAACAGAAAGTAACCTCATAAAGAAATGGAAACTATAAAAAAGTATACAGTTAGAAATCCACCTTAGCTATACTATACAAAAATTAACCATTTAAAAAATTAAAATGCTAATGAGAAATTTGAAAAGGATGCTGACATTGGTTTAACATTAGGTTGCGAGTGTGACTTGTGCAGTCTCTTATGTGCATGACCACATCACAGGCAAGAGTAAGCAAAGCAAATATTGAAAAGCTAGATTTCATTAAGAAATCAAAGAAGGACTCTAATAATATAGAGGAATTAGATCGGGATCTACCGGAAAAAAGTCCTTCTATTTCCAGTCAAACTGAAACCTGACCCAAATCCGAAACAGAAAGTAACCTCATAAAGAAATGGAAACTATAAAAAAGTATACAGTTAGAGATCCACCTTAGCTATACTATACAAAAATTAACCATTTAAAAAATTAAAATGCTAATGAGAAATTTGAAAAGGATGCTGACATTGGTTTAACATTAGGTTGCGAGTGTGACTTGTGTGCATGACCACATCACAGACAAGAGTAAGACGACTGCGGGTGTTTAAAAAAAACGCGGCACCCATCCATTACTGGACATTGCCCCCTTCATACTTTCTGGATGCCTGAATCGGCGCGATCGTAACCCCTTTCATGAGTACGACAGTGGCCGGACAGGCTTGGTTCATGAGTGACAGTCCGTGACATCCTCGACGCCGAACTTGTCTGGAAAGCTCACAGGAGCAACCAGGGCCCAGCGACTAGTCAAGGGCTCCATCTCATGATTTGATTTATCCCAATTCGAGATCGAGAACAACTCACACGAGTGATCTCATGTCTCTCTAGTCGGGAATGGACAACACACACTAAAAACTAGGTTAGTAAAACACAGATAGTTTAAAAAAATAGGAAGAGGGTCCGACCCCCGTCACGCTGTCGGGTGACTAGGCCGCCAGAGCCGTAGGGCCGGGAGAACGTTAGTTTGAAAGCGAAAAGTGAAGGGTTCGAAACAGGTAGTGCGATAGTTTCGTCCCGGTGGTCCGGCCAGACCTGCGTAACCGCCCGCGTCCGCTAGCTCACCTTCACTAGACACGAACACCAGCTTTCCAGAACCTTAACCATGTGGCTCCCACCCATGGCTCCATATCTCAACAACAGCTGTCTCCGGCGCCCATAGCCGAGGGCCCTGGGAACGGACAAGAGAAGCACTCATCTTGTCTATCCCGTGGAGTGCCGTACGCTGAGAAAGGATGAGGAGTTCCAGGCCGCTCGATTTCGTGCCCGGTTCAGGATCCCCAGGCTGCACTTAGGATTGTCCGAGCATACCGGCGACGGCCGGCAGCCCAGTCCTCCCGGATGTGGATTTACGTCGGTTACCGCTCCCTCTGAGACCCCGCTTTGTCCCAAACTCCTGAAAATGGAATCCGGACGCCACGGCGTCTTCTGCCGGGCTCCAGGTCATCCCTCCGCGTCCCGAAGGACCGGATTGATTCCGGAACACCCGGAGGAGCACGCAGCCCAGACATGAGTAAGCAAAGCAAATATTGAAAAGCTAGATTTCATTAAGAAATCAAAGAAGGACTCTAATAATATAGAGGAATTAGATCGGGATCTACCGGAAAAAAGTCCTTCTATTTCCAGTCAAACTGAAACCTGACCCAAATCCGAAACAGAAAGTAACCTCATAAAGAAATGGAAACTATAAAAAAGTATACAGTTAGAGATCCACCTTAGCTATACTATACAAAAATTTACCATTTAAAAAATTAAAATGCTAATGAGAAATTTGAAAAGGATGCTGACATTGGTTTAACATTAGGTTGCGAGTGTGACTTGTGTGCATGACCACATCACAGGCAAGAGTAAGCAAAGCAAATATTGAAAAGCTAGATTTCATTAAGAAATCAAAGAAGGACTCTAATAATATAGAGGAACTAGATCGGGATCTACCGGAAAAAAGTCCTTCTATTTCCAGTCAAACTGAAACCTGACCCAAATCCGAAACAGAAAGTAACCTCATAAAGAAATGGAAACTATAAAAAAGTATACAGTTAGAGATCCACCTTAGCTATACTATACAAAAATTAACCATTTAAAAAATTAAAATGCTAATGAGAAATTTGAAAAGGATGCTGACATTGGTTTAACATAAGGTTGCGAGTGTGACTTGTGTGCATGACCACATCACAGGCAAGAGTAAGCAAAGCAAATATTGAAAAGCTAGATTTCATTAAGAAATCAAAGAAGGACTCTAATAATATAGAGGAATTAGATCGGGATCTACCGGAAAAAAGTCCTTCTATTTCCAGTCAAACTGAAACCTGACCCAAATCCGAAACAGAAAGTAACCTCATAAAGAAATGGAAACTATAAAAAAGTATACAGTTAGAGATCCACCTTAGCTATACTATACAAAAATTAACCATTTAAAAAATTAAAATGCTAATGAGAAATTTGAAAAGGATGCTGACATTGGTTTAACATTAGGTTGCGAGCGTGACTTGTGCAGTCTCTTATGTGCATGACCACATCACAGGCAAGAGTAAGCAAAGCAAATATTGAAAAGCTAGATTTCATTAAGAAATCAAAGAAGGACTCTAATAATATAGAGGAATTAGATCGGGATCTACCGGAAAAAAGTCCTTCTATTTCCAGTCAAACTGAAACCTGACCCAAATCCGAAACAGAAAGTAACCTCATAAAGAAATGGAAACTATAAAAAAGTATACAGTTAGAGATCCACCTTAGCTATACTATACAAAAATTAACCATTTAAAAAATTAAAATGCTAATGAGAAATTTGAAAAGGATGCTGACATTGGTTTAACATTAGGTTGCGAGTGTGACTTGTGTGCATGACCACATCACAGGCAAGAGTAAGCAAAGCAAATATTGAAAAGCTAGATTTCATTAAGAAATCAAAGAAGGACTCTAATAATATAGAGGAATTAGATCGGGATCTACCGGAAAAAAGTCCTTCTATTTCCAGTCAAACTGAAACCTGACCCAAATCCGAAACAGAAAGTAACCTCATAAAGAAATGGAAACTATAAAAAAGTATACAGTTAGAGATCCACCTTAGCTATACTATACAAAAATTAACCATTTAAAAAATTAAAATGCTAATGAGAAATTTGAAAAGGATGCTGACATTGGTTTAACATTAGGTTGCGAGTGTGACTTGTGTGCATGACCACATCACAGGCAAGAGTAAGCAAAGCAAATATTGAAAAGCTAGATTTCATTAAGAAATCAAAGAAGGACTCTAATAATATAGAGGAATTAGATCGGGATCTACCGGAAAAAAGTCCTTCTATTTCCAGTCAAACTGAAACCTGACCCAAATCCGAAACAGAAAGTAACCTCATAAAGAAATGGAAACTATAAAAAAGTATACAGTTAGAGATCCACCTTAGCTATACTATACAAAAATTAACCATTTAAAAAATTAAAATGCTAATGAGAAATTTGAAAAGGATGCTGACATTGGTTTAACATTAGGTTGCGAGTGTGACTTGTGTGCATGACCACATCACAGGCAAGAGTAAGCAAAGCAAATATTGAAAAGCTAGATTTCATTAAGAAATCAAAGAAGGACTCTAATAATATAGAGGAATTAGATCGGAATCTACCGGAAAAAAGTCCTTCTATTTCCAGTCAAACTGAAACCTGACCCAAATCCGAAACAGAAAGTAACCTCATAAAGAAATGGAAACTATAAAAAAGTATACAGTTAGAGATCCACCTTAGCTATACTATACAAAAATTAACCATTTAAAAAATTAAAATGCTAATGAGAAATTTGAAAAGGATGCTGACATTGGTTTAACATTAGGTTGCGAGTGTGACTTGTGCAGTCTCTTATGTGCATGACCACATCACAGGCAAGAGTAAGCAAAGCAAATATTGAAAAGCTAGATTTCATTAAGAAATCAAAGAAGGACTCTAATAATATAGAGGAATTAGATCGGGATCTACCGGAAAAAAGTCCTTCTATTTCCAATCAAACTGAAACCTGACCCAAATCCGAAACAGAAAGTAACCTCATAAAGAAATGGAAACTATAAAAAAGTATACAGTTAGAGATCCACCTTAGCTATACTATACAAAAATTAACCATTTAAAAAATTAAAATGCTAATGAGAAATTTGAAAAGGATGCTGACATTGGTTTAACATTAGGTTGCGAGTGTGACTTGTGCAGTCTCTTATGTGCATGACCACATCACAGGCAAGAGTAAGCAAAGCAAATATTGAAAAGCTAGATTTCATTAAGAAATCAAAGAAGGACTCTAATAATATAGAGGAATTAGATCGGGATCTACCGGAAAAAAGTCCTTCTATTTCCAGTCAAACTGAAACCTGACCCAAATCCGAAACAGAAAGTAACCTCATAAAGAAATGGAAACTATAAAAAAGTATACAGTTAGAGATCCACCTTAGCTATACTATACAAAAATTAACCATTTAAAAAATTAAAATGCTAATGAGAAATTTGAAAAGGATGCTGACATTGGTTTAACATTAGGTTGCGAGTGTGACTTGTGTGCATGACCACATCACAGGCAAGAGTAAGCAAAGCAAATATTGAAAAGCTAGATTTCATTAAGAAATCAAAGAAGGACTCTAATAATATAGAGGAACTAGATCGGGATCTACCGGAAAAAAGTCCTTCTATTTCCAGTCAAACTGAAACCTGACCCAAATCCGAAACAGAAAGTAACCTCATAAAGAAATGGAAACTATAAAAAAGTATACAGTTAGAGATCCACCTTAGCTATACTATACAAAAATTAACCATTTAAAAAATTAAAATGCTAATGAGAAATTTGAAAAGGATGCTGACATTGGTTTAACATAAGGTTGCGAGTGTGACTTGTGTGCATGACCACATCACAGGCAAGAGTAAGCAAAGCAAATATTGAAAAGCTAGATTTCATTAAGAAATCAAAGAAGGACTCTAATAATATAGAGGAATTAGATCGGGATCTACCGGAAAAAAGTCCTTCTATTTCCAGTCAAACTGAAACCTGACCCAAATCCGAAACAGAAAGTAACCTCATAAAGAAATGGAAACTATAAAAAAGTATACAGTTAGAGATCCACCTTAGCTATACTATACAAAAATTAACCATTTAAAAAATTAAAATGCTAATGAGAAATTTGAAAAGGATGCTGACATTGGTTTAACATTAGGTTGCGAGTGTGACTTGTGCAGTCTCTTATGTGCATGACCACATCACAGGCAAGAGTAAGCAAAGCAAATATTGAAAAGCTAGATTTCATTAAGAAATCAAAGAAGGACTCTAATAATATAGAGGAATTAGATCGGGATCTACCGGAAAAAAGTCCTTCTATTTCCAGTCAAACTGAAACCTGACCCAAATCCGAAACAGAAAGTAACCTCATAAAGAAATGGAAACTATAAAAAAGTATACAGTTAGAGATCCACCTTAGCTATACTATACAAAAATTAACCATTTAAAAAATTAAAATGCTAATGAGAAATTTGAAAAGGATGCTGACATTGGTTTAACATTAGGTTGCGAGTGTGACTTGTGCAGTCTCTTATGTGCATGACCACATCACAGGCAAGAGTAAGCAAAGCAAATATTGAAAAGCTAGATTTCATTAAGAAATCAAAGAAGGACTCTAATAATATAGAGGAATTAGATCGGGATCTACCGGAAAAAAGTCCTTCTATTTCCAGTCAAACTGAAACCTGACCCAAATCCGAAACAGAAAGTAACCTCATAAAGAAATGGAAACTATAAAAAAGTATACAGTTAGAGATCCACCTTAGCTATACTATACAAAAATTAACCATTTAAAAAATTAAAATGCTAATGAGAAATTTGAAAAGGATGCTGACATTGGTTTAACATTAGGTTGCGAGTGTGACTTGTGTGCATGACCACATCACAGACAAGAGTAAGACGACTGCGGGTGTTTAAAAAAAACGCGGCACCCATCCATTACTGGACATTGCCCCCTTCATACTTTCTGGATGCCTGAATCGGCGCGATCGTAACCCCTTTCATGAGTACGACAGTGGCCGGTCAGGCTCGGTTCATGAGCGACAGTCCGTGACATCCTCGACGCCGAACTTGTCTGGAAAGCTCACAGGAGCAACCAGGGCCCAGCGACTAGTCAAGGGCTCCATCTCATGATTTGATTTATCCCAATTCGAGATCGAGAACAACTCACACGAGTGATCTCATGTCTCTCTAGTCGGGAATGGACAACACACACTAAAAACTAGGTTAGTAAAACACAGATAGTTTAAAAAAATAGGAAGAGGGTCCGACCCCCGTCACGCTGTCGGGTGACTAGGCCGCCAGAGCCGTAGGGCCGGGAGAACGTTAGTTTGAAAGCGAAAAGTGAAGGGTTCGAAACAGGTAGTGCGATAGTTTCGTCCCGGTGGTCCGGCCAGACCTGCGTAACCGCCCGCGTCCGCTAGCTCACCTTCACTAGACACGAACACCAGCTTTCCAGAACCTTAACCATGTGGCTCCCACCCATGGCTCCATATCTCAACAACAGCTGTCTCCGGCGCCCCCCGCCGAGGGCCCTGGGAACGGACAAGAGAAGCACTCATCTTGTCTATCCCGTGGAGTGCCGTACGCTGAGAAAGGATGAGTTCCAGGCCGCTCGATTTCGTGCCCGGTTCAGGATCCCCAGGCTGCACTTAGGATTGTCCGAGCATACCGGCGACGGCCGGCAGCCCAGTCCTCCCGGAAGTGGATTTACGTCGGTTACCGCTCCCTCTGAGACCCCGCTTTGTCCCAAACTCCTGAAAATGGAATCCGGACGCCACGGCGTCTTCTGCCGGGCTCCAGGTCATCCCTCCGCGTCCCGAAGGACCGGATTGATTCCGGAACACCCGGAGGAGCACGCAGCCCAGACAAGAGTAAGCAAAGCAAATATTGAAAAGCTAGATTTCATTAAGAAATCAAAGAAGGACTCTAATAATATAGAGGAATTAGATCGGGATCTACCGGAAAAAAGTCCTTCTATTTCCAGTCAAACTGAAACCTGACCCAAATCCGAAACAGAAAGTAACCTCATAAAGAAATGGAAACTATAAAAAAGTATACAGTTAGAGATCCACCTTAGCTATACTATACAAAAATTAACCATTTAAAAAATTAAAATGCTAATGAGAAATTTGAAAAGGATGCTGACATTGGTTTAACATTAGGTTGCGAGTGTGACTTGTGTGCATGACCACATCACAGGCAAGAGTAAGCAAAGCAAATATTGAAAAGCTAGATTTCATTAAGAAATCAAAGAAGGACTCTAATAATATAGAGGAACTAGATCGGGATCTACCGGAAAAAAGTCCTTCTATTTCCAGTCAAACTGAAACCTGACCCAAATCCGAAACAGAAAGTAACCTCATAAAGAAATGGAAACTATAAAAAAGTATACAGTTAGAGATCCACCTTAGCTATACTATACAAAAATTAACCATTTAAAAAATTAAAATGCTAATGAGAAATTTGAAAAGGATGCTGACATTGGTTTAACATAAGGTTGCGAGTGTGACTTGTGTGCATGACCACATCACAGGCAAGAG
Organism: Maratus michaelseni; assembly: GCA_963931845.1. Taxonomy (NCBI): domain Eukaryota; kingdom Metazoa; phylum Arthropoda; class Arachnida; order Araneae; family Salticidae; genus Maratus; species Maratus michaelseni. Next base: position 3,957,589 of record OZ007586.1, on the reverse strand, counting down.
TAAGCAAAGCAAATATTGAAAAGCTAGATTTCATTAAGAAATCAAAGAAGGACTCTAATAATATAGAGGAATTAGATCGGGATCTACCGGAAAAAAGTCCTTCTATTTCCAGTCAAACTGAAACCTGACCCAAATCCGAAACAGAAAGTAACCTCATAAAGAAATGGAAACTATAAAAAAGTATACAGTTAGAGATCCACCTTAGCTATACTATACAAAAATTAACCATTTAAAAAATTAAAATGCTAATGAGAAATTTGAAAAGGATGCTGACATTGGTTTAACATTAGGTTGCGAGTGTGACTTGTGTGCATGACCACATCACAGGCAAGAGTAAGCAAAGCAAATATTGAAAAGCTAGATTTCATTAAGAAATCAAAGAAGGACTCTAATAATATAGAGGAACTAGATCGGGATCTACCGGAAAAAAGTCCTTCTATTTCCAGTCAAACTGAAACCTGACCCAAATCCGAAACAGAAAGTAACCTCATAAAGAAATGGAAACTATAAAAAAGTATACAGTTAGAGATCCACCTTAGCTATACTATACAAAAATTAACCATTTAAAAAATTAAAATGCTAATGAGAAATTTGAAAAGGATGCTGACATTGGTTTAACATAAGGTTGCGAGTGTGACTTGTGTGCATGACCACATCACAGGCAAGAGTAAGCAAAGCAAATATTGAAAAGCTAGATTTCATTAAGAAATCAAAGAAGGACTCTAATAATATAGAGGAATTAGATCGGGATCTACCGGAAAAAAGTCCTTCTATTTCCAGTCAAACTGAAACATGACCCAAATCCGAAACAGAAAGTAACCTCATAAAGAAATGGAAACTATAAAAAAGTATACAGTTAGAGATCCACCTTAGCTATACTATACAAAAATTAACCATTTAAAAAATTAAAATGCTAATGAGAAATTTGAAAAGGATGCTGACATTGGTTTAACATTAGGTTGCGAGTGTGACTTGTGTGCATGACCACATCACAGACAAGAGTAAGACGACTGCGGGTGTTTAAAAAAAACGCGGCACCCATCCATTACTGGACATTGCCCCCTTCATACTTTCTGGATGCCTGAATCGGCGCGATCGTAACCCCTTTCATGAGTACGACAGTGGCCGGACAGGCTCGGTTCATGAGCGACAGTCCGTGACATCCTCGACGCCGAACTTGTCTGGAAAGCTCACAGGAGCAACCAGGGCCCAGCGACTAGTCAAGGGCTCCATCTCATGATTTGATTTATCCCAATTCGAGATCGAGAACAACTCACACGAGTGATCTCATGTCTCTCTAGTCGGGAATGGACAACACACACTAAAAACTAGGTTAGTAAAACACAGATAGTTTAAAAAAATAGGAAGAGGGTCCGACCCCCGTCACGCTGTCGGGTGACTAGGCCGCCAGAGCCGTAGGGCCGGGAGAACGTTAGTTTGAAAGCGAAAAGTGAAGGGTTCGAAACAGGTAGTGCGATAGTTTCGTCCCGGTGGTCCGGCCAGACCTGCGTAACCGCCCGCGTCCGCTAGCTCACCTTCACTAGACACGAACACCAGCTTTCCAGAACCTTAACCATGTGGCTCCCACCCATGGCTCCATATCTCAACAACAGCTGTCTCCGGCGCCCCCCGCCGAGGGCCCTGGGAACGGACAAGAGAAGCACTCATCTTGTCTATCCCGTGGAGTGCCGTACGCTGAGAAAGGATGAGTTCCAGGCCGCTCGATTTCGTGCCCGTTTCAGGATCCCCAGGCTGCACTTAGGATTGTCCGAGCATACCGGCGACGGCCGGCAGCCCAGTCCTCCCGGAAGTGGACTTACGTCGGTTACCGCTCCCTCTGAGACCCCGCTTTGTCCCAAACTCCTGAAAATGGAATCCGGACGCCACGGCGTCTTCTGCCGGGCTCCAGGTCATCCCTCCGCGTCCCGAAGGACCGGATTGATTCCGGAACACCCGGAGGAGCACGCAGCCCAGACAAGAGTAAGCAAAGCAAATATTGAAAAGCTAGATTTCATTAAGAAATCAAAGAAGGACTCTAATAATATAGAGGAATTAGATCGGGATCTACCGGAAAAAAGTCCTTCTATTTCCAGTCAAACTGAAACCTGACCCAAATCCGAAACAGAAAGTAACCTCATAAAGAAATGGAAACTATAAAAAAGTATACAGTTAGAGATCCACCTTAGCTATACTATACAAAAATTAACCATTTAAAAAATTAAAATGCTAATGAGAAATTTGAAAAGGATGCTGACATTGGTTTAACATTAGGTTGCGAGTGTGACTTGTGCAGTCTCTTATGTGCATGACCACATCACAGGCAAGAGTAAGCAAAGCAAATATTGAAAAGCTAGATTTCATTAAGAAATCAAAGAAGGACTCTAATAATATAGAGGAATTAGATCGGGATCTACCGGAAAAAAAAGTCCTTCTATTTCCAGTCAAACTGAAACCTGACCCAAATCCGACAAAAAAAATAAATCTTTCTGGAAACCAGATTTGCAAGACTCAAAACCGATTCAATTAAAGTCAATTCGACCCGAACCCGACCAACAAAGATAAATTAGCGGGATCGGGAGTCGTTGATAATAGTAATCGGGTTAAACGACCCCATGCCTACCATGAACGACATCGGATTTGCATGTATATCTAAAAATATATCCGGTACACAATTTAACGTGAACTTGAATTTTCTTTTCCTGCATCTCTCAGCCATTACACAAGAGGAAGCTTTAACCTACTGATACATTCCATTTTACTATTCAAATGTTCCTCTGGGACAATTTGGTGGAAGTGGAGCATTTTCTCTTATTTTTCCAAAATTCATTCAATAGCGTAAGAAAATTAAAAAACTCATTCCCGACACGAACATGCACCTTATCAATGAGGCCTAGTACAATATACAGACCTTGACCTGGAACAGTTTGTTGAGGATGCACTATAAGGTTCTGCATAAAATATCTGAGGAAGCAAGCGTCCATAAACATGATTGGTTTGCCTTTTCTAAACTGCTTTAAACTGTGATGTCGCCCTCACTCAGATACTCCGATAAATCTCACATTTTGAATTATTTGCTAAATGATGGATTTCATTATTCCTTCAAAAGCATTTCTTCTCGTCGATTTCAAAATGTAATTGTTAGGAACGTCTGGAGAGTTTGGCCAATACGGGATGATGATCTGTTATAACCCTGACACATTTAACACACCAATAAAGGCTAAGATGTTTTCCTTGGGCAGCGATTGCGTCAATATATGTTTAATCAGCTCATCAGTGAGGCAATGCAAGGAGGATTTCACATTTTGAGGACACAAATCCATTGCAGTTGGTTTAAATACATTCATTTTGAATTCTCATCTTTATTCCACTTCCACTTTGTTCTTAATTACTTGTGCTTAGTTTTGGATTTTATAGGTTTAGTTCTCTTTCAGAATTTGAAGTGAAATTTAATTAGAATCACTATCTTCATCTTTGTGATTTCGCATGAAGGGAGAAGTGATCAAGATCACCTTGGACTTTGTGATAACTTTTGTCAGAATCTTTGTTAATAGGAATAGGAGGCTGAATAACCACATCAGTATATTTTCCTGTTTCGTGATCTCAATTGGACTCACAATCACATATAAGGCTTCATTTAACATGAGACTGAAAGCAAATCATATTTTAGGATGAACCTAAAATAATCATTCTTTTAAAAATATTAAAATATTGAGATAAGTATTAGAAGTATTATTAAGTTATGTAAAACAAATAATTTGTTATCAAAAGCCACTTATTGACAACCGACAGCACCGAACATCACCCCCACGACGAATGGCAAGATCAACAATAGAAACCATGTTATTATACTACAACAGAGAAAATATTCGAAATTACTAAAAAATGGAATTATTTTACCTTTTTTTTTCAATAACCTACTAGCCATCTTTCAAATATGAATTTTCACCAACAAAGAAATGCTGCAGAAACAATATTTGTACATCACATTAACTTGCACATTCTCTAAAACAGGAAATCGTCCAGTGGAGCTAATATATTAACAACAAGAAAAAATAAAATGCCTAATTTCAACCAGCGTTAATGGGTTGCTGGTCGGAAAAGTGGAAGATATTTTAATAAAATTATCCCATCTGTAGTATGCAACTTAAACAAGATAATTTATGTGACAAAATCCAAACAATGGCAGGATTTTGTTTCGAAATGTATAATTAATTGGGATGTAGTATTTTGTTGGGAAACTTATTTAATACAAACCATTAAAAATAGCCTTTAGTTCTAATTGATGTCAAAATAAAAGGAAACTACCGTTTGAATTCTTATAAAGTGCTTTAGAATTGTAAATTAGGCCTCGTTTTCAAAATGAAATTTGCACTTTTTACAGTTGATAACACCTGCTTTTGACCTTTTTTTGCGTTTCTTGGATCAAAAAAATACATACCTTATTCAGCGTTTTGAAAACTCTTTATAGAGTAAGAAGAGGCTAAAGTTCGAGGATGTTAAATGCGCGTGACAAACTTTAATTTATATTTTCCCAAACACTCCATAATCTAAACAATTTTTTTTTTCAAAAAATATCTTTAATTATGGAAATTATTAAAATATTCATATTCAAAAAGTTCATCCATTATGACGGATATAAATTTTTATCCGAAAAGAATCAGCGTTGTGTGAAGTAAAGGAAAGTCCTCACTTGACCCAAAAAAGTAAATTTCAGCTTTATTTTCTCTTTTCTAAAGACCTAACTTTTGACAGCTACAAATCTGAACATTTTACTCTCGCTTAAAAAAAGGTTCTCAAAATATCTTAATTAGGCGTGTTTTTAATCTATTTTTTTCTCTTTCAAAGAGAACAACGTTAACAAAGTATCTGGGGTTTGAAAAGGAATCTCAGAAAACGACAGCACCAAAACTGTGTATCGGATATTTTTTCGAGAAATATGCGGTCCGATGTAGGGTGAGAGTCCCAGTACCTTGTCTCTAGATATTGCGTTTCAAAACGCCCCGAGGAGACAATTTACTACAACCACTGTACCCGCACTTAGCGACAGTGTGTGTGTATGGATTAATCATCACAGCTGATACAGTGATTAAATTCAAATTGTATTCCACTAAAAATACTAATAAATTAGCTTATTAGTTCCTCAGCTCTTTAACTTGTTAAATATTTATTTTCTCGTCTGATTCTTTATCTGTCATGTTCTGAGAATGTTGTGCGCTTTACTCTAACTTTGTAACAACTTAAAAATGAATTTCAAGTTCCTAAATATCTACTCTTTACTGTTGTTCAAAAAATGCTTCTACAATTTCTGAGATTTTTCTAATTGTTTCTGAATAGGTAATATCACAATAAATGTTATGCATAGTTGGGGACGTAAAGTGACAACTCTATGTCCGTATTCCTTTCGCAGAATTAATCATATATTCCTTGATGAATTTTCAATGCACTTCAATTATTAAGACTATTATTTGAGACACTTTATAATATTCGTATCAATAACCCCGTCATACGATATGAGATCGCTGGATCACTGAAAAATCTGCTTAATAAATTTCTGCCATTCTCTAATTTTTGCTAACTCCAAAAAAATCAGTTGTTTTCTCTAAAATCCTTCGAATTTTTTCTCTTTATTTTCTCAAAGAATTTTTTATCTTGCCATTTCTGAATAAATTCATAATTTGAACAACTGACGAAATAAGTATTCAAAAAATTTATCACGGTATATAAAGTTCAGAGGCCGAGTTTCAATGTTTCTGTATTTGTTTTGGTATTATTAATTTATTGAATTATTTTGATGCACTGTTAGAAATAGGTACTCAAATTCCACGAAATTTTCTTCGTTTTTGACGAAACTGTTTCCTGAGAAATGCTCTGAGCTAATATTTCTTCAAATCAAGTAAATTTGCATCCTCAAAATTGTGAGGAAATTAGTTTCGTCAAATTGTTTGTTCGAAAGTTCCAAAAAAAAGGTTGGTGGTGCCACCTATTGGAAATTTTAGAAGCATCTTTAATTGACTGGGGGTAAAGTACGACACACTTCTCTTAAGTCTTCAACGGGATTCAAACGCACAACCTTTGGCGTGGGAGATGAACGTGCTGTCTGCTTTGCCAGTGAGCCCTTGTGTGAATTTAATTTTAAATGTATCTATGGGATGTTGATGTGTGTTTATATTTTTAGGAGTATTTTTATTGGTGTTGTTGTAATTTTTGCATGTTTTAATTAATAAGGCAAGATTATTATGGTTTTTCTATGGTTAATAAATAATTAGAATATGGCTTGATTAATATAATTTATTAGAGAAATTTCCTTTGTTCAATGAATGATTAAAATATGGTCTAGTTAATTTGCTGATCAGAAATAAATTTTGAAGTGCATATTTTAGAGGAGAGTTCATCAATTTTAGAGGATAAGATTACTGTTTATAGAGGAGAAGGGATCAGTTATACATATTAAATTTGATTGTTATATGAATATATTTCTTAAATAAAAAAGAGCTCCTATTTTTTTTAACCATTGGGAACATGTTGCTTTTGGTCGAAAATGGACCAAATGATGTTCGCATTTTACTATTTTAACCGTTTTTAACGAAATTCTGTAATTTTAGAAGAATGTTTTAAGCGTTTTTAACAAAATTCTGTAACTTAAGAAAAAATTATCTTTGAATAGACAATAGAAATGCATAAAATCTTTACAAAAAGGATAGACGCAAATTATCAGATACGAAAAATAAAGTAGAAATTTGGTACTTTCGTGTTATAGCGGCCCCCAAGGATGAAATATTTTTGTTTCTGTTTTCATTAATATATTGTTAATTTGGTACTTTCGTGTTTTTTTTTTTTTTTTTTTTTTTTTTTTTTTTTTTTTTTTTTTTGAACAATTTTGTAACAACAAAAATAATCTGGCCGGGAATGGGGAAACATTTTTGTCAAATATGAGATTTTTCATTTCATTAAAAATTACTTAATTTTGAGACGAAATGATTGTCAAAAATGATGAAATATAGCTCAAGAATTGCGGAATCGTCAAAAGTGAGAGAGTTATTTTTGACAGCGAGGAAACGGTTTCGTCAGATATTTGAGGATTCGCATTTTGTCCAAAACCACGTGACTCTGTGACGAAATGATTGTCAAAAATAACGAAATGAGGCCTAAGGATTGCGGAATCGTCAAAATTGAGTGTTTTATTTCTGAGAGTGTGTCTGTATGAGTGTGTCACGTATTGGGTCAAATGATCTTCGGTACCATGACCTACGTTGAAACCTTTCAAGTAAGTTTAACTTAAATAAATGCATCTTTAAAACTTTAGTTTAGACAAATAGATAGCTTTTTTGATTTATTGATATTTCACTCCCTTATTATACAATTTAGAACAAAATTTACTTTGTTTAAAAACTTTTGAACTCACCATTACTTTTAAGACAGGTGTAACATTTACCCAAACCCTAGAACCATTAAATTAAAAAAAATCGCGGAATACAAGGTTTTAAACAAGGATATGGAGTGAAATAAATGAAATGGAAAATAAAATAAACATGTGGCAAAGAAAATTTATTTGATTTATTGATATTTCACTACCTTATTATACAATTTAGAACAAAATATACGTTGTTCAAAAGCTTTTGGACTAAAACAAAAGTACATTTTTTAACATTTTTTTAACCTCAAAATTATTTTTAAAACAGGTTCGATTTACCAAACCGTGAAACTTTTCAAAAAACTTTGAAGTGGAGGCTTAAATAATCAAATTGGAAACAAAATAAACTTTGCGTTATCTATTTAATTTAAAATAAATATTTGGAATTCAATTTTCTGTAAATATATATAGAATTTACAATATCATTCCTATTCGTAAACTGAAGATTATTCTAAACAAGAAAGAGGGGTTCATAAAGAAACAATATATAAACAACAAACTTTGTTATATAGAAATACACATTAATATTGAAAAAACTGCTTTGAGAACTTTTCTGAACTTCGTTCGATAAATAAGATACACCATCAAAATCTTCCTATTCTTCATGCACATTAACGTGTTTTTCACATTCATAATGTTAACAATGATACATTAAAATTAAAATAAATACATAAAAATATTTAAAAAATTAAATAAAGTAGACGTTTCGCCATGAACAAAACTGATTCAGTTAAAGTTATTACTTTTGAAACAGTGAATTGAACCTGATTCATTCAAAGTGTTCCATAAATAATCCCTCTTCAAAATGGATGAATCCATGTCAAAAGCATGCTGGAATCTTCCATCGCCATAGATCTTCCAGTCTCCACCTATATATACATTCATGCAAATCCTATACACAACACAGATTAGTTTTGTCTTGTGGCTATTTAAAAAAGAACTCAATTTATTATGAATGATTTCAAAAAGATGAAACACCTCTGTACTATGGTAAACAAACAAAATAGTTAGCTTTAAACTGTTGAAAAGGAAATTTTTCTAATCTAGTTGCTTGGGTAACCATTATTTCTTAAATCCGCATACATTTTGTTGTTTTCACTACCAAAAATTTCAGTAATTCATAGATCTATATGCTAAAGTTTTAATGATAGAAATTTTGTTATTAAGTGGACAAACTTAACTAATTAAAAGTACTCAGTATTCATTCGAAAAAAGAACATTTCGTTAGAATTTTGATATCCATCTAAAAAACAATTGTTTTGCAAATTGTGGCTATATTTTTAAAGATAAAAGTATCGCTAACTTCTTCAACTATAATTCCAATTGGTCATAATTGAATTTTCCAAATATGCTTCCTTAAAGGTAGAGCCACGATCTGAGTTATAACCACATAAGTCAGTATATTCCTTCTAATTTTCGTTCATTACTTAAACGACATAGAGTCAGCGACTTATGTGGTTTTTGCATGCAATCAGATTACATGCGGATACCATATTGCATTACTATGTTACCATTTGCATGTAATACCATATTGAAACATAAAAAGAACGAAAAATCATGCGTCAAGCATAGATTATGAAACACTTTCCAACACAGCCAGAAAACTATAAAGAAAATTCACCGTTCAATAAGGTGAAAGATGATATGGAAGTAAACAGTTTAGAAAACACATAACACATTGAAAACTACAGTTTTCGAAATTACCTTCCAGTGTAAAAAAAATAGTCGAATTATTTTATGCAGCCCTGTCAACAGATGTGGATCAACAGATGTGGATATAGGGTATGATAAAATTTAGTTCAGTTAGAATATTCACATTTAGCAATTTTCTCCAATCGAAGGAAATGCACTCAAAATATTTTGTACAGCCCTGTATATTATCTGAAGACTTTTGTACACACCACCAATTAAGGTAAAAGGCAACTTAAAACTCACTTGCAGCCATTACCAAACGTAAACGACAATGAATCTTTTTTTTCGTAGCCCTGTATATGAATGTATTTCTATTCCACAAACTACTATTAGTCTACTAAATATAGTTCAGCAGGAAAATGCGTAAACACAATTAAAAACTACCCTTAAGCAATTCACTCCCATAGTCTGTAGTACTTACGAATTTCCTTGTGTAGCCCTGTATAAGGTCAACCGAGTTTATAAACACACACGTACTATGAAAAAAAAAAGTTAAAAATGCAAACCAAAGTTGAAGACGCACTTATCACATATAGACTGTAAATATCGCACGTGTACTGTAACCAATATCTTTTCCCTGTAAATAAGCGCAATGCACACAAGAGAGTAATTTATAGTGCACCTCAGTAATGCATATAATTTTCAATATGTTTGAAATAGTGATATATCACTAAATTACACTACAGACGATTTACCCCCATATAACAATGTATAAAGGAATTCTTTTGTTTGACCCTGTACATGAATAATAAATGCTTTGCACCCCATATTCTACAAAAAGTATGTTTAATGCGCTTCATAATTATATATCAATTTCATTATGTTTTAAATGACGTAGCGTCCTCAAAATGCACTTGATCCAATAATTCCCTATTGACTGTAATGTAACGGAATACTTTTGACTGTCCCTGTAAAAAAACTATAAGTGCTACACACTTCTGTTGAAATAGGGAAAATGCTATAGTAAACGACAATAACATACAAAAATTTAGGATAATCGAAGCATATTTACGGGAGTTAGAGCACGGATACGGGCAGAGAAACCGAAGTCATAAACACTTTTCAACTAGTTTGGAAAGTGTTAAAAATGTTCCTGTATAAGTGCTATTTTCATTTATTTTGATTAAAAAATATGTTCAATAGGACTGTTTTGTTCCACCTAACCTTGTTTTTTACTAAAACAGCATAAGTCAGGAACAGTTTTTCTGCTATTCTTCTTTTTATTATTCATAAATTATAAAATTTATTCGATATTTACAAACTTTAAAGTCCAAACTCCCATAAAAATTCGTTTACTTGTGAATTGATTCTGTTACTTCTGTTGACCGATACAATTGTTAAGAGTATTTTTTTCAAAAGGAGACATGGAATTTGCTCCTCTAAAATAGAAAAAATTTGTAGTTATTTAACTACTTAACAATCGTAATTGGGACAGGTGTTTTTTAAATACTCCTATGTGCATCGTTAAGATTCTCCACTTCATTTTTTTTCTGAAATATAAGATATTGAAGCTTTTACTCAAATTTTCATACTGAATTTCGTAATCTTACTTATAATAAAATCCAAAGGCGAGAAAGTGTCTGTAACGGTACCGGTCTGTACCACTCTGATCTGCGAGTCGACCATAGTTAAACGCCATGTTAGGCTTACTGAAAAATATATGCTAACACATAATAACACTAAATGATAATATCTTCTACTTGAAATAACGTCTGTTCAGCATATTTTCGTATAAAACATGTATATCATATCCAGTTATAATGTTTTAAGTTTTAAATTAAAAATAACAGATTAAACATCCGATTACCTGATGTAAATAAACGAATAATGTTGCCATTCAAAAACACAAATCCCATACCTAGAAAAAAAAAAGGAATGACTCTTTGAACGTATCATTAAAATATCCAATTATGCTCTTAAAATATTTGTAAAAGCATTTTAAAGTCTATAAATATTTAAAGGATTTTCTAAAATTTATTTCTGTAAGCATTTTATTCCTGAAATCAGTTTTTCAGAAATAGCGATGATACCTTTCGAGGCTTTGCGATGCAACTACTTAAGATTTCGTTCGTAAATACTATTCTGGCGCCATCTTCTGACAATAAATACAAATTATACGTTTCTGTTAGAAAAAAAATAAATTAATAATACAACTTTATTATAATTTACATAATAATAAAGTTGTAAAAAATTATAAAATGTACATAAGCATATTTTTAGAATAAGAAAATTCAGGATGTATTGATTTATTACAAGATCAACTTTTTTTAATGATTTAAATTATTTTCATTATTAATTTTGAAAGAAAATATTTGACTTTGTGTAAAAATTAATGCATTCTTCTAGATTATGAAGAAGCTAAAAGATCGTTTTCGTATTATTGAGAGCGAAAATTAATACCTATAATTTACTAACCATAGTTAATTATTGAGACCTTAATTAATTATTGAGATCATTATTAGGATTAAAATTTTAATTATTCAGAAAAATATTTGGAAATTTTGAGTTGAAAAACCAAAATAAGGGAAAAGATTATGTTTCGTAAAATTTACCATTAACCTAGGTATGTACATTCAGGATGTATTGAATTATTACAAGATCAACTTTTTTTAATGATTTAAATTATTTTTATTATTAATTTTGAAAGGAAAATATTTGACTTTGTGTAAAAATTAATGCATTCCTTTAGATTATGAAGAAACTAAAAGATCGTTTTCGTATTATTGAGAGCGAAAATTAATACCTATAATTTACTAACCATAGTTAATTATTGAGACCTTAATTAATTATTGAGATCGTTATTAGGATTGAGATTTTAATTATTCAGAAAAATATTTAGAAATTTTGAGTTGAAAAACAAAGATAAAGAAAAAAATTACGTTTCGTAAAATTTACCATTAACAGTAAAATTTACCATTAACCCTCTATATTACCTTAACGGTTCAGGTCAGTTTTCACTATTGTCGATAAACAGTATATGAATATTTTTATCAATTATTTAAAATTTTAACTGAAAACCCCAATTTCTACCCACTAGTCTTATATAGTTTCTCACCGTTTAAAAGTACAAATTCACGAGTGAGGTACCGAGAATTATTTTACAATGTTTTAACACTTTCCAACATAGTTGAACTAACTCTGGTGAATAGATTCGGATTGCCATGAAATTTGTATACGTTATTAAGGTTTACTATAGATTGAACACAAAGTCTGTAGCGGTTATAGTTCGTTTACAAAATAATTTCGTTCCATTTTTGTGTATGAGGAAAAATGCATTTTAACCATGTTACGATACTTTTTGTGTGCAGTATAGAATACATAGCGTTTATAAAAAATAAATTATCATTATCATGTATAGGAACGTTTACAAGGACGTTCAATTCGGAAATATGCGATATATGAGGAATAATCGTTCATTTTAATGTTGTTCCAATACATCAAATGGAATGAAATTGATATGGATCATAACATTTTTTCGATATAATAGGGTTACAGTTACAGGACTGACTACGATCCATCATTGCTTTTTCAGCTATAATATGCATTTTTAAACTTAATGATATTTAATGTGTATAAATTCGATACAAAATGGATTTTGAGACTATTCTCATTGTGTTTCCTAATGTATGATTTTTCGTTCTTTTGACAGAATGACCCCGAATCCGAAGGAGCCAAAGCTGATGATCCTGAACTTCGTCTGGATTTACTGTATGAAACTTATGACAGCCTTGATGAAGTGGTATGTGTGAATGTCAAATTTTTGATTGTAAGATTGTAGGCATTCAATTTTTCATCATTAAGTCAACAGAGAGCCTATCTAAATCGATAAATAAAGTTCCATTCAAATTTGAACGTATACAAAATAGGTCTCCATGGGGGAATGCTTAGAATGTAGATTCAATAAATTTCAATTCTCACTGTAAAACATTTGTGTAAGTTTACCATAGTTTCACTGTGTAACATTACACAAATTCTGGAGTAAGCCGTTCTTATTATTTAAAAACACACATCGCCGGAGGATTTTTTCACAGTGCTGTGGAAGATACGAATGACCGATGACGTCGAATTCTAAACGCATGCGCAATGATAAATATTGTCACACGTGACAGGCGGGAAGAGAACGAAACGACAAACGAGGCAGAAAGAAAAGCAACCACGAGAAGGACGCTGGTACAGGTAGCCATTTCTGTGGAAACTATCTACTAGCAAAGGAAGAAACTTAAATATTAAGTAAGTCAAGTTGTCATTTTCTTAATATTTTTTATGCAATATATAGAACAAATGCTTATTTGAGTCATATTTAATGTCATACAAATGCTTATTTGAGAAAGTGGACGGTAATTCATTTTCTTGATTATTCTTGTAAGTTAAATTTTTTTTGTAAACTTGAAACTTTCACCCAAACAACTTTGTCAACTCATCAAATAAACCTACTTTTTTTTCTGAAAGTGTCGCCGGGAATGGTGAGGTAGGGGGGGGGGATGTTCCGAAGTTCCACTGTTTTTCAGGGAAAATCTTAATGAACATGCTAAGAGCTAGCTTCACTTAATAAATTTATATATTCTATATTTTCTTTCAAAATTTGGATGTTTTTGTTTTGGTGACTGAATTAAGCTGAATTTTAAATACTCACGGCCATTTACAAAATTTATTTTTAAAGTTTTAAGACCAATGTACATTATTATTATAAATAAAAATTTAATTGTAAATAACAGAAAAATATCAAAACACCCAAAATTTCAGTAATGGACACCCCACAAAAAAGAATATAATTGTTTTTATGACTGTATTTAGTACCAGAATTTAATGAAAACATACTAATGAAACAAAATAGTTATATTACAATAAATTTAGCAATTATGATATCAATAATTAATAAAATATTTGTGAGAATTATTCACTGTTTCAATTGATTACTGTGATTATCACAATATCAGTATTTTAATTATTTTAGATAGATGTTTTAAAATACTAAATATCATGGAATTACAGTTGTCAAATTGAGAGAGTGTGTGTGTGTGGGGGGGGGGGGGTGATAAAAAAAATCTGAACAAAAAAAGTTTTGGAATAGTTTTACATGGATTCGTATAATTCCCACTATTTTTAACAGTTAAACTCCCCGAAACTACTTGATATATTATTTGCAGTAATTAGTATTACAAATATAAAAGAAATTATACTGTGAATTGAATTTTTTAAATAATAAGTAAAATAATTTTTTTTTTAAATTGTATAACAGACGTTTGAGGTTTCATTACTACTATAAATTTAATTAAAATTATTATTACTTATTTATTTTATGTCGGAGGTGAATAAGCAAACATTTAAGAGAGAAAATAATAGATTTTAACATTTTCTGCTACTTGTTTTTTTTTTTAAGAGAGAGGGATTATTGAGCCCCTCTTTTCTCTATGCCCTTAAACAACATTTCCTTCTACCTGATTTGCTTTATTGATTGCCAGATTATAAAATATGCAAGGCAGAGTTATAAAAATATAATTTTATTAAAATATGGAAAATTTTATTAACCACACAAAATTAATTATAAAAGCAGCTATTTATAAAAATTTTGGTATTATTACATACTGCTAAGTGCAGTTTAACAATTAAATTTGATTACTTGGGTTTTCAGTTAAGTGAAAAAGATTTTATGCATTATGAATAATTACTAAAATCACATGTTCCTTTACTGGAAATTGACTAATTAAGCATTGCAGTAAAGGACACGTGTCTTAAAACCTTAAAAATAAATGAAATTTTGTAAATAGCCATTAGTATACAAAATTCAACATTTTCTATTACTACCAAAACAAAAACATGCAAATTTTGAAAGAAAATAAAGAATATGTAAATTTATTGAATGAAACCAGCTCTTAGCATGTTCAATAAGATTTTCACTGAAAAACAGTGAGAGCTCGAAATGATTAGAAGTGTCAACAATAGCTCAGATTATAAAACATACAAGGGAGAGATGAAAAAAAGTAATTAAAGATAAATTTTTATTGCTTATATTTTTATTAACTTAAAACATTGAAGGATGTCCATTACTGGCACATCTACCTTATATATTTATGTTTAAAGGACCCATTATCCAGAATTTTAAAAAAAAAAATTGAAATTTGTTAGTTTTTATAAAATTTTGCAATTTTTTGAAAATTTTACAAATTTCTAATATTTTTTTCAGTCTATTGTTTCAATTAGTAACCACTAAAATATGTTACTTTTGCGGGGGGGGGGGGGGGGGACATGGATCCCCCTCTCCCTTCCTCCTCCAAAATTAGAAAAAAAAACTTTTTTCTGTTCAATTTTTGTTCAAAATTAATTTATATTACGATTCGTTAAAAAAAAATAGTCAGATATTTCGCCCCCTCACTCCGACAGAATTCCAGATTTTGGGAAGAAGGGATCCAAATTTATTTAAAAAACAAGATTTATTAAAAATATCGATCAAAATTTCTTATGTAAATTATATAGCTGTAAAGAAAAAAAAGGATAGAGCTTGTAGATTACCATTATTTTTATTTATTTATTTATTGTTACAATTGAATAGTACAGAAATTTTTGTTCAAATAATTTTTAAAAATGTAAAACATAGGTTTTGCATTTATATTCTGCATGGGATTGTTTAATTTGTTCAATACCTCAACCAGACCCGAACCGCAACGAAAAAATATAGCGCCGACCCGAACTGTGGGTCGGGTTGGCACTATATTTTTTCGACCCGAACAGGATATGGGTACAGGACACAGGATATGGGTCAGGTTGGGTGCAGGTGAAAGCCGGTAACCCGACCCAATGCAGGACACTAATTGGTATTACCAACTCTAAAATATTTTTCAAAATAATGATAATTACAAATATTTTTGACAAAAATTTAATTATTTTTTTTTAAATTATACATTTTTGAATGAAACATTATAGTTTTTCAAACGATGGTAAAAACCATCAAATAATAATACCTGCCATGCTGGCCTGGCCACAGATTGTCATTATTTCTTATGGTCAGTGGTTGGGAAAAACTATTTTTTGTAGCAAACTACCACTGCACATACCTTTCAGGTTCAGAACTCTGAATCTTTCACACTTCTGCAGATGTCTGTTTTTTTATAAAAAGAAAATCTACCCCCCCCCCACCTTCAGCAGCACACAAAATTTAAAATTCTTTAATTTTTTATTGTAATAATCAGTCATCTAAAATCAGTGGTCGCCAACCTTTGGAATCTCACAGACCAGTAAATTTATAATTTTTAGTTCTGCAGATCACCATGATGATATTTTGTGGAACATAAAATAGTACTTGTGTACTATAACGGTCAGAGAACTGCCATTTTTTTAAGAAATAAAATTTATCTGTTTAATATCTAACAAAATTCTTATTTAATCGCAACATAAATCTTTAAAGGTTATTTAATTGTAATAAAATTTGTTTACTTGTTACAATTTAATTGAAGCTTATCTAAGTATTGCATATTTAGTGTAGGGGAGACCGGTACACACTGGACCTATGGGCACAGTGGACCACCCCCTAATAATTTATTTATTTAAAAAAAATTTTAAGCTTCTCTTCTATCCTAACTAGGGCATCCGACCCGGTCTTCCCGGGATAGAGAATATGTGTGAAAACCATTTATTTATTTATTTATTTTTTTTTTTTTTGAAAACTCTAATAGATTTTTTACATTTAACAATTTTTTTAGACTGTCCCCTAGCAACACAAAGAGCATTTTTGCATGAAATATGTCAATTATATATTAAAATAAAATTTTGAAATTTATTAAAAGCGGTAATTTTGTATTGGCCTTGTGCCAGAAGAAATTATTTTATTCTGATAATTTCTTTCAAATCACATGTCTGTTAAATTCGTGTTTTATTTCTACTATTTTGTTTATTGCTTAATGAAGTTTTTGAATATCAACTGGAAACAAACACTGAACTTTTTATATTGTTTAAAGTACTAACGGATTAATATTTCGTAATCGTCTGCAAGCGATAATTTTTTTTTTTCTTAATCATGCTTGAACTTTAATTTAAATGATTAAATGCTATAATGAGTAAATTGCGATACAGTTTTCAAACAAATTGCATTTGAAAGTAGATTTTTTTCCTATATAACTGTGTAAAAATTAAAATGTGCAATGTTTTGAAAAAAAAAAAAAAATTGGTAGCAAAAATCGCAAAACCGAAATTTCATCGTCAAGTGTTGCCATTCACAAAATGACGTCAGCGTTACGCACAGACACGTTTGTCCTTTATAATATAGATAGACAACAGCACTGCACTGATTATTTATAGCCTTCAGAAAATATATTTAGCTCAGATTGAACTATTTTATCCTGATGGGTTGTTTTGAGCTTCTAAAAGTAAAATTTTTCATTATCATATTTTTTAGTAATTAAAGGTTGTAGATAAATAAGATAAAACAGCCTTTTTGCAAAGCTCGGATACTTCTTTTTATTTAACTTTAAAGTTAGTATGTTTAAAAGAAAGCTGTAAACAATATTAATATGATTATTTATTGAACTTCAACATGAGGCAAAGTGGACCACCCACTCCTGGGGTATAGTGGTCCACAATCCACTCTGCTCCTGTAATGCAGAATGTTCAAAATATTTAATAATTACTTATTTTCTATTAAGAAATATTGTTTTAAAGTAGTATTTAACTGTAAAATGAAGTAAACAAATAAAAATAACAATTTATCTAATGTAGTAAGAAATATTTTGTTTTGTATTTACTGTCTTTGATAAATATAACTGTAGTCTAATTGGTGATGATTATATTCAAGTAAAATTCATGAGATGCAAATTGAATGGAAATCAGTTTATTTTTCCCGAAGCTGTAGATGAATCTGCTGTTGATGTCAAGGATATTATAATGTTGCTCCCTCACCCAAAAGTATTTCAGGAAAATTCCAGGCTCAATCTTACTTATAAGTATTTTGGAATTTCATTTGCAAATTTTAATGTGTACTGATTTTTTTTGTACTTAAGTAATAACTTCAACTAAATTGCAATTGTTCCTGTATTAATCTGTTATTATTTTCAAAATATAAATATTCTTGTTTTTGTTTCAAAATGTTACTTGTAAATTTATATTATGTTATTTTGCGGGCAAAGGGGAAACAAAAAAGAATTAGATTAATGAAAAATAGATTTATATTGTATTTCAGATAATACCTAATAGCGGTCCACTGTGCCCCGGTGGATGGACGGTCCACTTTATGGGTGCATATAATTTTTTTTTTTTTTTTTTTTTTTTTTTTTTTTTTTTTTTTAATGTATTGAAGACTATGTTCTGACAAAATTATGCTGAATGTATAAAGGTTTAAAGAATATTCAAAAATATTTTCATGCAGATCAGTTTGCCCGTTACAGAGAAGAAAAAAATTAACTGAAAAAGTGGTCCACTGTGTACCAGTCTCCCCTAATATTTGCAGAGTTTCCCCCAGTTTTAAAAAAGGGCAGGGTGCTGCTGGTGAGAAAAGGGCACTATTTTATTCTTAAGGGCACTTTTTGGATTCTTAGGGGCACTTTTTTTAATTGTTAAAAGGTATTATTTTGGTTTTTAAAGCCACTTTTGATATTTAAAAGTCAGGGCACTATTTTCAAGACAACATTGAGTCAATTTTTAGTATGGAAGCAAATTTTTTAATGCAAAAAGGAGAAAGGTCATTTTTTTTTTACTGATGGGCAAGGAAGGTGCTAATTATTTTACTGAGGGGGCAAGGAGGGTGCTAATTATTTTATGAGGGGCAAGAAAGGTGTTATTTTGTAAAGAAAAGGGCAAGCAGGGTGCAGCACCCTTCTGAAACTGTCTGGGGGGAAACTCTGATATTTGCTCACTTGCTTGTTTCAAATAATCCGATTTGTTATGGCTCGAATGATGTTGCTGAAAAACAGAAAGTGGTCAAGTTATTATTTTATTGGCTGTGACAAATAAAAACGTCTTGTTGTACAAATGTGTTTTTGAAAACTAAATTAAAATGTTCATTGCTGTTTTTCAGCAATGGGTGCTCATTTTTTATTTAGCATAATAAGAAACAAATAATATTTGTTAAATGTAATTATTATAGCCTGTTATTATTTAAAATTTCAAAACTAAACATATCTTAAGCTTCATAAATAATAATATATTTGTTTTTAAATGTAGTTAAAATAAAAAATCAAATATATATTCAAATGTAAACAATAAAATTGAAAGTAAAGATATTGAAACAAAAAAGGCAGCAAGAAACTATTTTTATCCATTTTTTACAGAAAGTTACTGCTATTTCTTTAAACATTAATTCAATGAAAATTTCAGTTTAATCCTTACTTCTCCCTGAACCATAAATTAAACGATAATTAAATCAACAGTTTAAATATATATATACAGTAGATTCCCTCAAATCTGCATAATTGGAAACCAAAGATTGTGCAGATTTTAGAATTTTGCAGATTTCTGGTCACTGTTTTGTTTACATTTTTTAAACAGTCATATGAATGTAATAATGCACTGTAAATTATAATGAATGCTTACAATAAAGTAAAATATTAAAATAATTAAGTAAATTAAGAAAATTTAAAACTTGATTTAATAATGTAAATAAAAATCATAAAATAAAAGTTTTATTTCATGCTTAGCCAAACTTAATATCTAAAAGTGCTCGATTAATGCATTAATTTATTTGGTAAAAAGATCACAATCACCACTGAGAACAGCACTGTCTTGATTTTTTTCAGAAATAAAGTTATACTTCCTTGATGAGAAAGCATGTTCAGCCATATTAATAAAAATTACATATTAAAATGTGCATGGAATGATATAATAATTTAAAAAATCCTGGATTTCCCCCCCTACATCTCAATTGTAAGTTTCATTGTTTTCATCTGTAATGATGTGCAGATTTTAGAAATTTGCGGATTTTAGGGAGTCTACTGTATTAAATTTTATTGAAGCAGTCTTTCATTTCTGAACAAGGAATGTCATATTTTCATTACTTCTAGATACAATTTCCAAACAGAAATCTAAAATATTGAAATAAACAACTAATACATCAATGTTTCATAAAATAAAAACTAATCATTGGTCAATGTGTATTTTGATTTGTTTATTTAAATGTAACACATATGCAAAAGAGAAAAAATAACAAATAATTACCAATCTTCAAAATTGTATAATTTACACGACTTTTGATCCCAAACTTTGGAGATTAGAGGGAATTGATTTATATAAATAGACCCTTTCTAACTACTATTAAATACTTTAATTTTTAAAAATGAAAGTACATTGTGAAAATATTTGTATAATTTATTGTATAAAATTACCCTATATAAATAACATACAGATTTTTATATTGTTTTAATGTTAGTCCCATTCTAAGTCTTTTTTTCTATGGAACATGTCGTAGCAAAACACTAGTTTGGATGCTTTCTGTTCTTCAAGTTTGTTTTGCAATTTGGAGTGGATAAATCCAAAATTTGAAGATATCCGCACAATTGATGCTGAACTGCATGGACATGGAATGCAAACACTCCGTGAGCTGTATGAGTTAACTTGTTATATTGGTTTTTTAAGCCTTCCCACCTACCATTGCAGGTACAGCTTAATAGAATCCAAACAAAGAAAAAATGGTTCTTTTCGGTTAGCCGGGTGCCAGTGATATATGTACATATATAAATAAATAAATATGTAAGTGTATGTATGTGTATATATATATATATATTATGTGTGTGTATATATGTGTGTATATATACATGTATATGTATCATTGGTGCCCGGCTAACCGAAAAGTAACGAAAAAAGGCTACCTGTTCTTTGCTTGCACATTCTACAAACTAAGGATTAAAGCTAGACTTACAGCTACAAACGTGAAATAATATGCTAAAAAAAGAAGGGGTGCGGGGACTTTTTTATAATTTATAAAAATAAAATTTAACATAAACATTGTTCTGAATGATTGAATTGAATTTAACATTATAAAATGAAGATATTAGATAAGATATGTAAATATTGAAAATAACAAACCATCTTCTTTTAAGTCATTGATTTAAAGAATGTTTTAATTATATTGGTTTCATATTATAATTCATTTAATTACTCAGAACATTTGTGTTGCATATGTACAAAAACAAACATTTAGAATCATTAAAAATCTAGGTAACTTATGATCAGTCATTGAATAATGGCCACTTTAGCTTTACACAACCTCTTTTTTTTTTTTTTTTTTTTTTTTTTTTTTACATAAATTAGATAAGGGATTAGATTTTAACATAAATTAGATTGTTTTTTGTTTTTTTTCTGTGGCTTTATAGCTCAGCATATGTTTTTACTATTTTAAAAACTAATGATAAATTATCTAATCTTTTTCAGCTGGATATGGAAATTAAACTTACTTCAATTCAAGAAGGAAATTCAAGAGGGACTGCATATTTAGTTCGCATAATCCTGTAATTAGAGAAAAACTGATGCAGCCAGAAAGAGCTACATGAAGTGCAATAACAATGGTATTTTTAAATTTATTTGCATATGTCTGTGTTAATTATTTGTTTAGCATTGTTATATGTTACATACATGTTGCTACATTACATGACACTACCTTCATAATTCTAATTAGGCACTATAATCACATTTCAATATTAATACTCATTAAATATTAATTATTTTATATATTGGGAAAACAGTAAGCTGGCTTATCATAGCAATTTTTCAAAATGGAAAATTTCATGAAGATCAAAAGCATAATTTACTTATAGCCTTTACTTATACCCTTTCATACTGTGATAAAAAAAAATTTTAGATGCTCCCTCAATTAGTGTGGGCAAAATTGAGATTCATGTACAAAGCACAAAATGGGTGAGGCCTTTTTTTCCCAGCAAGATAGAGGTGAATTTTTAAAAATGAAACTTGTAAAAAATGCTGGGTTGGGTTGGGTTGATTATTGACGGCCAATTATCTACACTAGGGATATAGGCCCGGGAGGAGTGCCCTTCGTGGGGGTCTTTCTAAGGGAACCTAATCCGTATTTACGCATGGATAAATCCACGGCTCGAAGAAAACCACGAAAACTCCGAACGATTAGGCCGACGGGCGCGATTGGGTCCGAACCCAGCACCTCCCGTCTACCAGCTTCGAGAGCACAACCTCTCAGCCACTGGTGGGGCGCAAAAAATGCTGGAAAAAGAAATAACATTAAATAATTCTAAGAAACTTTTCAAAAATTAGAATTCCTCAGACAGCATTTGATAAATATAGACCTAGACATCAGTGGAATTATGCAATTGCACAGTGGATTGGAAAATAAAACTTTGTGTTACCTCAAGATGTATTCCAAAATGAAGAAAACTGTGCGATTGGCAATTAATAACTTTTCACTTAAACTAAATTGCAACAAGTAAAAGATCTCATTAAGCAATTAAAACTAGTCTCAACAGCTTTAGATATCTTGCAGGCTGATTCAACAACAATAGCAGATGCTTGCCATTTATGGTGCAATTTGCTGAAAGATGATAATTTGAAACCCCCTTTTGTAAAAGTTAAAAAAAGGTTTGAAAAGGCAATTTTGCCCTGGTATCTTCTTGCCTATTTGTTACACCCAAAATATAAGGGTGAGCACCTTAGTTACGAACAAAAAAAAACAGGCCAGAGAATGGCTACAAAAAATAAATGCATCTTTCCTATCATATACCATGAACTTTGTGTGGGGATCTGGCATCGCCGAAAACTTAAAACCAGCTAATGAGCTGGGTCCAGAATTTCGGATGTTGGATCCATGGTTTTTCATCTGTGCTTAACGGGAAACCGCACGGAACAAGCCGTTGAGCGGGAAGAAACAGTTAGTTGGCAATTAATAACTGCCTGTTGACTGCCTGTTGAACGCACGTATTTTAGCGTGCTAATGTGACGATTAATGCTCAATTGCCGCACGCTGGTGCGAAGAGTGTATTTTGAGAAATTCGACATTAATTTTTTGCGCATTTTATTTAATTTTTGTATATGTATTTATATTGGTAATAAGCTTTCAGTACAGCATTATTTAAGTGCTTTCAAATTGAATATTTTTTGTTTGTTTTGTAATATATGCTTATTTTGAAATTCGGGGTATGACGCGATTTATTTCGACATACTATCGTTAAGCCTGGCCAGATCAAATCGCATGTTTAGGTGATCCAAAATATGGTTTATCGTATTATATTATGCTAAAATTTTTGTTTCCATACTTTTCCTTGCATTCTTATTTTTTATTATGTCTTAAATAGCATTTGTGTACATAGTTTTTGGTAGGGTTGTTGAAACCAGTTTTTTTCTGTATACAGTATATGTCCTGCATTTATATTTTTTTTCGTGGCTTAATTGTGTAGTAAAATTCAAAAAAATGTCAACAGAAACACCGGATACTGTCGTTCCAGGCATTCATAGGGTTGGGGTAAAGGCGACCCCATTTTGGCGTGCAAACCCGAAACTTTGGTTTTTCCATTTGGAATCCCAATTTAAGCTGGCAGGGGTTTCCGACAGTGTTACCCAGTTTCACCATTTAGTTGCAGCAATGCAACCGGAGGAACTGGCGATAGCAGGCGATATCATTAGTGAGCAACCCACGGATCAGCCATACGAAAGGCTCAAAAATCGGCTCGTAAATCAATATTCCATGAGTGAGGATCAGTGCATTCGCGAGTTGATTTCTGGTTTGCGACTGGGGGATAAAAAACCTTCCCGTTTGCTCCTTGAAATGCGGAGTAAGGCTGGTAGTCAGGTCAAGGATGATTTGCTGAAAACCTTATTTCTCCAGCGCCTACCCACTCATGTGCGACAAATATTAGCAATTTCGAATGACCCACTTGACAAATTGGCCGAAATGGCCGATGGTATCATTGCAGCGAATGGTCCACCCCCCATGGTTCAAAATATCCAATCGGGTAATGAGGAGCTCAAAACATTAATTCTTGCACTCTCCACACGCTTGGAGAAGTTGGAAGTGCAGGGGAATAATAGCAGGCAGAGTCGTTCCAAGTCCCGTGACCGTTTTAGGCATTATAAACGTGATAAAAGTCAAGAAAGGAATGCTGTTGGAAGGAATTTATGTTGGTACCATGCTACTTTTGCTGATAAAGCAAGTAAATGCCGCAAGCCTTGTTCATGGGAGGGAAACTAGTACAGCCGTCACTCAATTCTGGGAGTGACGGCGCAGTTCAGATAAATAGGCTCTATCTCAATGACAGAACTACTCATTTGAAATTTTTAATTGACACGGGGGCGGACGTGTCTGTCTTACCTGTGACAAAAGCTGATAGAACACGTACAGCAGATAAGCTACAACTTTTTGCCGCTAATGGCACGATCATTCCTACGTTTGGTCAGCAGCTCTTAAAGCTAGATTTAGGCCTGCGCAGGGAATTTCATTGGCTATTTATTCTGGCGGATGTTTCGCAACCAATTATAGGGGTTGATTTTCTTCGACATTTTGGTTTACTCATTGATGTGCGTCAGGGAAAGTTACACGACCCCATTACTAATTTGCAGGCGCAGGGTATAATTGATAAGTCAAATAGTAGCAATATACGCACGGTTTCTGAAATGACAACATTCCATACGCTGCTCAACAAATTCCCTAGCCTAACCGATACTTCAGCCTCCCTTAACCCCCCAAAGCATGATGTGCAGCATATTATTGAGACCAAAGGTCCACCTGTGTTTGCTAAGCCTTGCAGACTTCCTCCAGATAAGCTTCGCGCGGCTAAGCAAGAATTTCAGTTTATGATGTCGGCCGGTATTTGCAGACCTTCTAGCAGCTCTTGGTCTAGCCCGCTGCACATGGTACCCAAATCGAAAGGCGATTGGCGCCCGTGCGGGGATTATCGTCATTTAAACGCTGCTACAATTCCGGATCGCTATCCTGTTCCTCATATTCAGGATTGTACACAAGCGCTCCACGGTACAAAGATTTTTTCGACTTTAGATCTGTCTAGAGCATATCATCAAATTCCGGTACGACCTGAGGATGTTCCAAAAACAGCAGTCACAACTCCGTTTGGTCTTTTTGAATTTTTGTATATGCCGTTCGGTTTAGCCAATGCTGCTGCGACGTTTCAGCGATTTATCCATAGAGTGTTATATGGGCTTGAATTTTTCATTCCATATTTTGATGATGTACTAGTAGCATCGGAGAATTACGAGCAGCATGTCAGACATTTACAAATGGTGTTCGAGCGTCTATCTCAATATGGGGTACGTTTAAACCCATCTAAGTGTGTTTTTGGCCAATCTAATGTTAAATTCTTAGGGCATAACATCTCTGCGGATGGTATTAGCCCGCTTCAGGATAAGGTTAACGCGATTAAAAATTTTCCCCGTCCCGAAACCATTAAAGAATTGCGACGTTATCTGGCCATGCTTAATTTCTATCGCCGGTTTATCTACCATGCTGCGCACACACAGGGGGTTTTAAACAAATATTTGCAAGGAGCCAAAAAGAATGACAAAAGCATAATTCAGTGGACAGAAGAATCTAATGATGCTTTTGTACGAAGCAAGGAAGAACTTTCAAATGCTACCACCTTGGCATACTTCATACCTACGGCACCTCTATCTATTGCAGTGGATGCATCAGACTTTGCAATGGGTGCAGCCTTGCAGCAGCAGGTGAATGACAATTGGCAACCTCTAGCATTTTTTTCAAAATCTCTGTCACTGGCTCAACAAAAGTATAGTGCTTATGACCGCGAACTTTTGGCGGTGTATTCCGCAGTACAACATTTCAGACATATGATTGAAGGTCGGAACTTTACAATTTTTACTGACCACAAACCACTTATTTTTGCATTCAGACAAAAAACAGACAAATGTTCACCGCGGCAAACTCGACAGCTGGACTTTATAGGCCAATTTTCCACGGACATTCAGCATATTAGTGGTGTGGAAAATGTTGTGGCTGATGCTCTCTCCAGGATAAATATCTCCTCCATCAAGTCTTGTGTTATTGATTTGGAGCTGATGGCCAAATTACAAGCGACCGATATTGCTTTACAACATGCGAAGCAAGACAACATTAGCTTAAAACTTCAACCAATGCCAGTAGGTGATCAGCGGTTGAATTACAGTGTGATATTTCCACGGGTCGCATTAGACCTTTTGTGCCAGCAGACATGCAAAAAACAGTATTTCAGAAATTGCACGAACTGTCCCATCCTGGTGTCAAAGCGACACAGAAACTGATTGCTGAACGCTATGTTTGGACTGGAATGCAGAAAGATATTGCTTTATGGGTACGATCCTGCATCTCCTGCCAGAGGAGCAAAGTACACCGCCACACGAGAAGTGCTATTGGCATATTTGAACAACCGTCTGCTCGGTTCCAGCATGTTCACATTGATTTGGTTTGTTACGGTTGGTTTCAACCAATTTTTTTTTTAATCCACATTAATTATTTAAATCACTTTCTCAACATTTATTTAAAAGCACTCTTTTTTTTCTGTTTCTAATAAAAATTTAAATAAATAAAAGTAATTGTAATAATAATAATAAAATCAGTTTTTATTTTTTCTTCTTTCTTTTTCTTTTTGCAAAGTAAATTCAACGTTTATAGTCTAGCTTTGCTTCCTGTTTTCAAATACGAAAAATAAATAGCAGGGAGGGAGGTTTCTCAGTAAAAGACCACACATATTGTATTGGGCAGTCGTGTACGTTTTCTCCCATACCCTTGAATCATGTGTTTGTAGTCACCTAGTCTGGTTTTGGTTAAAAGAAAGACCGTCCGCCCTGTATAAGAATTACGTTATCTTATGAGTGTACTATATACGCAATTAGGCTTTGTAAGTTTACGACAGGCTTCAATTGGCTCTGCTATCAGGCGGATAGCTGGCGCCCATGTAAACAGAGGCTCACAGGACCCCCCTTCAGCACACGCCATGGGGGTGAAGCATGGCTGCCTTCCCCCATGAAGCGGCCGGCAGAGTGGAGCGGCAAGCTGTATTCTTCAGGAAGAGTCCATTTTTCCTTTTGTTTCCATTCCCGTACCCCTGGCAGAGTGGATCGGTCCCGTTTTTTTCAAGCAGCGCGGGAGAATGAATGTTTACGACACTTGCTGCTTGGCTGAAATACCTGTCGTTTGGTTCGAAAAATTAGTGGACGTTGCGTAGCGGCACTTGTGATAATGAGCGAAAAGCTACTGGTCAAAGAAATGAAAATGATGGTCAGTGAAAGAGCGTCAACGATTCCAGATGCGTAGAGATTAAGTTTTTTTTCCTTGTGCAGTCCAGAGAGGTCTCAACTATTTATGAGACGTTGATATTGTCTTGTTTATAATAAGGAAGACTGATCGCTGTGTGGGTTGGAGCTGGATTTGTGAAGATATGGGTAGTCCGAGAAACCTCCGTCGTCGGGAGATATATGAGGTGTTCGGTTGAATCGCAAAGTTGGCAAGCAAAAGACTCAACTCAAATGCTCGCGGATGTTACAAGAAATGCTGACAAGGAGTGAAGTTTGACTGATGCTCTGGTGATTTAGGAAACCATCCCCCTGAGGTGTAATTACGTCAGATGGTGCTCGTCCACAGTTTTGTTTCTTCTCAAGAGGGAAGGGAAATAGAGTCTGCCCACTGATGATTCGATTAAACCTTCTAACTTTGTAAGTAGTTTTTATTTCCTCATAAATGTATGTTCTCCCACTTGAAATTATCTATGGCTATTTGGAGAGATTAAGAATGATAAGTGTGTATTTTAAAACACTATTATATAATGTTTTTACAATTGATGGACTGTTAAACTTTAGATTGTTAAGCTTTAATGTAATGTTATATTTTTAAGATTCTCTGTGCCTAGTTGCGATTAAAATAATAAGTGAATTCTGCAAAGTTGATCAACCTTAAAAGCATGATAGTGTGATAATTTTAGAAATGTGTTGTTTGGTTTAAAATATATTTAAGTAATTAATCCCCATATTACAGATCAACGTTTAGATTGTGTTTTTATAATAATTTGAAGTATAAATTTGAAGTGAAATAATTTGAAGTTGTTATAACTTTAAGTGTTGAATAAAAGATTTGTTTGTTCTTAAAGATGGTATGTTTTTCTTTGTATAAATCTCTAAATAATTAGTTTTTTTATATTCACAGTAGACCTATAAGAAAGGCTTAACCTTTCTGTGAGTGATAAAAAAAAAAAAGAAAAAAAAAAGAGATAAAATCCAACTTTATTAAATTAGGACTTTAAAATTTCTTAAGTTTAAATTCATAACTGACTGTTTTAATGAACATTAATTGAAGTTCACTCAATGTTATACAATCGTATTTTTGATCTTGATTTAAGGATGGATAGATTAATAAGTGAAACAGTAATATTAAATCTAATTTCATAATTGTTTAAATTAAGCTTTAACCCTCCTCTCTCAGAAATATTGTTTTCTAAAATAAACACCTAAAATGCTTTATTTTAAAAAGTAAAAAAAAAAAAAAAAAAAAAAAAAGGAAAGGATTATATTCCTTGTTTATAAGCCACTATACGATTCCTGGTTAACCGATCTGATCTTGTTCAGAATCTCCATAGTTGTTCTAAAATTTTAGAACATCATCATATCCCTATTCTATTAACGGATTTAACTCTTTCCCCTTTTGGTCCTCATATTGGAGGAATTTCAGGTTGTCTGCATTTTTCCAAATTATATGATGATTACACTTTTGTTAATTTAATGTATATGGAGATTTGAGCTTGATCGGGTTGGAGTGGAGTTGGGTGTTCTTTACGTATCCAGTGATCCAGTAAATGTAGTAAAGTGATCCAGTGATTCAGTAAATCCAGTATGCTACTTGATTTAGAAATCTGTTGCCCCTTACTATATTTAATATTGTCTGAAAATGTTGAGTTCAAAATTATCATTGTTGTATTAACCTATTCGGATTCTTATGTTTTGATATTTTGATTAGTTTAATATAATTTGCTCCCTTTTCCATGGCAACAGATTTCAGTGGAGTTAATCAGGGTATACTTATTTTTTTTAAATATTTAATTGTCAAGTGAAGATTGAGTAATAAATGAGCTTTTTAAGTTTAAGTAAGTTGTGTTTCAGAAAGAACCCCCAAAACACACAACAAATGGAGCCGTAACAATTCGGTCTCTGGGTTATTGATTTTTTTTACTTGTATGTATTTATGTATCAAAGAGCAACTGGGTGTTTTTGCAATTAAAATTTTATTATATGTTCAAGTGTAAAAAGAGGTCTAGGCTCTCTATCTGTGCTATTAATTACAATCCCCAGTCAAAATTATGTTTTGTGTACATAACTTTAGCTTAGTTACTAAAAGCATAGTCCTGTACTTAAGTTTTATGTATTTATAAGGTTTTCCTTTCCCCTCTCTGTTTCTCATTTTTAAGTTGCCCCCCCCCCATTTTTCATTTTTTTTGGTTTGTTTGTCATTTTCTAACTGTAACTATGGCTGATAAGCACTCGGAAGCAATTGCCACTATTCAGCGGAAAAATGCTTTAGTGGATAATTTGTCTAATATTCCCCCATTCAATGGAGAGGCCAGCTCAGTCTGCTTCTCAGATTTTTCTGAGAAATTTGAGAGTTTTTCAAAATTATTCGACTGGACTGAGGAGGAAAAGAAGTTTGTTTTACTTGCTAGACTTTCAGGAGCTGCTTCTAGGCGAATAAAAATTCACAAAGCAAAAACATCTGATGAGCTATTAAAAATCTTAAAAGAGAGTTATACTTCACAGGCCACACCAGATGTTGCCCTCAGTCATTTTTTGAATTTTAAACAGCCACCCAATATGAGTTTTCAGGAGTTTTATGACAAGGCATATGATATGTCATTAAGAGCCCTTATAATTGAAGGTATCCAGGGTGAAGTAGTCGATAAAAGCCGAACGGCTCTACTACACTCCATGCTGTTGAGCAATCTTACACCAGAAGTGCGAAAGAGAGTAATTGCGAGAAATCCACAATCCCCAGAAGAAGTTCTCAAAATTGCACTTCTTGAAGAAAAAGCTTATAGAAGCATTAACCCTTTTTACAACCACCGCGAGGAAATTCTCAACCCAAATTTGACCCAAAACCTACCCTGTGCTGCAGTTTTTCAGCAAGATAGCTCACAAAAGAAGGAGATAGACCAGCTGAAATCACAAATTGATGTTTTAGCAGCAAAGATAGACAGTTTAGTTGATCTTAGGGCTAGGGATGTACACGAAAAAAACCAGGAAATAAGACCCGTAACCTGCTATAGGTGTTCCGTACAAGGCCACTATGCCAGAGATTGTCCACTAAATTTTGTCGACTATAATTTTAGAAGGGGAGGTGGTCAAAACTTCAGGAGCCGTGGGCAAAATTATAGAAACAGAAGTGAAAATCCTAGAGGCAACCAGACTCAGCGAGGCGGATATAGGGGAAGAAGAGGTGGTTATTACCAAAACAATAGGAGCAAGCTGCGAACAGAAATGAAGTGCAGGCGGTAAATAACACCCCAGTAGCTAACAGTGAAAGTGAGGCTTTAAACTATTAGTGGCCGGATCAAAT
Source organism: Maratus michaelseni (assembly GCA_963931845.1). NCBI lineage: Eukaryota > Metazoa > Arthropoda > Arachnida > Araneae > Salticidae > Maratus > Maratus michaelseni. Next base: position 3,927,002 of record OZ007586.1, on the reverse strand, counting down.
GTGGTCAACTCGATCCCCCACAGGCCCCTGGACCCCCCAACTGTGTATAGTATGTTTCAGCCCCAATCATATACATTACCAACTGCAAGAATCTACATAAATAAAGTTTGCCTGAATGCATTATGTGACACTGGTTCTGCAATTAATCTCCTGAGTGGTACTGATTGTAACTATTTAGAGAATTTTGAAACGGAGAATTGCAATATCCCCATTATGACTGTCACCGGTGAGAAAGTGCACCTAAATAGGAAGATATTTTTAAATTTTATTTTTGATAATGTTCAATGTCAAGCTGAATTCTATGTAGTGGAAGGTAAATTAGCAGAGGAATTTAATATGATTTTGGGAATGCCATTTTTGAAAGAGTACCGGGCAAGTATAAATTGTGATACAAATGCTGTCGCTCTTAAAGTGCCAGTTACAGGCCAAAGTAAACAAAGCGTAGAAACCCCAAGTAATACTTCAGGGTCTAATACTTGTCTTGCTACTAATTCTGTAAATATTTCTAATTCTGTATATAATGTAAATTCTAATAATAATTGTATAAATAATGATTGTGTTGAAAATAGTTCTGTAGATATAAAATGTGTCAACAAAGTAGGGGAGAATTCAAAAAGTAGTAATGCCAATAGCCCTCCTGAAAATTGTGCATGTGAGAAAGTTCATGACTCAGTTAATATTGAAAATGGGAATAATAGTAGTGAAAATATGGTAGTTCAGGACCCGCAGTTGACTAATATGGGAAAGGATGTTGAGATAATCATTCAAACTGAGTCAGATAAGGAAGTTGAAAGGGTTGCGCAGAACTTTTGCATGCAAACAATATCAGGCGGTAGCTCTGAGGGTAATAATACTGCAAATTTTTCAAGTAGTCAAAATGTCGACAATAATCTATCAGCAGCGAGTCAGGTAACCCAGGGTAATTTAGCTGAAGATACTACTGAAATTTGTAATATTGATGAAAGTGAAGATTTGGTAAGTATAGAGGATAAGGTACCTGAAGTCGAGAAGGAGAGCAATGAAGATAGCAGTAGTAATAGAACCAATAAAAATAAAAGTATAAGTTTCGCTGTGTTATGTAGCAAAATTTCAATTCCCCCGCAGTCAAAAATGTTAGCCCAGGTTAAAAGTTATAAGGAAAATTTTATTAAGGAAAATGATATTGTTATGTTAGAACCTTTGGCGAAAAATTTAAATCAAGGTCTCCTTACCTCCAGAGCCATTTGCACTAAAGAACATGGCCTATATATCTCATTTGCAAATTTTTCAGACAATAGTATCCATTTAAATAAAGGAACCTTTGTTGCCAAAATTCAAAAATGTGTAGACAAGTCGAATGTACCCGTAACTAAAAATAACCTTACTTGTAATGTAAATTTGGCCCCTCCAATTGGTGACTTTGATCACGCTGATCTCACTTGGAGCTCTGAAATTAATTTAGATCATTTAGAACCCCCATTAAAACTTAAAATGCAAAATTTTCTAGACAAAAACAAAGATGTATTTGCAGCATCGGTCTTAGATTTACCCGGCTGTGATACAATCCCGCATGAAATTAACTTAACTTCAAATAAACCAGTTAAAGGCAAAGCTTATAGAGTCCCCTACAAACTACGTCAAGAAATGGAAGACCAACTTAATACTTTATTACAGGCGGACATAATTTCCCCTTCCATGTCTGAATTTGCTTCTCCGGTTATTCTGGTTCGGAAATCAGACGGTTCCTATCGACTTGCTGTTGACTACAGAAGACTAAATAAAAATCTTGTTAAAGATGCTTATCCAATACCTAACATTACCGACTCTGTTGATGCTTTAAGTGGGGCTAAATTTTTTTCAACGCTAGATTTAACTAGTGGTTTTTTTCAACAGGTTATTCGCCCAGAGGATAGGCATAAAACTGCTATAATCACCCACAAGGGACTTTTTGAGTGGACCCGTAACTGTTTTGGGCTCTCAAATTCAGGTAACAGTTTCCAGAGACTTATGAATGCTATTTTCGGTGAATTAGGCAATCTTGGAATTTTTGTTTATATCGACGACATTGTAATTGCCTCCAGTGATGTTAATTCTCATTTTGAGAAGCTTAGCATGGTCTTTGAAAGGTTAAGACTGCATAAACTTAAACTTAAGCCCAGTAAATGCACTTTCCTTTCGAATAAAATACAATATCTAGGTTTTGAGATTTGTAGTGGCCAAGTATCACCTATCAATAAAAATATTGCCGTAATAGAAAATTTTAAACCTCCAACTACCCGAAAGGCTGCTACGTCATTTATTGGAACTCTATCTTTCTATAGGAGATTTATACCAGATTTTACTAAGAGGGCCAAAAATTTAATCAATCTAACTAAAGAGACAGGAAAATTTTCGTGGAATGAAGATGCACAGAAAGAATTTGAAGACCTTAAAATGGCTCTTATTTCAAAACCATGTCTGGCACTCCCTGATTTTGAGAAGGAATTCCATTTATATAGTGATGCCAGTGGCGAAGCATTAGGGGCAGTGTTATCACAATTAGATGAAAATAACATGCTCCATCCTGTTGCATTTGCCAGCAGAAAATTGAAAGATGCTGAGACCCGCTACTCCACCACTGAAAGGGAATTACTAGCTTTAGTTTGGGCTACTGCCCACTTTAAATGTTACATTGCCAATACCCATTTTTTCATCTATACAGACCATGCGCCTCTAACATTTATGTTAAAAATTCACGACCCTACATCTCGCATGGCTAAATGGATCTGCACTCTCTCAGACTTTAATTTTACAATCAAGTTTGTTAAAGGTAAGTGTAACAGTGTCGCAGATTTCCTTTCGAGGTATGTCAACAATGATAACTCCAATGATACTGTTAATTGTAATTTTTGTATACAAGTCGAAAAGGAAGTTACTTTTATGCCTCATTCCAATCTACTTGAAAAAATTGGTGAATTACAAAAATCAGACAAGAAATGCTGCGAGATTGCAAGAAAACTAGACCAAGGTGTAGAAATTGCTCCTAAATACATGAAATTTTTTTTTAGAGATGACATTTTAGTTTGTGAGGATACAAGGGAGTCAGCTATTTTGAATAAATCTGTAAAGTTAGTCGTGCCAAAAGAATTGGTTACTCAAGTTTTTGCACTAACACATGAGTCCCTAGCGGCTTGTCATCAAGCCTTTCAAAAGACCATTGATCGCATTCGTGAGCACTTCTATTGGCCAGGAATGTCGTCAGATGTCAAGCATCTAGTGGAGTCATGTATTAGTTGCCAGCAGAAGAGAGCTTATAGAGCGAACCAGCTCGCCCCTCTGCAACGTATGCCGACCCCCCAGTTTCCCATGAACAAGGTTCATTTGGATCTCATTGGACCCTTACCGCAAACTTTTTCGGGAAATAAGTATATTGTCGCATATATAGATTCATTTACTAAGTGGCCAGAAGCATATGCGGTTAGTTCAACCACTTCAGATGTCATTGCGGACACTTTAGCTGACTTCATCTCACGCTACGGAGCACCCTGTTTTATTACGACGGACAATGCGAAGAATCTAATTTCAGATGCGATAGAGCACGTATATAAAATGTTTGGTATTAAACATATTAAGACCTCATCTTATCACCCGGCTGGCAACTCGCAAGTGGAGAGACAGAATCGTACTCTTAAAAATGCACTTTGTCACATAGTCAACCAAAATCAATCTGACTGGGACACTAAACTCAAATTTGCACTACTAGCTATGCGTTCAGCTGTCCACTCTTCAACTAAACTTAGCCCAGCTGCAGTTATGTATGGCAGAAATATGAATCTACCATATAATCTCTTTTCTCAACCACCTTCTTTTAATTATAATGATGCACCCTCTTTTTGCGAACTGTTAATCCCAGCTCTCCAAAAAGTGTACACTGAGGTACATAGTAATTTAATTACAGTTTCTGAGCAGCAGGAAAAATACCGTGAAAGGACAGCTGTTGTTAAAAATTTTTAAATAGGAGATCTTGTGTGGTTATTTACACCAACAGTCGCCCCTGGTAATACAAAAAAAATTAAGCAAGCAAAATAATGGTCCTTTTACTATAATTGAGAAGCTAAATGAGGTTAATTTTAAAATAACGCTAGTTGCTAATCCCAAAAATTGTCAGGTTGTCCATGTTGACAGGTTGTCTTCCTTCAAAGACAGACTCCCCATCTGGTCCAGTGAACCAAAACAAACAATTGACCTGGGATCGACTGAAAACGTGACCATCGATTCACCACACCAACCGCGCGATTCTCCTCCTGTACGCAGGTGTAAACGCAACAGATTCATTCCCTGGGCACCATATGATAATAACCGCGCACCAGCAGTAGTGAATGTCAACAATAACGAAACTCCGGTAGCGCCGGAAGTGGAGGAAACAGACAGCGACGCGACTGAAATCATAAATCCCTCTCCCCCACCTCCCATTTCTCCGGAGATTGCAGCGGCAGAGAATAACGAGATGTGCGTAAATAAAAATTTAGCAACGGCAGAAGGCAGCGAAATGCGCGTAGGTAAAAATTCAGCCACGGCAGAAAGCAGTTCAACTGCTGAGCACAGCGATTCGCGCAGGTCTCGTTCATCGATTCGTCCAGCTGCTAAATCGAATAGAAGTAGTCGTTCAATATCGATTTCTAGAACCGACTATTCGCTACGGGATAGACGAGACCGTCCGAGTTATAAATACTAACTACCTTTTTTCGTTATTCAGGCATTTTTATTCAATTTTACCTTGTTTATTTGTATTTATTTGTAGTTTAGTTAATGTGTATGTATATATAACTATTTTTTTTTGGCATTTTTTAAAACGGAACTTAGTTTTTCTAGCGTATTAAAGGTTTGTTTTGGTTGTCTGTTGATACTTTCATGTAGGCATTTTTAACCCTTTTTATGCCTATACTTAAGGTTTTTGTCTGTTTTATGGTAGATTATGTGGTATATACCCGTCCGCACCCCGTTTTCGTAGATTTTGGGTGTATTTTTGCAAAAAAAAAAAAAAAAACGAATGTAATTTTTGTTACTTTAAAATTTTTTTTAGGATGTTGTGTTTTGTATGCCCTTTTGCCGAGGTAAATCTGTTTAGTTCAGTTTTTTTAATGCATCAGTGTTTTGTATATAACTTTTTAAGTATGTGTTTACTTTAATCTCTACATTTTAACTAGATAGATTTATTATTTACTATACAGTTTGTGGTTTTATTTGAGCTTAAACTTTAAGGAGTGTGGGCCCTTTTTTCTTTTTCTTGTACATACTGTCTCATGTACATGCCTGTATGTTGGTGTGTATGGCTAAAAGTGCTAAAATTAAGTATTTTCTTAATTTTACTTCCTATTTTTGTGGAATGTGTGTCTTCCTTCCTGGTGATATATGTCACCACCCCTGTTTTTTATTTTATTTTGTGGAATGTTTTCCCTGTAGTACCCAAAAGCCCGAAACTGCTTTTGCTATAAGTAGCACAGAGGCAGAGATACTCTTTCCCATGCACATTACTTGTAAGTGCATTTGTAAAATCTACACAGTTACACGGTTCTAAGAACTTTCTTCAAATACAAACATAACTTCACGAACAAATGTATACGTGATTCTATAACATGGTCTATAATTACCAAATTGTGTGTCTTGCTCTTAATTTTCTATATGTATAACCTTCTATTACAGTATGTATATATTTTTATTTTTATGTCGCCAGTTGCTCTTGTGTATTTTTGTATAATAGAATTAATATGTGTTTTACAAATTTCATGGACATTTACAGTGTTGTAACTATGATATTACTAGTACTTATTTACATTAATAGATAGTGTTGTAATATACTGTGATGCCAATTATTGAAGTTATGTATATAAGCAGTATAATGACAATTAATCAGTGGGCACTTCTCTTCTTTTTCGGCTAATTTTTTTTTTTCAAAATTCAATTTATGTATGGGTGGTATTTCAGCGTTGAACTCTCTGGAACCCGTCCCGGATCGATGTATGATTTGTGTTTGTGGGTCAGTTTTTTCAGTGTTGAGGTCCCAGCATGCCATGTGGTACCCAGTTACCTTTCAAAAAAATAATTTGTTTTCTCAAAAAAAAATTTTTTTAATTAGCCGGGGGGAGCAATCTTGTTACGGTTGGTTTCAACCAATTTTTTTTAAATCTACATTAATTATTTAAATCACTTTCTCAACATTTATTTAAAAGCACTCTTTTTTTTCTGTTTCTAATAAAAATTTAAATAAATAAAAGTAATTGTAATAATAATAATAAAATCAGTTTTTATTTTTTCTTCTTTCTTTTTCTTTTTGCAAAGTAAATTCAACGTTTATAGTCTAGCTTTGCTTCCTGTTTTCAAATACGAAAAATAAATAGCAGGGAGGGAGGTTTCTCAGTAAAAGACCACACATATTGTATTGGGCAGTCGTGTACGTTTTCTCCCATACCCTTGAATCATGTGTTTGTAGTCACCTAGTCTGGTTTTGGTTAAAAGAAAGACCGTCCGCCCTGTATAAGAATTACGTTATCTTATGAGTGTACTATATACGCAATTAGGCTTTGTAAGTTTACGACAGGCTTCAATTGGCTCTGCTATCAGGCGGATAGCTGGCGCCCATGTAAACAGAGGCTCACAGGACCCCCCTTCAGCACACGCCATGGGGGTGAAGCATGGCTGCCTTCCCCCATGAAGCGGCCGGCAGAGTGGAGCGGCAAGCTGTATTCTTCAGGAAGAGTCCATTTTTCCTTTTGTTTCCATTCCCGTACCCCTGGCAGAGTGGATCGGTCCCGTTTTTTTCAAGCAGCGCGGGAGAATGAATGTTTACGACACTTGCTGCTTGGCTGAAATACCTGTCGTTTGGTTCGAAAAATTAGTGGACGTTGCGTAGCGGCACTTGTGATAATGAGCGAAAAGCTACTGGTCAAAGAAATGAAAATGATGGTCAGTGAAAGAGCGTCAACGATTCCAGATGCGTAGAGATTAAGTTTTTTTTCCTTGTGCAGTCCAGAGAGGTCTCAACTATTTATGAGACGTTGATATTGTCTTGTTTATAATAAGGAAGACTGATCGCTGTGTGGGTTGGAGCTGGATTTGTGAAGATATGGGTAGTCCGAGAAACCTCCGTCGTCGGGAGATATATGAGGTGTTCGGTTGAATCGCAAAGTTGGCAAGCAAAAGACTCAACTCAAATGCTCGCGGATGTTACAAGAAATGCTGACAAGGAGTGAAGTTTGACTGATGCTCTGTTGATTTAGGAAACCATCCCCCTGAGGTGTAATTACGTCAGATGGTGCTCGTCCACAGTTTTGTTTCTTCTCAAGAGGGAAGGGAAATAGAGTCTGCCCACTGATGATTCGATTAAACCTTCTAACTTTGTAAGTAGTTTTTATTTCCTCATAAATGTATGTTCTCCCACTTGAAATTATCTATGGCTATTTGGAGAGATTAAGAATGATAAGTGTGTATTTTAAAACACTATTATATAATGTTTTTACAATTGATGGACTGTTAAACTTTAGACTGTTAAGCTTTAATGTAATGTTATATTTTTAAGATTCTCTGTGCCTAGTTGCAATTAAAATAATAAGTGAATTCTGCAAAGTTGATCAACCTTAAAAGAATGATAGTGTGATAATTTTAGAAATGTGTTGTTTGGTTTAAAATATATTTAAGTAATTAATCCCCATATTACAGATCAACGTTTAGATTGTGTTTTTATAATAATTTGAAGTATAAATTTGAAGTGAAATAATTTGAAGTTGTTATAACTTTAAGTGTTGAATAAAAGATTTGTTTGTTCTTAAAGATGGTATGTTTTTCTTTGTATAAATCTCTAAATAATTAGTTTTTTTATATTCACAGTAGACCTATAAGAAAGGCTTAACCTTTCTGTGAGTGATAAAAAAAAAAAAAGAAAAAAAAAGAGATAAAATCCAACTTTATTAAATTAGGACTTTAAAATTTCTTAAGTTTAAATTCATAACTGACTGTTTTAATGAACATTAATTGAAGTTCACTCAATGTTATACAATCGTATTTTTGATCTTGATTTAAGGATGGATAGATTAATAAGTGAAACAGTAATATTAAATCTAATTTCATAATTGTTTAAATTAAGCTTTAACCCTCCTCTCTCAGAAATATTGTTTTCTAAAATAAACACCTAAAATGCTTTATTTTAAAAAGTAAAAAAAAAAAAAAAAAAAAAAAAGGAAAGGATTATATTCCTTGTTTATAAGCCACTATACGATTCCTGGTTAACCGATCTGATCTTGTTCAGAATCTCCATAGTTGTTCTAAAATTTTAGTACATCATCATATCCCTATTCTATTAACGGATTTAACTCTTTCCCGTTTTGGTCCTCATATTGGAGGAATTTCAGGTTGTCTGCATTTTTCCAAATTATATGATGATTACACTTTTGTTAATTTAATGTATATGGAGATTTGAGCTTGATCGGGTTGGAGTGGAGTTGGGTGTTCTTTACGTATTCCAGTATGCTACTTGATTTAGAAATCTGTTGCCCCTTACTACATTTAATATTGTCTGAAAATGTTGAGTTCAAAATTATCATTGTTGTATTAACCTATTCGGATTCTTATGTTTTGATATTTTGATTAGTTTAATATAATTTGCTCCCTTTTCCATGGCAACAGATTTCAGTGGAGTTAATCAGGGTATACTTATTTTTTTTTAAATATTTAATTGTCAAGTGAAGATTGAGTAATAAATGAGCTTTTTAAGTTTAAGTAAGTTGTGTTTCAGAAAGAACCCCAAAAACCCACAACAGGTTGGACCATTGCCACCGTCTAACGGGTTTCGGTTTTGCTTAACATGTGTTGACAGATTCACCAAGTGGCCAGAAGCAATTCCATTGGCTGATACTACTGCTGAGAGTGTGGCGGAGGCCTTCTACGCCAGTTGGATCGCCCGTTTTGGACCACCTTTACGTCTAACAACTGACCAAGGTCCCCAATTCGAATCATCACTATTTTCGGCGCTGAATCGTTACCTGGGCATCTCGAAAGTTCATACTTCCCCATACCATCCGGCAGCGAACGGCCAGGTGGAGAGATTTCATCGACAGCTCAAGGCTGCAATTATGGCCCACAACACCACGGATTGGGCCCGAGTTTTGCCAACTGTACTCCTGGGCATACGAACAGCGTGGAAAGAAGATCTGCAGGCTACAGCAGCGGAAATGGTATATGGTACCACCATCGCCCTTCCAGGAGAGTTCCTTGTTCCAGTAGCCGGTTCACCTAACCCAGTCGATTTTCTTGGCAGGCTACGGGAGGTGATGCGACGATTACAACCAGCCACTTCTCGGTTGACACCTGAGCGTAAAATTTTTGTCAGCAAGGATTTGAAGTCTTGCTCACATGTTTTCTTGCGCAGAGAGGGTATTAAGAAGAGTCTGCAAGCTCCATTCGAGGGGCCTTACCAGGTTCTGCAACGGACCGACAAAAATTTCACTGTTAAGATCAACGACAGAACTGTTACGGTAAATATTGACAGAGTAAAACCTGCCTTCTTCTGCACTGAGGAGCAGCCGTCGAATCCTCAATCCGAAGAAAACCACTCTAAATTAGATTCACCAGCAGCAACAGTCACAGAAGAAGCGGAAATTCCAGCTCCAAGAAGTCCAGTAACTACTCGTGCTGGTCGGCGTGTCAGATTTAACCCTCGCTACCTCTGATGGTGAAAATTGTTTCGCTATCGCTCAGGGGGGGCTACTGTTGGGATCTGGCATCGCCGAAAACTTAAAACCAGCTAATGAGCTGGGTCCAGAATTTCGGATGTTGGATCCATGGTTTTTCATCTGTGCTTAACGGGAAACCGCACGGAACAAGCCTTCGCCGTTGAGCGGGAAGAAACAGTTAGTTGGACTCTGGACTGCCTGTTGAACGCACGTATTTTAGCGTGCTAATGTAACGATTAATGCTGAATTGCCGCACGCTGGTGCGAAGAGTGTATTTTGAGTTTAAATATAATTTATTAAGTTTTAAATGTATTCTTAATTTGTGAAGTGCAATATTTCATTTAATCGATAATTAGTAATCGGGTTTAGAATGCCCGCAACTAAACTTTGAACTAAAAGAAAAACCTTTCCAAAGTACATTGTTTTCAGAACAAGTAATTATGACAATTGATTCCAATAAGTGGTGGAGAAGTGTCGCAAAGTCATGTGAAATTTCTAAAGAATTTTGTGGGTTAATAGCACACCTGCAAGCATGCCCAGTATAGGTGCAGATTCACGGTCGCCAGTCGCCACGTGGTGACTAAATTTTTTGCTGTGGCTACTAACTTCCGGTGTTTAAGTCGCCATGTGATTTAAAAGTAATCAATTTCTGGTATTCCCAGTCTCCATCGTGAAATGTTGCTTTTTTTTTATTTTAAGATTAAGACCAAAACACTTAACAAACATTATTATTATCATCTTTTAATAACATTTCAGAATGATCCGTTTAACACAGCAAACTATTAAATATATTCGAATAGCAATGTTATTCGTAACAGTTTGAATCTGATAATTTTACAGACTTTTTTTATTTAGATATAAATATATGCATATATAAATAAATGTTTGAAGTGTGTTTTGATTTTTATAGTGCAAAATAATCTCCCAAATTCAGATTTTCTTTCATATGTACTTTTGTTTGGCAAAATCAAAATAAGAAATATTGTTACTCCTCGCTATCATGATTGCTTAGCTTATACATATTTTTTTTTAACCGTATCTTGCCCAATTTTATCTTCTGGCTGTACATGATTTAAGATTTAATTAATATTCAAGTTTTGTTGTACATGTATTTATATTAAATAAATTACTTTACACTTTAAATTCCTGAGGATTTTTTTAAAACCCCATATAAACACTATTGTTTTTATGCGTTTGTTTTACAATTGTGGCCACTGGATTTTTTGGGTTTAGAAGCCAGTGACTCCTTCCAAATTTTGGGAACCTGCCTGGAAACCCAAATTTGGGATGCACCTATATATAACATATATATAGGTGTAGCCAGCCAGTAGTCCAGCCAGTAGTGCTGCATCAAGCGAATATTTTCCAACTTTTCTTTTGTCCACTCAAAAATTCGAAATAAGTTCGCAATAAGTAATGTTTCCAAACTTGCTTTTTGTTATGGAATGCTGAAAAAAGAATTATTTTGTGATGGTGATGAAAGTGCCACTTAATGTTGAATGTGTAATTTTTTATGTTATTGTTATTAAAATATTTAATTTTTTAAAAGAAATTTAAGATTTCACTTATTTGAACACAATATAGTAATACATGTACTTACTACTATTGCTTATATTTTGCATCTCTGAATTATTGCATTATGCTGATTGATAGGTTGATACATCTTATTTTAAAACTAGAAGTGTTTATAATTTCTGTAGATTTTACAATAATTTTAATTTATTGCAGCATAAAAATCAGACTAACAATGGCTTTTTTTCAATTAATTTTTTTTATGATGAAATTAATAATTTCTCAGTAATTAAGAGTATATTAAGTTATCATCATAATGCATTGCACTACTATTCTGTGATTGTTAATTTAAGATAAGTAAAAGAAATAAAACGTGCATTTATATGTAAAAGATCAGTTTTTGCCATTTTTGCCAGGACGGTTTTTACCGCGGTTTTTTCCACCTGCGGCACAAACTTACCATCCCCAAACTAAATAATAATTAAAAAAATTAAGTTTAAAGTAATAAAATTCTATTACAATAGCTTATAAATCAAATTTATAAAGATTAGACTAATGGTAAATAAAGTAACATACATAACCTAAAGAATTGTAGTATTGTAAAATTAAAATTGACTTTTCAACGTTTCTCGATTATTACTTATTAAATTAGCTCACATGTTTATGTTCATGGAAATTGGATACTTTTCTTAAAGGTTCAAATCAAGCTGTAATATATATTTTCTAACAGTAATACATCAAAAACAATATCAGTACATTATTATATATTATTATTTTTAATAGTGGTGTACCGAGTAGTGCTTTGGCCTAGTACCGAGTAAATACCGAGTAATTGTGTTTCAGAAAGAATCACTGATGCGAACATGAAGTGTGCTTAGTGGTAACACTTCTGTGTGTGTGTGTGTTTATATATATATATATATATATATATATATATATATATATATATATATATACCTATTTATAAACATGCATCTTGAGCATGTAATTTAATCATATTTTATAAAATTAACTTCAATTTTTGAAATTTTATGTATTGTGGACCTTTTAAAGACAGTTTTTGTATATTCAAAAACTTTAAAACAGTAGCATTATTTAAAAAATATATATATAAAGAATTGATATATAAAAAGTTCAATTAACCAATATGAAATTAAAACTGATTATTAACACAACTTTACCCATTTGTCATTTTGATACCTGAAATCTGTCTATCAAAAATGGTTTTTGCTTGCTGTAACAATACCTTGAATAATGCAAAATGTTTCATATTTTTTAAAAGTACCTTATTTTCTTTTGATTAAAAAAATTGGGTACTTTTGTGTAATAGCAGCACCTGAAGATGAATCGCCAAGCGACCAAGATTTATCGCCAAATTATAAAGCATGTATGACATGATATGATATATTATTACGTTAAATCATTACTTTCGTGATGTATATGGCCAAGTTATTAGTCATATATAACACAATATGATGTATACATATAATATGTGTATAAGTTGTATAGGATGTATATATATGACATAAGACGTAAATAATATGTATGTAATGATGTATATGTGTATATATGATGCATATATAAGCTTTTCGATGATCTTGGCGAAATCAGAGCTGAAACCTTGGCATAATTGTAATTGTGGGGGCCGCTATAACACGAAAACACCAAAAAGGGGGGGGGGGGGCTTTACAATTTCTTTTCTTTTCTCTTTTGTGTGTGTGTGTAATGTACAGCTAAAATGCTATTTTATAAGTGCTCGCAGTGAACACATTTTTTCTGAAGCAGGTCAAATTTACAACAATAAAAGAAATGCCCTACCTCCTGAAAATGTAGAAAGATTGTAGCGTTTTTTGTACCATAATTTGTCATACAGCGAATTTAATTATTTTTATTTTTTTTATTGCATTTATTGTATTTTCTGTTTCCGTACACTGTTTCTTTATCCAAAATCAGTCTTTTCCTACAGTTTTAAAAATGACTTTTTTCTTTTTTAAAATATAAAACTAAACTGTAATTTGCATTAATTTTGCAGGGAAGGGGGGGGGGGGGGTTCTTATCTTTTTCTATGTTTTAAAAATAAATTTTTATGTACCGAGTAAATAGTTTTTATGAATTAGGGCATATATTATACATTTATATTCAAATACCTTTTTATAGATCACTTATAAATTAATTTGTCTCCAAATATGCTTAAAAAATAAAATTCTTGCAACTACTCGGAATTGGCTGAGTACAGAGTATATACCGAATACTCAGTACGGCTCTAATTTTTAACTCAAACTGGTTGATAAAAATATTATATGAATTGACATTTTTCCAACTGAGTGAAAATACGTCCAGGCTGAGAGTCGAAATCAAGACCTTTGGATAAATTGTCTGTGTTGAGCTACCTGGGCCTGATAGCCAGCAGACACATTTCACTTAACCTGATTGGCGATTATGTTAGCATCCATTTTTAATTACCTGTTCCATTTAAGTTCCATTACCTGTAGTTTATTCTGTTGAGCTGTCTACATGACAGAACAAATGTTATTGCCAACAGTTGTCTGTCCAGGTAGCTCAATAGGCAGAGCATTTAAGTGAAGTCAATTTAAGTGAAAGGTTTCAAGTTTGACTCTCAACCTGAACACATTTTAGTCAGGAATTTAGTAATAGATTTTTTTTAAAAAACAGGTGTTAGAATTTGTTTGAATTTGTAGATATGATCAAGTATTAAATATTTAAATATTAATTATTTTCTTATAAATTTCTCCCTAGGGTGAATATACTACTTCTCAACAGAAGAAACCCGTTCCAAGTTTTTTGAAATGGCAACTTTACCCTCTAACTTGACCAACTTGTATAAAATATAAATTTTAATTAGACTGCAACTATTTTATTAGATTTTATATTACATTTCAAATTTTATTGCATCTACAGTAAATTTAATAAAGTATATTTTATTTATATGTCTTATATTTTTATTTTCCCATCTATTGTGTTTTATTTCTTTTAAAGCATTTAAGCTCTAAGGCATCAATAATGACAATAATTTTTATGTTATCTCTTTTGATATAATTTTTGAAGGATAAAAGAAAACATGGGGCAAAATGGTAAAATAAACATAAAATGCTGGGAGTATATATAAAAAGAAAAACTATTTGACATCCAGCACAAATTGAGTAAATGTGATCACTGATACCAGTTCACTGTTATGTTTTATATCCCCCCATCCCTTTTTCTTTAGGTTAAATCAACCCCAAATCATTTTTAATATGTTGATGAATTATTTTTATGCTTCTTAACTTTAAAAATTATGTATCAAATAAACAAATCAAAACTTTAAAAGTTATCATTTGACGATGGGATAAATAGTATTAAATACTGTAACCTCTCTTCTGTCTAATGGGAAATTAATTAGGACTAAGAAAAATTTCCATCGTATTATTTTACCTTCAGCAAAGTTTACTCTATGTCTATAAATTCACTGGGACTTGAAAATCTTTCTGCGGTAGACAGAGTTTACTGTAAATGTACAATTATAAAATGTATTTATTTACACGCCGTATAACGAATATTTCCAACTGAAAAAGAGAGTTAATAAAATGAGATATGAAAATTATTTAATTTAAGCAGATGGTTGATATAAAGTGATTTTTTACGATAGACGAGTAAAAATAAGATGTTAAGATATAAGCTCTTAAACTTATTTTTTAATTAAATCTTAAACTGGAAAACATTAATTTTTAAATTAAAGACTTTATAATATTTTTATCTAAAAGAAAAAAAAGTTTTATAAATGTAAAGTTGTGAAAATAAACGTATATCATAAGATTTTTTACTTTTGTTGTTTATATGTCTAATTTCTTTTATTCAAGCTGTTCCTCTTATTGTTGTCCCATACCAAATTCTTAAGCAGCTTTAAAAGTATATTTCTAATTGCAAAAATGTTTCAAAATGTTCTTTATCATATTAAAAACTTTACTTTTTTTTTTTTTTTTTTTTTTTTTTTTTTTTTTTTTTTTTGTAAACATTAAAAATTTTAATTTTTTGTGTGTTCCTTGCATTCTAGAGTTATATGTAGAAAATTTTCCTTCATTTCTTTACAAGTAGAAAAAAAGTCCTTTCCTTTACAGCAAAATCTTACTTACTTATTATACCTTGATTTCTATTCTTTTAATTTTCAGTATTTTTCTATACAAGAGTCTTTGTTTTTAGAACCTGAAAACACTGAATATTCATAAAATTCAAAGTATCCTAATTCTGTTAGTTTTGTCATTAAAAAAAAAAAGAATTAAGAGGGACACCCTGTATAAGTATTAATTTATTGACTTGGGTTATATTGGAAATGAGATGTACAATAAAAACATGTACCACCATCTTTAGAGGCACAGAATATATTTTTACGTAAGAAGCGCTATCATATAAATTGAAAGGCACACTGTGCCTCTTAATCTCAAAGACAAATGTGTTTCTGAATATTCAGGGGTGCAAACATTCCAAATCTACCTTTTATATCAGAGACACAGTTTTAAGAGTATAATTTAGCTGTTAACAGCATTCCTACATTTGTGCAGCATAAAGCAAATTATGAGCATCATATTTGCTTTTATGCTTTTTGTTTCGAACATTGTCTGTACTGCGCCACTAACTACAAGTTAAGAAAATTAAGTAAGTGTTAAAATATATTTTTTAATCAAATTTTAAATCATCATGTAGTTTTTAAACCTTATGTGTTAATTGTTGTATTATGTACTGTGGAGTTTAGCAGTTATTTACGATTTCATATTACTTTTTTTCAGGGCCATTATCAAGTTAAATTTTTCTCCACTCCCTTTAAATAATTAAATATAAAATACAACATTTTATATTTATAAGTAACAGTAATAAAGCTGTGTTAATATTTGTTTGTCTTGAAAAATGTCTGATTAAGTGGCCCCAAATTTAATATTGTATGACCATTAAAACTTCCTAAGTTTAATTTAAGCATGATCACAGGTAAATTTAACAAAGTGGTGATCCATGGCAATCATCATGTATATTATTTCTGTTGTCAACATCCCTTTTTCTATGAATTTACGAAGCGCAGAACAACGAATGAAGTATCATTCAAAAGGTTTTTAAAGCGGCTTCTGACATATACACTTACATTTTCCTAAAACATCTTTCTTGATTAAAGATTGCTGTTAATTAAAAATTAAATTGGCATTGTTTTCATAAATGAAATGATAGGTTTTCTTCAAATTGTCTTGCCACAAAAATTTAATTCCGGAGTATATCACTCACAATGATTATCATTTTTACACTATTTATTTTTTTATAAGGTGTGACATCTCTGCACATGTTTATTTTATATTTATGATAAAAAAGCAAAATTCGAATTTCAATGTTTAGGAGAAAAAATTACCATAGATTGTCCATGTTTTACCTTTTTTAAGCGAATGATGTCATCTTCTAATGCAGTTAAAATAAGATTGTTATTTTGTTTTTTTCTCGCACGTGCCTTTTTGTAAGTTTGATGGAATGAATGAGTTGATATTCTGGCTTGACTAATCTTATGGAATAGATATCACAGACGCTCCAGGGTTGCCTAAAATTTTTTGTGGTGCTATTTTGGCAAGAAAATCTCATTTTCGAATACCTGTTAGACAGCCTATAAAATTGTATTATAATTTTATTTTAAAACACACACATTTAATTTTATTACACACAGTTTTATTTAAAACACACATTATTTTTAATACACGTGTATTTAATTTTATTTAGTAATTATTTTATCTTTAATTTATTTACATACACATTTCATTTTGTTATAAAATATCAAGTTGTCATATGATGCAAAAGTCACCACTCCAAGTAAAAAATCACCATTTTGGTGCCAAAAAGAAACCCCGGTGCATCTGTGACATCTGTACCACTATGGTTTTGTTTCATTAGAAGTTTAAATCTATAAATAAAAAATTTAGATTGCAGTGCAAAATTCTTGCATGAGTCCACTTTTTAAGTTGTGCTAAATACACAATAGCTGAATATAGACAATAAAATTTCCTAAAGTACCTAATATATTTGACTGTATTTTTTTTCATATTTTTTAAGAATAATTATTAAAATCTGTTTTTTAAATAAATATTTGAAGATTAAATGTAATAGTCAGCAAGAATAAAATATAATTATTTGAAAATAATATTAGAGTAAACGTGGGGTACTATAGTCCTTAAAAGATATAATCTTTATCAACTCTGTTCCATTTTAAACGTGGGTTTATAAGCATTTTAAGTATCGACACAAGGCCTGAATATTATATTCATATATAAAATAGCACAAAACTATGTATGTGATAAATAACAATTATGATTTCACTATTCGACATAGCAGTCAAACTAACCCCAATTGGTCTTTCTAATGTTAAAAGCAAATCTATTGCTTGTGGTGAGAATAATATTCTATCAATATTCTAAGAAATTTAAAAAATGAGACAAAAATTAGTACAAATCGGTATCTTAATTTTCTTTTAATATGACAAATGAAAGAAATCATAAAAGCTGGTGGCATAACACATTTAATTTGGTAGTTTATCTCATAAGAAAGTCAAAATTTTGTTTAAAATCAAGATCCCGAGAGGAAGGATTCTAAATATTGAGAAAATTCCAAAAGTTGCTGAGAAAATTATTCAGCTATTTATTATTGGAATCTCATCGAAATTGAGCTAATTGTCTTATTTCAAATATGAATAATTTTTGGAGGTACGATTTTAACTTTAAAATTTTACTGTAATGTTTTAATAAAAGCAATAAGTTATGAAGCTGTACACTAATAAACATTTAAAATAAATTCATAAATACTGTATCCAGCATTTGGGATGATTGTGCAATGTTAAAAATAATAGGCACTAAATGTGTCAAGAAAGGTATTTAAATTTATCCAAATTGGATGTTGAATTCATCCTAACACAGGTATTTAAAGGCGCCCAAATTGAGTATTCATGTGTTCTAAAATAGATATTTAAGATTGTGAAAAATAGGTGTTAGCATGGCCAAAATGGGTACTTAGTGGTATTCATATTGGGTGTATAACCAAATTGGATATTAAATACTGCCTAAAATAGATTCTCAGTATACACTGAAACATTTGGTGTAACGTTACTCCACAAAACTGGAGGCAGCATTGCTGCCTCCAATCTTACGGTGGTATTTAACTGATATAACTGGTGTAACATTACACAACTCTCGTGTAAGTTTACACCATAATATTGTAAAACATATCACAATTTCTGTGTAAGGTTACACCACAATTGCGTGTAAGCTTTCACAGTAATTGTGTGTAACGTTACACCACAATTGCGTGTAAGCTTTCACAGTAATTGTGTGTAAGGTTACACCACAATTGCGTGTAAGCTTTCAGAGTAATTGTGTGTAAGGTTACACCGCAATTACTGTGAAAGCATACACGCAATTGTGGTGTAAACTTACACACAATTGTGGTGTATACTTACACACAATTGTGGTGTAACCTTGAAGGAGGAGCTCGTACAGAATTGATTTAGCGCGAAAAATGTCTCAGGAGTTTAAAGTACTTTTTAAAAAAAAGAATAAGGTAAATTTTCTTACCTTTTCTGAAGGTGCATCTGATGGTTTAATCCCGTTAATATATATCCATATGTTTATTTTATCCAAGGCATTGGTGAATATCGTTCGTACTAATCAGATCACTTATTTGCTGTAAAACTAATTATTTAATTAGTATGAAGCTGAATAAAATTCTCACATATATCACATTCTTGATTAACTTTATATAATTGTATTAGAGCACACGGACATTACAATACAAGTATTCACACTAACATTAATATTAATATTACATTTAGATGACATTTTAGAGCTTATTCGCTCTACGTGTTTTCGCGTTTACATTTTGGTGGAGACTACGAGAGTTAAAGTCATAAAAAATGAGTTCAAGGTTCATGATTGCATCATTGGAATTGCTCATACGTCAGAGGAAAAATCACATATTGCAGGGTCTGAACGTAAGAGTGTAATCAGTATAACAATGTTTATAATTATTGTACAAATGTTTTTTAGTCTATTTCACATAATAACAGTTTATTAATTTAGTAGATCTCTTGAAACATTTATCTGGAGTTGAGTAGGGTCATAAATCTCACTAAGCGATTTATTATGAGTAGAAAGAAATGTTGATCACTTTGAAACATTTTCAAGGTCTTTCTTTCTTTCCGTTTCGCAAAAAGGAAATGAAAGTGGTTTTTCTGGTGATAAATTAGTCGAATGAGGTTAATATTTCTAATATTCCCCCTTAAGCTCTTCCGAGGAATTGATCATAAAAAGTTTCATTGAATTTCTATGTCTTTCCAGTGCAGGTTTGGGTATGGGCTTGGTTAACGCGTCTGATATCATCTGATCTGTAGGACAATATTTTAATTCTATAATTCCTTCTTCTCTAAGCTGTTTTATGGCGTGAAATTTGACGTCAATGTGTTTGGTACGCTTACCAAACTTTTCGTTGTGTATCATTTTTATGCAAGTTTGATTGTCTTCATGCATTATTATTGGTTTTTCTTGAGTTAATCCTAAATCTTCCAGTAATTTAATTAACCATAAAGTTTCTTGACAAGCATTTGCTGCAGATATATATTCTGCTTCAGCAGATGACAAGGCAATACATGTCTGCCTTTTTGTGATCCACTGTATTGGATTGTCTCCCAACATGTAAATACTGTCTGAAGTTGATTTTCTCGTTGTTATATCTCCGGCCCAATCTGAGTCGGTATATACTTCCAATTTAGGTAACTTTTTTGTATTTAAAACCAAATTTAAATTTTTCGTACAGTGTAAATATTTGATAATTCTCTTTACTGCATTCCAGTCCTTGTTTCGCGGTGCTTCATTACGTCTACTAAGGATGTTGACTGGTGCTGATATGTCTGGTCTAGTAACTGTCGCGATGTAAAGAAGTGATCCTATCGCTTTTCGATATTCTGTGTTGTTTGGTAACAAATTTTCCTCATCTTCTATTTTATTAAAACCGGGTTCCATTGGTGTACTGTATGGTTTCGCATTTTCAAGGTTAAATTTCTTAGCTAATTCTTCAATTTTTGATTTTTGGTTTAGTGCGTAACCGTCCGGTAATTGTTCTATTTCGGTTCCTAAGTATCTCTTTATTTGTCCTAAATTTTTCAATTCATACTCTTCGTTTAATGTTTTCACGATTTCTTTTATTATTTCCGGTTTACTTGCTATAAGTATATCGTCTACATAGATTATTACGTATGTGAAATTTTCTTTTTCTTTTCTTATGAATAAGCATGTATCGGCTGTGCTTTGCGAGAAATTAAGTGCTTTTAATGAAGTTTCTATTTTCATATGCCAGGCTCTTGCTGCCTGTTTGAGACCGTATATGGTCTTGTTTAGTTTACAAACTTTATAATTAGAGTTTTTATCTATGTAACCCTCTGGTTGTTGCATGTAAATTTCTTCTTGTAAATTTCCGTGAAGGAATGCCGCGTTTATATCAATATGGTGTACATCTAGATTTTTATAAGCGGCTGCGGTTAAAAATGCACAAATGGTGGTATGTTGCACTACTGGTGCAAATGTTTCGTCATAATCTTCACCGAATTTTTGGCTAAATCCTTGTGCAACAAGTCTTGCTTTATATATGGGTGATTTTCCTGAGCTATCGACTTTTCTTTTAAAGATCCATTTTGATCCTATTATTTTTCTATTTGGTGGTGGTTCTACCAGTTCCCATGTTTTGTTTTTCATTAGCGCTTCTATTTCCGCATCTGTGGCTTTGAGCCAATTTTCTTTTTCTGTAAGATTTTTTATTTCGTTGATTTCTTTCCAGTTTATTTTGGTTCGATATTTTCATCGTTTTTTACTATACAGATATAACTGTCAGATGTGTATCTATTGGGTAGAACTCCCCTGTTTGTCCTTTCTGACCTTCTTAATGTAGGAATGTTTTGATCGGGTTCTGCTTGTGTTTGTTCTGTATTGTTTATTTCCGTTTCAATATAATTTTTGTTATCAAGCAGGCATTCTGGTTCATTATTTTCTTCATTCAGAATGTGTGTGTTATTCTCTAAGAATTTTACAGTTCTCCCGATTATGATCTCATTATTTTTAGTGTATACTCTATAACCTTTTGAGTGGTTATCATATCCCATAAATATTCCTTCCCTGGCTGTGTTATCTAATTTTCCTCTATGTATCTTGTTTATGTATATATAAGCTTTACAGCCAAATACTCGAAGGTAATGTAAGTTTGGTTTTCTCTCGAACCAAATTTCGTACGGAGTTTATTTGTAGCCTTTGTTGGTAGTCTGTTTTGGAGATGTCTTGCTGTATTTATTGCTTCACCCCAGAACCTGTGGGGTAACCCAGCTTCTGAGAGCATAGCTCGGGTCATTTCTATCAGGCTCCTATTTTTCCTTTCAGCAATCCCGTTTTGGCTCGGGCAGTGTGGAATAGTAAATTGGTGTTTTATACCTCTTTTTCTAAGAAAGTCCTCCGTATTTTTACCGATGTATTCGCCCCCGTTATCTGATCTGACTGCTTTGGATACCTCCCGAATTGTGTGTGAACCATTTGAATATAGTCCTTTATTTTGTCTGAGACCTCATCTTTGTGAGATAGTAAATATATAACAGTAAATCTTGAGTGGTCGTCAATAAATGTGACGAAATACCTTTTTCCCCCTAAAGAGGTTGTTCTTATCGGTCCACAGACGTCTGTATGTATCAGGTCGAGTACCTGTGTCGTTTTATGTTCAGACAATTTTGGATATGGTGCATCAGTAGTTTTTGTCTTTATGCATATTTCACAGTGTGTAGTATGACTGCAGTTATTTAATTTTATGCCATTGGCCAAGTTGTTTTTCACCATTTGTTTTATACTTTCGTAATTTCTATGACCTAGGCGTTTGTGCCAAAGTTCTAGACATTCTTTATTTTTGCAGTCGTTTGCGATATTTGCTGTGTTTGGGATATCTTTATCTGAGAGAATTACCTCATATAAATTATTTTTCTTTTTCGCTTCCAGATACGTTTTGCCGTTGCCGGATAGCATGCATTTGTCGTCTTCAAATATTAATTTGTAACCGTGTTGAGTTGCTTTACTCACAGAAATTAAGTTTGTTTCCAAATCTGGAACATATAACACGTTTTTTAATTTTATTTTATTTGAGTCCCCGTTTGATGTTTTTGTTGTAATCATAACTTCACCGGATCCATAGGAATTGAGTGTGTTTCCGTTCGCGATTATTACGGATGTTTGTTCGGTGTTGTTTATTTCAGTAAATATTTCTTTGCTGTTCGCAATATGGGAAGATGCTCCGGAATCAATAATCCAGGTTGGTTTTCCGGGCTTTTCGATTATAAATGCTGCATCTTGATTTTTGTTATGATTTATTTGTACGTTTTTATTTATTTTTTCTTTCGTTTCGTACCTATCATTTTCACTATCACCGATTGTGTTTTCGAAGCAGAGCGACGATGTAAACTTCTTTGGTTTAAATGTTTGTTTATTCGGTGTAGCTTTTTGTGAATTTCTGTTTTTTAAGTGCCAGCATTCTTTATAGTTATGATTATTTTGTTTGCAATACGTGCAATATTTATTATGATTTTTGTAATCATTATTTACGTACTTTTTCTGTGTTTTAAACGCTTTTGCCGAATTTTCGGTTGGTTCCGAGTTTTCTACTCGTTTAGTATATTCGTCGACAAGTTTATTTTTAATATAATCTGGTGTTAATTCATTTTCCGGCCTGGCTTCCAGAGCCGTTATTAGTGTGTTGTAACTAGGTGGAAGTGAGCACAGTAATAGTGCTGATATGTGCGATTTACTGATATTTTCTCCAATTGCGGAGAGTTTATCGATGGTTTCAAGAATGTTTGTTATGTGACGCTGCATGTTTCCGTTTTCTTGTAATTTGGCACCATATAATTTTCTAAGTAGATATAGTTTACTTGAAAGATTTTCTCTTTCGTGAATATTTTTTAATGTGTCCCACGTCTCATTTGACGTGGTTAAATTTCTTATGTGAACGATTTGTGAGTCCTCAAGACTTAAATTAATTATGGCCATTGCTTTCTTGTCCCGCTTTTGCCAATCAGGTGTTATTGGGTTTGGCGGTTCTTCTGTTATTAATTCAGACAAGTCTTCTTTGATTAATAACATTTGGACCTTGAATTTCCAAATGGAATAGCTATTAGAATTTAATTTTTCAATTATCTGTGTTTCTTTAAAGAAAGCCATTTCTTCGATTGATTTTTCTTTATTGTTTTTATTAAGTTTTATTTAATTAGTTTTTTTTTTTAAAGATGCTTATATTTATTTCCTTTCTTTTGAAATTAATTCTAAGTGATTTGTAAATTAGTTTATGAATGTTTTCAGTTTTTAATCTTAAAAACACACCTTCCTTCTGAGACAATATTTCAGTCTCATAATCATTGAAGGAGGAGTTCGTACAGAATTGATTTAGCGCGAAAAATGTCTCAGGAGTTTAAAGTACTTTTTAAAAAAAGAATAAGGTAAATTTTCTTACCTTTTCTGAAGGTGTATCTGATGGTTTAATCCCGTTAATATATATCCATATGTTTATTTTATCCAAGGCATTGGTGAATATCGTTCGTACTAATCAGATCACTTATTTGCTGTAAAACTAATTATTTAATTAGTATGAAGCTGAATAAAATTCTCACATATATCACATTCTTGATTAACTTTATATAATTGTATTAGAGCACACGGACATTACAATACAAGTATTCACACTAACATTAATATTAATATTACATTTAGATGACATTTTAGAGCTTATTCGCTCTACGTGTTTTCGCGTTTACATTTTGGTGGAGACTACGGGAGTTAAAGTCATAAAAAATGAGTTCAAGGTTCATGATTGCATCATTGGAATTGCTCATACGTCAGAGGAAAAATCACATATTGCAGGGTCTGAACGTAAGAGTGTAATCAGTATAACAATGTTTATAATTATTGTACAAATGTTTTTTAGTCTATTTCACATAATAACAGTTTATTAATTTAGTAGATCTCTTGAAACATTTATCTGGAGTTGAGCAGGGTCATAAATCTCACTAAGCGATTTATTATGAGTAGAAAGAAATGTTGATCACTTTGAAACATTTTCAAGGTCTTTCTTTCTTTCCGTTTCGCAAAAAGGAAATGAAAGTGGTTTTTCTGGTGATAAATTAGTCGGATGAGGTTAATATTTCTAGTAAACCTTACACGCAATTGTGGTGTAACCTTACACGCAATTGTCGTGTAACCTTACACGCAATTGTGGTGTAACCTTACACACGATTACTGTGAAAGCTTACACGCAATTGTGGTGTAACCTTACATGCAATTGTGGTGTAACCTTACACAGAAATTGTGATATGTTCCACAATATTATGGTGTAAACTTACACAAGAGCTGTGTAATGTTACACCAGTTATATCAGTTTTATGGAGTAACGTTACACCAAATGTTTTACAGTGCGGTTTTGGATATTCGGTGATAGATCATCCATACTAAAGCTTACGCGTCGTTCGCCGTACTGCCAAAGATAAGAAGAAAAGAACTCAAACCACAACCTTGCAAAAATAAAGATCGCATTTGCAAAATCAAACACTTTTTTACTTTAAACACTTTTCTACAAAAATATTAGTCATAGCTTAATTATTGAAAGAGAAATCGTGTCCCATTAGACCCCGACTCCAATGAATGTCTCCTAAATAGGCGAATTAAAGAGCTGGTATAGTTATGGACTACTGATGGAGTATGGAATACTGATATGGTAATCAGTACTATTAGAAAGTGAATGACAAAATCTTGTTACGGCCATTGCTGTCAGTATGGGTGAACCAGTTGTACAAGGAGAGCACCAGAGTTACGGTTTAAAAGTAATGTTTAATCGGACTAGGATTGAGAAGGCCGCTACTAATTTTCCTCACTCCAAAAGAAATAATTAACTTCTTCCCGAATAAATAACACTTCAAATATCTATATATATAAAAGCCGTTCTTGGTATATTTTTTCCTTATACAAATCTACAGTTTGTATCCAATTTGAACGAAACTTGATGTACATACGCTTTAGAGCACGAGTAAAATCACTGTCAACTTTAAAAATTTCTAAGAACATTCTTTACCACTTTTTTCAAACAACTCCCATAGTTTATCATTACAGAAATCTTTTTTCCAATTTCTAATGCAAGTTCTTCCCCGTTGCCATTAAAAGAAATTGCGTAGAGAGAATATTTTTATAAACCAAAAAAAATTCAGATTCACTCACTATAATTTGAAATCCGAAAATGACATACGGAGAAAATAATGTCATTTTTTCGCATATTAAAATGATTACTGCAAGTGAGTTTAAATGAAATAGCACATTTATTTAAATGTATTTGGAGATAAAAATAAATAGCTCCTAATTTTACAAAAGGTAAATTGATTACACTGATTTGTTAATAAAATAAATTGTCCAAGAAATGAAAATATATTTTTGCGTATTCAAACTTTAAGATTCAATTTATTTTACATAACCAAAAATCGTCTCAAATATTGACATTTAGAAATCATTACATCGTAAGTTTTTTCAGCTTCAACCAAGGAGACATATTTAAGCTACTTGGATTTAGGTGGACATTATAATAGTATTTTCCATTAATTAATGTGTTAATTAAAAAAAGGAGGATTAAAAGTAAAATGGTTTATCAGAAAAAATGACGTAAAACATTTTTCTTAATTTTAAAAACTAATCTATTTTTTTATAAGTTCAATAAAGTAGCGCTATTTTCATTTCATCAGCTTCAGATTTATTGTTAATTCTTCAAATGAAAATATATTTTTGAAAAATAATGTTTTGTATCAAAAATCAGACTTCAAAACGCAATTTTAGCAAATTATGCTTAAATTACATTATGGAAGAATTTAGAATTTAATATTATTAATATTTAAAAAATTTCTAGGAGTACAATAATATTGGATTTGTTTAAGCGCTTTCATGCTTTAAATAGATAATTCACGATATGATGAACTCAAATAAAGGCGTATTTCTCAACAAATTGGAGGCGAAAAATAACAATACTTTTAGAGTTAGTAATTCATAATGAATTATTTCCCTACACATAATATAATGTATCCTAACTACTTGAGAATTACCGGAAATTTAGCGGAACTTCAAGTAATTTAGCTCAACATTTGAGTAGACACGCAACAAACCAGTTTGTTAACAAGCATGCACATTATCTAGAAATATAAATGCATATTTGTACATGGTTCTTGAAGTGAAAGAATTTTTGTTAACTAGACAAGTATCAGTTCATAGGAAAAACTAGCCTCAGTGAAAGTTACGTCATATTTTAAATCATGTGCCGTTTTTCATTCAGAAATAATTAGTATTTTACAGCAATTACACAAAGTAGCGTAATTTCCGCAGAATGTGGTCACCAAAATATAAGTTTAACATATTTTTACCGTACAATCTACCAGAATATTAAATTTTGATAAAATTTAATAAATATCTTAAATTTGATGTAAAAGTTGTTAGCATATGCAATTTTCATTGGAGAATATGATTTGCCTTTGACATAGTTCACGTGAAATTGAAGGAAGAGTAGATGCCACTAATTAAACAAGAAAATCATCCCCCTTATTTTTTAAAGGTACCATGATTAGGGAAAAGCGCAAGAGAAAAGACAATTAAAAATCCAGGTATTATTAGTTCTCTTTCTCTGACTCGTATATAATTCCTTATAATTTTAAATTATTTAAATCTATAATTAAAAATATCTCTGCAGGTTAATTAATTTTGGCTTCACATTGGAATATATGCCTGTCAAATTTCGAAACTCCCATAATCCTAAACTACAACACAAAAATCAATATGACAATGTTTATCCATAATTGAAGTGCTTTTTCAGATTTTTTTTCGGCAATGAAATAAATAAGCAACTCTATTGCTTAACAGATAAGCATTTAGGCTTTGAAAGTCTTTGGAGCGTGATAAACATTTTGATATTGTTGGTAGATCTACAGCTGCTAAAAGTGTATCGCTGTGAAATAAAAAATACCATACATGGTTAAAGGTATTATTTTCTACTTAATTTCTTATTTTTAAACTTTTAATCTCCACCACGTTTTAATTTCTTTTTTAAATTTCATATAACTTTAAAGATGTGAACGTGTTTTGCAATAGAAACATAATTTATGTGGAATTTTAGATTAGTTTAATCAAATAAAAGTCATTTAAAGTGACATGTTAATTAATAAATATCCTCAAAAATATTCACTAATATAATTGTGAATATATTAGTGATGCATTCATATTCCATGAATGGAATAAATGCAAAATAGAGTAAATAGAAATGCTACAATAGAATAACAAAGAAACGAATGTGTTGCACGAAAATGTGCAATTTCAACCTCAAGAAAGAAATTTAAATAACCCTATATATAAAAACGAAAATGCGCAAATTGTAATTATCATATCAAATATCATAATTTTCTACTATAAAATATTAAAAAGTTTGTTAATTGTATATGTTGCTTAATTAATGTATTAATTTTCGTTAAATAATACGTGGACGGGTAACATCTAGTATTAAATATAACGTTTCAAAAAAAGAACTCACAATTTTGAAGACAGCCGCAAGTCTGGATGCATTCAGTAAATAACTTGGACTTCACGCTGTAGACTGATTCAGTACGTCCATCCAGGCCAAAACGTCAGCTTCAGATTATTGATTCAAGCGCAGGATATCCAGTTACTCGCATCGAGAGAGAACACGATCCCAAGTTCCGAATTCCAAACGTATTTCCGACTTATATATCCCAAGTATCGATTGACCAGCTACAATAATTTGCATGAATATCGATAAAAAGCAGAAACTCACAAGTTCCGAGAATTTCACAGTCAAACGTCAAAAGTTACAGGAAGAGAGCCTTGATCAACTTTTACATGGACAATTAGTGGACAAAAACTTACAGTCTCATTCAAAACATCGCCTACTCACATGATCAAGTAGCCACAACCTTCCCACCCCCCGGAAATTGTTAAAGAAAAAGCGGTGCTTGAAATGCAGACCAGCGTCTTTTTCTTTAAAATTTGAAGCCAAATCAAAAACAACATGTGATGGGCAAACTTAAATTTTGAGTCCAAACGTAAAATTTTGTACTTTTAACTTTTAACCCATCACCAAACAACAAACTGGTCAAATCGGTACAACAGTCACTTCCTCCAAAACATCTTTCAAACACGGAGTGCCATCATAATATTCTAACAAAATTTCCCTCAAAAAATTCAAGAGATTGCCAAAATCCGCACGCAAATTTACGTAACAAAACTTCGCCAAGTACCAAAAAAGTGCAACCTGTAATAGTAAAAACTTGGGCTATGATGTTTTTTTATATTTATACCGCTAACCAGGCCCCTACCTGCCCGGCATGAATGCCTAGCTTAACGGGTTAGTATCTGTGTGCGGGGCGGAAATCGCCTGATCACAGCATGGCTGTGATCCACCTGACTATAGATTTGTTCACATCGCTGCTGTGCTTGCTCTCTTGTGATTTGCTACCGTTATCTTTGTTTGCCGGTTCAAGGTTTCTGTTTAACTTTGTTGAATTGACAGATTGGATAGGTCACGTAATTTAGAACCTTGATCAGGTGACGAGACCCTCACCTGACTAGGCACCCCCAGAGGTATAATTGGGCTATGATGCTTTACACTCACGCAGAAAAAAAATAATCGGTTAAAAAAAGGAAAAAAGTCGCCAAACTTTGGGGACTGTTTTTCTTTTATGGCAACCCGGCTATTAAGCTTGTATTTAGTTAGTGGTGTTGAAATTTGTTATTGTAATCCGTATTTGCGTGGATGTTAAGGGAAATGTTTGCGCATGTCTGTACTACGTCATTGATGATGAAAAGTAGAGAAAACGTGATTGGTTGTAGAAGAACGTTCTATTGCACATTATTGGTTGCAGAGTCGCGTATTATAGACCCATATATGGAAGGGAAATAAATTTGCGTAACTGTTGAGTTAATGATTGGTTTTTAATTGTCATGTGATTTATTACGTATTGGCGGTTACAGTAGCGTTTATTACAGTGGCAGTTAGAGCGGTAAAATTGAATTTATTATTCTATTTTGTTTATCGAAATTGTTTTGACGTTTGGGGCTGCTTCTAGAAGTTGGAAAATGTCGGTGCCTATGGATACCATTTTTCGAGAGTACCAGGTAAGTTTTTATGAGGAAGCAGACGGTGAGGATTCAAAACTGAAATGACGCGATCATTTTATCTAATAGTTTGTGTTAAATTAGAATTTGAATTACCGAATGATTACCCTGATATAGTACGGCTCTTTAAAAGATTGAAATGACGTAATTTTATCTAAAGGTTTTTGCTAAATTACAAAATCAGTTATCGAATGATTATTCTGATTGTAGCAGTCCACTTTAGAAGAATGACGTAGGTAATGTATTTTCTATTAAATTTATGTTAAAAAAATTTATTTTTCGTTTATTTTGATAATTTACTTTCTGGTTTTACTAATACGTCATTATTTATATATGTTGTGTTCGTCATGAAATTAGAAACTAAATAATCGAATGTTTACACTGATATAGTAGGGCACTTTAAAAGATAGAAATGACGTATAGATTTTAACTAACAGTTTGTGTGAAATTAAAATTAGCATCAGCGAAGGATTACTGTGATATAGTAGTGCACTTTAAAAGATTGAAATGACGTAATTAACATTTTCCATTAAATTTATGTTGTAAAAAATGTATTTTTGGTTTATTTTAATTGTTGTGTAAAAATACGATTTTCTGTGTTTTCGAATACGTTGTTATTTATAAATGTTCTGTTTTTTATGTTTCCAAAATGGCAACGGAAAATAGTAGCTTGGCGCAGTCTTGAAAATCGCGCCAACCAAAAAGTCGCCAAACTTTTGTTTACATTTCTGCGTGAGTGTAAAGCATCAGTTCCAAAACTTGCTACCAAACCGCCTATCGAATAAAGTACCTCAATGAAATTTTGAAATTCCCATTTGAGTCAAATGCTAACTCCCCAAATTCGTCGTAGGGCCTTACTCAGTACAGAAAAGTTGGACACATAGTAACAGCTGCGAAACTTAATTCCTTGCTTATTAAAAATGTACAACACAACATTAATCTTCTTCTTGTTAACTAAAAATAAAAAAACTGATATGAATAGGAAATCTGTACAACGACGGTTTTACCTCCTGGAATAAACTTCATTAAACATACACATTATTTAACCTTTAACATCTTCCAGAACATTAATCTTCTTCTTGTTAACTAAAAATAAAAAAACTGATATGAATAGGAAATCTGTACAACGACGGTTTTACCTCCTGGAATAAACTTCATTAAACATACACATTATTTAACCTTTAACATCTTCCAGAACATTAATCTTCTTCTTGTTAACTAAAAATAAAAAAACTGATATGAATAGGAAATCTGTACAACGACGGTTTTACCTCCTGGAATAAACTTCATTAAACATACACATTATTTAACCTTTAACATCTTCCAGAACATTAATCTTCTTCTTGTTAACTAAAAATAAAAAAACTGATATGAATAGGAAATCTGTACAACGACGGTTTTACCTCCTGGAATAAACTTCATTAAACATACACATTATTTAACCTTTATGACATCAATTTTACTCCATAACAAAATGAAATACCAGCAAAATCTAAAACTTCGCAACTTGCGGAACACCAAAACTAAACCAACCACGAACACGAAAAATGACCGGAGAAAGAAAGTTAAGTTAATCAATATGTTAGTCAAAGTAAAAGATAGAAAACGCGTGTCAAGGACAATTGCACCGCAAAACACGTACACGCCTGCATGTCTTCGTACATGAAAGCAGTGAAACCAAAAGATATACTCTGACATCATAACTTAAATTTTGCGAAAAATTTGGAACATAAATTAATGCACAATAACTTGTGAAGCCGAGATACAAAATCGAAACATTGGTCTAAATACAACTAAACCAGTTCAGCTGCTTTACTGAGTCCACAGATCTTGTTGACATTTTATAAAGGCAATTTAAATGAAAAGAATATGGAACGTCGTCACCTTATTTCATAATGAAGAACTTGATGCTTGCAGGCTTATGAAACAACTTCAGCGCTGTCCCCCAAAACTTTGGACAAAGTTTTGCTTCCTGCTCAGACTCGTATGGAGATGCCACTGTCGCTTGTCTTGCTTGAAGTCGTGTCTTATAGCCATGCTGTTGAATCGGAGGCTCTAGTCGATGACTAGTCCTAGGCGGATCTCGTGTAGTTTCCATGCGATGACGTGTTCTAGGCGGATTTTTTGTAGTGTCTACTCGATGAGTTGTTCTAGGCGGATCTCGAAGATTGCGCTGCTGGGATTGAGAAGGGTAATGCAGGGACAAATCGCGACCTGCGTTATACACGGCCGGTGCATGACGTTTAAAACGTCACATGGAGTGGATCATTTTTACACGGCGATTGGTGCAAATCGGCGAGCCCCGCGTTTTACACCAATCGGCGTGTAAAAATGATCCACTCCGAGGCTAACGAAAAAGAAAGGCTACCGCGGTGCTTTACGCGAATCTTTTTTACAGACCGCCGGAGTCACGTGATGCTCGAATGCACCAATGCAGGTGAACGAAAAGAGCATCACGTCACTCTTGCGGTCTGTAAAAAAAGATAAATGGAATGCACCGCGGTAGTCTGTCTTTTTCGTTAGCCTCGGATCCACTCCATGTGATGTTTTAAACGTCATGCACCGGCCGTGTATAACGTAGGTCGCGGACAAATGCAGCTCCAGTGCCGTAAATTGTATCATCAAAAGGCTTTGTCTTTCGTGACGCTCCAGATATCGAAGTAGAGAGCAAAGTCCTTATCCATTCCAATTCTCCGGCGCCTTTTATCTGTTGGGGGAGAACTAGAATTGCAAAGAACTGGTTTATTTCCAGGTTTATTTCTAATAGAGCCGGTTTATTCCCAGGTTTATTTCTAATAGACCTGGTTTATTCCAAGGTGTATTCCTAAAATACCTGGTTTATTCTCAAAAAACCCGGTTTATTCCCAGGTTTAAACCGGGTTTTTTCTAGTTTTTGCAACTCTAGGGAGAACAGTCATTTTCACACTTTTACGCGGCACTTTTGAACTTAAACCTCTTGTCTTAGTATTAGGTTGAGGGAATGAACTATCATTCGAGCACTGGCGTTTTAGTTGAGGGTTAACTGAAAGAAAATTATCGACTTTAAGGCCTTTCTTAGCAGGTATGGGAATGTCCGTTGATTTAACAGAAAAATGTCTTTTTTGTGGGGATTTAAATGAAGTAGGTTGACTATCGTTAAATTTATTCCTTTTGATTATGGGTTTAGAACTTTTTGTAGACACCGAATGGGAATATTTTCTTTTAGAGTTCTTGTTAAGTACTTTAGGGACTGTCCGATTAGTTTGCCGGTTAACATTTCCTTGGTTAACTTGAGGAAGAGATTTACGTTTTAAATCTGTACTTAGGTTATCAGTACTAGTAGAAGAATTACTGAAACAAGAAGATTGGGAGATTCTTGAGTGAAGCATAGGTGATCACCGTATGACGTTTGAGAACCATTAGAGTTAGTGTCCCTAAACTTATAAACTCTGATCTGTTCCGAATTGACTGTACTGTGGGAACCCTCAACATCAAAAATAAAATTATTACCTTTGACTTCTAACACTTTATACGGTCCCTCAAATTTAGGTCCAAATTTAGCAACTCGTTTTTGCCGACTAGAACTTAACCAATGCCATTCCAACAAAACAAAATCCCCAACTTTAACCTCGAACTCTCTGCAACGCATATTATAATATAACGCTTGCTTTTCCTGAGCCTTCCCCATTTGTATTTGTGCTTTCTTAACCAATTTATAAATATCCTGAATCATATACTCGTGTTCATTTCCGGAGATTCGAATTAACTGCTGAAAGGAGGTAATAATCTTACGACCCAAAAATAATTCTGCAGGGGTTTTACCAGTGAACTCCTGTACTGCCGTAAAACAAAATGCTGCAGGAACTGATCCCAATTATTAAGAAGAAATCATTTGAATGAGAGTTCTATCGCGACCTACGTTATACACGGCCGGTGCATGACATTTAAAACCTCACATGAAGTGGATCATTCTTACACGGCGATTGGTGCAAAGCCACCGTTTTGCACCAATCGCCATGTAAAAATGATCCATTTCGAGGCTAACGAAAAAGAAAGGCTACCGCGGTGATTTACGCGTATCTTTTTTTACAGACCGCCAGAGTCACGTGATGCTCGAATGCACCAATGTAGGTGTACGAAAAGAGCATCACGTCATTCTAGCGGTCTGTAAAAAAAGATAAGTGGAATGCACCGCGGTAGCCTGTCTTTTTCGTTAGCCTCGGATCCATTCGAGGCTAACGATAAAGACAGGCTACCGCGGTGCATTCTGCATATCTTTTTTTACAGACCGCGAGAGTGACGTGAAGCTCTTTTCGTACACCTGCATTGGTGGATTCGAGCATCACGTGATTCCGCCGGTCTGTAAAAAAAGATACGCGTAAAGTACCGCGGTAGCCTTTCTTTTTCGTTAGCCTCGGATCCATTTCATGTGACGTTTTAAACATCATGCACCGGCCGTGTATAACGTAGGTCGCGGCTCTATTGACTCTCTAAGCCATATTAGACTGGGCCGGTATGGAATGTGATATATCCAGCTGTGCGCACAATTCCTTAAAAATTTCTGATATAAACCAGGGACCGTGATCACTAATTACTTGAGATGGTGCACCAAATTTTGAAATGAGCCCATTAAATAGATTTAGCATTAGCTTCAATTTTGCCTGAAGCTTTTCTAAGGGGGATGAACTCAACCCATTTACTAAAATAGTCTTCAATTACTAATACAAATCTAAATCTATTGCCTGTTAAAGGGTATGGGCCAATTAAATCAACTCCTATACATTCAAGTGGAAAGGACTTTTTAATTGAAATTAGTTTGACAGCTGGACTTATATTTTTGGCGTGTGTCGCAGCTGGAGAAGTTAGCGCGCACTGCTTCCCGCATTTTAAGAAAGTAGCAGGAATCACAAAGTCTCGCATATGTTTTCCTTATACCTAGGTGTCCTGCTAAAGGATTGTCGTGAAATTCATGTAAGATGGCCTTACGAAGAGAAGCTGGAATGTAAACTCTTAGTTCAACACGAGAATTTACGGTTTTAGAATAAAACAAAAGACCATCAATAATTTTGAAATTTTGGGAACAGTTCTGGAACACGTGTGCATCCGCACTTTGTACCAATTCAGCACACTGTAAATATCTATATAACTGACCAAATTCCTCGTCCTTTTTCTGTTCACTTATGAGTTTTTCTCTCGATTTCAAAATCAAAGATGACAATGCGCAAACTTTAACCTCCTTGACCATTTCAACGCCTTCCTGGGGGTTTCTCGACAAAGCATCCGCTACTGCGTTCTCCTTGCCTGCCCTATGTTCAATTTCAATGTCGAATTCCGCTAATTTCAAACACCATCTAACCATTCGAGAAGATAAACTTTTATCATGCGTTAATTTTGTGAGAGCAGAGTGATTCGTGATTTATTTGACAGGGATATTCCTGAAAAAGCATTTAAATTTCTTTAAGGCCCAAATGACAGCAAGACAGTAATTGAATAATTTCGCTCTGCTGTATTTAAAATTCCGGACGCGAAAGCTATGGGGCGACCTTTCTGAGCAAACAGTGCTCAAATACCTACTGTCACAGCATAATTGAAATTGGGATGGGTCAAAACAGGTGAAGAATTTAAAGAATTTTTTAAATGGTCGAAAGCATTTTGAACCGCTTTCGACCAAACAAACTTAACCCTCTTTCGCTTTAAAGCATATAATGGTTCGCAGATTTCCGAAAAGTGAGGTATACATTTTTGAAACCAAGCCACACTAGTGAAAAAAAGGGAGTTCGATTGCTAAGGTGGAAATGTGGAGGAGGAGGGAGGCGTGGTTAGAGAAGGATAGATGACAGGTGAGTGATTGACATGTGACAGGTAGGTGAGTGACAGATAAGTGTTAGATCAGATAAGAAGTTTCTTAAGATTAATGAGAAGGTAAAAGAAAGTTAATGAAAGAGAAAGTTAATGAAGATGAAAGCGGTGAGATCGTAGGAAAAATATATTTACGAAGAACGGAGCGTCGCAGACATGACCTTCTCTCATAAAATCCAAGCACAGACTAAATGAGTTGAACAGTGTCACGAGGTTATATGACATCATCCTAGGGGGCGCTGCGATCGGCGTTCTGATTGGTCGAGAGCTTTTCCCCTGAGGGGTGGGGTATGACCGTACGATGTTGCTGTGAGTAGGATGCAAAGATTTAGCACGTGACATCCAAACTTAGTGCTGTTCATTAAGATCATGAAGAAATTTTAATTAAGTAATTTTTTAATTAATTGATTAATCAAGTAATTTGTTTGTCAACTATTTTGAAAATGATTTTCAAATATCGTGAAATTAAGAATTAGATTACTGTAATGATAATAATTTAAGTGAAATAAAGTAACGAAAGTTTTGAACAAGTATTATTGAGTCAAAAGTTTTGAAAAAAATTAGTTTTAAAATAAAGAAATGGTTGATGAAATTACTGAATGACATTAATTTTTGTATATACAAGTTTTTAATGAATTAAGTGAAGGTTTATTTTTTAAATGAAATGTTTTGCTGAAAAGAAACAATTAGTTAAAACATTTTTTTAATTATCAGTTACAAATAAATTTACAAAACAGGTTTTGTACCAATGTGTAAAATAATTATATTTTTTTTAAGTAATAGAAAAGGTTTCACCATTCAAATAAGTTATATGTTAAATATGTGTTGATACATTTTGTCTATATGTATGTGAACTTCTCAGGATTTCTGTAACAAAGACATCACCAACCCTATATATATGATGAAAGAGTGTTCTCATTGTAACCGATAGCTTGCACATAGTGAATTTATTAAGAGTAGGAATAAGTGTAGAAAGAATAAACCCGAAAAGTTAAAATATCATTGTGGATGCGCCGCCGCTTTTCTGCCCTGCACCTTTTGTAGGTGAAGCAGGTTTTAGGTAACATTGGAAAAAAAAATTACAGAAAAGAAGAGGGGCCGATTCGGGGTTTTAGGCTTTCGTCATTACGCTCGTTTAATAGTTGACACCCCTGGGTGGGTTGTAACATGAGATAAGTATGACTACCAATTTTCATCAAAAATCAAAAGGATTGGGCATATAACTTGTTTTAGATGATTTTCGAGAAATTAAGTATACAGAAAAACGTTTGCATAAAAAGTTGCTTCCCATCCCATATAAAACTTGAAGTTGCAAAAAGTGACTAAAACTTTACTGTATATGAGGGCTTCAGTGATTACACATTTATTATAACAACTTAAACTTTTATTACTTGACGAAACATGATGAAACTTTACACAAACAAAATCTAGACTGACCATTTGTCAGTAATATGGAAAAAACAAAAATGAACACATGCATAATTTAATCAAACTTGATCCAATCAGAGACGGTAGATATATTAAATTACGATACCTTTTTATCCATATATCACGAGTGACGAAGTAGATTTTTGGCATCAAAAGAGCCATTTATAAAGATGTTTTCATCTCCGGTATTTCTTCTCTAATCCCTTGAAATGTCCTTAAAACAATAATGATTCGACAGCATATCGCGATATGAAAGCTTTAACGTTAAGTTTTATTATGACATCTTCCATCTATCATATTGAAATATGATGTTTTAAGACCAAAACACAAGCACACCGCATTTGAAAAAAATGCGGGTATTTAAACGAACCAGCTGAGAGAACAAAAGTTGCCAAAAAAAATAGCGAAACTTAAAGATCGCGGAAGACGGTCTCTGATTGGTTCATTGTTGTAGATGGTGAAAGACTTCATAATTTGTGAAGTCTTCCCGTCTGTTACTCAGCAAACGAAAATTTTCTCCGCGCAGGGAGATGGAGCTACGATCTACGTCAATTGCAATGACGATCGTTCAGGCGACCCTCCATGCGACAACCAACCAACCATTCGATTGGCGGAAAGGTGGTAAAAACGTAAACATAGCGCGATTTAACTTTTAGAATTTATGAAAAAGGAAACGTAAGTGGAAAGAAATTAAATTACTTATGCTACTTTAATAATCATCTGATAAATTAAATAGACTTACGTTTATAAAAGGAGAAAAACTTTAATAATGAAGAAAATATGCAAACTTTTGGCAGAAGGAATGGAAATTACGTTAAAATTTACCTACAATCATACCCAACTGAAAACGAGAAATGGTTAAATTGAAAGATTTTCCCTACTTTAAAAGCTTTTAGGTAGATTTCGTAAGAAATACTACCTATTACATTCTCACCTAGGTTGGAAATTTTGAAAAATTTTTGCAGATCTACGCCGATCATGACTCCCAGAACCCAAAACCACCCCCAGTTCAAAAGTTTATCTATCTATCTATCTATCTATCTATCTATCTATGTCACTTTTTCTGACCACGATAACTGGAAAAATTCTGCATAAATCTCTTCCAAACTGATACATAAAATCAAGGGTCATAAAATCTCGGTCAAGTTCGTTAATGGGCAAAATCGAACCAAGGGGGGGGGGAAATGGGGGGGCTTTTTGTGAAAACAGAAAAAGCCTCATAATTTCTTTATTATTATACGTATCGAATCCGTTTAAAGTTATTATTACTTCTAGGAAAAGGGCCGAAAATGTATGTATGACAGATTTTTGATATAATTAAAAATGGCCCCAAGGGGGGGAAAAAAGGGGGGGGTTACGAGAAAAAAAATCATAGCTTCGTCAATTCACAAGATATCAAATCCGCGTACATTTATTATTAATCCTCTTAGTATTATCTAAAACTTTTATATTGACAAGCTTTTTATAGGACCAACCGTTATAGCAAAAAAAAAAAAAAAAAACAAAACAAATCCCTGCCGGCTCCGCCTGCAAACAAGTTATTTTTCGAAGTAGGCGGTTCCAACTCCCGCATCTTTTCGAAACTGATACATAAAATCAAGGGTCATAAAATCTCGGTCAAGTTCGTTAATGGGCAAAATCGAACCAGGGGGGGGGGGAGGGCTTTTTGTGAAAACAGAAAAAAAACCCATGATTTCTTAATTATGATACGTATCGAATCCGTTTGAAGTTAGTATTACTTCTAGGAACAGGGCCGAAAATGTATGTATGACAGATTTTTGATATAATTAAAAATGGCCCCAAGGGGGGGGGGAAAGGGGGTTTTAGGAGAAAAAAAATCCTAGCTTCGTCAATTCACAAGATATCAAATCCGCGTAAATTTATTATTAATCCTCTTAGTATTATCTAAAACTTTTATATTGACATGTTTTTTATAGAACCAACTCTTATAGCAAAAAAAAAAAAAAAAAAAAAAAAAAAAAATCCTTGCTGGCTCTGCCTGCAAACAAGTTTCGTTTCGAAGTAGGCGGTTCCAACTGCAGCATCATCGCAAAAAGGTCATTTCTTCCGCAATTCCCGACAAACAGGCACCCCACGTTCTGCGTCTTCGAAATCTACCTGTGCCTGTAGGCCGAGCCGTCAGGGATTTTTTTTTTTATAAATCAGTTACACTAATTTTTGAGTGATTGACATAACCATAATTATTCAAAGAACAGCAATAAATGTATTGATAAACTTTCACTAAATATTTTAACAAATAACAACTCCATTAAATATACACTAAAAAATACACTATTAAATAGCACTTTTCTTTTTATCAACGGAGATTTTTAGTTAAAGCGTATGCATTTTCGCTTCTTTTTAATTAATTGCTTTTAGAAGAAGATTGGAAGATTCTTGGTGATTATCGTGATATGTAAATACTATAGGTAAAAAGATTAATCTAGTGAATTTAGTCTCAACTTTAAAAGAAAATAATATTATATGAGTGAATTTTGTAAACGAGTACTTTAAGAAAAAAAAAGAACTTTGAGATATAACTTCATGTTTTTTTAAAACACTTTCCTAAAAGCAGTACAGAATGACTTTTGAGGTATATTTGTATAACTGATTGATAAAAATGTTTTTAGAACGACATTTTTTCGTTTGATTTTAACAAATAAAAAATTTCTAAAGTTTATTAATTATTTTTTAACAAATTAATTTTTGAACGATTTTATTTTTTGAATGATTTTTTTAAATGAATTTTAACAAATCAAAAGTTTATGAAGAAATTTTGAATTAGATAAGTTCTGATAAAAGAATGAAAAATATTTTTTTAAAACATGTTTTATACATATGTTATATATATATATGATACATCTTATATATATATGATACATATGTTATATATGTTTTATACATATGTTAGATATGTTACATATGTTTTATACGTGTGTTAGATAGGTTTTATACATATGTTATATATGTTTTATACGTATGTTAGATAGGTTTTATACATATGTTTTATACATATGTTATATATGTTAGATATGTTTCATACATGTGTTACATAAGTTTTATACATATGTTACATATGTTAGATATGTTACATACATATGTTATATATGTTTTATACATATGTTACATATGTTTTATACATATGTTACATATGTTTCATACATATGTTACATATGTTTTACACATATGTTACATATGTTTCATACATATGTTTTATACATATGTTAGATATGTTACATATGTTTCATACATATGTTACATATGTTTCATACATATGTTACATATGTTTTATACATATGTTAGATATGTTACATACATATGTTATATATGTTTTATACATGTTTACATATGTTACATATGTTTTATACATATGTTACATACACATGTTACATATGTTTTATACATATGTTACATATGTTACATACATATGTTACATATGTTTTATACATATGTTAGATATGTTACATATGTTTTATACATATGTTAGATATGTTACATATGTTTTATACATATGTTACATGTGTTTTATACATATGTTACATATGTTTTATACATATGTTTCATATGTTTTATACATATGTTACATATGTTTCATACATATAATACATATGTTTTACACATATGTTTGATATGTTACATACGTTTTATACACATGTTACATATGTTATATATGTAAAACAGAATATTTTAAAGTGCAGTTATAAATATATTGGTAAACTTTCACTAAGTATTTTATTAAATAGCATTTCTATTAAATATATGTACTTACAAAAGACAGATCTTTTTTACTTGTACGTCTAACCAAGTCAAAAACTAAACATGAAATGAATGAGATGTATTCTAAAAAGCATTTTAGCATACTATCATAAAAAAATATCGCCAAGTTATTTAAATATCGCCAAATGATTGACAAAATATAGCCAATTGACTAAAATATCGCCTAGTGATTGCTTAATATCGCCAAGAGGTTTATCTCTGATTGGCTAATTAATTAATCACATGATTATTTTAAACGATGGTGTTGCCACAGAAAAGAATATGTGGATGAATTATAGCATCTCTACACAAGAAACAATTCATTAACTTAAAAAACTACTAAATTAACGAATGAAGACCAATGACAACATTTTTTTTTGTAAAGAATGTAAAAATTTTTAACTGCAACTTCAACTTTTTTAAACCTTGATAAGTAATCGTTTCAAGGTCTCGCCTTCAGATTGCCCTCGACTTTCGGTGTGTACACACCTGTTGCTGTTTGCTGATTCTAAGTAGCATTAATATATTTAAAAGATCTGCAGAAGAAGAAATGTCTTCTTCACCTAAGCAACCACTTTTAGAAACACTCGATGAAAATTGTTTTTTTAACGAGTTAAATTTATCAAGTTTAGATTCTTCAAATATAAACACAGATTGTATAAAAACAAGTGATGTATCTGCTGACAAAGACTTATCTGCTGCAGAACCTATGACAGATTCTACAACCCCTGTGTTTATTAGTTTGAGTGATGATACAACATCTTTTCCTGACGACTGTTATGAGTCGACCTCTGCTACAGACTTTTTGAATACTTTTTTTGAAGACTATAATTCTACAAATGGAAAATGTTTTAATGTATTTTCACCTAACTTTAGTGTACCGAACAAACCATTTCAAAATTCGGCAAAGCAGTACCCCAATTGTGAATCCTATTAAAATTGAAAAACCACGAAATATGAATGTGTTTCATAAAGAACTTGATGAATGATTTTATTTAAGTTTATAGCTTAACACAAGACAATATTTTGTTCATATACGTGAACTTAAACGCGATTTGTTTACCAATGAAGAAATTGCTACTAAAAATGGAGTTTGTATGGATATTCAAAGCTGGTATGAATTTCACTTAAAACTTATAGCGTTTAATATGAGATATAAAAGTTCATCGTTCGTCGCTAATAACACGATTTTAGTGTTAAATCAAAGTTCGTCGATGCGAATTAAAAATTTGAAAATTTCTGGACATATCACCATGAATGAATATCAACTGTAAAAATTAAAAGAAAATACCTTTTGCTTAAACAACACAATACACATGTTCGCAAAACAAATACCCTTTCTTATTAAACAGAAATGTTCAGTGAGAAAACTAACTGTAGAAAATGAAATTGTATTACATTATAAACTTGTATCATGTATCGAGAATAATGTGCTAACAATTCTTAACCGATTGTGTGAATGTACGGGATGTATTTTACGACATGCATGTCAAAGCCTTCACTCTTGTTTTGCATTTAATAATAGAGAAAAATTTAACCAATTAGGTTAAGCCTTGTTAATGCTTATTGATTTTGATTATGTAATTTCTACGTTTTTAAATGAAGTGGATTGTGTTAGTGAAAGTTTTTGTTTAATGTTCATGTGGAAACTATTCAGAGTTGGAACTATACTGTTTAAAACATGTGAATAAAAAAAATTATTTTATAACGTGTGTGTTTATTTATAGAATTTATGTTTTTACTAGAATCAAAATTTTTAATTAACAATACCCATTAATTATTTTTAATTATTATTTTTTTAAAAACATACAAGTGTTTTAAACAATTTATTGAAAAGTTGAATATATTAAACTTTACAACTATCTTTTTCAGTGATCAATGAAACCTTTGTTAAGTGACTTGTGTTGATAGGAATACACATAGTTAAACATATTAGTAAAATAAGAATGTATGAAATGATTTTACTCAAAATAACGCAAATTTACTTTTAAGGAAAGAAATTTAAACAAAGTTTTTAAAAAAACAATCCCCCAAAATAAAAAAGTCTAACCTGATGCGACCTTGAGATAAGGTTAGTCAAGGTTATACAAGGTTAAACAGGTTTAGACAAGTTTAGACAAGATTAGACAAGTCATAGCGAGAAAGACAAATAAGCAGAACAAGTTAGCAAGACAAGATAAAATCTACAAGTGTCATACATTTCTAAAAAGTTTGTTTAAGTAGTACATTTAAAGCTTCGAATTTTTTTCTGAAGTTACGCTAGAAATGTGTTTTGTAACATTTTAGCTAAAAATTTGGGTTTTGTTTGAAAGAAGTAGAAAACTCTGTTTAAAATGAAAGAATGTGTTACATATTTTGAATTAAAAGAATAAAAAAATGTATACCGTTTGATGGGAGAATCGTGTTGCGTGAATCTGTTGTTTGCAGCTAAGACAAGTTGAGTTATTCAACAAAACCTAAAAAACTTATAAAAAAATGATAGTTTACCAAAAAAACTAATGTTTTTTGCTGGTAAATAGCGATTCTTTTAACGGGTGGTTTAAATTGTTTCACCAATAAAATTCGTTCTAAAACATGACAAGTCAGCAGTTAGGCTTACCGCTTAAATGAATTTACCGGTAAAAGAAAAAAACATGCGTAAACCAGACATCTGATTTTATCTACCTGTCAATAAAACTGGTGCTAGCCTAGGGGGATATTATACGAACACCTGCATGATGACGTCATTCTAGCAAGTTTGAGTATGCTAGCATCATGAGGTCATACTAACATATTGAAACGTAGGTTGTTTTTCTAGCGCTCGCGTCTAAATTACTTCTACTTATATTAAGGTCAGCTTATCTCTGATCAAGTTAAGAGATAACAGACCTGCTTGCACACGTCATTTACTGACTAGCTCTGGTGAAGTAAGGTTGAATGATTCTAAGCTCTTGTTAGCATTCGACTATGCAATTAACCGGACCTTAAACGTTTTCCATGCGGTCATTTGTCGCATCTGTCACGGCATGTATTTTTTCTTTTACCGGTAAATTAATTTAAGCGGTAAGCCTAACTGCTGACTTGTCATGTTTTAGAACGAATTGTATGGGTGAAACAATTTAAACCACCCGTTAAAAGAACCGCTATTTACCAGTAAAAAACATTAGTTTTTTTGGTAAACTATCATTTTTTTATAAGTTTTTTAGGTTTTGTTGAATAATTCAACTTGTCTTAGCTGGAAACAACAGATTCGCGCAACACGATTCTCCCATCAAACGGTATGTATTTTTTTATTCTTTTAATTCAAAAAATGCAACACATGCTTTCATTATTCAGAGTTTTCTACTTCTTTCAAACAACACCCAAATTTTTTGCTAAAATGTTACAAAACACATTTCTAGTGTAACTTCAGAAAAAAAATCGAAGCTTTAAATGTACCACTTAAACTAACTTTTTAGAAATGTATGACACTTGTAGATTTTATCTTGTCTTGCTAACTTGTTCTGCTTATTTGTCTTTCTCGCTATGACTTGTCTAATCTTGGCTAAACTTGTCTAAACCTGTTTAAACTTGTATAACCTTGACTAACCTTATCTCAAGGTCGTATCATGTTAGACTTTTTTATTTTGGGGGATTGTTCCTTTAAAATCTTTGTTGAAATTTCTATCCTTAAAAGTAAATTTGCGTTATTTTGAGTAAAATCATTTCATAGATTCTTATTTTACTAATATGTTTAACTGTGTGTATTCCTATCAACACAAGTCACTTAACAAAGGTTTCATTGATCACTGAAAAAGATAGTTGTAAAGTTTAATATATTCAACTTTTCAATAAATTGTTTAAAACACTTGTATGTTAAAAAAAATTAATAGTTAACAATAATTAATGAGTATTGT
Organism: Maratus michaelseni; assembly: GCA_963931845.1. NCBI lineage: Eukaryota > Metazoa > Arthropoda > Arachnida > Araneae > Salticidae > Maratus > Maratus michaelseni. The sequence goes on along the minus strand of OZ007586.1, from coordinate 3,882,674 downwards.
TAATTAAAAATTATGATTCTAGTAAAAACATAAATTCTATAAATAAACACACACGTTATAAAATAATTTTTTTTTGTTTTATTCACATGTTTTAAACAGTACACTCTTCTGAATAGTTTCCACATGAATATTAAACAAAAACTTTTCACTAACACAATCCACTTCATTTAAAAACGTAGAAATTCCATTATCAAAATCAATAAGCATTAACAAGGCTTTGCCTAATTCGTTAAATTTTTCTCTATTATTAAATGCAAAACAAGAGTGAAGGCTTTGACATGCACGTCGTAAAAGACATCCCATACATTCACACAATCGGTTAAGAATTGTTAGCACATTATTCTCGATACATGATACAAGTTTAGAATGTAAAACAATTTCATTTTCTACAGTTAGTTTTCTCACTGAACATTTCTGTTTAATAAGAAAGGGTATTTGTTTTGTAAACATGTGTTTTTTAAGCAAAAGGTATTTTCTTTTAATTTTTACAGTTGATATTCGTTCATGGTGATATGTCCAGAATTTTTCAAATCTTTAATTCGCATCAACGAACTTTGATTCGCATCGACGAACTTTGATTTAACACTAAAACTGTGTTATTAGCGACGAACGATGAACTTTTATATCTCATATTAAACGCTATAAGTTTTCAGAGAAATTTATACCAGCTTTCAATATCCATACAAACTCCATTTTTAGTAGCAATTTCTTCATTGGTAAACAAATCGCGTTTAAATTCACGTATATGAACAAAATATTGTCTTGTGTTAAGCTTTAAACTTAAATAAAATCAGTCACTAAGTTCTTTATGAAACACATTCATATTTCGAGGTTTTTCAATTTTAATAGGATTCACAGTTATGTTACTGCTTGCCGAATCTTGAAATTGTTTGTTCGGTACACTAAAGTTAGGTGAAAATACATTAAAACATTTTCCATTTTTAGAATTATGGTCTTCAAAAAAATATTCAAAAGGTCTGTAGAGGTCGACTATCTGAGGTCGACTCATTCAGTCGTCAGGAAAAGATGTTGTATCATCACTCAAACTAATAAACACAGGGGTTGTAGAATTTGTCATAGGTTCTGCAGCAGATAAGTCTTTGTCAGCAGATACATCAATTGTTATTATAAAATCGGTGTTTATATTTGAAGAATCTAAACTTGATAAATTTAACTTGTTAAAAAAAACAATTTTCATCGAGTGTTTCTAAAAGTGGTTGCTTTGGTGAAGAAGACATTTCTTCTTCTGCAGATCTTTTAAACATATTAATGCTACTTAGAATCAGCAAACAGCAACAGGTGTGTACACACCGAAAGTCGAGGGCAAACTCAAGGCGAGACCTTGAAACGATTACTTACCAAGGTTTAAAAAAAGTTGAAGTTGCAGTTAAGAAATTTTACATTCTTTACAAAAAAAAAAGAATGTTGTCATTGGTCTTCATTCGTTAATTTAGTAGTTTTTTAAGTTGATGAATTGTTTCTTGTGTAGAGATGCTATAATTCATCTAGATATTCTTTTCTGCGGCAACACCATTGTTTAAAATAATCATGTGATTAATTAATTAGCCAATCAGAGATAAACCTCTTGGCGATTTTTTGGCGATATTTAGCAATCACTAGGCGATATTTTAGTCAATTGACTATATTTTGTCAATCATTTGGCGATATTTAAATAACTTGGCGATATTTTTTATGATAGTATGTTAAAACGCTCTTTAGAATATATCTCATTCATTTCATGTGTAGTTTTTGACTTGGTTAGACGTACAAATAAAAAAGATCTGTCTTTTGAAAGTAAATATATTTATTAGAAATGCTATTTGTTAAAATACTTTGTGAAAGTTTGGAAATATATTTATAACTGCATTTTAAAATATTCTGGTTTACATATATAACATATGTAACATGTGTATAAAACGTATGTAACATATCTAACATATGTATAAAACATATGTAACATATGTATGAAACATCTGTAACATATCTAACATATATATAAAACATATGTAACATATGTATGAAACATATGTAACATATGTATAAAACATTTGTAACATATGTATAAAACATATGTAACATATGTATGAAACATATCTAACATATGTAACATATGTATAAAACTTATGTAACATATGTATGTAAGATATGTAACATATGAATGTAACATATATAACATATGTATGTAACATATCTAACATATGTATTAAACATATGTAACATATGTATAAAACATATGTAATATATGTATAAAACATATATAACATATATGTATGTAACATATCTAATATACGTATAAAACATTTGTAAGATATGTATGAAACATATCTAACATATGTAACATATGTATAAAACCTATATAACATATCTAACATATGTAACATACGTATAAAACATATGTAACATATCTAACATATGTATAAAACATATATAACATGTATCATATATATGTAACATATGTATAAAACATGTTTATCATTTAAAAAATATATTTTTCATTCTTTTAATCAGAACTTATCTAATTCAAAATTTCTTCATAAACTTTTTATTTGTTAAAATTCATTTTTAAAAAATCATTCAAAAAAGAAAATCGTTCAAAAATTAATTTGTTAAAAAATAATTAATAAACTTTATAAACTTTTTATTTGTTAAAATCAAACGAAAAATTTTCGTTCTAAAAACATTTTTATGAATCAGTTACACAAATATACTTAATTTTTTTTATAAATAATAAGTTAAAAGTCATTCTGTACTGCTTTTAAGAAAGTGTTTTTAAAAAAACATGAAGTTATTTCTCAAAGTTCTTTTTTTTTAAAGTACTCGTTTACAAAATTCACTCATATAATATTATTTTCTTTTAAAGTTGAGACTAAATTCATTAGTTTAATATTTTTACCTATAGCATTTACATATCACGATTATCACCAAGAATCTTCCAATCTTCTTCTAGAAACAATTACTTAAAAAAGCGAAAATGCATACGCTTTAACTAAAAGTCTCCGTTGATAAAAATGAAAGTGCCATATATATTTAATAGAGTTGTTATTTGTTAAAATATTTAGTGAAAGTTTATCAATACATTTATAGCTGTTCTTTGAATAATTATGTTTATGTCAATCACTCAAAAATTAGTGTAACTGATTTATTAAATAAAAGCATTTAAAGTAGGGAAAATCTTTAAATTTAACCATTTCTCGTTTTCAGTTGGGTATGACATTTTAACTTTTCCGCTTTATTCTTTCTACACTTATTCTTTCTCTTAATAAATTCAGTATGTGCAAGCTATCGGTTACAATGAGAACACACTTTCATCATATATATAGGGTTGGTGATGTCTTTGTTACAGAAATCCTGAGAAGTTCACATACATTTAGACAAAATGTATCAACACATACTTAACATATAACTTATTTGAATGGTGAAACCTTTTCTATTACTTTCAAAAAATATAATTATTTTACACATTGGTACAAAACCTGTTTTGTAAATTTATTTGTAACTGATAATTAAAAAAATATTTTAACTAATTGTTTCTTTTCAGCAAAACATTTCATTTAAAAAATAAACCTTCACTTAATTCATTAAAAACTTGTGTATACAAAAATTAATGTCATTTAGTAATTTCATCAAACATTTCTTTATTTTAAAACTAATTTTTTTCAAAACTTTTGATTCAATAATACTTGTTCAACACTTTCGTTACTTTATTTAACTTAAATTATTATCATTACAGTAATCTAATTCTTAATTTCACGACATTTGAAAATCAGTTTCAAAATAGTTGACAAATAAAAGTAATTAATTAATTAATTAATTAAAAAATTACTTAATTAAAATTTCTTCATGATCTTAATAAACAGAACTAAGTTTGGATGTCACGTGCTAAATCTTTGCATCCTACTCACAGCAACATCGTACTCTCATCCTCCACCCCTCAGGGGAAAAGCTCTCGACCAATCAGAACGCCGATCGCAGCGCCCCCTAGGATGATGATGTCATATAACCTCGTGACACTGTTCAACTCATTTAGTCTGTGCTTGGATTTTATGAGAGAAGGTCATGTCTGCGATGCTCCGTTCTTCGTAAATATATTTTTCCTACGATCTCACCGCTTTCATCTTCATTAACTTTCTCATTAACCTTCTCATTAATCTTAACAAACTTCTTATCTGATCTAACACTTATCTGCCACTCACCTACCTGTCACATGTCAATCACTCACCTGTCATCTATCCTTCTCTAACCACGCCTCCCTCCTCACTCCTCCTCCACATTTCCACCTTAGCAATCGATCTCCCTTTTTTCCTAAATAAAAATCTTGCTAGTTGTTTAGCATGTTTTGGAGGTAGCATTGCCGTAATTGCATCTGTTTTCTGTTTGTCCGTTTGTATGCCCTCTTGTGTGATTCTAACCCCAAGATATTTTAGCTCTTTACGAATAAATTTACATTTTTCCTACTTTACTGCAGGAGTCATTGTGTTCAGGTTATATACCTGAATTCAGGTATTTTTTTCTTTTACAGTACTGAAATTCCAGTTATTCTGATTGTTAAATTCATAAAATAAGACTAAAATATCAATTTCATATGATTGCTAAACATGATTAAAATTCATATTTTTCATAATTTGACCTCCCTGTAGTAAATTATATGTTCTCTCCCCTTTCTCTCCATACGGAAACGCTGTCACACCCGCGTTTTTTTAGAAAAGGCGGTTAACCTTGAGAACCACCTTGACCAGTTGACATGAAAATCGCATATGGAACTGTCTTTCTTCTTTATTTCCACTTCGTTTCGACCTTAGGGAGAAAGATTTCTGAGGGTGATGTTGATCTATACGAATTTTGTAAAATGGTTCGGTTTTCACCAGGATTATATATATATCAATGAATATATATCATGATATATATCCGATATTTAATTTCAAAATATCATTAGGTGTCATATTTTCAATATTTTCATATATTTGATATTTATTTTCAAAATATATCATTCTTTAAGATATCGTTTATATTTTCATTCAAAACATGTGTAAATGAATTTTTCAACTTTTATTGACTATGTATAGATAAAGAATTCCTCTGTCAGTATTACTCCCCAACCTCCCCCACCCGAAAAAATATTTTCTAAGCTTTATGTTTAAAGGTAAATCTTTAAATGTAGAACCAACAGCGGTGGTATATTTTATATACCACTTAATTTTAATCCTCAAATGCCACTACAGTTTTATAATGTACGTGAGGAAAAGTTTTTACTTATTTTCAAATTTGTCCGGAAATTCTCGTATCATTCAATCATTTCAACATTCTATCAACAGAAGTTCCTTATACCCAGAAGTGTTAAGGCTCCTGTGGTGAGAAGTGAAAGGTCCTGTTTTAGGGAAAATAGTTTTGTGAATGGTCCTTTAAAGGACCCAATTTTTTCCTAAACAAATCCCTGAGAACAATACATTTTTAAAAATATAAATATGTATTAAAGGTGTTTTCATTTTTTACTGCTTAAAAATTTTAATATTTGATACATTAATGGAGTTATTTTTAAATAGAAATGAATGAAAACTGCAGGCATTATTGTTTAAGCACTAAAGAATTAAAATAGTTTTTTTTTCTTAAAAATGTGATACATTTTGAATTTTATATGACTGCTTTATCAAGACAATATTTCCATGATTGTCGAGTCTCGAAAATCGGCTTAAAATGCGAACTTTGAGAAAAAATTCTGCAAGTTTCTTTGCATTTATAAAAAAAAATGGGAAACTCTGATTTCTTGGTTTCCGGATAAAACTGGATATTTTGTATATTTACGAAGATTTATGTTTTTATTATGTTTATTATATTATTTTTACGAAATTTCATGCACTTGTGAAATAAAATGAATTCGCGCATATATCAGAAAATAGTCAATTTGGATATGAGCTATAAAAACTGCTAATGAAGACATGTGATTCTCCCCCCCCCCTCCCAAAAAAAAGTACATAACCGAGATACATAACCAATAACCTCTATTTATTATGTTAGTTGAAATGTGTATGAAAGTTCTTATTTTCATGGGAAAACAAAACTGTCCTGTTATTTGAAATAACTAATTTTAAATTATCTTAAATACCGTTTCCTTAGTAAAAAGTTCTTTTTACATGTAGTTCTATTTGTGCTATAGTGGTGTATACATTTCTTAATCTTCAACACTACATCAATGTTATTCCAAATTTATTACATTTGCACTATACATTTCTACACTTAAAAAAAAAAGTTTTTGTATTGAGAAATCGATTAATTTACTAAAACAAATCACCTTATTTTTTTTCTTTAGAACATGGAAATGCTACATTGTTATATTATTACGTTTAACTAATAATGCTTATTAGGGTTGAACGTTTACCGTAGAAAAAATTGGCAGCAAAATATTTTATACCACTTTTTGTACATCATTTGCAATTGAAATCGACCACAAAGTTTATTGTTTGGAAATAGTGGTGTTAAAAGTTTTGGTAATATTTCTTTTTCGACAAAAGTTCAATCCTACTGATTATATTAACTTTATTATATAGGTTTGTTATATACTACTTTTCTTTTAATCTTACTATTTAAATTACTATAAATTTACTATAATTGTGTTGTGGCCCGCCGAACGTTTCAAATATATGTTTGCGTCCCACGAGAAGAAAAAGCTCAGTATGTCTGCTGTAAATGATGGGTAAGATCCGCCCCTGTCTCAAATACAGTGTGAAAAAAGATGACCAACTAGGAAATCTACACTCGATTACAATAGATACGGCCTAAGGGAACTAGAGGAGCCTTAAAGGGAACGGGGAGAAACGAAGAGGTCAATGAAGGGTAACCGCCAGCCTTCGTAAAAACCACTATAGTAATGTGAAGACTTTACGTAACAAATTTATGTGTTTCTCGAATACATAATTATAATATCGTTTAAATAAACCAAAACTGCGAAACCAAGGATTGTATCCATGGTTTTCTGGAACTTAGCCGGGGCTCCTGATAAACCGAAACTCATCCGTTTCAATGCGAAACAACCGTTATGTGTAATAAATGTGGTTTTTTGTGGGATAAATTAGAAACGCATTAAGAAAACAGAATGAAATCGTGCCTGCAACGAGAGGTTCAGAGGTGATTGGTTGCTCTATAATCACTTAAAAGAATACATTTTAACATTTTTTTAATAATCAGACATACAGAAAATTTAATTAATTAATTTCAAAATCCAGTAAGGGGCAATGGCCCTCCATGGGTCCCACCTTTGGACCTTACACCTTTTGTACGTACTACTAAGTACGTTTTAAACTACTGACTCGAACTCGAGACCTTAGCCTAGGCATTTTTTCACTCAGTTCGGGTGATACCTTCTATGCTTTAGAATACATACACAGTAAAATTTGTCAATAGCGGAAGACCTCGGAACTGTAGAATTCGCCTATTATTCAGAGGTGTAAAAAAAGATCCTGTATATATATATTATAAAGGACAAACTTGTCCGTGCGTAACGCTGAATGACAATTTCGGTTTTGCGATTTTTCTCTACTGCATTTTTTTAAATTTCTAAACATCACACATTTATAATTTTTACACCGTTATATAGGGGCAAAAATTTCATTTCAAATACAATTTGTTTGAAAACTGTATCGCAATTGATTGATTTAATTTTAATTTCAAGCATGATTAAAAAAAAAACAATCTCTATCTATCGCTTGCAGACGATTAGAAAATATTAATCCGTTTGCACTTTAAACAATATAAAAAGTTTAGCATTTGTTTCAATAACGATATAAATAGTATAAATAAAGCACATATTTAACAGTCATTTAATTGAAAATGATCATAATAAAATAAAAAGTACGAAATTTTTCTCTATACGAAATTAGCCTTTTTCATAAGTTTGAAAATTTTATTTGAATATAGAATTGGCATATTTCATACAAAAATGTCAAAAATGTATTAGTGAAAAAAAAGGTTTTCACATATATTTTCTAACTTGGTTGGATTCCCTAGTTTATCTAAATATTGTAAAACACATCTTTTTAGCAGAGTTTGCTTTCTACCAGAAAGAACCCTTAGTTTGAATTTTCGTAAAGTCTCTTTCGACATTTCGCTGCTTGGAATCAATACTATGTTAAGATAAGATTCAAAACAGAATTTGTCCGTTATTGAGAGGTGTCTACTTTTCAGAGGTAAAAGTATGGAAATGTTTAGATCGAAAAAGGTGGGTGTTCGAAAAATAGAGGTGTTCACTTCTATTTGGCGAATACCTTTTTCAATCCCCCACACATGCATATTTAAATACTTTTACCTGTAAAAAGCAGACACCTTCGATTTTCAGACATAATGAGAGATTCTACTGTTTTTAAATAAATAAATATATTTATTTAATCTTATCCAAAATATTGATAAGCAGTACAATGTCCAACTATCAGTTTGACGAAAATTGCATACCAAATTTTGAAATTTGAAATTTTTAATGACAGACATTTTATGTACATACGGCAGTAAAAGTTGTCAGAAAATTTCTGTATGTTCAAGAAATATTTGCCCCTCCCCCAACTAACTCCTATAAACTTTTTCTGTATGTACAGGATTCGAAATCTTCTGGTAACTTTTCATGCCAGAATTTCTCTGATTTTTGACAGGGTTATTTTTTAAAGAGATGGCAGCATCATAAGAAAATGCATCGATTTTTGTAAAGCTAATATTTTAAATTTATTTCGACCTTGTACTGAATGTAATCACTATTTCCTACTTTCAGAGAAGGATGATATAGACAAAGGATATATTTATCCAAACATGCATTTATATGTTCATATCTATATACTTTAGGTCATCAAATGTGTTTCATTTTTTGTGACAGTATACGGGGAGTGGAGTTGCACATTTACTATAGTCCCAAAAAATCAAAAACCTTTCTATGCACTTTGTCTCAATCATAAAAATATCACCCGGAATGAATTTTTCCAACTAAGTAAAAAATGCCCAAGTCTTTTTTTCTGAAATACAAAAGAATATATCATAATATTAAATCAATACATGGCAGCCTAGATACTATTGCCAATAAGGTTATCTGAGTGAAATGTGCCCGCCGGATAGATCAATTTGAGTCAAAGGTCTCGAGTTCAACTCCCAGGCTAGGCATTTTTGGGTGTTCGACAAATAGATGTGTTCACTTCTATTTGGCGAATACCTTTTTCAATCCACCACACATGCATATTTAAATACTTTTACCTGTAAAAAGAAGACACCTCAATTTCCAGACATAATGAGAGGTTCTACTGTTTTTAAATAAATATATATATTTATTTAATCTTATCCAAAATATTGATAAGCAGTACAATGTCCAAATATCAGTTTGACGAAAATTGCATACCAAATTTTGGGCCCGTTAATATCAGTGTGCTCCTGTTTTAATTCAGTCCTGCTGCTGGTAACTCAACCCTGTTTTATGGTCCAATATTTATCAATACGCATTCAATGTGGTCAATCATGGCTGCTTATAAAGCTTTAAAGTAAAAAAAATGGATGCCTGTTGCCGAAAAAGGACAGACAAAAATGGCCGCAATTCGGACGTTTCAAGTGTCTGAAAAAATAAGACTTTTAAAACGACTTAAAATTGAACACTCTGTTTAAGATACATAAGCGTCTGAATTTCAGACTTTTCAGTTTACAATGAAATTTCTATCTTGAATAGCAAAAATTTCCATCTTGGAAACAGGGAATATCAAAATGAAAATTTTGTGGAAAAACGGAGAATACACGGCAACTTTGCCGCCAGTACATTTTCCGTTTTTTCACAGAATTTATTTTACAGCGAAAATAACAACTTATATTATTACATGAATAAAACAATTTAACATGAAAAAATCAATTAATGTATCTGCTTGCAAGAGCATAAATTTTATGAAATTGTATGAAATAAACGGGGGTGAACTGAAATTTAAAGTTCGAAGTTGGAGAAATGTAAGAAAGGTACGAACAGGGGAATAGCAATGACCTTCAGACAGTTTTGGTGTCCTATGGGAGAACATCACGTTAATCGTAAAATTTGCTGAAAGGTTAAAATACTTCTGAATATGAAATTAAAATAGACTAAACACGAAGCGTAACGAATAGAGGTGATGGCGACAGTCAAAACCGAGTTAAAGAAATTTTGAATTGTCGAAAAACGTTGGTCTTAGTCCATTTAACGTTCAACTAAAACTTCTGTAATGAACGGATAAAATTGTCTGTGTGTAATAGAGCTCGATTAGCATATTAAAATGAAACTGATGTGTCAGTACAAATTGAGTGGTGCTTTCATCTAATCGAGTTAAACGATAAAAATTGTTTGTACTTTTCAAATTTTTTGTATCTCCCGTTGACTGCTAATGGATAAGCATACAGCTTTTTTGAACCCTTTTCAACATAGTTGAAATCTGTCTGCTATTCGTAAATATACTTGGATTGTCGCGATATCGTTATATTATTGAGGTTTCCGAAATCCTAAAACATAAAACGTCCCATTTTATTACCAAACATGAAACTCTATGAAATGAAAAATAGCCAAAGTTCTATCTACTATTCGATTCTAATTCTCAACAACCAGAAGAACAGTTTGAATTTGAATGATGTTATGCATTGAAACAGGAGTTGTATAGGAAATAATTTCTACTTCATTTCGATTATTGAAAAAATGCGTTCTAACGATGCTATACTATAGAATGAAATTTGTACAAGTAACATAGAGTTGGATCGTCTAGAAGGATATTTTTGAAATGCGATTTCAAACTTAGCATTTTAGGGCTCAAAATCCTATACATAAAAGATATTACTGTAATTGCTAAAATTATATCATGCGTTTTTTCGAAATACTTTATTTATATATATTTTTTCCAACCCTGTGAAAAGGTAAACCATTTTGTTTCATTTTATACATTATTTTCCTTTTTTGTGTATGGATGTTGGAATGCATTCTTCTGACACTCTTAATAGTCGAATTGGATTGATCATACATCTAATCTTTCTTTTAATTAAAAAGTCATATGAAAATGAAATTAGTAATTGAATGTAAATGATAATAAACAAAAACAAATTTTAAATTGTGGTTACAAAAAGAAAGTTGCTATTAGGTAGCTTTCAATACAAAAAGCTACCGATTGCAGCCATTCGGAGGAAATTTTGATATATTTTTACTGATCCTGACCCCCAGACCCCAAAACCACCCTCCGTTCAAATGGTCTATGTCATACGATAACACTCGCATTTATAAATCAATTTGAATGAAACTAATTGTGTGTATTAAGCTCATCAATGCCTCGACCGAGTTCGTTGGCCATCTTGTTTCAAAATGGCAGCCATTGAAAGATTTAAAACTAAAATAAATATATAAAAAAGTTAAAAATTCAAATTTATTGTTTAATTACGTGTTAGGCCTTGATACAAAGATTCCGGAGCATTTTTCGTTTTACCTCTATCTTAAAAAATGGCTGAGATATCAGTTTGAAATTCTAGGGTGGCTGACGTTTTGAAAGGAGACAGCATATTACAATAAACCAACGATTCATTTATGAGTTTTAGTGAACGCGATTTTTCGCAAATTATTACTTTTCATTGTTGTAATCATTTTCCCAATCATACGCATAAAACTATATATTCATATCCGTTAGCGCCCAATTCTCATCAAACTTGGCGACATTTGGCTAAATATCACCCAATTTGGTGACCAAAATAAATCTTTTAAATAAATAATAAATAAGTATAAATAAAGCCAACTTGGCTATATTTATACTCAATAATTTAATACTATATATACTCATACTATATACTATAATTATATATACTCAATAATATATTTATACTCGCTCAATAATTTGGCGAATTTCTTATTCAAATTCAGTATTAACGAATCATCTGTAATCGGTTTCTTTGCATTTTAGCTTGCTGTTTTCGAGTAGCATTAGCTAAAATTTTAAAAAGAAGATATAGGAAAGCTACCTTGTCCTCCCAGTACAAGGAGTTTTTTCTATTAAGCCGAATGTGTTTTTCTATTAATGCAAACTTATTTCAAAAAATGACCTGAGAATTGACGAAAGAAAGGGAGGACTTTAGAACGTATCGTTCTCATAGTCTCCGCTAGTTTCGGCATATCGGCTCAAGCTTCTCAGCATGCTAACCGTGGAGCTGCGTATAACAAATGAATGGTGTTATCATCTATTCTGCTGTTTTCATGACAATATAGGGGATATTTGAAGCAAAGAATCTTTGAGAGTTGCATTCAACAGCATACCTTCTACACTGACAAAAACAAATCGGAGTAAATCGATGTTTTCATTTTCTTTCCACTTCTGAAATACTCAGAATATTCAAACAACCGAGTCATTTTTGAAACATGGAAATAGTCAAAAATGAGCACAATTCATACTCATTTTTGATACACTCAAATAGGAGCACATGATGTTCAGAAATGAATACATACATGTTTCAAACTTGAGTCATTTTGATATGAGACATACTCAGATTGGAGTATTTTTTGCTGAGTTTTAGAGTGTAGTTTGGTCTGCAACATGTTACTTTTATTCAGAGTTCAATTTGTTTAATCCATTGCCATATCGAAAGATTCTGATAAAGAACTGTTTGCGATCATGGCAGCATTTCGTATATTTTTTTCTTGTTACGTATTTTATCTTTCTTGACAAAAACGGTTTAACTGACATACTTAGGTATTTATGCTTCCTATCCGTTTGCTTATCAGTTGCAATACGGAGATTTTAAAACCTATTAAGTAATCTTCCGTAAATGCATCCAATCCAATTGTCGTATTTTAGGGTGCTAGTGTTAAACCCTTTAATGGTATCTAGAATCACATTAAACCATACTGTTGGTGCTATATCTTTTGTTCGGTTGTAGACTCGATTACAGAAGATTAGAAAATCTATCGGTATTCGCATGTAATCTTCTTGGTTAATGTGCCATAATCAGGCTGTATACTAATTGGTGCACTTGTAAAACCAAAGTTTCTTTTGCTGCGAGTAATTTTTCCCATTCCTTTTAAAAGATATATCACTCACTTTTGACCAGTTTTACTTTCTTCTCTCTATAATGGAAGAAAGTATTGTAATCGAAATTTTTTTCGATGGATTTACACGTTTTAGATGTCAGAGATTCCGAAAAATATGTTTTTACAAAATGTCTGTCTGTCCGTCCTCATTGTATCATCGAAAATGTACGAAGTTATGCTTCAAATTGAACAGAATTTTTTTTCTATGTTTTTGGCTATGACAAGCAGGTCCTACTTGAATTTGGGGATATTTCGACGAAAGGGGGCGCTGCGATCGTGATTTTTGTTCGATTTTCTCCATTGTATCATCGAAAAGTGTATGAAGTTATGCAGATAATTGAGCCAATTTTTTTTCTATGTTTTTGGCTATGGCCAGCAGGTCCAACTTAAATTTGGGGATATTCCGCCGGAAGGGGGCGCTGTAATAGCCATTTAAAGATTTTAAATTCAAAAAGTTGTACAAAAAATTATCCTAAAAGTTTTTTCGGTTAAATGTTCGGCCTTGATCCGGAGAATCCGGAGCAATTTTTGTTTTGCCTCTATCTGAAAAATTGGCTGAGTTATAGCGGTTTGAAATTTTAGGGTGGCTGACATTTTCATACAAGACAACAGAATTCATCCATAAACGGGTTTAATTTATGAGGTTTAGTTAACATGGTTTCGGAAATTTTTTTTTCATTGTTGTAACCATTGTTTCTATTCTTATATGCTTAACACTATATATTTATATTCGCCAACGTCAAATTCTCGCCAAGCGTGGCGACAGTTGGCGAAATATCGTCAAATTTGGCGATAAAAATAGGTTGCCATAAATGAAGCCAACTTGGTTGTAGAGGACTAATTTGGCGATATTCTCATTCAAATTCAATGTCGACGAGCTGGGAATGAATCTTCTTTAATTGGATTCCACGCATTTTAGCTTCTTGTTTTCCAGTAAAATTAGCTAAAATCGTAAAACCAAGGAATAGGGAGGCTATCTGTTCCTGTCGGTACAGGCCAGAAGGACTTTTTTTAGTTTAGCATGTATCAGTTGATCGCATACCGGTAACCCGACGATTCGCAAGCAGCTGACGAAAAATGTTGATTTTTTGGCGATGTGATAGCGAATTTTGAAGTATTAACATGACTGAGATAGAAGAAAGTTTTGGGATTGGCACATCCGACTTGTTCTGATTAGAATACAAGGACTTCCTTCTAGATTCCAATCTCTGTCTGATTTTGCTTTATTGATACAGTTCAGGAGTTTTCATAAATGCGAATTCACTGACTTCGGCATTTATGCTTAATGTCTACTAGTACTTTATCACCTAGGCTTGACTAATATTTCATAGTCGGGCTTCACACTTCTTGATGTATTTTAGAGAACACGGTTTGGTGAACTAGACTAAACCACCATTTGAACATTTTCACCTACTTTCTCTTTATCCCATTGTTTACTCTTTACTCTTCTTTCTTCTCTTCAGGATTTTTCCCAACACCTTAACAGAATTCTTAAAAATTAAATAATGATTCGTTTTGAAATTTGAATCATTAAACATTATTACATGAGTTGAGTTTGTTTCCATTTAACTTGCGTCAAGAAAAGGTCGTAAAGGAAGTTCACCTAACAGCTAAACTTTGATTGGCTTACAGACGCGACTAATTTTTGGACGCCGGGAATTGAAGTTGCTTTGAAAATGCATTTGTGTCGCTCACTGATGAACGAACCTTTTGTTTTACTTCGATGGAATATTGAGCTGTCAGCCTAATTTCACCTGAAGTTATCTCAGAATATATACAAAATCATCTTTCACATATTAATTGTTTTAACGATCTTTCTGAAAATGGTAACTTTTCTACAGTTTTATTCGAAAAGTAATATTTAATAAAAATATTAACGTATCTCTTTAGAACAGTCACATGTTATGACATAGATGATATTTTCTTAAATTAGCAGCATTAATGGTATGCCTCTTTTGTACAGCTGATTAGTGACTCTTTGGATGGTTTTCAATGAATTTGGGAAATGTTGTTCGATTTAAAAATATTTGGTGCTTTCATTTTTCCTTTTCTCTTCCCATACTATCGGATTCTTTTGGGAATTTTTAAGCACATTACATAATGTACAAAAACTAAGTTAAACTTAAAATCGCATAATACAAGTGAAACAAATATCACTCGTAGACGGGACCCTGTAAAAGAACATTATATGTTATTATTAGAGATAACATTATTGTGCATCCCAATGTTGCATATCAGTTTCATTATGTAGTATAAACTGCACTCTATAGAAAGTATTTCTGCTTATGGACAGTAGTTTAATAAGATTATTTTGAAAATGTTTTCAGAGTTGTAGTGCACATCATTTTCATAATGTTTGAAGCACTGTAACATGATTAAAATGTACAATTGTCGTCCGTTGACCATAATGTGTCCGAATTCTTATATCTTCAATAAGGAACATGTTATGGTAACATTTAATAACATATTAGAAGGATATCATGGCAATCCAAGTAGAATTAGAAATGTTAGAAAACTGAGAGTCAGGCAAATAAATATACATTTGTAAGAGCGTATAGAAGTACAGTTTCTCCTCGTTTCATAACACCAAATAATTGTTTTAATGTAGAATGCAAAACCTTCTTAAGATTGCATTTCAACAAGACTTCTGCTCTGAAAAACAACTGGAAACTAACGGAAACGTTCACGCACTGTATCAAAAGAATTCCAATTGAGTGTATTTTGATATCCTTAATTCCGTTTAGCCTCAAATAGCTTGTGAACTGAGTTAGCTTCAACCCTGAACGCGGTGTCTGGATATAGTAAAACGGGTATGTGCTTGCAGCAATCACCTCGGGTAGAGTTAGCGTTTCTACCTCGAAAATGGTACGAGATACAGTAAATATTCAATTACAAAGTTGTAGACCGTCTTCGATTGATTCTCCTATTCAATCACCCGTTTAAACTCATTTTATGTAGAAATATAGTATTCTAAGGCGGATGCACATTTCTAATAAAACTGACACATGCAGGCAAGGTACAATTTATTTGAATGAGCAAATCAAGTTAAGGGATCCATTCCATGTTAGCCTATCTGAAAGCTTAATTGGGTAATGACTCATTACCTGATACGGTTTCTTCCTCAGAAAGCAGACACGTATTAAGAATTTTTAAAAACACGATAAACTTTGAAATGGCATTCTTTTCAAATGGAGGAAAACAATTTTTGCAAACGTCTGCATTTGAAGTCTTCTTTGGGATGTTTTTCATTATTTATACTAGGTAATGCGTCATTACACAATTCATTTTCCGCATAGGAATTTTTGGAGGATCCATGTCCCTTAAGTAGGGTCAATAATGAATCATGTGGCCCGATGGTGGACAGATTGAGCAGACTTAATAAATTATACCTTGCTTATATGTCCTAGTTTCATTAGTAAATGTGCATCCGCCACACTCTGTGATTGGATGCAAACAAAAACACAATTAAGCGTTCATAATCAAGTTATTTTTACATGGAAGACATTATCTTATACTAAACTCTACAATTTTGGAATTCATTTTATTCCGGTATCTTCGTACTCATACCCAAGACTCCACATTCCTGGCTATCACGAGTTTTTTGAGGCGAAACGTCATTTAAGAATGATTCTATGTATTAGGATCAAGCAATGATCAAAAAGTTTGAAAATAGTTATCTGATTTAAGGAATACTTTTATAGAATTGCGCTGGAAAGGTGCCCAATAGCGCAATCCATTGTACTACCGAGGCGTTTGTGTAGTGCTTTTTTTTCATTACTTTCAATTACATATATCATTATATAGCGTATCTGACTTTTACCTGTTACAGATAAATACGCAATGAAAATTACAAAAATGTTTAAAATAAGACTACATTAATTGCCATTAGTTTTGAAAAGTTACATTTTTGAAATCGTTATACGACCCCACAGTAGGGTCAATTGAACTGACCAACTAAAGTTTGTCTGTCTGGGCTTCGCCCAGGTCTAACCGCCGATTAACGATCTCTCGATCCTGGTACGGTATCACTCTTGGTAATAAAGGTGGCATAATTAAGTAAATTTTAACGATGCAAGTATGTGGTTTTTTGTAATGATCTTATTCGATCAAAAAGAAAAATTCTCTAATTCAACAATGTTCTATGTGTGAGGGGAGTGTCGTATAAAAATGTAAAACGTGTAACTTTTTCAAAATGAATGGGAGGACAATTTCATAAACGTAGTCTTATTTCCTACCTTATTTTGAACAATTTTACAATTTACATTGTCTACTTATCTCCAACAGGTAAACAATGAAAGCAATATTTTGGGTCACCCAGAATTTTAGAGTAAAGAAAATGAAATGAAAATTCATTTTTAGGACTGTACCTCAGAACTTTTTAACCGTTTGGTGATTTCAAAAATATTTACTAAAATCCTTTTAAGCATGTCAAAAATAATTAAAAAAATTTTGAGCATAAAAATAAAAGATTTTCACTAAAAGGTACTTTTTTCACATCTGCAATAAAGAAAAAGTACATACTTCTCCTAATTATTGTCAATTTTCTAATACAAAATTGTAAATTATACGAAGTTATCTTTGTAAAAAAATGTATTTTTGGACGTCTCTATCCATTTTGATTTGACAAAATTTACGAAGTTCATTTTCGCAATAACGATGTGAAACTGCTTAAATGATAACTAAAACGAAAAATCAACTTAGTTTCGCGAATTCTATTAACTGTGGGATAGCAGCATTAAATAAAAGTCCAACTTTGACTTTTGGAGATAGGCAACGTGGTGATAGAAAATAATGTAGAACAAGTAAATTGGTTAAGATTTTTTCTTCTTTAACTCAATGAAAAGATATTTCTTTTCAAAGTGAGAAAGCAATCTATTTAAGTAGTCATTGAAAATCCTATAAACATATATTTTATGTCCTTTTAATGATAGGAAAAATTGTAATTTCAAAATTTGTTCTTTCAGCCCTCGTATGTCTCAAAAGCTGCAATGAAAGCAACGATTGGAGCAGTTCTGGCCACAAACGTTAGGTATGTTCTTTCATCTATCCCTTTCATTTCAAAAAACAAAATACCATTTTAAAGAGATAACACTAACACAAAACATTTTTTCAGCCTTAACACCAATCATTTCGACATCTTATTTTTCTCTACAAAAATATCCGCCACCACATTCCATGCAAAGCTAAAATCAAAAAAATTCCTGATTTTAAAAATTCAACCCATTTTATGGAAACACACAAAGCTAAATTGTTTTAGAATTTTTTTTAATTATAAAAAAATAAATTCAAATTGCCGTCATTTTTAAACAAGAGGGCTCATAAAGCAGGCCAACGAACTCGGTTGAGACCTTGGTATGTTCTGTACGCATCATCAGTCACATTCCTATCGGTTCATAAATACGAGAGTTACAGCATAACAAATGCCAGATTGTTTCAAAATCACAGACATCCTAGAATTTCAAAGTGCCATATCTCAGCCCTTTTTTAAGATATAGCAAAAACAAAAAAAAATGTTCCATAATCCTTGTATCACGTTCTAACACTTAACAGGAACAATATTTGCAATTTATGAAAATTAAAAATATTTTAACGGGCCGCCTTTTTGAAACAAGGTGGCGGGTGAAGCTGTCCAACGAGCTCGGTCGCGACCTTGGTATGTCCTATACGCATACTCAGTTACTTCCAAATCGGTTCATAAATAAGAGAGTTACATCATGACATATGTCAGATATATATACATCAACATTTGAACGGAGCGTGGTCATGATCGGTGAAAATATACCGAATTGCGAACGGCTGGAATAGGTAGCTTACCTAAAAGAGGCAGTAAGAAGTAGACTTCATCAAAAACTAAAGCTAGAGTCTCGTTTTTTAGTGAATCCTCGTGACAATGATTTTGAAGAAATGAGATTTCACTTTTAGAAATTGGCTCTTGAATCCTATCTATATCTGGATCCATCTTCCATCCATTCCTGACAAAATCCAGAAAAACAGTTGAGTATGTTCATTCATAATTGAAGATTTTCGTCATCAGAACCACATAGACAAAAATGACTGTCGTAAGTGAATAATACTTTATTCGAAAATTTATCAAAAAGTTCTGTATTTTGACGAGTTGCTTCACTAATAGAGTTCATTCTCGGCATTACCCCACTTATGATAATCCTTTAGTGAATCCTCGTGACAATGATTTTGAAGAAATGAGATTTCACTTTTAGAAATTGGCTCTTGAATCCTATCTATCTCTGGATCCATCTTCCATCCATTCTTGACAAAATCCAGAAAAACAGTTGAGTATGTTCATTCATAATTCAAGATTTTCGTCATCAGAACCACATAGACAAAAATGACTGTCGTAAGTGAATAATACTTTATTCGAAAATTTATTAAAAAGTTCTGTATTTTGACGAGTTGCTTCACTAATACAGAGTTCTTTCTCGGCATTACCCCACTTATGATAATCCTTTAGTGAATCCTCGTGACAATGATTTTGTCGAAATGAGATTTCACTTTTAGAAATTGGCTATTGAAACCTATCTATCTCTGGATCCATCTTCCATCCATTCTTGACAAAATACAGAAAAACAGTTGAGTATGTTCATTCATAATTGAAGATTTTCGTCATCAGAACCACATAGACAAAAATGACTGTCGTAAGTGAATAATACTTTATTCGAAAATTTATCAAAAAGTTCTGTATTTTGACGAGTTGCTTCACTAATACAGAGTTCTTTCTCGGCATTACCCCACTTATGATAATCCTTTAGTGAATCCTCGTGACAATGATTTTGAAGAAATGAGATTTCACTTTTAGAAATTGGCTCTTGAATCCTATCTATCTCTGGATCCATCTTCCATCCATTCTTGTCAAAATCCAGAAAAACAGTTGAGTATGTTCATTCATCAATGAAGATTTTCGTCATCAGAACCACATAGACAAAAATGACTGTCGTAAGTAAATAATACTTTATTCGAAAATTTATTAAAAAGTTCTGTATTTTGATGAGTTGCTTCACTAATACAGAGTTCTTTCTCGGCATTACCCCACTTATGATAATCTTTTAGTGAATCCTCGTGACAATGATTTTGAAGAAATGAGATTTCGCTTTTAGAAATTGGCTCTTGAATCCTATCTATCTCTGGATCCATCTTCCATGCATTCTTGACAAAATCCAGAAAAACAGTTGAGTATGTTCATTCATAATTGAAGATTTTCGTCATCAGAACCACATAGACAAAAATGACTGTCGTATGTGAATAATACTTTATTCGAAAATTTATCAAAAAGTTCTGTATTTTGACGAGTTGCTTCACTAATACAGAGTTCTTTCTCGGCATTACCCCACTTATGATAATCCTTTAGTGAATCCTCGTGACAATGATTTTGAAGAAATGAGATTTCACTTTTAGAAATTGGCTCTTGAATCCTATCTATCTCTGGATTCATCTTCCATCCATTCTTGACAAAATCCAGAAAAACAGTTGAGTATGTTCATTCATAATTGAAGATTTTCGTCATCAGAACCACATAGACAAAAATGACTGTCGTAAGTGAATAATACTTTATTCGAAAATTTATCAAAAAGTTCTGTATTTTGACGAGTTGCTTCACTAATACAGAGTTCTTTCTCGGCATTACCCCACTTATGATAATCCTTTAGTGAATCCTCGTGACAATGATTTTGAAGAAATGAGATTTCACTTTTAGAAATTGGCTCTTGAATCCTATCTATCTCTGGATCCATCTTCCATCCATTCTTGACAAAATCTAGAAAAACAGTTGAGTATGTTCATTCATAATTGAAGATTTTCGTCATCAGAAACACATAGACAAAAATGACTGTCGTAAGTGAATAATACTTTATTCGAAAATTTATCAAAAAGTTCTGTATTTTGACGAGTTGCTTCACTAATACAGAGTTCTTTCTCGGCATTACCCCACTTATGATAATCCTTTAGTGAATCCTCGTGACAATGATTTTGAAGAAATGAGATTTCACTTTTAGAAATTGGCTCTTGAATTCTATCTATCTCTGGATCCAGACTAGAAATTTTATTTTGTGCCAATAAACGGCCAAATTAAGAATCAGAGTTCTCATATCTACGTATTCGAAAACTACTATTAGTCCAGGCATTAGGGACTAAAAAAGGGCAAATAAAGGAAAGTTTTGGTGTAGTTTTATATTTGGTTTCTTTGTGTTTACGGGGTCGCTGAACACTAATCTGAAGTTTTCCAACAAAATTTTTCTCGGGAAATAAGTTTTTTTTTTTTACAAAAAACCTGTAAAAAAACGGACTTTTCTCTGTTTTTTCAAAATAACTCCAAAACTATGAATTTTGCGTGAAAATCAACAGTATATGAATTAATGAGAATAAAATTTCCTACATTTTATGTACTGGAAGTTTTTTTCTCGGATCAATGGTTTAGCCGTAAGAGTGCCGCAAAAATGGGTATTAAAAACAAAAAAACTGTAAAAAAAAAAAAAAAGGGGGAATTACGGCACTGTACGTCGATGAAACATGAAACTAACCATTTTACGGAAACGTTAACCATTAATGATACTAAAGATTATATTATTGACTATACTTTGTGCATTTGAGGTAGAGTAAAAATGCTGATCCGGCGCCAGGGGAAGGTGGGAGCAATGGAGCAGATCCGCCTTCTCTCATGAGTCGAGGGTGTTCCTCCTCCGGAGAGCTTGTACTCTAACAGAAGGGGAAATCGGGAGGGAGTAAAGGACAAAAAACTTTAAAAACGGGAATTACGGCCCTGTACGTCTTTGTAACATGAAAATTAACCATTTTAAGCAAACGTTGACTAAAAACTATGTGATTGACTACATTTTATAATAACGTTGTCAGATAATAAATACGACGACTCATTGTGAATCATTATTTAATTACAAATAAGTATGTACATTAGTAACAAATTATTAAATATATTTACATAAAGTAAAAAAGCAAAAATTTTATTTCCGCATTCTTTTATTTGAAGGCACCTGCTGTTCATCGACATCTACAACGTAGAAAATAGACTTATGGAATTAATGGGGGGTTTTATTTACTACCAATATTATAGAATAAATGTTTTCTTAATGGTAAATATTTCATACCTTGTGGTCCTCTTTCATTGGGTCCACGGATTCAATGGGTAGGCAATCCATCTCCAGTCCATTTCAAGGTATAACTCGTCTTCCTCGTCTTGATTCACCACTGAAACGTTGTTGCAGTTCTCTTCGCAGTTGAGGCACATGTTGGAACAACAAAGACCTGCCTTCTTGCACCCATAATTTTGTTGGCAGTTCTTTTTCAACTTACAGGATACAAGCTTCAACAAAGCAGGGGGTAGAACAGCAAATACAGGCTCAAGGCCAATATTTGTTTTCTTCCATCCCTACTCTTCAGCATTTTTACAACTCCCAGCCCTTGCTGCCCCTGGTGATATACTCTTAAAGATTGCTGTCGTGCTGTAGCTGCAGATGGTGATAAAGCAGCAATATTAGAACGATTTTTAAAGGCTGGCTTCTTGTACGAAATATACCTTAGGTGGTTCAGCGAAGGCACATTCGTCCCACTATAGCCTTACAGCGAGGCAAGGAAACGTTCCCCAGCAGCTGCAATCATCTCCAGAGTAGCGTTCGAATCTTTGAATACTTTAACTACATCAGTGACATCTGAAGTCTTCACAAGTGTTCTGAGGAACTTCAGTTTTCCTTGCATAAACGGTACTGACATTGTATCGCACTAGCTCAGAGCATATAGGGAGATGATGTTTTCTGCAACCGTTGAATTCACAGCATTAGTTGAAGAAAGTGTCGCTAGAGAAACATGGTTTTCCCAGGTTTAAAAAAAAACGTTTTCAGACCTGCAGAAACCTATCAAAATGACCAAGACTTCTACATCCTCCCCAACTATAATCACCATCTTATTTAGTGGAGCCGAGGACAAAGCAGTGTTTACAATCAAGGTGCCTGCGTCTTCTTATGCTTGCTTGCATGTAATATCTGCTGATGATAACTGGTCAATCACCATAGGTATTAACCGAAAATTGTTTTTTGGGTTAGCAAGAAACTTTTCTTTGGAAATGGTAAGTATCATTATACCGTTAAACAATATGTCAGTTGAAGAATGTTTCTTTGCTCGTCTCATACGCTCAGCAGTTTTTGTACCACCTTTGTAAGTCCTCAGGTTAGACATCAAACACAACTACTGCCTGCGATCGGTATTTTGTCTGTACATACTCAACATATTTGTCGCAAATTGTTGAAAAAGACTGATTCTTAGGCCAAACAACCTAATGCAATAAATAACAAACATCAATGACGAATTGAATCCTGAACCTGATACACTTGTTTGTTAGGGGTTTGAATACCTTGTAGAGAGTAGATTTGGTTCCTATTCTTAAGCCATTGTCGAATACGGATAATGAATAAGGGCCAAGATCGTATGTCAAAAACTCTAGCAGGTCTTCATCCGAATGCTTTGCAACCGAATTTCGTTGGAACGAAGTTGTGGGATTAATAGATACCAACTCGTCGTCTACTAAATAATGATTCACAATATTTATTATCAGACAACGTTATTATAAAATGTAGTCAATCACATAGTTTTTAGTCAACGTTTTCTTAAAATGGTTAATTTCCATGTTACAAAGACGTACAAGGTCGTAATTCCCGTTTTTAAAGTTTTTTGTTCTTTACCCCCTCCTAATTTTACCTTCTCTTCGAGTACGAGTTCTCCGGATGAAGAGCACCCTCGACTTATGAGAGGCGGTGGAGCTGCTTGACTGTTCCCACCTTTCTCTGGAGCCGAATCCGCACTTTTCCTCTACCTCAAATGCATAAAATATTGTCAATCATATTATCGTTAGTATCATTAATGGTTAACGTTTACGTAAAATGGTTAGTTTCATGTTACATCGACGTACAGTGCCGTAATTTTTAGTTTTTTTGTTTTTAACATCCATTTTTCGGCACTCTCACGACTAAACCATTGATCAGAAAAAAAAAAACTTTCAGTACATAAAATGTTGGAAATTTTCTTTTCTTTAATTCATATATTGTTGATTTTCACGCAAAATTCATAGTTTTGGAGTTATTTTGAAAAACGCGAAGAAAAGTCTGTTTTTTGTAAAAAAAAAAAAAAAAAAAAAAAAAAACATATTTCCCGGAAAAAAAATGTGTTGGAAAACCTTGTATTCGTGTTCAGCGACCCAAAAAACATAATGGAACCAAATATCAAAACTACACCAAAACTTCCTTTTGACTGGACTATATGTCCTACATAAAACATATTGTATTTTAAATAAATTATTTGCACAATTTTCTTCTATTACTTGATTTTCGAGACATTTATTTTAAATTCGTAAAATGAGACAATTAATTGAATAATTTCTCAAATGCTGTTGATTTCTTGAAATGAAAGAAAAATAGCTCCTGCGAATTTAAATTTTCTTAATTTGGCTTTTATTTTGCGTATCCCTGGCGATTGATAAGCTTATTAGTTTTTTTCTTTAAATAATAAAATTTGATATTTATCTCATTTTAAATGATAAAAAAAATGTATCAAACACTCGATGTTGATTTTTGTAGCTAATAATAATCGGGTGTCTTTCAGTGATATTGGATTCATAAGGTATCTTTGGATCTGAATAGCCTGTAAAAAAAAGTTCGGAGCTGGATCATTTGTTGCTTCTTTTTCTACATTATACAATGCGTGTAAAAACTTTATGAAAATTGTAAAAATTTTGATAAATTTAAAATGAGATAATTGAAATGGAAATTTAATGTTGATCATAATATAGAAGAGTACTAATATAAAAGTCAGCAAAATGTGTCTGTGAGCTTTTTATTGGGAAAAATAATTATTATGCAAACAAACGCTATTTTCACTTGAGTAAAAACTTTAAAGACTGATATTTTTTATAGAAATTATAGCTAATTTGTATGTTAAAAACTGTTGTTTGTATGAATTTTTGTGAAGTTTATTAAGAGTTTTGTTAATTTTATAATAATGTCAAAAGCAAATAAACTGACTGAATATGAAAAATAGTGCTATTGAATATTTTTCATTGTCAGGAGTGAGGTGTGAAACTATTGAAAGACAGATAAGAAGATCTAAAACCGTCATCAACAATTTTGTAAGGTTAAATTATAAGTATGGTAGAAAGAAAAAGTTCGAGGCAGACACTCAGGGTTGAAAGAAGAGTTTTAACTGGAAAAAACTCAAGTGAAGAAATGACTGGGTTCAATGTTTGCAAGAATACAATAGGCAATACAAATACTCCAATACACAGTAAAATTGTTTAAACACCTTTTACTGAATACACACATAATCCAGTGTTTAAAGTTTTGATGACGACAAATGGCTGCAGGTTATTTTCTTCGATGAAACAAAATGGAACTTAGACTGTCCTGATCGCTGGAAATATTATTGGCATGATTTGGGAAAAGAAAAAGACGTTAATTAGGTGGTGGATCCATTATGACATGGAGCTGCTATTTCGTTTAACGGCATGGGATCACGTACATTTCTTTCAGTGAAAGTTAATTCAAAGGCTTATCTAAAATCTCTTTCTGGCCATCTTTCACCTGTTGCAACAAATGGATTTATCAGCAAGATAATTCGCCTATCCACACAAACCGTAGGACAAAACTCTGATTCCAAAAGAAAAATATTGGAGTTTTTAAACCCTATCAAGAACTTGTGGGGGGAACTTCAGAATTCAGATCTACGATTCAAGATAAATGGTACAAAAACCACTCCCGAACAGTGTCAACAATTAATAATATCCATAAAAGGTAGAACATTTGCGGTTATTAAAAGCAATGCTGGGTGTACAACATGTTCTGTATATACATATAACATATATGTCACATTTCCACTGAATCGCTTTATTTTCCGTAAATTAACTCAAGGCCAGAGGTCTCCACCTAGGAAGTTTTGCAGTCGTACGCCGATCATTATAAGTCGTTCGGTGCTTATTGAAAAAATAAATAGGCAGTCAAGTCCACTTCATAATTTATTAGGATCCAGAGAAAACTCGGTTATGCTTTTATTTAGCTCTCATGATAATTCCATGAAGAATGACTTTCAGTACTAAGAGAGGCTTCGTGAATTAAATTAAATACTCGAAGAAGACACAAGATGTTAATAGTGATCTATCAGCGGCTACGGGGATTTTATTCCACGGTCGCGAGAACGCGCCGGGCCTCCGCTTACATCATGCTCCCAGGAAAATCTGCGTTCAAGGCCGGAAAACCAGTGTATATCTCTTCTCCAACGCTCACGAATACAGAGCCGTCAAAACAGTCTTTCGACCAATCAGCACTACGGAACTCAATTTCTGGGCACTATGATTTGAAGGAGATTAAGCTTCAGACTAAAAGCGCGGGAGTGGTATTCTAGGATTGTTCCGGAAAAAACCTGATTCTTTCGAACAAATAAGAAATTTTTAAAAAAAGTAGATTTTATTGGGTCTTGGCAGAATGCCAAGATAAAATTCTACATCGAAACTGAGATTAGCTTTTATATTTTGAGAAAATAATACTTTTTTGCAAGAAAACATAGGGAAATAAAAATAAAAAGATATAGGGTTTTTTTTGGAGAGGATTAAAATATTTAGCTGGGAAAGTGATATTTTAAAAGATTAAAATTTAGGATGCGTTAATTTAATGGAATAAAAAGTGTGTAATTTTAACAGAATAGCATCTAGCGCCATTTTTTCACGAGAATGAATTGAGAATATAGAATTTTTAGGGATTTTGACAATCTAAATACTAGAACGAGAAAATAATTTACAATAATGGGAAATAAACAGAATTACAGAATTGATGAGGCCAACGGTGACAAAATTAAAATTTGTTTCATATCCCTCCCCCCCTCCCAAAAAAAAAAGGCTTAGCTGAACAGCAGTTCCCTAACAGCGGTTCAGACAAGTGACATAAAAAAAATTCTAAAATTCTAAAATTTTGAAATGCCCAAAAATCACGCGCGACGCAACTGCCTTAAAATTTTGAAGAACAGAATTTAGAAAAAAAATAGAGTAAAAGCATAACCTAAAATACATAAATTTTACAACAACACTTACTTATTGCAAGTGTAAATAAATGAGAATACATCAAGATAGAAACAAGAAGTAACTAACATAATAAATAATACTAATAACAACATAATATATAAAGAATTCAATATAATAAATAAGAAAGATGGAAATAAATTCCACTGAAAAACTGAAGTTTCATTTTTTTCCAGTCCTCACTAAACAGTTCTATTTCGTTTTTATTTTGATTGGGATTGACCCCACTCTAATCTACGGTGCCACTCTTTTAGTGGTGACACTGGATATCAGAGCTATTTTATTCCATGAGTGGAATACTTGTGATAACTACCCTTATTGACACATTTAGTAACTTTTTTGTATATACACTATTTATGTTACCAAAATAGTAGTATTCTCCAATTCATCATATATTGATATACCAAAATTCATCAACACTTTTGTAAATAGAGTTCACTGTAAGCAGTTCAATCAATCAATTTTCAGTTTGTCAACATTTTTGTAAATAGAGTTCAATGTAAGCAGTTCAATCAATCAATTTTCAGTTTGTCAAAATTTTTGTAAATAGAGTTCTATGTAAGCAGTTCAATCAATCAATTTTCAGTTTGTCAACATTTTTGTAAACAGATTTCTATGTAAACAGTTGAATCAATCAATTTTCAGTTTGTCAACATTTTTGTAAATAGAGATCTCTTTTGTCTTAATAATAACATTTCTCAAAATATTTCTAATATATTCTCTTAATACATAATAACATTAATAAATTTCTTTCAATAAATAAATAATATCAACAAAATTCAATAGCTTTCTAACAATATATCACAATAAATATTACATTCCATATAAAATTCTTGGTTGAGGAAAAAAAATACATAGCAAAATCTCTTTGTTTCCTTACTTGGAAAAGATAAGGAAATAATTTGTTGCTAGCCGAATGGTGTATAAAAAAATTAAGAATATATTATATTTCCAATACTAAATAATTTAGATGCCCAAATATTTAGATAGGAATCACTCAACCAATAATTGTGAACAATAATATCCCTTTCTGATACTCTTCTTTTAACTAATAAATTTATGACATAATCGGGCATAGCTAATTACCCAAAATTTCAAGTGTGGCATCATATGCTTCTTTTTACACTTTTTAAAGTAAATAAGCAATAATAATAATAATAATAATAATAGTTGTTAGATAGATAACAGAGAAATGGAATATAAAGTTATTATATTTACACTATCGCAATCCTTATTTTTGAATTAATCTCTTCAAAACACTTCACTATAATATCACAATATCACTTTTTAGAATAATATAGAATATCAGCATTCAAGAATAATTCAAGACATTTACTGTATTAAACAAAATAAATATAGCTAATGCGAATACATTAAATAATATAAATAATATTTACTAAAAACTGTAATTATATAGAATATTTAATTTAAATTTAATAGACTCAACAAATAAGTACCAAAACTAGTTGATCAGGCTAGAAGACACCTAGTAATGTTGAGAATCTATTGTTTACAATTTAAAAAGAATTTACATTTATTTTTAGAAAGGTTTTTTAATTTTAGTTATTGTAAATAAAAACGTTTGGAAATAACTTAATATATTGTTTTTACTAATGTTTGTTGTTGTGACCTTATATGTGAAGTTGTTTGTGTTGGTTTTTGTGTATTTTCATGGAATAATTTGAAGTCATCCGGAAAATAATATGGTATTAATTTAGAAACATGTACAATTACTGAATTGGCTTTAGTTTCATAATTAAATCTGTCTATTTCATAAGTAACTTCTGAAAGTTTGTTTATGATTTTGTATGGACCTGAAAAAGTGGGTTCCAACTTCCTAGTATTGGGATATTTAAACTCTTCATAAATTACATAATCGTTTACTTTTAAACTCAACAAATTTCCTATCGTATAACCTTTTATTTTTGAAATGAAATTCTTTAGTACGCGTTTTTGCAATTTTTAGTGCTGTTTGAACAGGTGGATAATAATTTTGATTTAAAGGAGAGTTATAAGGTAATTTGTCATAAAATAGATATGCTGGTGGAAATTTAGTTAGGGAGTGGGGAGTATTATTGTATTCTTGAATGACTTGATCTAATAACCGAGTCCATCGAATTTTAGATGAGACTGAATTTACTTTACATTTTAATCTAGTGACTATTGTCTGGTTAACCCTTTCAACCTTCCCATTCGTTTGTGGATGATGTGAAGAGGTAAATCTTTGTTTAATGTTATGTGTCTTGAGAATTTTTTAATTGAAGTGACCGGAACGCCTTGTGCCGATCACTGAGTATTGTTTGCGGTATCTGACTATTGAAAATTTGTTTTAAGCAGTTAATATACGTGGCTGATATAACCTTTTTAGATGGAAAAGCCCAGGCATATCTTTTGGCCTGGTCTATTATTATGTGTAAAAATTTCTTTGTTGAGTTATAATAATTAAATCCACCCACAGTATCAATAGAGAGGCACTCAAAAGGTTGATCTGTGGCTGGCAGAGCTTGTAATAAGCCAAATCTTTTTGTTTGGGGTGTTTTTTTTTTTTTACAAGTGTCACAATGTTTTACATACTGGGTTATATCTATTGTCATATTAGGTCCAATACATCATTTTATAGGTCTTCAAAAGAGCTTTTCACTCCCGCTACTATTTTTAAATTATCTCCATTTTTTGGCCCTTGGTACCACTTTTAAACTTTATTTTAAATTTTTTAAATCTCTAATTATTGCTCCAGCATACCCGTGTAGGATATCATCTGAAAGGTATTTCCATTCTACACCTATTACACCATGTTTTAAATTCCTTTTATCATTTTCTTAGCCCCAGGCTTCATTTTAATTTTTTAATAAAATTTTAAAGTTCTTTTGATTTTTTTTCACTCATACAAGTGTTGCATATCTCCGTAAAGGACTTTTAATTCCTCTTCCATTTATCTTTGAACAAAACTTTTCTCACCCATCCGTGGGCGTAATTTTAATTTTTTTTTTTTTTTTTTTTAACTTTTTTCTCAAATTCTCTCAACTATCAAGAGTTGCATATCTCCAGAAAGGAAATTCAATTTCCCAGCCATTACTCCTGGAACAT
Source organism: Maratus michaelseni (assembly GCA_963931845.1). NCBI lineage: Eukaryota > Metazoa > Arthropoda > Arachnida > Araneae > Salticidae > Maratus > Maratus michaelseni. Next base: position 3,852,480 of record OZ007586.1, on the reverse strand, counting down.
AACCGTTTCACCCATTCTGAGGGCGTAGGGCGCCCCATCCTTCTTTCTCAAGTGGTCTTCATTCGACAACAACACGAAATAAACATCTCCACTCCCTTTCATCCAACTATCAAGTGTAGCATATCTCCATAAAGGTAATTCAATTCCCCATCCATTACTCCTGGAACAAACCCCTTCCACTCATTTTACGGGCGTAGGGCGCCCCATATATTTCTCTCATTAGATCTTCAACCATCAACAACACGGAATAAACATCTCCACCCCCTCTCATGCATTCTTACCGATCATTATAAATTTGCATAGATCTCATAGTAGGTTTTCCATTCCCGGAGCCACTATCAAAATATTTTCATTTTCAATACCCTGATCCCATTGTTAAATTTTCTTAAAATTTTGAACTTTTTTCTCAAATTCTCTCAACTATCAAGAGTAGCATATCTCCAGAAAGGAAATTCAATTCCCCATCCATTACTCCTGGAACAAAACCGTCTCACACATTCTACGGGAGCAGGGCGCCCCATTTATCTTTCTCATTAGATCTTCATCCGACAACAACTTGGAATAAACTTCTCCACCCCCTCACATCCATCCTAGCCGATCATTATAAATTCGTATAGATATCATAGTAGGCTTTCCATTCCCGGAGTCACTACCATAATATTTTCATTTTCAAGCCCCTGTTCCCACTATTAAACTTTTTAAATATTTTTAATCTTTTATCAAAATTTCTCAATTATCAAGAGTAGCATTTCTCCATAAAGGGAATTCAATTCCCCACCCATTATTCCTGGAACAAAACTGTTTCACCCATTCTGAGCGCGTAGGGCGCCCCATTCATCTTTCTCAAGTAATCTTCTTTCAACAACAACACGGAATAAACATCTCCACTCCCTTTCATCCAATTTTACCGTACATAATAAATTTGTTAGATCTCAAAGTAGGCTTTCCATTCCGGAGCCACTCACTTAAAATTTTCATGTTTTGGACCCTGGTCAAAATTTTAATTTTTTTTTAATAATTTTAAACTTTTCTCAAATTCTCTCAACCATCAAGTGTAGCATATCTCCATAAAGGAAATTCAATTCCCCATCCATTAATCCTGGACTCCATAAAGGTGTTAAATTTCTACATCTAATCTCAAATTCAATTCTTATCCCACCCACTCCGAGGGCGTAGGGCGCCACATTTAATTTTCATAGTTTTCCAGGCTTCAACCTGAAATACACTCCCTCGCTCCTTTGCACATGTTCCCGCATCTCCTCACAATAGCGTCATTTTTATGGCCTTTCAATTTATACAATCAGCCTTGCACAGTATATCTCCCTCGGGTGCAGCTGCACTCGCTTTTTGCTGGACACTTATCTCTTCATGGGCTGGTCTCACATGGTTCTCCCAAAATTCACCCATTTTACTCTATCTAGTATTATCTTCATTATCTCTATTCATTTTTTTTTTTCTCATAATTCTCTTTGCCGGAGAGAGTATCCCACATAACCTTTATCGCTAACGTAAATAAAGTTCTTAACTCAGAAATATAAGAAGAAAAAATATATATATATATTCCAAGAAGAATAAATCAATCACAAAGTGAAAGCTCAAACTCATAACTCGAAGACAAGAACAACCCGAGATATACAAAATCGACCAACAGTCAACACACAAAAACAAGAAACTCACAACAAATAAAAATGATAACCCCATCAAATCAATCAGACAAAGGACCGCCACTCCAACAATTATATGATATAGAAACAGGTAAAAGAAAAAACCTTAACGTTCACGAAATCCTCGCACAAGCAATCGGCCACTACAGAAGACACAAAGGAAGAAACAATGAAGGAGCAGACAAATACCTACAGTGGCTGCAAGTAGAAATAACAAAAAACATCGCATACATCAAAAGAAATGCATCACAAACACAAGATTCAACCCAACAAACAAAAATAACAAACACACTGGAAATATTCAAAGATGTAGATCAAGACTTCATTGCCTACCTGCATAGGGACACCAACCGACAAAACGTGAAAGATTTCCTGGATACTAAGCCCACATTCAGAGCATCTTTTAGACAAATGTGCAAACACCTCAAACAACACTCACCAGCAGGCACTGAAGGAGCTAACACCTTGCAAGAAAGAATAGTAACTCATCTCAAAGATATGCACCAAATCAAAGAAGAACTAGAACAAATCAAGGAAGGTGAGGTCCAAACAGACAACATAGAAGAAGAGTCCAACCACAACACACATCACCAAATACAAGAAAACAACACGGCATCCCTAGAACACAGAATCCAATCCCTGGAAGAAGACACAGAACGACTACAAACCAACACACTGGAAAGAGAAAACAAACAGCAAGCAGACAGAAAACAACTGGAGGAAAGAATTGAACACCAACAAGCCACCATAAAAGAAAGAGAGGACAACATAGAAAAATTAACAGCAGAACACAAAAAAACCCTCGCAGATCTCTACTCCAAGATGGATCTCCTCACTCAAGACAATCAAAGACAAAAAGAAGAAATAAACCAACTGCATAAGCAGCAAGAAAAGCAACAAAACTGCCAGATCCCGAATGAAGACGAAATTGAGCGGATGACCAAAGAAGGAGTTCAACAACTCCTGATAAAAATAAAGAACCAACTCCCACACGTCCAGAACACCAGAATGCTGAAAGAAGCCATAATAAAACAAAACACCACAAACACAGAAAAAATATTTCAAAAAATAGCAGATCTGGAATCAAAAGTCTCAGCACTTATCAAGAAACACAAAACACCAGCAATAGAAACACCAGAAGATAACAGCACACACGACTCATACGCAGAAAAACTGAAACAATCAGAAACAGGCAGACCATCACAACCACAAACAAGATTAACAGCATCTTCAACAGCCAGGCGATACTCCAAAGGGGCAATTTTACAATCTAGAAAATCAAACACGTCTCTAACGATGTTCTCAATCAGAGAACAAATACACAAAGCCCTTAAAAAACACAAGAACGTCCCACCTATACATTGTACAATAGCAAGAAATAAAACAACATTAATAGTGAGATCAGAAACAGAAGAAAATGTCGACACCCTGTCGGATATAATACACCAATCAGAAGACATATCACGTCTGGTATCCCAAGAATTTGTAACAGAAAAAAGGAAAAAGCTGATAATACTAGGCATCCCGAAGTCGATCACACATGACGAAGTATTACAAGAAATCAACAAAAAGACAAACGAAGACATCGAACAACATTTACACATACATAAAGAAATATCAAAAGAAAATTCACGAACATACCAATTAGTAATAGACCTCCCAGAAGACCAAGCCTTGTTACTCCACAAAGTGGGTCGACTATCGCTCAGCCTCATAACATGCAAAATAAGAACATACTCCCCAATAATTCGTTGTCAAAACTGCCAAGTCTTCGGGCACTCCTCTACCAACTGTAAGAGAAAAACGGCTTGTGCATATTGCATGGCAGAACATGAATCTGAAAGATGTCCGAAGAAAAACCACCTGCGACAACACAGATGCTTAAATTGCACCTACACGCAAGATCAAGATGGATACCCCTACCCAAATAACCATAGCGCCAACTCAGCCGGATGCCAAGTCTTTCAGGACCTCTTCCATAATCGCCATCGTGCACAGAACCTAACAGCAGAGAGTTCGCGATGGTAACAACCCCAAACCCAACAACCACACCAACTAGCAATAGAACAACAACACCAAAATTCAAAATAGCACAAATAAACCTTCAAAGAACAAAATCAGCAACAGCAGACCTCATAAATCACTTAATAGAAGAGGATTACTCAATAGCCTGTCTCCAGGATTGCGCAGTCACCAATAGAAGACCGCACGGATTACCATTATCCCTGCCTTCATATGCCTCGCAATCCAACAACTGCCACATAATCATACTGGACAACAACCTACAACATATACGAACACAGCAACACCAAAATTCAGTATTCATTAACGTTACACTCCAAGATATAATTATAACAATCGGCAATCAAAACTCCCCGCCGTCAGCAGATCTAAAGGAAGACCTTCAAGCCTGGACAAATAAGAGAGGCATGAGCAAACACCTGATACACCTGGGAGACTTCAATGCTCATAGCCAACTCTGGGGGTATCCATCGGACGACGACAGAGGACACCATCTCATCACACATATGAGCCAACACCACTTAATCTCGGCAAACGACCCACACAGCCCACCCACGTTTCAGACAGAAAGATCACAAGGATGGCCGGACGTCTCTCTTTTCTCGTTCCCCGTATTCTCTAGATTAGAAGAGTGGACTGTGGAAAAAGACATGAATTACGGGGACCACCGCTTGATCACCATATATCTAAACATAACAACCCCAACTCTCCCGAGAAGAAGATACAGAACGAAGAACATATCGTTTAAAAAATTCAATCAACACTTAACCTCAAGACTAATAGAAAGAAACATTAACTTCCAGCAAATAAAAAGTAAAGAAAACTTCGATACACACTACAATGAATTAATACAAATCATACAAGAGACAAGTGAACACACTCTCAAGAAGAAAAGTAGCACACACAAACCCTCGATCAACTGGTGGTCTCCGGAGCTCCGAAAAACAAGAAACTACGTCCGGGCACTCCGAAGACAAACAAACTCTCCAACATCCACACAAGCCCACAAACAGAAATACAAACAGGAGCGAGCCAGATACAAGCTTCAAATCCAAAAAGCCAAACGAGAAGCATGGCTGAGATTCTGTCAGGCAACAACAGATCCCTATGGGAAAATGAAGAAAATTGCCTTCCAGGACTTTCACAAGAAAGAAACATATGCACTGGCACACTCAACAAGAATCACACACACCAAGAAATCATTTTACAAGGACCTCACAGAACACATATATGGAAATTCACAGATTACAGACACCAGAACACCAACACCAGACAAGACGGCCCCTCCATTCACCGTAAACGAGTTAAAAACGGCAATATACAGCTTCAACAAAAACAAGGCACCAGGAATAGACAACATAGACCATCCCATCACAAGACAAATATTCAAACATCACCCACAACTACTACAAGACATTTACAACACACTCCTCAAGCTTAACTACTTCCCGACAGCATGGAAGCAGGGGGAACTAGTCTTCTTCTTGAAAAATGGAAAGCCTCCAACAGAAGCGGACTCGTATCGTCCGATTTCCCTGCTGCCAATCCTGGGCAAAATCTTTGAGAAGCTAATACTAAAGCGTATCCTACATGAACTACACAACACACCAAAACTAGCACCGTCCCAACATGGATTCGTCCCAGGAAAATCGACGGAAACGGCAATCCAAGAAGTGCTGTCCATCATAGATCTAAGCAAACAAGAAGACAACTACACATATCTCATCTCTCTAGACTTCCACCATGCCTTCGACAATCTACCTTGGGATGCAACAGTGGAAGAGCTCGAAACCTTAGAACTGAGCAGACCATACATAAACACGACAAGATCCTTCCTATCGCTCAGATCTGCGTACACCAACTGGCTCTCTGGAGACCTTCACTGGTTCAAAAAGGGCTGTCCCCAGGGGTCGTGCTACGGCCCGTTTCTCTGGAGAATATTCATCAATAAGATCCTGATAATCCTCAGAGAAAAGGGATTCAAAGTGGTGGCGTACGCAGATGATATACTTCTAATCATAACAGGTCGCACCAGGAAGATCATAGAAGACAAAGGCAACGCAGCTCTCCAACTGATTCAAAACTGGGCGGATTGTCATTGCATTCAAATAACACACGAAAAATCAACAGTTCTGCAAATAAAGAATCGTAAATATCTCAAGCGTCCACCCACACTAAAAATTAATAACAGATCCATCAAACATAACCCCACACTAAAATATCTCGGCTTAGTTCTGGACAGCACACTTTCCTTCCTACCACATCTACATGCCAAGAGATCAGAAATCAACACAGCAGTCCAAAACCTCCTGAAGTTTGCAGCCTCACAACGCAGTATCTCAAAAGCAATACTAAAAATATGGAACAACACAATCTTAGAAAAGAAAATAACTTACGCTGCAGCAACATGGTTCCCCAAACTACAAAAATCCCACGGGCTGCGACTCCTCTCAGCAATTCAGGCACAGTGTCTGCTTTTGATCTCCCGTGCATACAAGAAGACAGCAACCTCAGCTCTCTGCGTCCTCACGGGAACAATGCCACTCTCACTAAGAACAGAGAAAACAGCAGCCCAAGGAGCAATCCTTAGGCTAGGCATCCCCATGGTTGGAATACAACCAGATATGTATCAACCGAAATTTATACCAACAGAAATTATACCATACAAAACATATTTTGAATGGGCAGAGAATGCAGAGGAGCAGCCAAATTTGCAAGTATACACGGATGGATCGAAGACTGACGCTGGTGTAGGATACGCTTTCTGCATCTACAACAAAGAAGACACAATAACAGAACATCAAATACACCTGGACACCTCAAACTCCGTTTACCAAGCGGAGCTGCTCGCAATTTCCGACGCAATTTCCTGGCTGCAAACATCCACACACGACAAAGCAACAATAAATTCAGACAGCCTTTCCAGCTTAGTGGCACTTACAGACATGAATACAGAAAATTATCTAATAGGTCAAATAATAAAGAAACTGCAAAACACAACAAAAAAGATCCTCTTCAACTGGGTAAAAGGCCACTCAGGAATTGCGGGCAACGAACACGCTGACAGACTCGCCAAGGAAGCCACACAACCGGACACATCAATAAAACACATCTTCCACCCAGCACCTCCATCCTACCTCAGAGGACAACTAAAACACAAATACACATCTAAATGGCAAGACCAATGGACAGCGGAGCACAGGGGACGAAAAGCCTACAGCCTCTGTCCAAAAGTCACCGAGGACTTCCTGGTCCCACACCGAAACATCTACCTGTACATAACCAACCACGGCCCGTTCCCATCATATCTCTCTCTCTTCAATAAAGCCCCATCTCCATTCTGCACATGTGGAAAAAGAGGAGATGCCACCCACTACACACTCAACTGCCCGCTAACGTCAGCATATCACATAAGGAAACCGGCATTACTGAGGACCTCAGTTTGGTTCCACCACGTCCTCCATACACCAAATCTACAACAAAAAATAATAGACTGTGTCCATCTCCTAGAACACAATCAGCAACTCTTTCAAATGCCTCCAGCACACCTTCTAGGAAATGTCCTGCCCTCAGACGATGATGAAGAAGAATAACCCTCATCATTGACCACAAAAATAGCGGAAACACAGTAGTGTAAATAATTCCATTCCCTCAGTAAAAGCCTAATGGCCTATTGGCCTCATCTGTATTTTTTTTTTTTTTTTTTTTTTTTTTTTTTTTTTTTTAAATAAACTTGCCAAGCAGGGCTTGTAGAGCTTAAGCCGTATGGTAGGCCACCCTGCTTGGTTGAATCTGAATCTGTCATATTAGGTCAATAATAGTTTGGAGAAATTAAATTTAACATTTTCTGTATACCCAAATGTCCATAATTCCGATGTGCAATATGTAATAGTTTTTTTCTTAAAGCCATTGGTACTACCACTTTTCGAAATCCATGTATTTTAAGTATAATTATTCCATTCTCTGATCGATATTTCCTATCATTTACATTTTCTTTATATTGCATCTCTATTATTTCATCCCTATCTAACAATAAATTAATATGCTGGTTGAAAAAAGTTACAGGATTTCTGGACAACATGTCGACTTCGACATTTGTTGACACTTTCTCATACTTGATTTCATACTCAAACATACTTAATTTTAAGGACTATCTGAATAATCTTCCTCTAGGATTTTTAACATTTTTTAACCAAACTAGAGATGCATGGTCAGTATGGATGGTAAATCTAACTCTATGGAAATAATGATAGAATTTATCTAGAGTGTCAATAATTGCTAAACACTCTAGCTCTGTAATGAAGTAATTCTGCTCATAACTCTTCAAATTCCTTGAATGGTAATAAATTGGATGCAGAAACCCCTCTTTATCTGGTTGTTTAAGTACTGCACCTACTGCCATCTTTGAGGCGTCAACAAACATATGAAGTGGTAATTTAGCATCATAAATTTTAAGAATAGGTTTTTGGATTAAAACATTTTTCAATTTATTAAAAGAATCCTGACATTCTAGAGTCCAATTCCATATTGTATTTTTTCTAAGTAATTTATTAAGAGGTTGTCGAATCTGAGCATATTTATCTATAAATTTATGATAAACATTTATTGATCCTAGGAGACTTTGCAATTGTTTAATATTTGTTGGGGGTTTTAATTTCTTTATAGTTTCAATATTTGCATTTGCAGGAGTTAGAATTCCATCAGAAATTTCATATCCAAAAAAGTTAATCTTACTCTGAGCCAATTTTCATTTGGATAATTGTTTAATGTTTTCTAATTGACAAATTTTGAATATTTGATTTAAATGGTCAAGATGTTCTTTTAGAGAGGAGGAGAAAATTATAATATCATCGAAATAATGGCAAGCAAAATCTATTTTGTATTTATTTAGGATTCGTCTAATAGTTCAATTAAAAATGGGGGGTCGCGTTTTTATACCAAATGGGAGGACTAGCCATTCGAATAACCTAGAGCTAGTAACAAAATCTATTTTTTCATTATCTGCGGGATGTATGGGTAGGTGCCAGTAGCCAGAGGCTAAGTCCAAAGTTGAAACATACTGAGCACCACTCAATTTATCCAAGATCCCATCGATACGATGTAATGGCTCGGCATCATTTTTCATTATTGCATTTAATTTTCGATAATCAATACATAACCCAGTCTTTTTGCCTTCCTCTCTTTCTTATCCAAAGTGACAGGGGCCAAATAAGGACTATTGATCTCTTTAATTAATCTTGCTTCTAACAATTCTTGAATTTGATTTTGAATTTCTTTTTCCTCAGCAGGTGAAGTTCTATAAGTCCTCAAAGATAGTGGTAGGTCAGTTTTTAGATAAACGCGTTGCGGTTCAATATGAATTCTACCGACGTCATATTTATGTTTAGCAAAAATACCCATGTAATCTTGAACTAATTCCCTTAAATCCCCATTTTGAATCAAATTTATCTAATTAGTTCCCAATTAGATTTATTAACTTCGCGAGAATTTTGAGGAACCATGAGTCTTCTATAATCTGGTTGCACTTCGTAGTCATTATTTTCCTCATTTGACTACATAATTATATTATTACCACAGTTCTCAAAATTTAATTGTTCATCATGATAAAGATCCAAATCATTATGCTCTTCATTGTTTTCAAAATTGTTATTCACTTGATAAAAATTAAACTTGTTATAATGGTCATACTTATTTTCAAAATTACTACTCTCATTTTCAATTTTTAGATCTTCATTATTCACTTGTTGTACTTTATTAACATCAATAATGTGAAAATGAAGAGCTTTCTCATTTTGTATGGCTACACCTCTATTTACATTCTTTTCCTCTGTTTGACAATACAATATTTACAATTAACTGTTAAATCAAATTTTGAACACTCTTTTAACCCCAATCCTAATAATATTATAAATCTGATTGTGTGCAAATGTTAGGCTGAAGCCAGCGTCAAAATGAAACATTTAATGATCCTGTATCTTTGCATATAGGCTGATTATAACCCTCAAATGAACATAGGCTGGTTTTTGTTTATTTTACTCAAATATTTTTCTAAGTAATTCAAAATTTCGTTATTTTCATAGCGAATAAATGGACATTTTTTTTCATAAAATTTAACCATTTTACTTTATTGTTGCTAGGGCTTTAATCGTTGCCAATAAATAAAAACGCGGAAAAATATTTTTTTCTCAATAATTAATTTTTAATTGAAATATTTTCACGTGAAAAAGGAAAATAAAAAAGAATTCAAAAGAAGATAAATTTCTGCGATATTTTAAATAAAAATATGGAGTATTTGTTATTATACATGAAGTATGAATATTGCTACGTTGAGAAGATATTTTCTGTCAAAATCTGCATTATAATTAGAAGGAAAAATGCACAATAATTATATTATTAAGAAAATATTTCGCTTGGACCATAGAACTATGAAAAGGATCCTCCTTGGCTTGAACAAATATGACATCATAAATAAAACATGTATTTTCAAATATTCGTAATATTGCAAGGAGCATGAATATCAGTGTCTAATAAAAGTATATACATAATGGACGTTAGACGTAAGATGAATAACTGAAATATTTTTTTTATATACTGATTAATAATAAGCTTGAATATCAGTTACATACAGATGTGAGTTTTCTGATAAAATTCCCGGTATGATTGCCAAGAAAAGAAAATTAACAAGAATTATATCATTGAAAAGAGATTTCTCTGGGATCAAAGTGACGTCATATTTCAAATAAAACGGGATTTTTCAAATATGTTTCACATGGAGCGTGAATATTTCATACATTAATAATTACAGAGTACAGTGAAAGAATAGAGAGGCTGTCAAATCGTCTTGCAATATGAAGCCGGTTATCGCTCAAATCATTAGGCCCAAGGGCTGACTTCATTGGACGGGGAGAGGTTTTCAAAGCAAGCCGTCAGTTGTTTGGGCCAACTGTAGTGTTGCATTTTCAGCATCACGCTAAACATAAACATTTCATATCTATTTATTCTCTGAACTCTGTGATTAATAATACAAGCATCAGTAAGATTATTAGGAAAAGAAAATTGAACACAAGTCTATTATTTTAAAATCTGACTGTCTGTTTGTATTTCGTAACTACTACTCTTAATGCAATGCCATTTACTTAACACCATCATTGATCTAAGGATGTCATGTAAACTCTGAGAATTTAAAATTTTGAATTAAATTCCGAGATATTATTATTATTATTATTATTACTAGCTGGCTTCGCCCGCCAGCGGGCCCCTAATTTACATCGGTGCCTCGAAACTTTTGTATTCTCCGGCTCGCATCCCCCTCGAACCGAACGAACCTCCGACACGGGTCCCCGCTGCCTTCGGCACCGTACACCGGTCGTGCTACGCACGCACCGGATAATCCCATAATTTGCATAATCCCTTAATTTGCACATCGAATAGTATAAACCTCTAACTGAACTAATCTCCGACCCTGGTCCCCGCTGCCTTCGGCACCGTATACCGGTCGTGCTACGCACGCACCGGATAATCCCTTAAATTGCACATAGAATAGTATAAACCTGTCACTGAACGAACCTCCGGCTCGGGTCCCCGCTGCCTGCGGCACCGTATAGCAGTCGTTCCGGCCCTGGTCCCCGCTGCCTTCGGCACCGGATAATCCCTTAAATCACACATAGAATAGTATAAACCTGTCACTGAACGAACCTCCGGCTCGGGCCCCGCTGCCTGCGGCACCGTATAGCAGTCGTTCCGACCCTGGTCCCCGCTGCCTTCGGCAGCGGATAATCCCTTAAATTGCGCATAGAATAGTATAAACCTCTAACTGAACGAACCTCCGGCTCGGGTCCCCGCTGCCTGCGGCACCGTATAGCAGTCGTGCTGCGCACGCGCTGCAGTATACGTTAGTTCCACCTTCCGTCGCGAGATAATGTGAAATCAAAGTATAAAATCTGATATTATTATTCGAAAAAAGTGGTATAAACTCAGAAACTTTTAAAAATGTTATAGGGGGTCCTTATTACTTAAATTATGATGTTTGGAATCAGTTTGGTGGAAATCCGTAACATAGTTTCTTAGTTATAGAAACGGACCACAGTTAAAAGAAAAAAGCGGGGGGGGGGGTTGGCGATGACACTGCTTTTCCTCAAACAACTTATGTAGACTACCTGAGTTCTAGTTCAAAGACAGTGAGCTGTAGAAAAACTTAAAACTAAAAAAAAATCGATAACGGGCGAAGCCCGCTTTTCCCTATCATAATATCTGGTTGCCACTCTAAAACAAAAACTTAAAATACTAAAACTTAAAATAATAATGCAGTTTTTAGACGCGGCCTACTTCTTAAAATCGTAATATCTAGCCGGCACTGTAATGGAAATCTTTCTTTTGCTTTAATTATACAAATAACGATGATTAATTATACAATAAAATAATATATCGGCTCGTAATGAAGATATGGCAATAATTTTTAGATATTCTGAAAGCAGAATCTATTTAGCGTCGCCCTGTCAAAGTTTGGAATTTCTGCGCCTCTTAGAATCAGAGATGCCCCCCCCTCTGTAAAACCCCAATTGAACGTCATGTGACCTGACCTCCGTCAAAGAAAATGCCGATCCAGACAATCGTCTGGCCGTGCGTCTCCGATCTGAGAATCGCAGCTCGGAAAGAAAAGAAAAATAATTTTTTATCGATCGATTTTTAAAGGATTTTTCCGGTTCTAATCGTCGCACGGAAACGATTTTTCGAATTTATGAGACCTGACGACGTCCCGGTTGCGTACGTGCGACTTACGAATTTCTGGCCCCCCGACTTCCGGAGATAGGGGTCGGACCTGCGCTGCGGTTTGGGGCTTAAATCGCTCCCTGGGAACCCCCTGCCTTTTCCTTCCCGGACAGGACGTGTACCGGCAACCCTCGGCGGAGGCGAACTTTTCGCTGTTTTGACTTCTCTTCCAACTTCGGTTTCGGTCGGTAATTAAAACACTTTCGCTCATTAATAACTCCCCGGGTCCGGGTCGGAATCCCGACCCGATCGAAACTTGAGCGTCGCGCCTTTTTTGCGAATTTTTCGGCCCGCGTCCGCCGTCCGTGCGTCGCCTGGTCCCGGAGCCTTTGCGGGTACAAAGGTGGAGTGCACAGACAGACACACACACACACACACACACACAGATGTTTACCGCGCTTAATAATAGGGACTAGCTGGCTTCGCCCGCCAGCGGGCCCCTAATTTACATCGGTGCCTCGAATTGTAGAAAATCTCGAATCTTGTAAAACCTCAAACCGGACGAACCGCCGACCCGGGTCCCCGCTGCCTTCGGCACCGTATACCGGTCGTGCTACGCACGCACCGGGTAATCCCTTAATTAGCACATTGAATTGTACAAACCTCTAACCGAACGAACCTCCGACCATGGTCCCCGCTGCCTTCGGCACCGTATACCGGTCGTGCTGCGCACGCACCAGATAATCCCTTAAATTGCACATAGAATAGTATAAACCTCTAACTGAACGAACCTCCGGCTCGGGTCCCCGCTGCCTGCGGCACCGTATAGCAGTCGTTCCGACCCTGGTCCCCGCTGCCTTCGGCACCGTATGACGGTCGTGCTACGCATGCACCGGATAATCCCTTAAATTGCACATGGAATAGTATAAACCTCTATCTGAATGAACCTGCGGCTCGGGTCCCCGCTGCCTGCGGCACCGTATAGCAGTCGTGCTGCGCACGCGCTGCAGTATACGTTAGTTCCACCTTCCGCCACCAGGTGGCGCAATCTGTTTATATGATCATAACTGAAATCGTTAAGACTTTCGATGTCGAGTCGAATGAGCCATACCCCGTCGTTTTCATGCCCGTAGAACCGAAGATAGGAAAGCGCCCCCTAGTGGTGAAAAAACGAAATAAATCGGTAAGCTCTATCGATGTCGAGTCGAATTGATTTAGACTACCTGAGTTCTAGTTCAAAGACAGGGACCTGTAGAAAAACTTAAAACTTAAAAAAAAAAATTCGATAACGGGCGAAGCCCGCTTTTCCCTATCATAATATCTGGATAGGGGGTCCTTAATATTTTAATTATGATGTTTGGAATCAGTTTGGTGGACATCCGTAACATAGTTTCTTAGTTATAGAAACGGACCACAGTTAAAAGAAAAAAGCGGGGGGGGGGGGGGGGGGTTGGCGATGACACTGCTTTTCCCCAAACAACTTATGTAGACTACCTGTGTTCTAGTTCAAGGACAGTGAGCTGTAGAAAAACTTAAAACTTAAAAAAAAAATTGATAACGGGCGAAGCCCGCTTTTCCCTATCGTAATATCTGGTTGCCACTCTAAAACAAAAACTTAAAATACTAAAACTTAAAATAATAATGCAGTTTTTAGACGCGGCCTACTTCTTAAAATCCTAATATCTAGCCGGCACTGTCATAAAAAGCGGGGGGAGGGGGGGGGGTTGGCGATGACACTGCTTTTCCTCAAACAACTTATGTAGACTACCTGAGTTCTAGTTCAAAGACAGTGAGCTGTAGAAAAACTTAAAACTAAAAAAAAAAAAAAAAAAAAAAAATCGACCGCTTTTTCCTATTATAATATCTGGTTGCCACTCTAAAACAAAAACTGAAAATATGCGTAATGCAGTTTTTAGACGCGGCCTACTTCTTAAAATCGTAATATCTAGCCGGCACTGTACAAATAACGATGATTAATTATACAATAAAATAATATATCGGCTCGTAATGAAGATATGGCAATAATTTTTAGATATTCTGAAAGCAGAATCCATTTAGCGTCGCCCTGTCAAAGTTTGGAATTTCTGCGCCTCTTAGAATCAGAGATGCCCCCCCCTCTGTAAAACCCCAATTGAACGTCATGTGACCTGACCTCCGTCAAAGAAAATGCCGATCCAGACAATCGTCTGGCAGTGCAGTGCGTCTCCGATCTGGGAATCGCAGCTCGGAAAGAAAAGAAAAATAATTTTTTATCGATCGATTTTTAAAGGATTTTTACGGTTCTAATCGTCGCACGGAAACGATTTTTCGAATTTATGAGGGACCTGTTGGAAAACTTAAAACTGAAAAAAAAATCGATAACGGGCGAAGCCCGCTTTTCCCTATCATAATATCTGGTTGCCACTCTAAAACAAAAACTTAAGATACTCGTTATGGCAGTTTTTAGACGCGGCCTACTTCTTAAAATCGTAATATCTTGCCGGCACTGTAATAGAAATCTTTCTTTTGCTTTACTTATACAAATAACGATGATTAATTACACAATAAAATAATATATCGGCTCCTAATGAAGATATGAGAATAATTTTTAGATATTCTGAAAGCAGAATCCATTTTGAGTCGCCCTGTCAAAGTTTGGAATTAATGCGCCCCTTAGATTCGGAAATGCCCCCCCCCCCTCTGAAAGAACGCAGTTGAAAGTCAGGTGACTATTTTATCTCTTTCAGAAATGACTTATCCACAGACGATTCGTCTGCGTTGAATGTTGAAATAAAAAAGAAGCTGTCTCTTCGGAATAGAAATAAATTCATTTGCCGTGTCATTAATGAGTTTTAATTGATATCTTCAAAAATTACTGGTCGATTTTTACGAATTTTTTTTTTGTTGAATTCGCGATTTTTTTATACACGTGTTAGCAAATTTTCGCGAATGTAGAGTCATTATTTCCACTTGTTTCAAAAAGGAGTGGGGCGATTTGATCTCGGATCTGTCGACCCTGCATTCTTTACGGCAACCTTTTTTTACGTCTGGGGTCGATGTTGGATGTCTGGTCAGTTTTTGGCCGAAATAAAGAAAAGTTACGGTCCGAATTTCAAAAAATTTGAAATTTTGGAACGACAAAAATCGGCCGCGTGTGTACCCCGATTTTCGGATCGATACCTCCGGTACATTTTTTTTTATTCGATGATGCTTTAAAAAGCGACGATTTGGATGTCTGCGATTATCAAAACGGAAATTTTTTTCGATTCTTTTTCCAGTTCGGTTTCGGTCGGTAATTAAAACACTTTCGCTCATTAATAACTCCCCGGGTCCGGGTCGGAATCCCGACCCGATCGAAACTTGAGCGTCGCGCCTTTTTTGCGAATTTTTCGGTCCGCGTCCGCCGTCCGTGCGTCGCCTGGTCCCGGAGCCTTTGCGGGTACAAAGGTGGAGTGCACAGACAGAAACACACACACACGCACACACACACACACACACAGACGTTTACCGCGCTTAATATTAGGGATTATTTTTGTAAATTTTAACGAAATTTCTCTAAAAACGGTAATTAAATTACTCCATTTTTGTGGATAAAAAAAAGAAGAAATAAAACGGATTAATACATTTTTACACCATTTTCTCATTAAAACTGCAAAAAGAATTTATTTTCAATTTGAATAGTTGGTGAAAAAAAAAACTTGATTACAGTAGAATTTCCGAAAATTAAAAACATATTTCCACATATTCAAACTTTATGAATTAATTTATTCTGCAGAACAAAAATCGTCTGTCAGCATATTGTCAAGAAATCAAGAGTTGTTTCAGCTATAGATTAAACCAAGGAGGCAAATTTGATGTTACATGCAAACATAACACTTGCAATTGCAAAGCTTTTTGCAACCCCAAATTACATGCAAACGTAACATTTACATGTAATTTGCACCCAAATTAATTTTAATTTTAACCCTAATAAATGTTAATTTGCACTGAAAATTACATGCAAAAGTAATGTTTACATATAATTTTGGGTTGCAAAAAGCTTTGCAATTGCAAGTGTTACGTTTGCATGTTGTTACTGTTACATGCAACTGTCTGCAAACGTGACACATGTAAATGTTACGTTTGCATGTAATTTTGGGTTGCAAAAAGCTTTGCAATTGAAGCTCCTTGCATTTAGGGGTAGAATTATTCCTCCATATTCACAAGAATTGAATTACAAAGCATATACTATTTCCAATGAATTATTTTTAAATGATGGCTGTTAAAACGTTTTTCAAAGTCGTTAAAAGTAAAATGGCTTATCAGGTAAAACTGACATTTGGTTTTTGACAAATTGTACTTTTTTAAAAACTGAGTTATGTCAAGGCCCTATAACAAAGAAATACCGTATTTTCTCCTATGAAATATGATAAAGAGTTAGTTAATTATTTACGTTTGTAATTATCGGGGGTGAAATATTTTGCTTGATTAATGCATTAATTTTTCCTTATAATGTTATGTGAACGAAGTCGCGGGTAACAGCTAGTATGGCATAATTTAGATCTGTATTACAACTCATTTACTAATTTTCCCAACCCTGATGAGCACTCTACACTTATTAAATTCCATAAACCCTTTTGCTTGACCAATAATAGTTGTAGGTATTTTCTCAATTTTACGATTAAATTTTACTACAAACTTTAATGGTAAAATGGCAATTGTGGAGCCACTATTCACAATACAGGGTAAATTATAATTAGGGGTGTACCCATTTACTATTAATTGTCACTCATTACCGGGATTACAAGCAAAAGAAGAAGCATTAGGAGTGTCAGAGGGAGTTTTAAAAACACACTCCCTTTCCCAATGGTAAGCATTTCTGGTGCAAATTCTGCACGGTCTGCTTGGATAAAGGTTCTGAAAATGATTGTTTTGTACAGGATTCCTATGATTAGGAGATCTCTGATTAAACGAGGAACATATTCTTGTCTAAGTGGTCGGAAAGGTTGATAATTTTGTCGAAAAGGAAACGGGGAGCGGAAAAATTTGGCTGACGATATGGTTGATTGATTGGTTGTCGGGTATTTGGTGGTGGAGAAACTTCAACAAATTGCTTTACAACTCTATACCAGTCAGTGGTATTTTCAGGGTGATTTACATTGATGAAATTTTGATATTCTGGTCGTAACCCATCAGTCAATCCTTGTAACAGAATGGCTTCACTTAAGTTTAACTGCCTACCTATCTCCACCTTTTTTCTAAAATAATTTTCTAAGTCAATTTTAAGTCAAGATTTATATAGATTTAGATAAGTCAAGATTTATCCAGTTTGAGTGTAGTAAAATCAGAAAATTTTGGGCACTTTAAGTCAATAAACCTCTCTATTAAGATATTAAAATTTGTTTCATATATATATATATATATGACATATGTCATGCTGTAACTCTCTTATTTATGAACCGATTTGGATGTAACTGAGTATGTGTATAGGACATACCAAGGTCTCGACCGAGTTTGTTAGCAAGCTTCATCCTCCATTTTGTTTCAAAATTGCGGCCAGCTAAAATTTTTTTAATTTTTAAAAATTCAAAAAGTTTTACAATAAATTTATAAATTGAAAAAATTGTTTATGTTAACTATTAGAACATGATACAAGGATTCTGGAACATTTTTTGTTTCTGCTACATCTTAAAAAATGGCTGAACTATGCCAGTTTAAAATTCTAGGGTGTCTGAGATTTTGAAATAGTCTGATATTTGTTATGCTGTAACTCTCGTATTTATGAACCGATAGGAATGTGACTGATCATGTGTACAGAACATACTAAGCTCTAAACTGAGTTCGCTGGCCAGTTTTATACGCCATCTTGTTTCAAAATGGTGGCAAGTTAAATTTTTTATTTCTTTTAAATTAAAAAAGATGTACAAAAAATTATAAATTGAAAAAGTTGTTTCTGTGAAGTATTAGAACGTGATACAAGGATTCTGGAACATTTTTTGTTTTGGCTTTATCTTAAAAAATGTTAGAGGTTTGGCCGTTTGAAATTCTAGAGTTGCTGACATTTTGAAACAATCTGATATTTGTTATGCTGTAACTCTCATGTTAAAATTCGCGTTCAAATTCAGTATTAACAAAAACCGGCATTGAATTTTCTATAATCAAATCGGGTTCCAAACATTTTAGCTTCGGGTGTTTGAGTCAAATGAGTTGAATTCTTAAAAACATGAACTATGAAAGCTACTTTTTCCTCTTGGTACAGGACTTTTTTGAGTTGATGTTAGATATAGAAGTTATGTTTTACAGTATTAGGCATTCCAAATAATCTTCATGCTTGATTTGTGTGGACAAACATTTCTTCTTACCTTTTGAGGAATACATTTTTGATTTCAAAGGCTTACTCATCATTCAGTCGGTCTTTATATTTCTCAATAACCTTCTCACAGTATAGCCGATGAAAAATCAAAGAGAGATGCATGGAATAGAATGCATAGTGTCAAATGAAACATGTTAAATCAGCAACGTCTTTGTATCATAAAATTAAAATGAAAAGCATATAGAACTAATTTAGATATTTCAAAAATGGAACATCAAAATACTAGTTTGAAGTCAAATCTTCGTCATACGTTTTGAATGATTTAAAACTATAGGATGCTACTAATTGTTTTGCTCATTTTTTCAACATTTCTTTCTGCTCTAATATTCTCCCTCATCTTCCCCGAAACAGAATAGTTTAATAATTTAAAAAAGTAATTTTCTAATGAAACTGATTCCTCTTTTTTAAAATAAATGTATTTTTGCAAACAAGATTTGAAGGCTTTCTTTGAATCCAATTTGTAAATTTTGTAATGATCTATGTAAGATTTAAATTCCGTATAAATTATGGTGTGTCATTCTACACCTTCATTCTATACATGCAGCGATTTTGCATCAACAGGATATTCAGTGTGTTACTGTAAATCAACTTGAAAAATCTATCCAATTTTTAATCAACAGGAAGATTCTGTAATATACAGTTTAAACTTCCCACAGGTTATTCACGTTCCAATACATAATGGAACCAGGTGGTTCTTTCTTATCATAATCAGGTGTTCATATCTTCTGCTTATCATACTAATCCCTCCGCCTACATAATTTTAAAATCCTTAACAGCACATTTACATCAGTGACTGTAAACTTGCTAGGCGAGAGAAAGATTAAGAAAGATTAAAAGAATATAATACTGCTGACATATATTCATCAAATTTTCAAAGTACATACATTTTCACATACAAGTCGTGGTATATTGTAAACTAAATGATTTCCATACATTCTATGCATGTATAGAATTTTAGTCATCGATGGATTATCTGTTAGGTGGAGGAAGTTCTATTTCAGTAAATTTTTTAAATGATTAAAAACAATCGTAAGGGTGGTAAGTGCCTTTTCTTGTAAGCATTGCTAAATTAGTATTTGGTGGAAAGTTTTCTTTAAATATGTTGAACTGGATTGATTCAGAGTTTTTTCCTTTTCCCCAGAAGTTGGTAAAAATTCAAATGAATCTAGAAAAATCATCAATATAGGGAACCCATGTTTTCTCAATTTAAACGTATTATAGTTCTCCATAGTTGTAGCAATAACATATGCTTCATGATCTTTGAATTTTCCAAGTTTCGCACATTATAGTTCTTCAGATTATGAAAAATAAAATGTATTCATTTACACTGCTTAAAATTTCAGTTTCAAGAGTGGTCAAGAGTGAGTTACTCATGATGTTTCGTAATTCGAACAAAATTTCGCATCATTAAAAGCATTTACTTCCCCAAGAAGAAAGCCTCATGGGTTTAATATCTAATAACTTTCGCCCAAAACTTTTCTTCTCCTGCATTATCATTAATGCTAAAAAGTGTTCAACATCTTCCGACAAAATAGGCGTTTCAACACGGAAAATGGTTTTGTCTAAATAGCAGTTAAATCTGCAATAAGACTGTCAAAGTCTTCATAAATAATATATTCAACAGGGTGTTAAGAGTGAATGCTGGAAAACTTCAAAATATTATTGCTTTCTAGATGCATTTTTACAATTTGCATTACACTCTACCGTTCTTTAATAAGTATTTTCTTGAAAATCGATATACATGTCGATAACAATAGTATACAGTGGCTTTACGATATATTATAATACGAACATATCTTGTGTGTGTGTATATATGCAAATTTGATCTAAAAAGCGGTTCTTACGATTTTGACTAAATTTGGTACCTTACCGTTTTCGGCACAAGAAGACCGATTGGGATCAGATGTTCGAGAAAATTCGATTAGTGAGTTATTTTGGGTCACTATGGGTCAGAGTCAAGCTAGGTACATCTAAAAAACGGTTCAAACGATTTTTACTAAATTTTGTATCGTACCGTTTTCGGGCACGAAAAGACCATTGGGCTAGGTATAATCAAGACAATTCCCATTAGTGGGTCATTTTGAGTCACTACGGGTCACAATCAAACTAATTTTATGTAAAAATAGGGCTGAAATGATTTTGACTAAATTTTTTATCCTACCGCTTTTGAGCAGGAGAAGACAGTTGGGCTAGGTCATATGATCGGGAAAATTCGATTAGGGGGTCATTTTGGGTCACTGTGGGTCAGGGTCAAATTAATTTTATGTAAAAATGGCTAAAAAGATTTTGACTAAATATTTTATTCTATCGTTTTTGAGCATGAGAAGACCATTTGGGCAAGTTTACATGTTCGAGAAAATCCAGTTAGTGGGTCATTTGTATCACTATGGGTCAGGGTCAAGCAACTTTTATGTAAAAAAAGGGATGAAACAGTTCTTACTAAATTTTATATCCTACCATTTTCGACCACCACAAGACCATTGGTCTAGATCACATGTTCGGAAAAACTCAATTAGTGGGTCATTTTGGGGTCATTACGGGTCAAGCTCATTTTATCTAGAAACGAATGTAGCGATTTTGACTAAATTTTTGTATCCTACTATTTTGGCGTAGGAGAAGACCATTGTGCTGGGTCACATGTTCGAAAAAATTCGATTAGTGGGTCATTTGGGTTCACTACGGGTTAATGCATATCGATGTGAATGATGGTTGAAACAGTTATTATGTTGTTGAACAATTAGCAGCAAACGAAGTCACAAAGTTATCAACATTTCGCAAAATATTGCCAAACTTGGCGAAATAATGGCGACATTGGTGAGATTTGGCGAGAAATTTGACTTCCAAGATTGTCAATGCCAAAACACATTCCTAGCGCCAAATGAAAGAATGTCACTAAGTTTTCGACTTTTCGCGAAGTTTTTGGCATCATTTGGCGAAAAAATTGACTTTTATAATCCGAAGGATTTTTCTAGAAATTCTCAATAGAAGCAGAGATACACGATTCAACCAACCAATCAGCGTCCATAGAACGTTCTCGAAAACAGAATTCAACCAATCAGGATACATAGAACTAATTATTATATGTTGTACAGAGAAATTATTGTTATATTGAGCACACAAAGCCAATTTTGACCTTCGCCGCTGGTGATTCGTTAAATCACGTAATTGTCTCGAAAATCTCCTAATAAGGCAAACGCTCACCGTCGCCGAACACTGATAAGTTAATTACCTCAAAGTCTTCCTTAGAGAATATACAGGGTGATTCATAAAAGATGGGCAGAACTTTAAGGGGTTATAGTACACTTAAAGACAAATAATATTAAATAGGAGACTAAGGGTCCCAGACGTATTCCCAAGGAGATAGGGGGCATTAAAGTTTAGGGTCCGAAATTTCAAATGATTATAAAACATGGAAAAATTGGTCGATTCGTTTGCGGTTTTTGCAAAAAATTTTCTTTATGCCAGTATTTTCTTGAAATAAAATTTTAAAGTTCAATTTCAAAAAATGCCGATAGGGGGCGCTTTAGACTTTGGAGTAACAAACAACTATTTTTTAACGTTATTTTTTGTATTTCTTTAAATGATTTCGAAAGCTTAGACTTAAACTTAAATTTTGATCTAAAAATCTGAGTCCTAACGAGTAGTTAAGTAGCGTAAACTGAAATTTGAAATTTGAAACCCTTCTCCCCCCAGAACAAAAATCAGTTATTCCCGATCTTTGTGTCGTAGATTAGGCTCTAACTACTGCCGCGTTTTGCTAAAATTATTCTTTATGTCAGTATTTTCTTGAAAATAAATTTTAAAGAAAATTTTCAAAAAATTCCGATAGAGGGCGCTTTAGACTTTGGAGTAACGAACAACTATTTTATACCGTTATTTTTTGTGTCTCATTAAATGCTTTCTAAAGCTTAGACTTAAACTTAAATTTTCAGCTCAAAATCTGAATCGCTGAGCGTGGTTCAGTAGCGAGGGGAGGGGGTTCAAATTTCAACTTCTGAACATAGTTCAGTTTGCACTACTTAACCATGCCCAACGATTCTGTGCTGTGATACGAGGCAAAAATACAACTTTCGTCAAGGACTGCATAGTCGGAATTCACTCATAAAGGCACTGGCACAGTTGGAAACGTCGCTCATGCAAACGTTAAAGCTCCATTCCTGACGCTAGTCACCGGGTGAAGAAGGAAACAGAAAGTATGCAAATGTCAAATGGGGAAGAAGAAGAACACGTATGCAAAATTTCGACACGATTCAGGCATAAAAACCACTGAACGGTGAGTCAAGTGTAAGTCGCTGTAGTAATGAATCGGAAGATGGTGTCCTTCACGAATAAGGAAAAGGCTGAGATGCATTTAATTTACGGAGCGACAGATGGAAATGGTGCAGAGGCACAACGAATGTACGGAGAGCGATTTCCTAACAGGCGGTTGCCTAACCGCAAAACTTTCGAGCGCTTGCACAGACAGTTGTGTGAGACGGGATCATTTCTCGCTTCCCGGTCGAATGCAGGTCGTGCAAAAAAGGACGAATCAGTAGTTGTTGCAGAAGCCATTCTGGATGTAGTAGCGGCGCAGCCAAGTACAAGTACACGAACAGTGGCTAGCCAGGTGGATACCTCACAGTCCACGACTTGGAGGGTACTGAAGGATGAACATTTGCTCCCGTTTTATGTGCAACGAGTCCAGAAACTGTCTCCAGGGGATTATCCAAATCGTATTGAATTCGCCCGCTGGTTTCTGCAGCAGAACGCGCTAAATCCACATTTTGGACGAACTGTGCTTTTCACCGATGAATGTACCTTCACACGTGAAGGTACATTTAACACACACAATGCACATGTGTGGGCGGATGTCAATCCACATGCTACGTATCCACATGCTCATCAGAGACGCTTTTCCATCAATGTTTGGGCAGGAATCCTCGGAGACCACCTAATCGGACCGTACCTTCTTCCTGAACGCCTCAACGGTAAAACATACCTCACATTTCTGCAACATGTGCTGCCAGACCTGTTAAACGTTGTTCCTCCACGCATCCGGCGGGTCATGTGGTTCCAGCACGATGGAGCGCCAGCCCATTACGTACGAGACGTCCGCAACTATCTGGACATCACATTTCCGAACAGATGGATTGGTCGAGGTGGTCCTGTTGCTTGGCCTGCTCGCTCGCCAGATCTTTCACCCCTCGATTTCTTTTTTTGGGGACGATTGAAGGCTCTTATGTATGAGACACCCATTGAATCCCCCGAGGAACTGGTCGCCAGACTTTCCGCCGCTGTAGGGGAAGTGCTCGAAAAGCCTGATGTTTTCGCGAATGTTCGCCGTTCCATTCGTCGCCGTTGTTCTGCGTGCATAACCTCTGGTGGTCACAATTTTGAACATTTATTGTGATTACATGTTAATAAATATGCTTTGGTAACATAATCCTAGTTTGTGTCTTTTTACCTCGTATCACAGCACACAATGTGTGGACATGGTAAACTGAACTGTGCTCAGGAGTAGAAATTTCAAACCCCTCTCCCCAGAAACTTAACCACGTCTAACGATTCAGATTTTGGGCTGAAAATTTAAGTTTAAGTCTAAGCTTTAGAAAGCATTTAATGAGACACAAAAAATAACGGTATAAAATAGTTGTTCGTTACTCCAAAGTCTAAAGCGCCCTCTATCGGAATTTTTTGAAAATTTTCTTTAAAATTTATTTTCAAGAAAATACTGACATAAAGAATAATTTTAGCAAAACGCGGCAGTAGTTAGAGCCTAATCTACGACACAAAGATCGGGAATAACTGATTTTTGTTCTGGGGGGAGAAGGGTTTCAGATTTCAAATTTCAGTTTACGCTACTTAACTACTCGTTAGGACTCAGATTTTTAGATCAAAATTTAAGTTTAAGTCTAAGCTTTCGAAATCATTTAAAGAAATACAAAAAATAACGTTAAAAAATAGTTGTTTGTTACTCCAAAGTCTAAAGCGCCCCCTATCGGCATTTTTTGAAATTGAACTTTAAAATTTTATTTCAAGAAAATACTGGCATAAAGAAAATTTTTTGCAAAAACCGCAAACGAATCGACCAATTTTTCCATGTTTTATAATCATTTGAAATTTCGGACCCTAAACTTTAATGCCCCCTATCTCCTTGGGAATACGTCTGGGACCCTTAGTCTCCTATTTAATATTATTTGTCTTTAAGTGTACTATAACCCCTTAAAGTTCTGCCCATCTTTTATGAATCACCCTGTATACAGTTTATCTCTTGGGGAGAAGTAAAACGTGGCATTTTATGTCACCCAGTTTAATATCAGTTTGGATATGCCTATGTGACTGGATTGAAGGTGTATTAAACCGTAGAAAAGACTGTGTTGAAAACTTTTTACAACAAATGATGCACGAGAAGGAAACATTTGGGCGAAAATTATTAAATATTAAACCCACGAGACTTTCTTATAGGTATGAGAAAGCTTTTAAGATTAAGAAATTTCGTTTTATTTGCAAAATCTTTTCCAGTATTCAACATGGAAAATGGTAAGGTCTATATACGAAAACTAAGAAGCAGTTGTGGTTTATGCAATAAGACTGTCAAAGTCTTCATAAATAATATATTCAACAGGGTGTTAAGAGTGAATACTGGAAAACCTCAAAATATTATTGCTGTCTAGACGCATTTTTATAATTTGCACGACACTATAGTATTCTCTATAGTTCGTTAGTAAATCTTTTCTTGAAAATTGATATAGAGGTCGATAACAATAGTATTGCAGTGGCTTTAAGATATATTATAATACGAGTATATCGTGTGTGTGTATATGTGTATGTGTGTGTGTGTGTGCGTGTGTGTGTGTGTATGCAAATTTTATCTTAAAAGCGGTTCTTACGATTTTGACTAAATTTGGTACCTTACCGTTTTCGGGAACAAGAAGACGATTGGGCTATGTACGATGGGTCAAGCTAGGTACATCTAAAAATCGGTTCAAGCGATTTTGACTAAATTTTGTATCATACCGTTTTTGATTACAAGAAGACCATTAGGTTGTGTCACATATTCGAGAAACTTTGATTAGTGGGTCACTTTTGGGTCACTACGGGTCAAGCTAATTTTATCTGAAAACGGCAATAACGATTTTTACTAAATTTTGTATCGTACCGTTTTCGGGCTTGAGAAGACCATTGGGCTAGGTCACAGAATCAAGAAAATTCGATTAGTGAATCACTTTGGGTCACTACGGGTTAGGGTCAAACTAATTTTATGTAAAAATAGGGCTGAAATGATTTTGACTAAATTTTTTATCCTACCGCTTTTGAGCAAGAGAAGACCGTTGGGCTACGTCATATGATCGGAAAAATTCGATTAGGGGGTCATTTTTGGTCACTGGGGGTTAGGGTCAAATTAATTTTATGTAAAAATGGCTGAAACGATTTTGACTAAATATTTTATTCTATCGTTTTTGAGTATGATAAGACCATTTGGACTAGTTT
The DNA here is from genome assembly GCA_963931845.1 of Maratus michaelseni. Classification (NCBI taxonomy): domain Eukaryota; kingdom Metazoa; phylum Arthropoda; class Arachnida; order Araneae; family Salticidae; genus Maratus; species Maratus michaelseni. Next base: position 3,826,284 of record OZ007586.1, on the reverse strand, counting down.
GCATGTTCGAGAAAATCCAAATAGTGGGTCATTTGTATCACTATGGGTCAGGGTCAAGCAAATTTTATGTAAAAAAGGGATGAAACAGTTTTTACTAAGTTTTATATCCTACCATTTTCGACCACGACAAGACCATTGGTCTAGATCACATGTTTTGAAAATCAATTAGTGGGTCATTTTGGGGTCATTACGGGTCAAGCTCATTTTATCTAAAAACGACTCTAGCGATTTTGACTAAATTTTTGTATCCTACTATTTTGGCGTAGGAGAAGACCATTTTGCTGGGTCACATGTTCGAGAAAATTCGATTAGTGTGCCATTTGGTGTCACTACGGGTTAATGCATTTCAGTGTGAATGGTGGTTGAAACAGTTATTATGTTGTTGAACAATTGGCAGTAAACGAAGTCACAAAATTATCAACATTTCGCCAAATATCGCAAAATTTGGCGAAATAATGGCGACATTGGTGAGATTTGGCGAGAAATTTGACTTCCAAGATTGCCAATGCCAAAACACATTCTTAGCGCCAAATGAAAAAATGTCACCAAGTTTTCGACTTTTTTTAGCAACATTTGGCGAAAAAATTGACTTTTATAATCCGAAGGAATTTTCTAGAAATTCTCAATAGGAGCAGAGATACACGATTCAACCAACCAATCAGCGTCCATAGAACGTTCTCGAAAACAGAATTCAACCAATCAGGATACATAGAACTAATTATTATATGTTGTACAGAGAAATTATTGTTATATTGAGTTGAACTCAAAGCCAATTTTAACTGAGCATAGCTCGGTCTTCCCCGCTGGTGATTCGTTAAATCACGTAATTGTCTCGAAAATCTCCTAATAAGGCAAAACGCTCACCGTCGCCGAACACTGATAAGTTAATCACCTCAGAGTCTTCCTTCGAGAATATATACAGTGTATCTCTTGGGGAGAAGGAAAACATGGCATTCTGTGTCACCCAGTTTAATATCAGTTTGGATATGCCTATGTTGTCGTTGGACCCGATTGAAGGTGTATTAAACCGTAGAAAAGGCAGTGTTAAACACTTTTTAGAACAAATGATGCAGGAGAAGGAAACATTTGGGCGAAAATGATTAAATATTAAACCCAGGAGACTTTGTTATAGGTATGAGAAAGCTTTTAAGATTAAGAAATTTCGTTTTATTTGCAAAATAAAATACACGAGAGGAGCACTGGTGACCATGATCATATTATATGTGCATATAAAGATCTCTTGGAATTTAAATTTTTTGCAGTGTGAATCTTTTTCATTACCTGGAAAACCACCTAATAAGGAAACTTTAAAGATCATGCGGTAAATGTTATTGCTATGTTATGTTTAAATTGAGAAATATACAGATCATTTTATCTCTCGAAAAGCTAGTTAAAAACCTGGAATCAACCCAGTTCAACATACTTAGAAAAACTTTCACCAAATACTTAGAAAATTTTACAAGAAAAGGGGACCTTTAGGGAACAATAATAACGATTATGGTTATTTTTCATCATTTAGAAAGTTTACTGAAATAGAATTTCCCGTAACATCTGCATCCCCTAGCATCTACCCTTTCATCTGCATTTATAATACCCTAACAGATGAAGATGAACTAAATACACAGAATATATAAAAATGATTTAAATCAACAGTCTCTTGGTGGGTAATATGAAAACGGATATTCTAGTACTATGTGTCGTGTTTCGAAATTTTAGGAAATTATCTCAGCAGTATTATAAAATTGATGTGCACATCCTTTTACCACACCTTCTCTCGCCTGGCACGCTTGTTTAAAGAGGAGTGAAACACGTCTGGAAATTTAACCGATGTAGGTATGCTGTTAATAATTGAAAATGGTGTACGGGGGATAAAGAGCATGTTGCAGAAGATATGCTAAAAATGGCATTCCTAATCTACATATTTATAATAACAAAGAACCACCTAGTTACATTATCTATTTGAATGCGAATAACCTGTACGGCTGGGTGTACGTCGCACTATCGCTCCTATGGTACATTTGACTGGTATACTACAAACCATATTACGGAAGAATGGATTCTATCTCCTCCCGATGATTCAGAATTTAGATTCTTTTTGAAGTTGATTTAAGTATCCAAAACATCTACAGAAATTACACAGTGAAGATCCGGTTTCCCTCGATAGGGTAACAGTAACGGAAGAAATTTTATAACCCTATCCAAATTCCGTGCTGAAAAACAACAAGTACAAAGGCACACCAAAACTTATGCCGAATTTAAATGACAAGCAAAATTACATAGTTCAGTATTTTTCAGAAATTTAAAAGTTTTTTTACAACTTGGATTAAAAATTCCAGCTGTTCATAAACCCCTATATTTAATAAGGCACCTTGATTTCAAAACTACATTAATTTTAACAATCAGTAAAGAAAAGATGCATAATTTTCATTTGAAAAGGACATTTTAAAATTATTCAACCACTCTAATTTTGAGAATATTCGGATAAGAAATATTGTACTCTGTAACACTAATAAAACCGCAAAACATATTAATACCATCACCTACTTTGAAGACTTGAAACTTTGATGAACCAGCCTATCTACGCAGGATTTGGAATTTCAGAATTATCGAAATGATTTATGTATGATTTTCGTAATAAATTTATAAAGAACAGATAACTTTGCTAATTACTGACACCGACTCGCTGACTCACCATGTTACGATACAAGATATATTTGATGATATGGAACTCTTGGTTTTTCCGAATATCCTAAGAATCGTCGATGCACTGTGAGGTTAATAAGAAGTTTATTGGAAAAATGAAAGAGGAATTGAATAGTTAATTAGCCTTTGAGATTGTAGAGTTGAAATCAATAATGTGTTCTATAAAATCCGCAAAAGGCGAGAAGAAACATGCAAAATGTGTGTCTACACAAATTGCTCAACAGAAAATCAAGCATCAAGATTATCTGGAATACCTACAACGTCTAAAAACAAGTGTATGCAAATATTTTAACGCAAAATAAAATTAGTCTAAGTCCCTTGACGATAAAAGTATATTTCTACAGAAGGAATAACCAGCTTAACCTATGGGCATTAGGAAATTAATCAAGGTTGTGATGGACAAGAAAATGCTGATTTTTTTATTTTAATAAAAAAAACTTGTTAAAACTTGTTTTTATACACAAAAGCTACTATTAAAATATTAGACATAGCAGCAAAATGAGATAAAATACATTTCTGATAAAGAGATGAAAATATGATAATTACTTGTGGTTGACAGAATATTTCTCCATTTCTCAGTCATTCGTGGAATAAAAAGTTGGAACTCCAAATGTTAAATTCATTTTTAATACTTGGAAAACATACTGCAATGGGTGGAATAACTTAAAAACTTTGTATAGTCATATTTACAGCTTCTAGAAATCCATTTCTGTTACAATGCTTTTTTTCAATTATTTATTTCATATTAGGTAGCTTTCATCACAAAAAACTAACTATTGCAGCCGTTCGGAGGAAAGCAATTCCAAAAAAATTTTGTATATTTTCACCGATCATGACCCGCCCAGACCCCAAACCCCCCTCCGTTCAAATATTGATTTATATATATATATATCTGACATATGTCAAGCTGTAACTCTCTTATTTATGAACCGATTTGGATGTAACTGAGTATGTGTATAGGACATATCAAAGTCTCAACCGAGTTCGTTGGCCAACTTCATCCGCCATCTTGTTTCAAAAGGGTGGCCCGTTAAATTTTTTTTTAATTTTTAAAAATTCAAAAAGATGCACAACAAAATTATAAATTGAAAATATTGTTTCTGTTAAGTGTTAGAACATGATACAAGGATTCTGGAACATTTTTTGTTTTTACTATATTTTAAAAAGGTGCGCGTCAATTCGTTGCGCACAATTCATCGCTGAACAATTCATCGCGCACAATTCATCGCAGCGTTAATTCGTCGTGGTGTCAAATCCTCGCGACGTCAATTCGTCGTGGTGTCAATTCCTCGCGACGTCAATTCGTCGCAACAAAAATGTTTTTGAAGGCTATGATGATAAAATTAAAGATAACGTAGTAAAATTATTTAATGATAATTTTTTTAGATATAGAGAATTATAACTAACAATTTACATCAATAAATAATTTTACTAAATTATCTTTACTTTTATCATTATAGCCTTCAAATATATTTTCGTTGCGACTAATTGACGTTGCGACTAATTGACACCACGACGAATTGACGCTGCGACGAATTGACGCTGCGATGAATTGTGTGCAATGAATTGTTCCGCGATGAATTGTGCGCGACGAATTGACGCAGAACCTCTTAAAAAAGGGCTGAGATATAGCAGTTTGAAATTCTAGGGTGGTTGAGATTTTGAAACAATCCGATATTTGTTATGCTGTAACTCTTGTATTTATGAACCGATATAAATGGGACTGATCATGCGTACAGAACATACCAAGGTTTCGACCGAGTTCACTGGTCAGCTTCATGCCCCATCTTGTTTCAAAATGGCGGCAAGTTAATTTATTTTTAATATTTTAAAAATTTAAAAAAAAAGTATAAAATTTGTAAATTGAAAAAGTTGTTTCCGTTAAGTGTTAGATCGTGATACAAAGATTCCGGAACATTTTTTGTTCTGGCTTTCTCTTAAAAAAATGCAGAGATATAGCAGTTTCAAATTCTAGAGTTGCTGACATTTTGAAACAATCTGATTTTTGTTATGCTGAAAGTCGCATTAAATTCAGTATTAACGAAAACCTGGATAGAATCTTCTATTATCGAATTCCAAGCAATTTAGCTTCGGGTGTTTGAGTAAAATAGGTTGAATTTTTAAAAACATGGACTATGAAAGCTACCTTTTTTTGTTATATATTTTTAAATTAATATTTGAAAAAATAGTATGTATAATAAATTATGAAAAGTTTTGCAGAAATAGATTTTTTGAAGCTTCAAATATGCGATTCCAAAGTTTTAACTCATTCTGACAAGTAGGTTTTGTGTTATGCTTAAAAAGCTACAGGCATTGCAGTTTGTTAAAAATGATTCATTAAGAGTTTAAACGTTTAAATCTGTAGAATTCCTAAACTATTTCACCAAATGTGAAATGAGATATGAGCAAATGAGATATGAAAATTTAAAAGTTTGTAACAGTTTCTCAATGAAGACGACATCGTAAGCCGTTTTTAGCGATAAATCGAAAGACGAAATTCCCAATCGAATGGCTATATATTTTTTTTCTGTGACAATTTGATGATTCTAATGTACGAGGTGTTGCGCTTTTTTTCTTGCCAGCTGTGCATCGCTTATAATATCTTTGCCAGTGTGCAAAATTGGAAATTTAAACATGGTCATTTCCTGAACCATTTGATATGTTAAAAAAAATCGTGAGTGAGTCACCCTGAGCATGTGTTTTTATCAAAAACGGATGACACATTTGTGTTTTAAAAAATGTTGTATCTCGTGATAGCTTATGATGTATTTACAGAAAAAAAACGAACTCAGAGTATTTTAAGAAAACAGATGCTATTTTCAACAGAGCTTAAAGAAAACGTGTTCGAACACGATGATGAATAAGATTATGTTCTTTAACTGAAAAAAATACTTTTATGTTAGCCGGGCGCCAGTGATCACCAAAATTTTATGAATCTCGCCAACTCTTTTTTTTTTCGTCAATTTTTTAACATTAGCTAATAACAAAAAGTGAATATTTTAACATTGAATCTAATATCTTAAAAAGCCTACTTAAAATAGCTAAAATGTAATCATGATAAAATACGTAAAACCGAACATACAAATAACAAAATCTCACGTGATCGGGTTTATTCATGATTAGACTTAGTCCATTAGAAAAATAAGATATAAACTAGAAACATTTTATTTCATAGTATCTAATTTTAAAATAGAACCTTACGTTGCAAACGATCCCAAAATCCTTTAATATCATTTAGAATTTCTAAAAATGCATCGTTAGTTGTTCAAATCCTTGTTCAATGGGCTGTTATTTGTTTGCAATTCAAATGATGCCAATTGTAACAATATTTGGCTGCTTATCACTGACTCCTAGCTAATATAAAAGTACCTTGAAAAACTTAAGATACAAACATTCATTTTTACGTCTAGTCTGTCAAATATTTAATAAAAATACGGTAATGCCTTTTTTGTTAATTTATTTATTTATTTATTTTATTTTATTTTTTTGTAAAAAACTAAATTCCATTTCTAACAAAAATAACACAATTTTAAAAGTTTATTTTTATTTATTTTTTATTTTTAATAAACAAGTAATAACGAAAATATTTAAGAAATACAATGAGTAGAAAATTGCTAAATTGAGTTTGACCTTTTTTTCCTGAAACTAGGTTGAAAGCCAAAGATGAAACGAAAGCTCTGTTTGCTTTACTCCAGGCAAGTGGCTCTTCTATTTTGGAAAGCGATCCTTCATTTCTTTTCCCATTTTGATTATTTTTTTTCTTCTTTTAGAACCCTTTATTTAGTAATCAAGCTTCCTATACAGTTTTTGCTCATCTTCTTCGACGGACTGTTGGACTCAGCAGCGGAGATCATCAACTGCTCATAAATTGGTTTGCTAAGTAATTACTTCAATTCTTACTCACTTTAAAATCATTTTTAGTGCGTTCACTTTCAATCAATTGAGATAAAATGTCAAATTAATTCTAGAAATGTTTTTAATATTTTTATGATATTCCATCGAATAGACCATGTCAATGTTTTGTTTCTTTTCATTTTTACAACCGTACAATGAATTGTTAACCAAAAAAGTTTTTGAACTCATTGAATGGATAATGTGACTTTTGTGTTCAACCTGAAATTTCGGAGAAAAAAAGGACGATCTTCTTCAGACGCGTTGTGTCTTAGATTGTTTTATCCGTCCAATTTTAGGGTGAGTGTTTCAAAAATGTTAAAATGACTCTTCGATTTGCCCTCAAATGCTATCGAAGCCACTTTATTTTTCCTTAGGATTGAATCAAGCAGTAAAGATTGTTTCTTTCTTTGTATTTTATTTCACTCAAACTCTGCATACCCTATTTTTAGCCTCCATTCAATGCAATTTTAAATTTACCCTTAATCAGGGTTGTGTTGAATATTTTGATTCAGATCGTGAGAAATTTTTGATATTTATATGACGTAGGTGCTGTGTTCATAATCATGATGTCCACAAACCTGAAGTTGTTTTATTTGTAACACTGAAATGAATTAAGTTTGGAGTAATAATATCCCATTCGAAACAGACTCCTATTTCTAAGCAATCCCGGTATTACTAGGTTGAGAACAGGGTAGTTTAAGGTACTTTTGGGTACCTTAGAACAATGGTAACCAATTCACTACGCGACAACACAAGTTGGGCACATAATTGAAAAAATACCAGACGGGAATACCGAGGTTGAATTTAGCTCTGTGTTCAACAGGAAGCACGATTCTGGTAGTTCAGAGTAGTCTGCACTGTACAGTAGGAAGCGTGAAATTTGGGCACAAACTTCAATCGCTTCGTAGACTTCTAAGTCTTTTGCCTATTCATGCATCAATTTATCAAAAATGCACCAGTACACATTAATTCGTTAATTACGTTTCACCGCAAATAACGGGTGAATCGAATCTATAGCCATGAGCGTGGTGTCTATGTATAGTAAAACTTGGTGAGGTACACGACAGCGCCCTATATAGAAACGGTGTTACAAGATACGGGAAAATGTCTATTAGAAAGTTGTATTATGTCCTCAATATAGTACGAAATGATGTCTAACTTTATTAGTAATTTTGTTAAATCCAATCACCAACTGTATGCAGAAGGGTGGAAAGTCAAGTTGCGTAGGCTCAATGTGAATCCATGTAATGAGTGCCATTTTTATTGAATCCAAAAAAGCACATTTCAATGCTTCTAATATAAACATCAATTCATACTAAATCGAGGACGCTCTACAATTATGTCATTGCCGTATCTCACACCGTTTTCGAAATAAGCACGGTAATTCTGCAGTTTGTCACTAGGCAGAGCTGCCAGAATCCTACTGTAGCGTATCCCCGCATTGCTCTATCTAGACACTGTGTTCATAGATGTAGCTAACTTGGTACACCCGTTATTGGAGGAATCATCCTGTATGTGTCTTTATATACAATAATATGCGTGTCATTCTCCCACATTTTCAGTGCTCAATTTTCTTTTCAAATTGCAGGGGAAAAAGTTGTTTGTCTGTTGCTGTCAACTTATCTAATATCATGCCAATATTGTGAGAAAATTTTTTTAACTGGATATTTATAAGACGTAGGTGCTATGTTCGTAATCATGATGTCCACAGCCCTGACATTGTTTTATTTGTAACACTTAACATATTAGACTGAAATGAATGGTGCTGCTGAATTAAGTTTTGTGTAATAATATCCCATTCGAAACAAACTCCTATTTCTAAGCAATCCTGGTATTACTAGGTTGAGAGCAGGGTAGTTTAAGGTACTTTTGGGTACCTTAGAACAATGGTAACCAACTCAGTACGCGACAACACAAGTTGGGCACATAATTGAAAAAATACAAAACGGGAAGACCGAGCTACGCTCGGTTGAATTTAGCTTTGTGTTCAACAGGAAGCACGATTCTGGTAGTTAAGAACAGTCTGCACTGTGCAGTAGGAAGCGTGAAATTTGGGCACAAACTTCTATCGTTTCGTAGACTTCTAAGTCTTTTGCAAATCGCAAAATTTGCTGTGCAACTTCACAGACTTTAGGCTTCGACTAAAGTACTTCCTTATACAAGTGTGAGATTAATTGCGAGAAAGTTCTATGCACCCTGATTAGTCGGATTCTGTTTTCGAGAACGTTGTATGGACTCTGATTGGTTGAATTATATATCTTGGCTCCTATTGCAAATTTCTAGAAAATTCCTTCAGATTCTAAAAGCCGATGTTTTCGCCAAATGTCGCTAACATTTGGCGAAAAGTTGTAAACTTGGCGACATTCTTCTATTCGGCTCCAACCATGTGCCTTGTCAATAGTAAACTTGAAAGTCGATTTTCCCGCCAAATCTCGCCAATGTCGCCCACATTTCACCAAATATCGTCAAATTTGGTGAAATGTTACCAACTTGGCGGCTTTCCGATTCTGAAAGCAAATTTTTTCACTAGATCTTCCAATTGGCGCCAAGCATGTGTTGAAAATGTTTTATGTACCCATATTGGTGAATTCTGTGTTCGAGAACTTTCTATGGATTCTGATAGGCTGAATCCTACATCTTGGCTCCTATTAGGAATTTCTAGAATATTCTGTCAAGTTCTGAAAATCAATTGTTTCGCCAAATTTTGCAACATGCTTTCATTAGACGCCAAGCTTGTATTTCGGTATTGGTAATCTTGAAAGTCTATTTTTCCGCCAAATCTCTTCAAAGACGCCAATATTTCGCCAAATTTGGTGATATTTGGAGAAAGGTGCCAACTTTCCGACTTCGTTAACTGTCAACTGTTCAAAAACTTAATAACTGTTTCAACCTTCATTCCCTTTGAAATGCATTGACCCATACTGACCCATAATGACCCACTAATCGAATTTTCTCGAACATGTGACCTAGCCCAATGGTCTTCTTGTAATCCAAAACGGTAGGACACAAAATTTAGTAAAAATTGTTTCAGCCATTTATTACATAAAATTAGCTTGACACTGACCCATAGTGACCCAAAATGACCTACTAATCGAATTTTCTCTATTATGTGACCTATCTTCTCGTGCTCAAAACGGTAGAATAAAAAAATTAGTCAAAATAGTTTCAGCCGTTTATTACATAAACTTAGTTGGACCCTGACCCGTAGTGACCCAAAATGACCCACTGATTGAATTTCATCAATCATGTAACCTAGCCCATTGTTCTTCTCGTGCCCGAAAACGGTAGGATATAAAATTTAGTCAAAATCGTTGGAACCATCATTAGATAAAATTAGCTTGACCCGTAGTGACACAAAAATGACCCACTAATCGAATTTTCTTGAACATGTGACCCATCTTCTCGTAATCCAAAACGGTAGGATACAAAAATTTAGTCAAAATCGTCTGAGCCGTTTTATAGATATAGTTAGCTTGACCTTGACCCATAGTGACCCACTAATCGAATTTTCCCGAACATTTAACCTAGACCAATGGTCTTCCCGTGCCCAAAAACAGTAATTTACAAATTTAGAGAAAATCGTTAGAACCGTTTTTAGATAAGATTTGCATATGTACACACAGACACACAAGATTTGCCAGTATTATAATATATGATTTGTAATTTCAAAAACTTCAAATGGGATTCGAAATGTGATGGTTTGGAATGGAAGTGATAATCCTCGATGCCACAAATTACAGCTCCAAGTTAAAAAATTAGAATCGTATTATTGATTTGCATAAAGAAGGTCGTAATCAGCAATATATCGCCTGTTACTTAAAATGTTCTCAACCAAGTGTTAGTAGAGCAATAAAGCAGTATCTTAACGACGGACATTTTTAAAACAAGCATCTCAATAGCGGCCGAAAGCCAAAACCTACTCAGAGAGATGATAGAAAGCTAAAGCTAAAAAAAGTTTTAGAAGTGTAAAATATTTGTATCGAAAGTGGAAAGAACACGGTGTTAAACGACGTCTCCATAAACTTGTATTACAATCTTGTGTATCCTCATGACTATTAAACAGCTAAAGGAGAGAGTGAAGTGATGCAAAAATGGCTTTTATGGAGTCTGGATGATTGGAAAAATATATTGTTTAGTGATGAGAGTGTGTTTTGCTTCACATACCGTGATCAAGGTGTTGGTGTATGGCGAATGAAGCATGAAGAATATGAGAAAGACGATCAGTGAAATTGGCAGCCGGTGTAATGACTGCAGATGGTCTTGGAAGGCTATGTATCGTTAACGAAACGATTCATTCTGAGATATATCGAGAAATCCTTGAGCATTTCAATGATACCATCGTCGGAAGATCTGGGTGGTGACGATTTTATTTTTCAACATGGTTTAGCCCCTTCACACAGGTCAGTGAACTGGCTTAGCCAACACCAAATTAACATACGTCCCTGGCCGGCTAATTCTCCGGATTTAAATGCAATAGAGAATATGTGGGGAATAATGAATAAAAGACTGCAAGATATTGAGCCAGAAAACAAAGTTGAGCTTCTTTCCAGCATAAAGTCGACAAGTTCATGTCTAGGCAGAAAACATTTTGAACCACTTGTAGTTAGCTTGGTAAAGCGAGTTCGTGCTGTTATAAAATGTAAAGGTGATGCTACACAATATTAAAGAATGATTATTTTTCCTTTCTTTTTAAACACGTATTATCTACAATGCATTATTTTAATATTTTGAACCAGGTAAATGGTTATTCTAATATTTTAATTTTTTCCCAAATGTGAATAATTATTTTAATTTTTGTATTATTTCCTTTAATTTTTATGCTAAAAGATTCTACAAACTATGTAGATTAAGTTTTATTCTGTATTACTTTTTGTATAAGCGATACATAAAAACCCTTTGTTTCTATTATTCTAATTTGTTGAATATTTATTTGTCATAAGAATAGTACAATTTCATACAACTTTATTCACAAATCTCGCCTCTCTCTTCCTTCGATTGGATCAAGAAAATAGATTCGATTGCAAAGCGTTGTGTTGGGAAAATAGCAAAAGCGATATTTTCAAAGAAAACAAAAAAGATTGAAAATTGTATTAAATGTTTTACTTTTTGAATTCTAAATGCTTGCCTATTTTGTATCTAAGACGTTATCATTCAATATTCTCTGAATGTTTTTCTATTCATTAAGAATTGGCACTCAATTTTCGAACTCATTTCAAGATGAGAAAAAAAAATCCAGCATAGTAGAAGTAATGCTTTTTCATTTCAATGAATTCGACATTCTGATCGATAGTGTTTGCGTCCAGTCAATAGTTTAGGTCTGTTTTGGAGTTTGTGTACCAAGGTAACGACTTTCAAGGTTAGACCCATTGCTTTGGCTTTTAGCAATACTCTTTCGAAAATAGTAACAAATTCTTTTCATCACACGCAAAAGATTTCTCTATTTTCGTGCATAATTGATGTAAATATTGCATTCTATGTTCATCCAATCCATGTGTAGGCGTTCAATTATTTCGTTTGGAGCATTTTTAGAATTACGGAATATTTTCAAGTTTTAGGAAAAATTATTTATTCATTTTATAAATCTCTTATAGAACTGAACTTGTTTTTGAAAGTAGTTGTTCATCTTATTAGCTTTTCATGAAGGACATTTTTCACTTGAAAAAAAAAAGCCTAAGAACAAAACTAACCCAACCCGACCTGTGATTAGGGTCGGGTCAGGTTCCAGGTTCACGATGCAATGCAGGACTCTAGTAGTGCACTGTAGGGTCCATGGTCTTTCGTGGTCATTTAGTTGACTTTTTTTTTGAAGAAATGAAAAATCCTTTTTCTTTCAGCGTAATTTTCTTCTTTTAAATCTGTCGTTAAGTGAAAATATTAAATATGTTACTGTATAGATTCGAAATTAAAAGATTTAGACTATTTTTGAAAATTTAATTACTGAATAAAATAAATAATAACTATCTACGTACCTTTTGATTTGTGTCGGGTGGTTCGACTCCAGAATGAATCTCTCGTACGAATTGCATTGATTTTAATATTATGTAGAATCATATTGCAGATATTCCATGACTTTAAGATTTTACCTATCAACACTGAAATCGTTGATTCCACGCACGGATTAAATCACTTGAACAAAGAATTGCTCTAAAAAACAGCATCAATTTTCAAAGAAGGAATGATATTAAATTTGTAGAATAGAGGCAATCAATTCTGTAATTTTCATATTTACTCGAAGAATGGAGACTTAATTTCAAATTGAGTAAAACTTGAGAAGTTGATATTTTTTCACATTTTAATAACAGAATACGACTTTGAATTGAATTAAAATTACTACACACATTGAATTAAGAATCTAAAACAGAATAGAACCTTTACGTTCAGAATAACACCATCGAATCAAATAGAATGTTTACATGACTGTCCTGCAGAATCGCAGGCTCGCACTAAATACAAAAATCTAATAAAAAAAAAGAATGAAAGAGAATTAATAACATATCTAACAGTAATAATAATAACAGAATATTTAAAACATAATAATAATAAGAGTTTTATGAATAGTTTTATAGTCCTATAGAATGTTTTTGTTTTTTATTTAAATGTCTGACGTCAAATGGAATTCAAAGCAGTTTATTTCATACTTCTTTTGGTGCTGACATCTATCGGATAGTCATACAGTTATTACTCAAAATCGTACATCCTCCGCCCCTGGCAGGAGAGGGGACACCTTGGATATATGACGCTTGATGTCGCCGTCAACTGTCTTAATCAAAACGACACGCACCAGATTATCTGTTCCAGGATAAGTCTTTAGAATTCGACCCATTTTCCATTTCATGGGTTGTAAACGTTCGTGAACTATTACCAAATCGCCTTCTCGAAGATTTTCACGTGGAGTAGTCCATTTAGAGCGCTGTTGAAGATGTTGCAGATATTCGCTGGACCATCTGCCCCAAAATTGAATTTTTGCTTTTTCTGTTAAACGCCAGCGAGCATTTAACGATATTTTAGGATGATTTGAGGATTCTGGAATATCAAGAAGAGGTGCTCCGATTAGAAAATGACCCGGCGTTAAGGCACGAGGATCAGAAGGATCTGAAGACATCGGGGTTAATGGTCTGGAATTTATGCAGCTTTCTATCTGGCAAAGCAAAGTAGTGAGCTCTTCAAAATTGAGTACGCTTGATTTACAAGCTCTTAGAAGATGAGTTTTGGTAAGTTTCACCGCTGCTTCCCATAGATCACCAAAGTGTGGTTCATATGGATGTATGAAATTCCAATTAATTTTTTGGGTGGAGAGAAATTCTTGAAAGTCTTTTTCCCTCAAGTATTTAAAAAGCTGTTTTAATTGATTGGACAGACCAATAAAATTTTTGGCATTATCAGAAAAGATGTCGGAGGGCAAACCTCTGCGTGCGATGAAGCGTTTGAATGCTGCTAGCAAGGCTTGTACAGATAAGTCAGATACAAGTTCGAGATGAACCGCTTTTGTGCACATGCAAACGAAAACTGCGATATAAGATTTTAGCTTGATTTTTGTTCTTGGCATATTTGGTTTGGTCAAAAAAGGACCAGCAAAGTCTAAGCCCACCTTCAGAAATGAACGAATTGCAGTAATTCTTTCAACGGGAAGGTTTTCCATCATTTGTTGGCAGGCTTGTGCCTTAAGGCGTTTACAAAGTACACATTTATGGAGCTCTTGTCGGACTGTCGAACGACCATCTACAAACCAGTAGTTCTGGCAAATTGTAGAAAGCACTAACTGTGTACCTGCATGTAAATTTCTTTCGTGTATATCCTTTATTAACAATTTTGTAAAAAGACTGTTTTTAGGAAGAAGAATAGGATACTTTCTGTCAAAACTGAATGTTTCATGTTGCGATAAACGACCACCCACTCTTAATATGTCAGCTGAATCTAAGAAGACATTTAACGATAGCAATTTGCTATTGCTTGGCAAGGATTTATTTTATTTTACAAATTTAATTTCTGCATGAAATTCATAATTTTGAATTAATCTCACTATAGAAATGATAGAACTAGATATTTCTTGTGCACTTAGATTTCCGATCTTTCTTGTAGAATTCTGTCTTAAATTATGAATAAATCGCAAACACCATCCTGTTACGCGTACTAACTTATTAAAGCTTGAGAATTTTTGAATAAAGTCGGGTAAGACATTTATTTTTGTTATGTTACTGACAGAGTTAGCTTCTTGATCTAATTCAGCGACAGGACTGTATAAGGGGATTGGAATTGGCTCTTTTGACGACAGCCATGGAGGCCCATGCCACCACATCTTATGATTAAGGAGTTTTCTCGGTGGAATACCCCTAGAGGCTACATCTGCAGGATTTAGCGTTCCTGGAACATGGTTCCATTCGGCTGAAGGCAATAATGTTTGGATTTGACGTACTCTATTTAGTACAAATTGATTTCCTTTTAAAGGAGGCGATTTTAGCCAGCAGAGTACTATTTGGGAGTCTGACCATAAAAATGCACTATGTATGCTCGTGGATAAAGTATCGACGATAGTTGAGCAAAGTTTTGCTAATAACAGAGCGGCGCAAAGTTCGATGCGTGGCAGAGTTTGTTGCTTTATGGGATTTAATTTTGTTTTAGCAGCCAGTAAATTTACAAATATTTCGTTAGGAGTTACAACCCGTAAGTAAGCGACAGCAGCGTAATTTTTTCCGGAACCATCACAAAAACCATGTAACTGAATTTCACACTCCTTGTCACGGTATGAATTAGTATAGCGGGGAATTTCAATATTTTCTAAATAATGAATTTTTGACAAAAATTGATTCCAACTTATTAAAATTGAATTTGGGATTTCCTCATCCCAAGAGATTTTTTCCTTCCAGAGGTTTTGTATCATGATTTTCAAGCTGATAGTTATAGGGGAGAGGAAACCTAAAGGATCGAAAATTGTGGAGATCACGGATAGAAGATCTCGTTTAGTTTGAATGTCTTTGAATTTACTAAGTTTTACTTTGAGCATATCATTAGATGAATCCCAGAATAAGCCCAGAATTTTAACAGCTTCATCTTCTTTGATTACAGTCTGAGCTGAAAAGCTTTAAGTTCATCTGGTAAATGAGCGAGTACTTCAGGATTATTTGAAGTCCACTTTCGTAAATTAAAACCTCCGCCTTTCATGACATTAATGAGTTCCGTAATTAACGATTGAGCATTTTCTTTGGAATCTGAACCCGACAACAAATCATCGACGTAGACATTGTCGCGAATAATTTTAGAAGCCCTTTCAAAAGTTTGTTCGTTATCTATTGCTAACTGATTTAAAGTTCTAATTGCCAAAAATGGCGCACAAGCAGTGCCATAGGTTACTGTTAACAACCGATAGGTTTGAATGTTTTCTTTAGGATCGAACCGCCATAAAATACGTTGATAATCTACATGTTTTGGATTGATAAGAATTTGCCTGAACATTTTTTCGATGTCCGCACTAAAGCCTATTGGATGCATTCTGAATTTTAATAATAACTGAAAAATATCCGGTTGTAATTTCGGCCCTATCTCCAAATAATCATTTAACGAGCGACCTTCTGAACCAATTGCGGATGCATCGAATACTACCCGAAGTCGAGTTGTACAACTATCCTCTTTTATTACCCCGTGGTGGGGGAGATAAAAATGATCTGGATTTGAAATTTCTGCGGCGGGAACGAGTTCCATGTGTCCCAAATCAATATACTCTTTCATGAATGAAGAATATTGTTCCTTAAGTACGGAATTTCCTTGAAGTTTATTTTCTAAGGAATTGAAACGCTTTAAAGCTTGAGATTTAGAATTTCCGAGAACAGGTTTAGATTTAAATGGAAGATCCACGATATATCTTCCTGATTCCGTGCGTGATACTGTTTTTATATAATTATCTTCTACTAGTGAAACTGGATCATAACTAGGAATTGATTCGAGTTCCCAAAATTTTTGCAATTGAGAATTTATTTGCGTCGTAACATGACAACTAACAGAAGAATTATGATTAGAATGATTCGAATAAATTACTCCAGATAATATCCAACCCAGTTTCGTATTAACAGCATTCGGTGTTCCCTTAGGACCTAGAATGGACTCTCCGATTATTATGTTAGCAAACAAATCTGCACCTATGAGTTCAATGGAATCGGACACATGGAAATTGGGATCCGCCAGATTTAATCCTTCAATATGAGGCCAATACTTATTAGTAATCAGAAAGTTCGGCAAATTTGTTGTAATCTGATTAACAACTAAAGCATCTAACTGAAAAGTTTCGTTATTAAAATGCGGAGAAAATGTTAAAGAAACTTCCTGAAGAGCTGTCTCTGCGACCAAATTGTTTATTCCTGATATTTTATGAATTGTAGATCTCAAGGGAAGGCCTAGCTTTCTACAACACGATTTTAAAATCAAACTCTTTTGAGAAGCGCTGTCAATCATAGCCCTACAAGGGATAAATTTTCCTGTTTTGGATTTTACATGTATAATGGCAGTAGCCAGTAATGTTTGGGAATTTTCAGTCAAAGTTTGACTGCTTAAACAATTGGATTCATCCACTTGTGCATTTGCATTACTTCCGCTATTTTGATTTGTAACCCGCTCTTGCGGTCTAAAAGAATTCTGTGATGCAGAATTAGACTGTTCGTGATGCAGAATTAGACTGTTCGTGATGCAGAATTGAATGATGCTTAGCCTTACAATATTTACAAGTAGTGCTAATCAGACAATTAGCAACAAAATGATTAGCTCTTAAACAGTTCGTACATAGTTTTTTTGCTTTTACTAACTGCCATCGTTGATCAACCGTTAAATTTTGAATTTCTGGGCATTTGTAAAGTGCATGCCCTTCATTGCATTTTGGACATAAGGGCTTTAAAGATTTGTTCCCATTGTCCATGACAACTGCATTTGAAAGAGATTTCTTTGGACCTTGTTGAGATTTAAAATCAAATTTATAATTAGGTTTAGTTTCATACTTAATAAATTCAGCATTACAACCTTGCAAACTGCGTGCATGTCTTTCTAAAAATGTCACTAACATATCGTATGTTGGAAAAATATCCTTATTTAATGATAATTCCCATTGTTTTCTTAATGAGTCATCGAATTTAGTTTGAACAATATAAACCAAAATTAAATCAACAAATTCGTTAAATTCAAATTTTAGAGATTTCAAATTTCTAATCACTTCATTGCAATTATCCAATAACTCTAGAATTGTTTTCTGCGTGGGCGATTTTAATGGTTTAGCATTAATAAATTTTGACAATAGCGAATATGCTAAATTTCTACGGTTATCATATCTGTTAACTAGAGTTTCCCATGCTTGTTTATAATTCTCACCTGAAATAGAAAATCCTGAAATTAATTTAGCAGGATAATTTTTGACACTCGCAATTTCGAAATTAAAAGATTTAGACTATTTTTGAAAATTTAATTACTGAATAAAATAAATAATAAATATCTACGTACCTTTTGATTTGTGTCGGGTGGTTCGACTCCAGAATGAATCTCTCGTACGAATTGCATTGATTTTAATATTATGTAGAATCATATTGCAGATATTCCATGACTTTAAGATTTTACCTATCAACACTGAAATCGTTGATTCCACGCACGGATTAAATCACTTGAACAAAGAATTGCTCTAAAAAACAGCATCAATTTTCAAAGAAGGAATGATATTAAATTTGTAGAATAGAGGCAATCAATTCTGTAATTTTCATATTTACTCGAAGAATGGAGACTTAATTTCAAATTGAGTAAAACTTGAGAAGTTGATATTTTTTCACATTTTAATAACAGAATACGACTTTGAATTGAATTAAAATTACTACACACTTTGAATTAAGAATCTAAAACAGAATAGAACCTTTACGTTCAGAATAACACCATCGAATCAAATAGAATGTTTACATGACTGTCCTGCAGAATCGCAGGCTCGCACTAAATACAAAAATCTAATTAAAAAAAAGAATGAAAGAGAATTAATAACATATCTAACAGTAATAATAATAACAGAATATTTAAAACATAATAATAATAAGAGTTTTATGAATAGTTTTATAGTCCTATAGAATGTTTTTTTTTAATTTAAATGTCTCACGTCAAATGGAATTCAAAGCAGTTTATTTCAGACTTCTTTTGGTGCTGACATCTATCGGATAGTCATACAGTTATTACTCAAAGTCGTACAGTTACATTTTAATCAATAAATATATGTTAAACATTTTTCTTTTTACTACATTTTCCTATTTATATATCATAAATAAAATTTTCTTGTCTCTAACGTGTGCCTTAATCCATATAGGGTCTGTTCTGAAAGTAGTAGGACTCATTTTTTAAAATTTATTCATGAGAATAGTACAAATGATTAGAATTTTTCAAAGTAGCACCTTTCCGCCTCTACACACTGCTGCCAACGAGTTTTCCAGTTTTCGTATGCCTCCAGGAACGCCTGGACCGGAATGCTGTTTAACTCCCTCGTCACGGCCTGTTGAATCGCCTCTACCGAGCCGTCATGCTTCCCCTTGAGCGTCGATTTTATTCTCGGGAATAAAAAAAAGTCTGGCAGGGCCAAGTCGGGGCTGTAGTGGGGATGAGGCAGCGTTGCCACATTGTGCTGGGTCCACTACGTCATGGTGCAGCCGAACTCAAAAACTTGGGTTTGAGGAATGCTCAATTCCGCAGCAATCATTCAGATGCTCCTCTACGATCACTGTTCAGTAAATTTTTCACTTGTGACATATTTTCTTTGGTCTTGCTGGTCGAAGGGCGTCCGTAGCGGTCGTCGTCTTCCACTCTTTCCCCACCTTCTTGGAACTCTTTGTGCCACTCAAACACACCCGATCTACCCATGGCAGCATCACCGTAGGCCTCCTTAATCATGTCGTGAGTCTCTTTGCCCGTTTTACCAAGATTTACACAAAATTTGATCGCGTATCGCTTCACCAGAAAACGCTCCATGATTCTCCGTGAAGAGGCGTTTCGACAGGGGTTCACAGTACAAGCGACCTGCTCTTCAACGGCCGAGAGCCGACTGCCAATTTTTCCCAGCATTTCCAATATCCCCCTCCACCGATCGTGTGCGCGCAGACCGCCTCTCGTCCACCCGTTCGCTCAGGAAAAAATCAGTCCTACTAATTTCAGAACAGACCCTGTATACATATGGATATATTTTTATGAAATCAAAATAAATATATTTAATTTTTAATTGCAAAGATAAGTAGATACCAAATTAACAGAAAATATATTCAAATGTTTATTTGAATGATATAAACAACTAACAAAAATTTGATTGCTAAACGTGAATTTATTTCTATTTTTATTTTCACTTTCAATTGAAAATATTTGTTCATAAAGAAGATAAACAAAAAATGCCAACAAACCCTCCTAAATCTTTGAAAAGAGTTCAATTCTAAGAGAATCACTCTCCAACGAAAAAACTTACAACAAACAGAACTTTCAATTTAAACATACTCAAAGATGTTGTTAATACAATTCCCAATTACACTTCGGTTGCTACGAATTTTTAACACTTTCCTACAAAGTTGCAAAGTGTTTACGAATTCGGTTTGTCTGACCATGCTCTAACTTGCGTAAATAGACTCGGATATATGTTATTTAGGTTTAATATGGCATCTTCGGTATTGAAAATGAAGTTTACAGGGACACTCAAAAGAATTCCATTACATTACGGTGTATGGGGGAAACCGTTTGTGGTTTACTTTACTGATGTTAAACTATTTCAAACATATTGAAATTGATATATATCATTGAGGTGCACTAGAAGATGCTTACTTTAGAATATAGCGTGCATACTAGAGATGAGACGGGATCAGCCCGAGCCCGAGCACGGTATCGACGCGGGCTTGGGCTCGATTTTTATACCAGCCTTCGGGCCCGGGCGGGTTCGGGCTCATTCTTTCTGAAACTGCCAATTTCATTTATTCTCATATAGAAAAAATAAAAATAACTTTTTCTCCTAAAAAATTACATATTTCATTGCAAGTCATTTTAATGTTATTTTTATCAGAATGAATAGAAGGGGAAACATATATCTTATTTTTTTTCTAGTATTAGAATGCTACTTTAAAAGAAAATTTACGATATTTGCGACGCGACTGACGACGGGGTGATATGGAGCTAGTCGAAAGACGCGCGAATAATATTCGTTTGTAGATTTTCGTTTGTGAACAGTAGGATATTTTTTTAATTGGAACGTTTACTTATTTTTATTTTTTTAGAGATCTAACGCGAAATGAATATATATATATATTTTGTTTTTAGTCAATCAGCATTAGCTTAGGTTTGGAAATTTTTTGTCTTCTATTGTGTGAGAGTCATAATCACTCTTCATATGAAAATAGCGTTAGTGATTCTATTTTTAATTAAGTACTCTGCTCCTGCTAAAACTCTGCTCAGCACAGTTGCGAAATCACTTTCATTCGTAAGTAGATATAATTGCCATGTATTGTTATTCTGAGAGAAAGCAATCGAACAGTGTTTCCACTTTTCCTATAAAAGCATAGGATCTTTCATATAACGGTGTAAAATTTTTAATTTAAGCTGATTTTCAGGAACACGAAATATTGTTTTAATTAATGAATCAATTATAATTTACGATAAACACCTTTTATACGAAATAGAAAACGTTGTTCAATTCTTCGGCATAGAAATAGTTATTTCTACAAATTTCATGCATTTATTCATAAAAAGCACTGTGTAATGTGTCCATCAGATTTGCTTGTTGGGAGAGAAAAATATGAACATTCTTTTAAGGAAGTATATTTTTACTTGATACCAAACTCTTTTGATAAGCTGCTGATACTCTTTTACTGCATTGAATGTAAATTTCTATAAAATTAATTATGTACACGGGATTAACAGTTATTTTCGTGTACGGAGTTTTTTAAAAATGAGATATTACTTTTAAAACACTTTTTAAATATTAAGCAATTTTTTTCGGTATCGGACTCGAACGGGCTCGGGCTCTGAAAACACAAAATTTTCGGGCTCGGGCGGGCTCGGATTTAAAATCGTCGGGCTCGGGTGGGCCCGGTCTCCGAAAAGAGAGCCCGAACTCATCTCTAGTGCATACCACTCATGGTTTATTTACAGGGAAACACAGTTTACAGTACTGTACATGAACAATAATCCTGTATTGCCTGTATATTTTTGAGTTTTCATGATATGTGACAGGTCTTTTCATATGAGTTGCTCTATAGTATCGACTATCGAATCATGACAAAAAATCTTTGCTGTAGTTCGCGCATGTGTAGTTAAAATTTATTTCATACCCATATTTCATCAAATATTCAATATTTTAATATTTTAATTGCAGTGTACTATTTCTACTGTTTTCTTCAAGTTTTTGGAAAGCTGTGTTAAATTCGGGTGAAAACGCTGCATGCTATAAAAAGAAACTTTTGAATTTTTCACAGAAGCGATAACATATTCAAGAATAAGCGTGCTATTCTTACACAAATGCACAAAAAAGGTAGAACAGGAACTACATAGTCATTTGGAGCATTTTCTGTTTCTTATGGAAATGCAAATATTTATTACTACCCCCTCTAATTGACTAAATCTTTGAAGTCAAGCATGTTCTTTACATCCTCAAAGTTCAAGGGCATTTCCTCACGAATTTCAGTAGATATTCAACAAAATGACTGAAATCGAAAGTGTTCCGTCACTGCCCCTTAATTTCTGGACATCCGTGTAAATGTGAATGCGCGTGTAACAGAAAATATACAATTTTAGTGGGGGGGGGGGGGGGTTCTAAAACGTGTGTATATGCACTCTAAAATAAATTTATAAGTTAGACAATTTTACACGTATATAAGTGTAAAATTGTACACGCTTTGAGCGCATGCGTGGGATTTCGCATTACTTTCATTTCATTATATTTAGATTTTGCCGGTGTGGATGAATGAATATTCGCTCTTGTTGTTGAATAATGTGTGAATTAGGGCGATAAAGAAAAGAAGTATTTTATTTGTAACAGTTGTTTTAATGGGACAAATGAGCAAAGAATAATTCAGACTTGTTTTTATTTGTTTTTTATAACTATTATTTTATGAAAAAAATATTAATTCCTTAGTAGTATTTATTAATGCATATTCTAGGGTAAAGAAGAATTTTTAAAAATGCAAATATTTTTACTTCTATACCGCGAGTTTTTTTCTCCCCAGAATTTATTTTTAAAATCGCGTTCGCGTGACAGGTATGAGTATTTGGTATTTGACTGCCTCTGTATATATATGACGACTGGTCATTGCCTAAAATCGTTTGGTGGTAATTTTGCATTTAAATTTTTAAAACCATTAACCATTATTATTATTTATTTGCAACGGTGGAAATTAATATCATGCAATTTTAATACGAAGTGTCCAATTTTAATAGAATAAACTATGTTGAAATGTTTCTTCCCTATTTTTATCTGATTTACCCCCCCCCACACACACACACACACCTTATTCACAAATGAGATATTAAAAAACAGTTTACGCGATGGTGCGGCAAACAAGATATCTTCATAATTTTAGATGTAAAATGTAAAATTAGATGTAAAATTAATGTACTATCTGATAAAAATATAATCGAACATGCAGATTATTAATTTTTTAATTATTTTTCATATTTTCATCCATTTTTAAAATTTCTTTCGTGCTTTTTTCCATTATCATGAAAAATGTGCTTGGTGACTATTTAATACTCTCTAGTCAGTCTTAATTCAGACATTTTTCTCTGGGAGGTATTTCGAAGGTTCGGGATGGCGGGTGTGTAGGGGGGGGGGGCATTATCATGGGCGCTGGCAAGGGAGGACAATTGCCCCTCTCTGAATTTTGAAATTTAAATCTATATAATTTACTTATCCCCAAGTAGCATGATTAATTACGCACTGACACAAGAAAGAGCTATGAAATTTTGGTCAGTGGGGATTTTCCATGGAACAAAGTTTTTATTTATTTTTTAATTTTGTTTGAGTTTACGTGTTGAAAAATGATCTCCTATGTCAAAAAATTGCTATTTTTTTATTTGTTAAATTTCTGTATTGCATGTTGAGGATTAGCAGCACAACTGAATTGGATTCAGGCCAGTCCAGTCGACCAATCCATGGTGGACCTCGCAACATGACAGCTGGCGTTGTCATCCTGGAAGTAACATGGGTCCAACCCGTTACAACGTAGAAAGCACACTGTCATCCAAAATAATGCAGTAGGCGTCGGTGTGGAGCTTACCACGAATTGGGACAAAGTGTCCCTGACCAAAACAGGAAAAACATTCCCAGACCATAATTCCCCCTCCCCCGAACTTAACTGTGGGCTCAATGCATTCTGGCATGAGGCGTTTTCCAGGCAGACGCCAGACCCAGACCCTACCAACCAAACGGTAGAGGGTGAACCTTGATTCATCATTCTAGTGAACCCATTTCCACTGCTGTATGAACCACTGTCGATGTGCTTTGCATCCTCTTAACTGAGCGGCGCGGTTGGATTTGGTGATAAAAGACTTATGGGTGGCAGCACGACCATGAAAACCAAGCAGATGAGCTTCATTACGGATGGTATTCATCAAAACAACACACCCGATGCTAGTTGAAACTCTTGGCGTATGTGTGCCATTGGTGGGGTGCGCTTCTTCCGAATTTCTATGAACAGCACCCGTCGCGTCGGTCTCTATATCCCAGTTTCGTACGTCTGTCGACACTGGGCATATTCCAACAATTCCACCGTTCACCTTCCACTTCTGAATTACATAGGTCGCAGTCGATTTTGGGTAATTCAGCTCGCTAGATATGTCCCTTAAGGATCAGCCAATTCTGTGGCACCCGATGATTACACCTTTCTCGAAATCAGATAACTCTGTACTTCGTGGCATCTTGCATGCGACTAATGCCAATGTTGATTCCGACAGTATATTTAACTATGGAGAGCGTGACGTGTATCAGTACCGCAGATATCGGAATTTGCATAGGTGTCCAAACACTTTTTGGTAGATAGTGTACATGCTCACTTTGACACAACAGACTGTTCATATGTCCTTCTGAAACTTGAAGTCACCAAAAAAAATGTATGCATAAGAAATTTTGTGCATATTGATCAAAAATTGTAGATTTATGTAAGAACATACACACACATTTTGATTTTTGTATTAAGACAATAAGAGACTGTTGATATGTCATTTTGCAACTTGAGTCACCGAAAGTTTGTCAGGTTCTAAAACGTAGTTGAGTAAACGTTTTGAGGAAAATTATAGAATTCTATAAGGAACACACGCTTGAATTTTGATTTTTATATTGAGACAGCAAGAAATTGTTGATATGTCATTCTGCAACTTGAGTCACCAAAAGTTTGTCGGGTTCTAAAACGTATGTATATGAAATTTTGAGAAAATTGATAAAAAATTGTAGATTTCTATAAGGAACACACGCTTGAATTTTGATTTTTATATTGAGGCAGGAAGAAGTTGTTGATATGTCATTCTGCAACTTGAGTCCCTAAACGTTTGTCGGGTTCTAAAACGTGTGTATTTGAAGCTTCTTGCAAATCGATCAAAAACTGTATATTTGTATAAGGAACACACACTTTAAAATTCTAGTTAACAGTTATCATTAAAAGTGAGGCATTGTGAAAGTCTTTCTATATTTTGCTTTCGATAAACATTTCCGTATGCATTTTTTTCTTTTTCAGACAGTAGACAATTGCTTTAAAAATTATAGCCCAGCCATTAGAACTTTGAGTATAACAACGGTAGAACCTCTTTATCGATTCATCTGTGGTAATAATTTTTCTTCATGCTTTTTCTTTATCGATATATATGTAATATAGGAGTCGAATATATAGGGCTCTTATATAGTGAGAGAGCCACTCTTTGGTATCGACGTTTTCACTATCAGAATATGCAACCCAGATTTAGTTGGAGCAGCTCTGAACTGATCAGCACTTGCTGTTTGTTTACAACGACTGTGGCGAACATGTTGTGTTTTTTTGGTTGACACGTTTATTTTTAGTAATATGTTTAGTAATAAATTTTGTATTTCATTTTCATATTTAAATCTGATATTTAAATAAATGGGAATTATAGATGTATAATCTCAACAAAATTAGGAACAAGAAGGGCTCAGGAAGTAAGGTACAAGACGGGCGCAATACTTAAAATTACTCCGGACACACAAAACGTCCCACTTAAAGGAAGACAATGAAACCTAGTTGGGGTGCCGCTGCCTCACCCTGGATTTAGAAATTTAATTAACTAAATTTTCTTTCTGTTTGATTTTTAAAATAGTTTATTTTTCCAAATGACTCTAGAATAAAGGAACTAAGAATTTTTCGTCAAGAGGAGCCCCTTTCCCTCGTAAAAGAAACTTTTTAATTCTGTTTTTTTTAACGATCATCTGTTTATAATTTATCTTAAATGGGGAGGGGGTATTTCAGGAAGGACAAAAAGAAAATGTTTCAGTTTTTTGCTTTAATAAAAAATTGTTATTAACTTATTTTCGAATATTTAATACTTCTTAATTGTTAAATTTTTGTATTACTTTTACGTTTAAAAATTGTCTTTTTACAAAAAAGTTCTTAGTTTAGCTAATTTCATGTTTAAAGTATGCATTTGAGAAAAATGGACTAGGCACAAGCACATCTGTTCCAAAATCTTGTCCCTCCCTACATTTCTTTCTGCCGGCGCTGATGTCACTTGGTGTTTCACACTATATATCTTACCATTTTCAAACATGTATTGGGGAGGGAGAGACCATTCCTTTCACACCCTGGTACGCCCATGAATGCGAATATTTTTTAACGAACTTTATATTCTTTAATTACTTAATGCACCAAAAATAACTTGTCTTACCAAGATTTGGTAAGCAGACACGTTCTATGATCTAATGAAGTTTCTTCTTTTTTAAGTAATACCAAATTTAGTTGATGGAAAAGTATTTGAAACACATTTCATCTGTTCGAAAACATTCTCTGATGGTGTTGGTATGTATCGTAATCAAACTGTATCATAGTCATCATCATCACACATATGGTATAATTGTATAACATTTAGATGCTTGAGTGTCTGAATTTTTAATGTCTTAAATTGAGACATATCATTATTATTCAGTTCGTTTATACCATGATCCCAGTAAGACACTTATATATCTTAAATTCAGACATCTGTGATGACTGAAATTTCATATTCGGACAATTTAAGTGTGAATTAATTTTTCAGACATATGTGCCTGATTTTAATACACATTTATTTGCAGTGTATGCCATTAATTACATACAGACAAAGAGATGCATATTTACTAATGAAACTAACACAAGCAAGAAAGGTACAATTTATTTTAATAAGAAAACAAAGTAGAAACCAATGTGTGGACATGATTCATTGCTGCCAATCTTCAGCCCATTGACTATACTTTTCTTATTAAAATACTTACCTACATGTGTTAGTTTTATTAGTAAACGTGCATCCATGTTAGAATGCCATACTTTTTCAAAAAAAATAGAAAAAGTGCCTTTCAGGATTTCTAATCAAGTTATTTTGA
This sequence comes from Maratus michaelseni, assembly GCA_963931845.1. Taxonomy (NCBI): domain Eukaryota; kingdom Metazoa; phylum Arthropoda; class Arachnida; order Araneae; family Salticidae; genus Maratus; species Maratus michaelseni. Next base: position 3,799,142 of record OZ007586.1, on the reverse strand, counting down.
CTTCTAAGGCATCATTTCATACTAAATGGAGGACATTCTACCTATTTTATTCCCGTATCTCGTACCATTTGGAGAGAACTCCGCAATTTACATACCCATTTTCCAATGCCTTTCATTAAGGCAATCTTTCCATTCTACTCTGCACACTGAACAAAAATCTTTTTCTAAATTTAGTTTTTTAACTTCATATTGTGAATAAGCTTTCTTCGATGATTGAATTTCGCTTTTCATTGCTACCTTTTGTACTTCTGTTTCACTGAATAGAATCCTTTTCAGAATTCAGCCTGACAGACTGCGTCAGCTTGTCAAAAGGATTCTTCAGTTTATAACTATTCGGGAATTCCCACCAGCCAATGGCCAGAAACTTCCTTCCATCAGCAAAAGCAGGTGGTGGATTCCTTGTGCAACTCGAATACTGGCTCTTATAAGTAAGTATTTGCTCCTCCTTTCATTGCAATATACAATTTTTTTAAATTTCCAATTTATTCCAATTCTTTCACTTAGTCTGAGAAGCTTCAGCATTTGTGAGTATTGACTCTTCAAAATTCTTCAGTACTATATGCAGGATTGTTTGAAACATTTTTGATTACGATAGAATATTTAACTTCGACGATTATTGGATTTTAAAGATACGCAATTTTCCTCTTCAAATGGATTGACAGTCTATTTAACGACGTTACATCTGATTTGTGCAAGATTGATTAGAAATAAGTTCGTTCAAACAGAACAAATGATGCTAAAAGAGTGCGGATTAGAGGAAAATCGGATTTTTTTAATAACAAAAAAATTGTTGTTAAAAAATTACCGATAGAGGGCGCTGGTATGCAGAATAGGAATCAGATGTATGCAAATATGGCTTATAGTAAAAGTTCGAATGAAGCTTTTCTCGTCTTGCGTCATTTTACCGTGCTGAATTTTGGTGATTGATCTGTTCATCGAAAGAAGAATCTATGTGCATCGAGGTGTTTTATTGACAGCTTTATTTGCATAAATCTGCTTCCAGCGCCATCTAACGGTAATTTTTTAAGCACAACTTTTTTTGTTCCGATTTCTCTCTACTCCCTTTTGAATGAATTTTTAAAGAATTCATGCCGCACCCCTGTTACAGAACATAGTCGAATACCATTGTTTTTAATTTAAAACTCTAACAGCTATTTCATATTAAATATATATTTTTTATATCGCCCACTAACAACACCAAAAAGCATTTTGAAATGAAAAATTTCGAAATTTATTAAAGTAATAGCCGAAGTAATCGTTGTTTTTCATTCTAATCGTTTCAGTGGTGTAAGTGCGTAGTTTGATTACATGTCTGTTAAATGTGTGTTTTAATTACATTATTTTATTATTTATTGATCAAGTTTAAATTTATAGAATATTAGCGGAAAAAAAGACTCAACGTTTAATATTGTTTTACGTGCAAACGGGTTATTCTTTTGTAATCTTTCGCGATTGACAGGGATTTTTAAAAGATGAGGTTTGAAAATTATTTCAAAAACCATAAATATCATTAAATTGTGATACAGTTTTCAAACAAATTGCATTGGAAAGAACATTTTTGAATGGATGTGTAGAATTAAAAACCTTGCAGTATATGCAGCCAGGTGTTTCCTCCGTCACTAAGACGATTTACTCACAGACATGTTTTTGTTTTGATATATCGGATCTGAGTCGTAATCTTTAAATAATTCCCTTGAAATTGAATACCAATAATTTTGAAAAGTTTTTTCTGAGATTCAATAAGTTAAAGAAAACTTTGAGACAAAATCAGGAGACCGTACAAACGCTTAAAAAATGCCATTTTTGTGTCAGCGCTCAGGCCTAGTATTCAGGGGGCGATGACGTGAGTCTTCCTATCGAGTCCTTGCTATTGTCTCAAAGAAAATCAAAAGATGAGATAATGAGCTCCATGAATGTCTGAAATTTCAACTAGCTACCACCCAATTTGGAAATTATTTTCTGAAAGATGAACTTCTACCAGTTTTCTGACCGGTATGCTGATTCGTGGTCTCTCGCAGAAAGTGGTAATGACTGTATGATTATTATGGGCCGATGATAGCATTTCTTAGATGGTGATCTCCATGGCGTCATCTTTTATACTTGGTACAAGTGATATCTAACAAGAGGAGTTGAATTCCGAAACTGTCGTCAACATACGTTGCATGATGTTGTGAGGCATACATTATATGCTACGTCTCTTAAGCGTCTCATTGAGTGGGTCTAGTGCCCTTCTAAAGCGGAAAGAAAGGAGCGGTTTGTGAAGATTTGTTTCCGTCAAGCCCCTAAAGTCATGATGAAAGAAAAAAAAAGTGTCCCCGAGTCTCCAATAGTTTGCTGAATAATCCATTTCGTCTATCAAACAAATAAAAAAGAGAAATTAGCGACATCCACCAACAACATCGTCATACACATACCTTATGTGTGTCAGAGACTGTCAATTATGAGGAAAAACTGTCAACTAACTTTATTTAGCAAGCTACAACTCTGTACATACCGAGTATGCTAATGAAATGTTGGTAAATAATTACTTTTTATTGATTAAGTGTTTTCTTTCTCTGTGTTATTATTATGTTTTTGCAACGAGAAAATTTTGATATATATACATACGTGACGGTGTCTTAATTAATATACTTGTTAATTAATTAATAAACTCAAATTCATATTATTGATTAGTTTCTCACCTGTTTGACTACTTTATGGAAGTTCATTCTTTATTTTACTAAACCTATACTTAATTTTACTGTTTGAGTTTGAAGGATAATGAGTTTTGTTTAATCATTCAGAATAATCAGAGCAGATATTTACCAAATAGTTAATTCTTACTAAACTTAGTTTTACTATGAGTGTGATTCTACTTAATTTCGTTTATCAACGCAATTAATATAAGTAAAATTTAAATTCTTTACTTGCTTTTGAGAATGTTGTATTATTCTTATTAAAAGAATTAAAATTAATGAAGTAAATTTAAATTCTTGATCTGTTTCTGAAAATGTTTATTAATTTGGTTTTCTTTAAATATTAAATTGCTTCTTTTAAATATTGTGAAGTACCTTTTATTTTCCTCTATAAAGAAAAAGATTTAATAAATAAAGTAAATTTAACCTGCTCTTAATTGAAGTAAAAGAATTGAAGCTGAATGTAAAAGAAAAATTTAATACTAACTATGTTTAATTCTTAAAGTTTATTAGCTGCATTTAAGGTAATTACAACTTCTTATTAAGAGAAAATTGTTCTACCTAGTTTTTTCTTGGTATGGTACTATCCACTATACAAAATCACTCGCATGGTTCTGGCAAATTGGTACATTGATATGATCATGTTTTGTAACTTTAATTAATTATCTATATCCTTATTTTAATTAACTGCTTTCCCCCTTTTTTTGTGCCTTTCAAATTCTGAAAGGATTACAGGACCCTTTTTTATGTTTTTTCTTATTCAAAATCTGTCCTATAGTTTTAATGATTCTTATTTTTGTTACCATAACAATGTTCCAATCCGCCAAACCACTTGTTGGGTATAAAAGGTAATGTGATGAATGAGAAATTTGTTGATACCCTTTTTATAAATTTATTCATTGACTTAATTAATTTTTAGTTATTCAAAATTTATTTGGTTTGTTTTGTTTATCGCATCTCTCTGTTTAGTTTTTTAATTAGTAATTGTGTAAAATTGTTTCAATTTCTGAAATCAACAAAATTCATTCTTTTGGTTATTTATCACTTTATCAAAAATACCCCAATAAGAAAATGGTGCCATGTCGAAACCTTCCTGCGGTTACCAAGTATTAAACTTTTTTTTTTGACTGTCAATTTTGTTTTACATTATATGATTGGAGCAACTGGGTATCGGTTTTTACTTATGGTGAAAATTTTTACATATATATATCTGGTAAAATTTTCTATATATATTTTTTTAAATAGTAAGATTGATGTTTTTAAAATTTGTATAATGAAACTGGTGATGTTCATGTGCTACCGAGTTTTATAATCCCCATTTTTCCCCTTTTCTGCCTTTTAAAAAAAAATTTTTTTTGAGTTCTGTATAATTATCTGACTTTATTATGGCCAAGGTAGATCCTACTAAGGAGCTGGTAGAGCTCCAGAAAAAAAATTCGTTAGTTGACAACTTGTGCAACATACCACCATTTAATGGAGAGGCTAGCTCAGTCTCATTTACTGACTTTTCAGAGACTGGATAGTCTCTCCACCCTTTTTGCCTGGGATGATAGTGAGAAAAAATTTGCCCTCCTTAACCGCTTAAATGGGAATGCAGCCAAATTAGTTAAGCCCCACAAAGATAAAACCAGTGCGGAACTTTTAAGTATCTTAAGGAACAAATTTATCCAAACACCTACGCCTGATGTTGCACTTGCAAAATTCCTCAACTTTAAACAAACACCAGGTATGTCAGTGCAAGAATTTTTTGACGCTGCATCTGACCTCTCATCAAAGGCACTTGTTATTGATGGAGTAGCTGATGCCATTGTCAACAAAAGCCGTGAAGCCATGCTTCACTCTATGCTTTTAAACAACCTTGCACCTGAGATCAGAAAGGGTGTCATCACCAAAGATCCCAAAACCCCACAGCAAATTTTAACTTTTGCTCTCCTGGAGGAAAGAGCGTGCCGCAGTGTAAATACTTTTTACACTTTACATGAGGAATCAAATCCCCTTCTGTTTCAACAAAATTTGCCGCAGAATATAGCTTGTGTAGCTACTCACCCAACTAATGACAACAATAAAGAAATAGAAACTCTTAGAATACAAATTGAGGCTCTAAATTCTAAACTAGATAACCTAATAAGTGACAAAAGCAGAGAGAGAGAGGTGCAGAGCCAGGAGATAGTGCCCAGTAGAAATGTTACTTGTTTTTATTGTTCCCAACCCGGTCACTATGCTAGAGAGTGCCCCCAGTATGTGTATAATTTTAATAGGAGCAGAGGCCATAATTTTAGGAGCAGGGGAGGATATGAAAATAGTTACCGGGGAAGTTACAACAGGAGAGGAAACTTCAGGGGAAACAGAGAAAATAATTACAACAGCAACAGAAGTGGTAGGAACAGAGAACAAAATTATGCAGAGGGTCAGCAAGCAAATAACCCCACTGGTGCAGAAAATAGTAATTTAAACGGGGATCGGCTGAATCAGAGGTAGTCGAACTGATTCCAAAAAAGGCCACCGACCCACCTGCGGTATATAGTGTTTTTTCTCCGCAGTCTTATAACTTGCCAACTGCCAGTATACTTATAGGTAATACTAACATAACTGCCCTCTGTGACTCAGGTTCTGCGATTAATCTCTTAAGCAGTGTAATTTTGAACTCGCTCACAGACTATAATGTGCAACAATGTTATACGCCTATTCTGACAGTAACTGGAGAACAAGTCCCCCTTACTGAAAAAGTAGTTATGAATTTTAAATTCCATGACACCCAATGCCAAACTGTTTTTTTTTTATAGTGCAGGGCAAGTTGGCGAAGGAATTTGATGCCATTTTAGGTATGCCCTTTTTGAAACAATACAATGCAATCATTGATTGTGCCACAAATACTGTTTCTCTTCAAGCTTCGGAGCAAACACTATGTAAACAAACCCCGCTTACCCCTCCTTGTACCAAAAACAGTAATGTGTGTTTAGAGGAAACAGAGGTAAACAAACAAGGTAAGAATAGTGACCCATGCATGCAATGTTATGAATTACCTGTATATAATAATCCTATTAATGTGTATAATTGTGCTAAATGTAAATGTATGTGTAATGTAAATAATAACAATTCTAGTGTAAATACTTGCAAAAATAACTATCCCATAGATCATAAAGTTGAAACTGAGGCTAAATTGATAGCAAAAAGTAGTACCCTTGACTATTCGAAAGATATTGAAATAAGAAACTGTGCAGAGAAAATAAAATTAGGGAATAGTAGGGAGATAAGGAAGGTTCATCACAGTCAGAATAGTAGTGACGAAGAAAATAATGTTGATAAAAGGTGTAACAGAGTATGTGATGAAAGTAATAGTGATTGCCAGGTTTTTATGATGGAAGAATTACCGGGTGGTACTACTGTTGATAAAATTGCTTCGGGAAATAGTAAACAATGTGAGGAAAATTTTCAAAATTTTGAACAATGTAGTTCTCAAATCAAATCAGAATTTTATAGTGTAAATAATGTAAATGCAAATATTGGGGAGCAGTTTAGTGATAATTCTGAAAATTCTGAAATGGGTAGTTATGAATTTACTGAAAATGAGGAAATGCAAGCAAATAATATTAGTGAAAATACAGGTAAACATGATGTTGAGAAAAAGGCGTGTAATATCAGTATGGCATCTTTGTGTAATAAACTTGAAATCCCAGCCCAGTCTAAAATTTTAGCTAAAGTCAGATGTACGAAGGAAAATTTCAATGACAAGGATAGTATTTTAATGTTAGAGCCCTTTGCTAAGAATTTACATGCAGGCCTCTTAATTTCTAGATCCATTTGTACCCAAGAACATGGCCTATTTCTATCCTTTGCTAACTTTTCTGATAACAATATAGTATTAAATAAGGCTACTTTAGTAGCAAAAGTTCAAAAATGTATTGATAATTCTAACGTAACCCCAGATAATTGTAATTTAGCCTGTAATATCAATACTCCCCCTCCAATTGCAGATTTTGACCATGCTGACCTCAGTTGGAGTTCCGAAATTAATTTAGACCACTTAGAACCCCCCTTAAAATTAAAAATGCAAGAATTTTTACAAGAAAATAAAGATGTTTTTGCTGCGTCTGTCTTAGACTTACCCGGCTGTGACACCATACCCCATTCAATTAATCAAACTTCAGAAAAACCGGTTAAATGTAAAGCATACAGAGTCCCCCATAACTTACGACAGGAAATGGAAGATCAATTAAATATTTTACTACAGGCAAATATAATTTCCCCATCTATTTCAGAATTTGCTTCGCCGGTCATTCTTGTGAAAAAATCAGACGGATCCTACAGACTGGCTGTTGACTTTAGAAAATTAAATAAAAATCTAATGAAAGATGCCTACCCCATACCAAACATCACAGACTCAGTTGACGCTTTATCAGGCTCAAATTTTTTTTCCACATTAGACTTAACTAGTGGATTTTTTCAACAAACTATCCGTCCTGAGGATAAGTATAGAACAGCTATTATTACTCACGAAGGGTTATTTAAGTGGAATCGAAACTGTTTCGGACTTTCGAATTCGGGAAACAGCTTTCAACGTCTTATGTCTGCAATTTTTGGTGACCTAGGAAATTTGGGAATTTTAGTATACATCGACGATATAGTAATAGCTTCTAAAGATGTCGAATCCCATATAAATAAACTTAAACTTGTTTTTGAAAGACTTCGGCAACACAAGCTTAAACTCAAACCCAGTAAGTGTACATTTTTATCCGACAAGATCCAATACTTGGGCTTTGAAATCCAAAAAGGAAGAGTGTCACCAATCAACAAAAATATTGAAGTAATAAGGAAATTCCAACCTCCTAACACCCGAAAGGCTGTCAGATCCTTCATCGGTGCACTCTCCTTCTATAGGCGATTTTTGCCAGATTTTTCTAAAAGAGCGAGAAATCTTATCAACCTCACTAAAGATACGGGTCGGTTCACTTGGAACCAAGCAGCACAGGAGGAGTTTGAGGATTTAAAATCTGCATTAATATCCAAACCATGTCTCGCCCTTCCTAATTTTGATAAGGAGTTTTACCTCTACACCGATGCGAGTGGCGAAGCACTCGGGGCAGTACTATCACAACTGGACCAAAATGAGATGCTCCACCCTGTCGCATTTGCTAGCAGAAAGCTCAAAGACGCTGAGACGAGATACTCCGCCACTGAGAGAGAGTTATTGGCATTAGTATGGGCCACTGCACACTTCAAGTGCTACCTTGCCAATACTCATTTTTATATATACACTGATCATGCGCCTCTTACGTACATGCTCAAAATTCAGGATCCCACATCACGTATGGCCAAGTGGATCTGTACACTTTCTGATTTTACGTTTACCATCAGATATATTAAGGGAAAATGTAATAGCGTTGCAGACTTTCTTTCAAGGTTCACCACAGATAGCAAACCGGATAATGTCACCAATTGCAACTTTTCTATACAAGTAGCGAAGGAGACAACTTTTATGCCACATTCCAACCTTTTAGAAAAGATAGGTGAATTACAGAGAACAGATAAAAAGTGCTGTGAAATTGCTCGCAAAATTAGTGAAAATCTTGAAGTTGCACCCAAGTATTTGAGATTTTTCTTTAGGGATGATCTTCTTGTATGCGAGGATACACGAGAGTCACCCCTATTGAATAATCCTATCAAACTTGTGGTGCCGAAGAAAATGGTTGAGCAAGTGTTTGCACTAACCCACGAATCCCTAGCTGCTTGTCACCAAGCTTTTCAAAAGACAATAGACCGCATTCGTGAGCACTTTTATTGGCCAGGAATGTCGGCAGATGTCAAGCACCTAGTGGAGTCGTGCGTTAGCTGTCAAGAAAAAAGAGTGCACAAAGCAAATCAACTTGCCCCTCTCCAACGTGTACCCACACCTCATTTCCCTATGAATAAAGTGAACCTCGATGTTATAGGGCCTCTTCCTGTTACCTTTTCGGGTAACAAGTTTATAATCACATACATTGATGCATTTTCAAAGTGGCCTGAAGCTTATGCGGTATCCTCAATCACGTCTGATGTGGTAGCCGATACTCTCGCAGACTTCATTTCACGTTATGGAGCTCCATGTTATATCTCAACCGACAGAGGACCCAATTTAATTTCTGCAGCTATCGAGCATGTGTACAAAATGTTTGGAATAAAACATCCCAAAACCACGGCATATCACCCAGCCGGAAATGCTCAGATAGAACGCCAGAACAGGACTTTAAACAACGCCCTGTGTCATATTGTGAATGAGAATCAATCAGACTGGGACACCAAGCTTAAATTTGCACTTTTAGCCATGCGCACGGCTGTGCACTCTTCTACCAAACTAACTCCAGCAGCTGTTATGTATGGCAGAAACCTTAACCTACCCTATAATTTATTTTCTCAACCCCCCCAATTTAGCTATAATGATGCCCCCTCTTTTTGTGAACTTTTAATACCAGCTCTGCAAAAGGTGTACGCTGAAGTGCACAATCATTTAATAAAGGTATCAGAAAATCAAGAAAAGTATAGAGAAAAGACAGCTGTTGACAAAAAACTAAAAGTTGGTGATCTGGTTTGGCTTTTTACTCCAGCAATTGCACCTGGAACAACAAAAAAATTAAGTAAGTTGAATAATGGTCCCTTCATCTTGGAAAAATTAAATGAGGTAAATTTTAAAATCGCCCTTGTTGCAAATCCCAAAAACATTCAAGTTGTCCATGTAGATCACCTCTCTGCCTTTAAAAACAGACTCCCGATTTGGTCCGACGACCCACAACAACAACAGAGTGTCCCAGATTCGATTGACGATCCACCTATCGATGTGCAGCAATCAATTCCCCATGCAGAGCAGTTCGCTCAGCGCAGACGCCGTCGCGATTGCTATATTATACCAAGTTCTGACACTCAGGAGAGTAACCCTGGTACGATTACTCAAAATGAATTCAGCACTCACGGAAGCCAAGCGAATTCAGCTAGCGATCCAGCCGAGATCGACCCCCCTCCTCCTCACTCAAACAAAACTCCGGAGGATGAAAATTCAGCTGATAACCATCAGCAGAAAAGTGAATCAGCGGAGGAAGCTCTATCTGAGGAGAATAATGAATCGGAAAGGGAGGTACAGGAGTGTGAAATAGCAGCAACGACCAGCGAAACTAGTGTTGCGGAAAATTTGATTAACAAAGCGAATGAGTCAAAATCTTTGAATCGACCGCAGCCGACTGCGCAGGACTCTTACGGTCTAAAAGTTTAAGACGTGAAAGACAGAAGTTTAAGACGTGAAAGACGAACAAGCCCTGTTTATAAAATTTAGTTTCTCTATATTCTTTTATTTATACGTATTTATAGTTTTATTTCGTAATATTTATATGTGTTTATGTGTTGCAGTGTATTTTATAGTAATTTTATATATTTTTCGTCGTATATATTAGCGTTTTCTGACCCAAACATGGTTTGTTTTGGTTCACTTGGCGAAAATCGGAAACCCGATTTCGTGTTTTTTATACACCCTGTGTCGTGTATACATACATTTTTTAGTGGTATTTAGCTACTTGTATTAGTAAATACCCCTCCGCAATTTTTTCTTTAAATTTAAGAGGTATTCTGGGTACTTTGAAAATGGCAGATTTTTTTTTCCTCCTTGTTTTAACAGCAAGTGTTAGGCTGGGTCGGTTGGCACTTTTCATCGTATGCACGCAAGTACGATATTATAGATTCCTAATTATGTATATAAATTTTTTTTCATGTGTTTTTATACCACTTTTAGTCTAGGAATGTAGTTTGGCATATTATAGTTTTTATTTTGATACTTAGGTGTGACATACCAATTTACCCCTTTGGTTTCGTTCATGAAATTCCTTTTTGTTTTTCTTCTAGTGCAATGTCAGCAGAGTAGTATTTTATCTAATCCTAGTGGGTAGTGATTTTTTTTTTGTAACTATTTTTTTCTCTTCTTCCTGAAAATTCTACCTTTTAAAATTTGTGATTATCTTAAATTTACTTTCTGCTTCTAAATTGTGTTTTTTTTTGTGTGTATGTCTTCAAAACTAGTAATTATATATACTCTATATACATAAGCCTTTTTATTTCTATGGGGATTATGACCTTGTTTTGTTGTGACTATGTGTTATGAGTCACATCTGTTTTTATTTGGCTTTGGGTATGTAAATTGGGTAGTCTGATGATACTGCGTCATCACTGTCTGGGTTTTCTTTGGAAAACCATGTTTCCAGTAAAAAATTTTCTAGGCTGGTTCAGTCTACGTGTGGGTAGCACAAGAACATAACTACTTTTCCCATGCACAGTGTTTTCTTGTTGTAACTGCATTTATATACATTTATTCTACACCCCAAACACCAGTTTTACAGACTTTAACTTTATCACGGGGTTCATTTTGCATTTGTTATCCTATTTTAAACTTTGGTATATTGTTACTCGATTACTTTGATGAAATATGTTGTGTCATAAGTCCGTTACATGTGTGAATACCCAGTTGCTTATTTTTTTTTTTGGTTATTGTATGTGCCAGTAGTACTGATATAAGTAAATGTATGTTGTAATTTGATTTTGTTTTCACATCGAACTGGCCAATTTATCATGATTTTATGCAAATGTTGTATATATTATTATGAGTAATGTATTATTTTTCAGTTGGCAGTCTCTACACTCTTGCAGTCTTTTTCCAAAATTCAAAAAAAAAAAAAAAACTTGTAAATAATTTAGTTTGTTTTTTGGCAAAATTTTGGTCGTATAGGTAGATAGATTAACGTATTGTAAGTACACTGTTAAAAATAATCTGAAATTCACGGGTTTTTTTTTTTCCTGAATTTCACAGAAAAAGTCCCTTTTCACGACAGAAGGGCATTTTCCGTTAAAAAACAGAAAAATTCTTCATATTTCCTGAAAACAACGGAACAGAAGGAGAAGAAAGGGGCCAACGGAGATATTCCGTTATCTGCTGCATATTTATTTCCAATGTTTAAAAAACTGACATGTTGCAGCACAGAAAAACTAAAAATTCAATAAATTAAAAATTCGAGTTTATTTAAAAGAACAAAATAGTTCTTTCGAATTTAAAAAGCAACAATTAATTTTCCCATGCTTTTAAAATTATTAGCAATTTATTTTTTAAAGTTACAAAAAATATTCACACTTAAAATATATTCCAAACAAATAGCTTAGTATATATATATATATATATATATATATATATAATAGTTAAATTAAGTGAAAAAAAAATCGATTTTACGCAAAAAAGCAACAAACAAAAATAATGCTTCCGAATAAAAAAACAAAAACAAATAACTTTCTCATTCCTTTGCTATTATTCGTAATTTGCTTTTTAAAGTTATAAAAGACACTCTCAATGAAAATATATTCTAACAGAACACATTTAAAAAATATATAATAGTTGAAAAAAAATCGATTTTCTCAAAAAAGCAAACATACTTTATCGAATTTAATTCAAAATATAATATTCATATTTTGCATCTAACAATCAAATTAGGAATTAATATAATTCATGTTTCAATCCTCTATTAATACTAAATTTTTCAATCATAATCTTATAACAAAATATCCCCCCACTTAATTTCAAAGTTGCTAGGTTTCTAAACCCCAGATTGTTTAAGTTCCAAGCAGCTATTTGAAGAAATCCCCTATGATCCTTTCAAACTCCTATTCTAGCAAGGGCCCGCTGGTCTTGAGGTAAAACACTCGGCTCATGTCGCTGTCATCCCTAGTTCGAACCCCAAGGGCAGCCAGGAAATCTGTTCCAGTGAGTATTAAATTATTAAATTAAGTACTCCTGTTATAGTCAACAGATGGCAGCACAAACAGATCGAGATTTTTTTTTTAAACCGAGGTCATTCATAACAGAAAGTTACCGTTTCTTCAATCTTTCAAAACGGAAAATCTACTAACGGAACGGAAAAAGCCCGGCAACTTCGCTGCCAGTACTTTTCCCGTGAATTAACGGATTTATTTTTAACAGTGTAGAACCTGCTAGGAGTTTCAACATACAGTAACAGTCGTGGAATTCGGAGCATGCACAGGTATGTTTATAGGTGGGATTCGGTATCAGGAGTTAGAAACGGTTATGCAGCGAAGGTGTCCTATGTAGAAACAAAGTGCAGTTTTCCCCGCCTTAGAAGGCAGTACCCCTTAGGTGTCTTGTTACCCCCTTGTGGTTTTCCCAGTTCTAGTCGTCAGGTATTTCAGCAGTTACTTGGGAGTGGTTCATGGTGGGCAGCTCTTAGTATACATTCCGGAGTGTATATCTGACAGCGGCGACTTCACTCTATAATTCATGATTGTTCTTCGGACCGATGTCTGGCCTGCTCGAACGGTTAGGTCTTATATTGTGGAATCTCCAGCGTAATGTGAACTACCTCTCAGCCCGGTAACCCTTGCGATTTTTTTTTTCTGTTTCGGTCTGCACGTTTCAAAAAATTAAATTTTTTTTATCAAAAAAATTTTATTTTTTTGCGGTAAAGGGAGAGTCATGTTAGGGTAGGTTTTTTCATTTATTCTAAATTTTCCATTTTTCCTTTTTTTTCTATATTAGTTGTAAGCCCCCCCCCCCTCCTTTTTTAATAATCATAATGTTTTTCATTTAATATTCTCTTTATTTTATTCTATTTAAGTTGTACTGTTCATAAGCCCCCCCCCCTTTCTCTACTGTTTTATACCATTAGTCTTTAATTTCGGAGTTAAAATACCTTTTCTTTCTTTTAAATGTCTAAGCTAAAACAAATTCATTATCTCTTTTACTACCTACTTTTCATAATTTTTATATTTTCCCTGTAAGATAATTTCACTGGGGTGGTCCTTGTTACCCTGGGAAATTTTCAAATGCTCTCGGACACTTGGGCAATAAAAATCCATTTCCCAGGCAACGTATATTAGCTTGTATTGTCAGGAGTTTTATGACTCCATTTATGCTGTTTTTTCGTAAACAACTTTAACGTTGATGGTCGCCAGTAATCTGCTCTGTTGATCTTTCGTGGAAAAAGCAGGACTCAGGCGACAGATAGTGGCCCGTATTGTTAAAGTTTTATTATTCGCTTTTACGAGCCCAATTATTCTGTTTTGCGTAAACAACAGTTCACGTGGGAGGTCGAAAGAAGGGACAGCAGCCCCTTTTCCCTTCGTGGAAAGGGGAACGAAAACGGAGCAGCTGTACACATGCCATCACCCCTATGTGAAGTAGATCCACCCGCGAGAGAGTGGCGGCCAATGGTTTTGCGTAAAGTATTTGCGGGGAGTGTTTTTTTTTCCCCTGATATAGTTTAGCGCGGGAGATTGTAGCCTGGGATATACGGTATGAGTTTTTTCGGGGAAGGCTGAGGCCTTTCCTCCCCCACCCCCAGATAGTTTTCCTTATGGAAGCGTTAGAATTCAGTAGGCATTCGAATTGTAACTGCAGAAGTGCGAGGTCAAAAAAAAAAAGCTTAATATGATGCCCCTCGATGATGGAGGAATTTTTTCTGACCGGTATGCTGATTCGTGGTCTCTCGCAGAAAGTGGTAATGACTGTATGATTATTATGGGCCGATGATAGCATTTATTAGATGGTGATCTCCATGGCGTCATCTTTTATACTTGGTACGAGTGATATCTAACAAGAGGAGTTGAATTCCGAAACTGACGTCAACATACGTTGCATGATGTTGTGAGGCATACATTATATGCTCCGTCTCTTAAGCGTCTCATTGAGTGGGTCTAGTGCCCTTCTAAAGCGGAAAGAAAGGAGCGGTTTGTGAAGATTTGTTTCCGTCAAGCCCCTAAAGTCATGATGAAAGAAAAAAAAAGTGTCCCCGAGTCTCCAATAGTTTGCTGAATAATCCATTTCGTCTATCAAACAAATAAAAAAGAGAAATTAGCGACATCCACCAACAACATCGTCATACACATACCTTATGTGTGTCAGAGACTGTCAATTATGAGGAAAAACTGTCAACTAACTTTATTTAGCAAGCTACAACTCTGTACATACCGAGTATGCTAATGAAATGTTGGTAAATATTTACTTTTTATTGATTAAGTGTTTTCTTTCTCTGTGTTATTATTATGTTTTTGCAACGAGAAAATTTTGATATATATACATACGTGACGGTGTCTTAATTAATATACTTGTTAATTAATTAATAAACTCAAATTCATATTATTGATTAGTTTCTCACCTGTTTGACTACTTTATGGAAGTTCATTCTTTATTTTACTAAACCTATACTTAATTTTACTGTTTGAGTTTGAAGGATAATGAGTTTTGTTTAATCATTCAGAATAATCAGAGCAGATATTTACCAAATAGTTAATTCTTACTAAACTTAGTTTTACTATGAGTGTGATTCTACTTAATTTCGTTTATCAACGCAATTAATATAAGTAAAATTTAAATTCTTTACTTGTTTTTGAGAATGTTGTATTATTCTTATTAAAAGAATTAAAATTAATGAAGTAAATTTAAATTCTTGATCTGTTTCTGAAAATGTTTATTAATTTGGTTTTCTTTAAATATTAAATTGCTTCTTTTAAATATTGTGAAGTACCTTTTATTTTCCTCTATAAAGAAAAAGATTTAATAAATAAAGTAAATTTAACCTGCTCTTAATTGAAGTAAAAGAATTGAAGCTGAATGTAAAAGAAAAATTTAATACTAACTATGTTTAATTCTTAAAGTTTATTAGCTGCATTTAAGGTAATTACAACTTCTTATTAAGAGAAAATTGTTCTACCTAGTTTTTTCTTGGTATGGTACTATCCACTATACAAAATCACTCGCATGGTTCTGGCAAATTGGTACATTGATATGATCATGTTTTGTAACTTTAATTAATCATCTATATCCTTATTTTAATTAACTTCTTTCCCCTTTTTTTTGTGCCTTTCAAATTCTGGAAGGATTACAGGACCCTTTTTTTATGTTTTTTCTTATTCAAAATCTGTCCTGTATAGTTTTAATGATTCTTATTTTTGTTACCATAACAATGTTCCAATCCGCCAAGCACTTGTTGGGTATAAGAGGTAATGTGATGAATGAGAAATTTGTTGATACCCTTTTTATAAATTTATTCATTGACTTAATTAATTTTTAGTTATTCAAAATTTATTTGGTTTGTTTTGTTTATCGCATCTCTCTGTTTAGTTTTTTAATTAGTAATTGTTTCAATTTCTGAAATCAACAAAATTCATTCTTTTGGTTATTTATCACTTTATCAAAAATACCCCAACCATCCTAGATATACCAGCAGTACTTTGTCAGGGGGCTCATGAAAAAAAAATATTAATGTCGCGAAATATTTATTTACGTGCTTTTTTGATATTTTTATTAGTTATTTTCGTATAGTATTTTATTTACGTTTTTCTGGGCCCCATTCAGAAGCGACCGGCTAGTTTATTTCTAAATAAGTAAAATGTACTTAATAAAAGGAAAATTTTCATTCCAATTTTGTGGCATTTATGGATTGAACTTAAGTGGTACAAAAATGAACAACGGATTACTCATTGAAGAAGTGAAGAAGGGAAAAGAAGTGAAACTTGAATACTAAAAAAGTCTGTTTTATATCTATTATCATAATGAATTGAAATCAAATAGTTTTATTCCACTGCATAAATTAGAAAAGTTAGATCATAACCCCTCCGCGCCAAGTGAATTTAATATCATTAATTCGAGAGTTAAATAAGGCAAAATTTATTTCTAAAAGTTACTCATAGGAATAATCAAGGATTTTGGGCAACTTATTCGTTACGTATATGCGACGCTCGCTGCGAAGGGGTTATAAAATTTTGAAAATATCAAATAGCGTTACGAAAATCCAATAATTCAATTTTATTGTCTTTTCCTTTTATCATACTCTAAGTATTTTACATCGAGTAAAATATTTCAATTTACTTTTATTGAAAATTTTAAAAGAGTGACAAGTTTAAACAATTGCTTTATCTCTCCAAATATATTTTGTTGAGAAAATGGAGGTACTTTTGTCACATAGGATGTCGCCTGGAGAAAGAAGTACGGATATATACCGGAAAACCCTAATGCTTCCAATTCTCAAGGACTTTACTTAACTTGAAGATGCTTTGTATTAAATATATTTTCGTTATTCTAATGTTCTGTTTTCTTATATGGAATTCCATTGTATTTCTATTTATTTTAGATACAGCAAACAACAGAAACAATCCCAACTTAATTTCCTACACAGAGTTTTATAACAGTGCCTTGGATCATATCAATCTTATGGCGGAATACTACAGATGGCAGAACCCGAACAAGCATCACAAGTAAGTGCTCCTTTCATCTAATATTTGGAAATCAAACACTTCGAACTAGGTAGGTGTATTTGAATTCAATGGTGTATTTTAGAACGATCAAAGATTTAGAAGAACGAATTAAATGGGATTTTTCTCAACAAGGAATGTTTTGAACTTGAAATGACGAAAATTGACTGAATTAGGATCTTTTCATTGCGCGCCGTGGTGAGTCGATATTTCAAAAGAAAATCCTATATTTTTTCAAATTAAATATTTAATATTACATCTAAAAATGAAATCAGAGAAATAGTTATAGACCACTTTTTCGTAATTGTATTAAAATATAGATTTATTTTAGGTCAAGTTCGGGTCGAGTTGACGAAATTTTTGTTGGTTTCGAGTAGAGTACAACCCGACCCGTGCAGGAATCTTGTAATTATTTCCGACTGCTACTTATTTATTTGTAAAAAATAGATTTGTTTAATTTGTGAAAAATAATTCGAATTATTTTTGCCATGCTTTTTACTAGGACCAAACAAAACTAATTGAAAGAATAAAATTGAACCGCCAGTCATGACTTGATGTCTAGTCCTCACCATCAACAATCGGAGATGAAAGTTTCAATTCTGTTCTAAAACCTTCAGTTTCCATTCAGCCATTTAAGGAGCAAACAGACTACGTTCATCTTTTATGACTTTCTTAGAAGTCCTTCGGGTTGGAATGATTCGAAAAAATGTGAATCATATGACTGAAGTCCATCTCAGGATGAGACGACTCGGAATCCTATAGCAATACAGTGTCAGAAAGGCAATCCTAATGAGATAGGCGCTGTAGTTGGACCCTTCAAACATGGCCGGCCAACGGTATTTTGACGCCCGTGCGAGTATCCGTCGGGCGCTCAAACCCGAAAAGAAGGAAATACTCTTGGATTATTCTTAACTTTTTATATATTCGTTACTTTTAAACATACTATTACTAATTACTTATGGTATTATTTAAAGAATACATAAAGACATTAAAATTCAATCCCTTTTTGTATTATAAAATAATAAAATGTTAATTTTACAATAAATAACAGTTTTACTATGTAATATTACGATCTCAGATTGAAATAAGCGGACACAAACGAGGCAAAGAGACTGATCCCCAACAGACAACCAATTGCCTTCCTCCCTCCCTCCCCCCCCGCCTGCTTTGAGGGGCAAGGGCAGAAAATAAAAATAAAATCATCCAAAAATCATGATGTTTATATTCTTAGAAAGCATATTACCAAAATTTTATCTTCAAAAGCCATCATAGATTCTGGATAACTTAAAAACAAGAAAATTTACGACAAAAAAATTTATTTCAATTTTCTCGCAATTTCATTTTTGTTACGTAACATCTTCCTCAAACCTCTTCCATTTATACAGAATTTCAAAGATCTGATAAGGAGAAATTTACTCACAAAAAATACACTCTGGAACTTGAAGCATAGGCCTACGTGGCAGAACCACAAAAAAAAGTTTCCCGTATTTTAAACTACATAATTTATTTGTGCACTGATAATTATGCATGGAAACTGAAATTACCCCACACGCTTAAGGCTGCTCGTCAGTAAACTTCCCGATTCCCCTCGCTAATGTTATTCCTATGGGCGTAGGATGCATTCGTATTTTTAAAATATCTCCCCAGGAAATTAATATTTTTAACTTCTGTTTTCTGTGTTCTGTTCTTAAAGAATGTCTCTTTTTTTCTTAGTTATCAAAATATTTCTAAACTATGTGCTTAATTTATATTTTTATGTGTTAAAATCATAGCGAAACTGAATAAGATTTTAACATTTCATATAAAATTCAGTATATATTTTAGAAAAAAATTGACAACTAAGAAAAAAAGAAACATTCTTTAAGAACAGTACAAAGAAAACAGAAATTAAAAATATTAATTTTCCGAGGAGATATTTTAAAAATACGAATGCATTCTACGCCCATAGGAATAACATTAGCGTGGGGAATCGGGAAGTTTACTGACGAGCAGCCCTCAGTTGAAAGATCGAAATAGCCGTTAAAAAGAAAAACCGTTGCCATCTGTAAGGCGTATCCTGTGACTAAGATTGACCAATGATATTTACTAAGCTTGCGATTGACAAACAGAAAGGTCATCCCACAACATAAAACAAGACACTTTTTGCCTTAGGCGGATAGTAAGGGAGAGTGATACCCCACAGCGAGAAAAGTGATTAGCAAACAGGAGATAGGTTTCCAATCACACTTTCTCAGATAGCTCCGCTGGGCTCAAGTCTAAACTTTATTTTCTAACACATTCTTAAAATCAATTATATATCTTTTTAAATGCACGAAATTATTTACAGATATTCAGATGCTATTTTTTTTTTCCTATGAAGGCAAAACATTATTCGGAAAACGATGGCAAGGATGGCGTTTTGTATTGATTTTATACACAACAGGAAAAAGTTGTATTCGAGTAGCCATTTTTTTATAATTCAAATTATATAAAATAAAAATGTAAAAAAAAAACGATATTCGATTCCAAAGTGATTGAGTAATAATGTCAGCAAAGATTCACGCTGTTGAGCGAGTCTCTGTTCTTTATTTTTAACACTTTCCTAATAGTTGAAAAGTGTTTATGAATTCGGTTTGTCTGTCTGTCTGTCACGTAAATATACTCAGATTGTCCCGCAATTGATATATGTTATTGATGTTCACTATGGCATGTTCGGCATTGAAAATGAAGTGTGTCGCGCTTATAGTTACTTTAAAGGGACACTCAAAAAAGTTCTGTTATATTACGGTCTATAGAGAAAAATTCTTTGCGTATTATTTAAATGATGTTATACTATTTCAAATATACTGAAATTGATGTATATCACTGAGAGTTGCATTACATGGGATTTTCTTACTATAGATTGCTGTGTGCATATCTTTCATTATTCATTTACAGGGACTCACAAAAGAATTCTGTTAAAGTTCTGTCTGTTAACAATAATTGCTGGAAGTGCGTTTTCAGTTGCGGTGCGCTATTTTAAATTTAACTAATTTTTTGTCTATTACTTGGTGTGTATAAATTCTACAGATCATACACAAGGCAGCACAAAATATCTCGATCACATTTTCGTTTATTGACGGAAATTTCAAAAGGGAGATTTTAAACTGCGCTATGTGTTTACAAACCAAACAAAATTTTATCATTCTATCATATATATATTCTGATACGAGGAAATCGTGTGTGTGGTTATATATGTATGCAAACTTTATTTTAAAAATGGCTCTAACGATTTTGACGAAATTTTGTATTTTACCGTTTTGGGGCACCAGAAAACCATTGGGCTAGGTCACATGTTCGAGAATTTTCGATTAGTAGGTCACCATGGGTCAGGGTCAGGCTAATTGTATCTAAATAACGACTCAGACCATTTTGACTGAATTTTTTAGACCCTGAGAGTTTCGCGCACGAGAAGACAATTGGCTTGGTCACATGTTCGGGAAAATTTGATTAGTGGATCATTTTGGTCATGGTTCCTGATATTTAAACTCAAAGCTAATTTTTATCGAGCATAGCTCGGTCTTCCCCGCTCGTGCATTACATATACAAATCTATTTATCATATACAGGAATGCACGAAAAAATTCGAATATTTTTTTAATGTTGTTGGTAATTCCTGAAATTGGGTTTTTAAATATGTTATGCTTATTCCAATTTATTTACGTAGACATCATCTTTCATCTTATTAAACGGTAAAGATTTGTTAAAGTATATTGGAAGTGTTAGAAAGTTTTATATAACCTACACTCTAAAATTGGAAGGAGTGAGAAGTTGACTCTTTGGAAGAGTGAGAGGCATTTTCACTCTTTTAGGAGTGAATTTTATAAATATGCACTCTTTAAAGAGTGGAACTTTCCACTCTCTAGAAAAGAGTGAAATATCTCACTCCGTTGTCGAGAGTGACTGTTCACTCCGTTGACAAGAGTGAGATATTTCACTCCGTTGAAGAGTGAGGAAAAACAGTTTTTTCCAATAAAATCACAAGATGGCGCCAGCTGACGGATGAGAATCCAAGTAATCTCCGTTATCGAAACGAAACACCTAAAATGAAATCCTTTATATATAGTAGCACGATTTAAAAAAAAACTGAAAAAGGCATTGAAATAATAAATGAATCGATAGAATTATGGACAGGAAATATATTTTATGCTTTACAAATTGCAGGATTTGCCAATGCTAAGAAAAGTGCAGGGAAAATAAATATTTGAAGTAAATTTATGATTAGCTGCAACACAATTTTGCTTCTATTTTATAAACAGAAATTTAATATCTCTGAATGCTAATTATTTTCCTCTTGATTTAAATAACCTATTCTACATATTTTATATCATTTCTAACCTCTTTATGAATATAAACAAAATATAACTATACAGATTAAATTTTCTGTTATTTTTAGCACGTTTGAAATTAAACATAAGAGAAATGAAAAACGTTGCATTTAATCACTGATTTTATAACATTTATTATAGAAAAAAAAAAGAGTATAAATGTGTCGGAAATAATCTTAGGAAAAATTTAACAGCTATAATTTAAGGAAAAAAAAACGTTTTTTACCCTGACTAAAATTTTCCCCCTAAAAATTAGTTTTGAAAAGTAAATTTGGGGGCCCCTTTGTATTTCAGTGAGTAAACTTCGGCTTCACGGGCCTATTTGGTAAACAGGCACTGTGCCTCGGACAATCTTAATCGGGCTCTAAATTATGAAAACATTATTAGCAAGAAAAAAATGAATGAATAAATAAATAACTGCTTTGTTGTAACGGAATTTTTGTCATAGCGGAAATGTACAGACGGGTGTTCGCACATTTTTTCGACGATTTCGGCGTTGTTGTTTTTAACGTTTAAAATATGAATATTGCTTTCTGAAATAATCTGTATGATAATCTTGTTTCTTGATTCTAATTCTGCATAATGCTTTCGATGGATGTTTTCGGTTTAAGATAAATTTGCGATAGTCATAAATCCTTACTTGAAACTTCGTTTTGCCTTGAAATGGGCTCTTTTTTTCCCTGTTTTTTTTTTTTCATCTGATATCTTTTTACTATGTATATGTACTGATTTTTGGAATAGCACTTTCCAATCAATTGTTATGTTTATTTCGCACTAAAAAGTTTTTATATTATGCGCTTTGCAATCATTTTAGACTGTGGAATTAGCATACTTCTGTTCGGAAGAAGAAAAAAAAAAAAACGCGAACGCATCTTCCCATTCACAGCTTTTTTAGCATGCGCAATCTTGAAATAAGAATAAATTTGAAAGTATCAGACGATAATATAAATTACACATAATAAGTTGTTGTCAGAATTTTTTCCTCTAAAAGAATTCCATCTTTTTAAATAATTTATCAAATTTGTCTAAAAAATGTGCGAACAGTCTCTGTATTATATGATACAAAAAGAAGGTTTCAGTTTCTTATTTACACAGTTGAGAAACACCGTAGATATTTATGATTTCTACACAAATTTAATAAGTGTGTTCGAATATCACAAAAGAAACAAAGCTAAAATAATGTAATAAGAGCTCTTTAAATTGTAAGCGGCTGTAGCAAGCTGTAGGTACCAGTTCTCGTCCGAGCGCAGAAGTCAAGCAGCAGCGAGCTCGGTTACTAGTTGGGAGGGTGACCGCCTACAAACAAGCGTGTGTAAAAAATGAGTTTCTCTTTTTTATTCAAGAATTTTAGTCACTCCTGAAAGAGTGACTATTTACTCCTATCAGGGGTGAAAAAACTCACTCCTGAAAGAGTGAGTATTCACTCTTTCAGGGAGTCAAGAATTTCCCTTTTTCCTAGAGTGAATAGTCACTCTAAAGAGGTTGGGCAAATTTTGACTCTGCGATAGAGTGAATATCCACTCCTCCGGAGTGAATAGTCACTCTTTCTTATTTAGAGTGTATATCTTGATGCATGAGTTTTCGTATTTCTTTTTTTTAAAAAAAAAACAGCTTTAAATAATGTAATGAAACAATAAAATTAGTAATTTTATTTCCTCTTTTAAACATTCACTCCATATGAAAAAGTAATAGTTCAAACATTCTTTTTCAGATATTAATAATAATACATTTTTCATGTATTCTTTTCGTATAGTTTCATTCACTGTAATTCGGAAATTACTAAGTTTTTAGTGCTGATGTGTTTGCCACATTTTTAAGAACATTTATTATGTATGTAGATGTGTGAGCGAGCATTTGTGATGTTTGTTTGAAATGCGTAAATTTTCACTAACTTTAAGGCTCGATCCATGCAAAAAACAGTAAAATGTGTCCCGACGCAACAACCAAAGGCGGATCCAGCCCTGCAATTACACGGGAAGACATAGCTCTTTTTTTCTTTTTTTTTTTTGGAGGGGTGATCTTGATCACATCTTGATCACATTTTTTAATAAGCAACTTTTATATTAAAGGCTAGCAGTTGCCATATCCAAAATGGCTACTTTTCTGAAACTTTTAGAAAGTCACTTTCCTTACTAAAAATATAAAATTTACACATTTTATTGATATACCAAGAAATTGAATAATTTCCCATTTTTTTATAAAGGCAAAGAATCATCCCTAAAATGAGCATTTTAAGACAATTTTTAAGACTTGGCAGTTACAGAAATGCCGTCATGAGGAAGCAATTGGCTGATGTGGCCTGAAATTCAGATTAAAACTATTTTACGGATATTTCCCCGAAAGTTTCTTTGCCTTTATCGAAAAATGGAAAACGCTATTCAATTATATTTGTTCTGAATACGTGCACTTGTAATTGTCTTGCATCTGGTATTAAAAATGATTTCATGGATCTTTCAGAAATTGCCTAATTTGGATTGGAGTATTAGAGCTTCAGACAGTCGGAAAGATTCTCTTAGTTGAGCAAGGGGAAAATTTAAAAGAATTTAATATATATTTTAAAAATATTCTTTAGAAGTTTTCTTTGTTCAAGGTGGCGGTCATGAACCCATGACCACTTCCTTGGATCAGCCGTTGGCAACAATCTTTGTAAAAAGTACAGATATTCGTAGAATAATGATGATTTGAAACTATTTTTAATACTTTATGTCCCAAAATATGAATTCATGAAAATTTCATCTTCTAAAGCATTTTTCGTGAATTTTTGAAGCCACATTAGAGGATTTACATAATCATTTTATCAATTTTAGAAGGATTTTGCCAATTAAAATTAATAAACCAAAGCTGAATGTGTAGGAATTACGTAAAATATTTATATCTCCATTCAAATTTTTTAATAAAAAAATATTTTTTTTTATTTATAGAACTAGGAAATGCACAAATATTTTCAAAAAAATTATAAAAATACAAAAATACAAAAATACAAAAAATTTTCAGAACTGAAACTTTTAACTCACCATCTTCCAGCATCAAGAAAGCTGAAAAGATGCAAATGAAAGAGAAATCATCCTTTTAAATATATTTTCGTTTTGTGCAATCAACAATGCTTTTGGAACAAGATAAAGGAAAGTATCTTTAACTCATTGTATACTGTATTACTACTAGTCGATGTATTAAATTAATTTTATAACAAGTTTTTTTCAATGATACTTTAAAGTACTGTTGGGGCATAAAGTGTTAAAGAATAGTATAATTATTTTTATAGTCTTTGTTTATAGTCCCTTTATTTATAGTCTTTAAAGCATGATAAACATTTTGATATTGTTGATACATCTACAGCTACTAAAAGTGTAGCACTGCGAAATAAAAATACAATACATATATGATGGTTAAAGGTTTTTTTTTTTCTACTTATTTTCTTCATTTTTGAACCTTTATTCTCCACCACGTTTTAATTTCTCTTTTAAATATCATATAACTTCAATTTGTTTTCAAAGATGTGAAGGGTTTTGGAATAGAAACATAATTTATGTTGATTTTTAGATTATTTCAATCAAATAAAAATCATATCAAAAGTGATATGTTAATTAACAAATTTCCTCAAAAATATTCACTAATATAATCTTTTTAAATACTTTTCTTCGACACGAAAACTTAAATAAATTTCCGTGAACAGAATAATTGTAAAATAGAATAAATAGAAATACTAATATAGAATAACAAAGAAAAAAATTTCTTCAACACTGAATTTTATTGAAAAAGTATGAAATTTCAAGCTCATCAAAAAAATTTAAATAATCTTATATACATAAACAAAAATACGCAAATTGTGATTATCAAAACTATTTTATTGATTGTTCATATACTACACTAACGATTACACGACACAAAAGAGAATAAATACCCTGTTTATTAATGATTTCAATGATATATACGTAATATAAAAAATATACGAGTGATATAAAGATACTAAAAATTTTATTTGCACAATTTGCGCGCACAAAAGCATACTTACTACTCTTTCAAAATCAATTTAGACTATTTAAAATATTATTAGTAAATTCTAAGAATTGACACTTTCTTCATATAAAAGAAATAAAACATCTTTAGACTTGCAAACAGTACTTAAAATATTATACACTGAAAGAATTTTTCTAATTTAAAAGATTATCAAAATGTAAATATTTTTATATTAAAAATTAATTTCCTTTACAATTCTGAGATTTTCAAAACCAAAACAATAAATAAAAAGAATTATTCAGTAACTCTGTTTACATTCAAATGCATTACTTATATATATATATATATATATATATATATATATATATATATATATAGTGGATGTCTTATTCTTTTCACATCTCAGGGTTTTTCCGATATGTTATAAGGAGCTTAATATTGTCATTTTTATGCTTGACAATATTCGACGAATTAACATATGTTTACAATGAATTATTCTTATGAAACTCCTCTGATGAATTTTAAGATATTCATAGTTTTTCATTTTACACTTTCATTTTATTGTTTTTAATTTTTACAATATATTTTCCTTTGATTTTCACGTAATGTGATTTCATTTTAATCATATATACACACACACATATATATATATATATATATATATATATATATACACACATCAGGGTTTTACAAATTTGATCAAATTTGGTACCCAGCAACAAAATCTAGTCGCCAGTAAAAAAAAATATATATACCCCCCCCCCCTTCCCAAACCTCCCTCATCATTTATTTCCAAAAAGAAAAAAAACAACATAATAATAATAATAATAATAATAATAATAACTAGTAAATCTACAGATCAGAGGCCTCAACGTCAGCTCCACAAATCATTGTTCATTGATCTCACTAATTTTTAACATTATCTGCATAATATTTGATATCCTAAAATTCAATTTTTTAAAGTTATTTATACATTTATAAGAATGTAAAATTTATCGAAAGTTCCGGAAATTTTAAAAGTATCGCATTAAACACAATGTTATACAATGATAGAATAAACTATTTATTACTGTATTTTTTCAGAATAACAATACCTTACTTCAGGGCGGCGGAACCCCCCTGAACCCTCCGTTGTCGCTTTAATTATATATCCCCAATTTCCAGTAATTGTGCTATTTCATTTCTTGAATATATGTCTGAATGTATTTACTATTTTAATTTCATTAGAATAACTATAACTTTGTACAATAGATTTTATCCTATCCTTAAAAAAATAACTTATATCTCAACCGCTAAATATCATATGTTGCTGAAATTGAATAAAATTTCGTATATAAAATAGGCTTATACAAATGTAAATTCCTCTTATGTGACCTATATTCCATTTACATATTCAACGTTTTTATTATTTTCATTTGGAAACCGATTTGGTAATCTTTTTTCAGTAGTTAAAATAAATTCTCATCTATTTCATTAAAAAAAAAACATTTAAAAAAATAAAATCACCTGAAAATTAGCTATTTTGTTAATAAAATTTCGCGTAAAAATCCTGCGATTCACTTGAATTTTCCTTTGTTGATATTCTTTGAAATATAGCTTTTACAAACGCGAAACTTTCTTTTAAACGTAAATTGGCAGGCCTGAACTGTTAAAGCGATTTGAAATCGAATACGCTTTCCATGTTTTAATAAATAAGTTACTTATTGATTTATAAGCGATTTTTGTCATCTAAAGACGGGTTTTTCTTCTTTCCCGGCCTGTCGCGTCCGGAAATCGGTTCAAAACGCCGAATTCGATAGTATTTTCTGAAAGATCTTTAATCTTTTAATTTCTCTTTTAAATATCATATAACTTCAATTTGTTTTCAAAGATGTGAAAGGTTTTGGAATAGAAACATAATTTCAAAACGCCGAATTCGATAGTATTTTCTGAAAGATCTTTAATCTTTTAATTTCTCTTTTAAATATCATATAACTTCAATTTGTTTTCAAAGATGTGAAGGGTTTTGGAATAGAAACATAATTTATGTTGATTTTTAGATTATTTCAATCAAATAAAAATCATATCAAAATAATTTGGTAAATATCCTTTACCAAAAAAATGGAAAACGCTATTCGATTACATAGTTTCTGAATAAGAACACCTGCCAATTTCATGTGTTTCCGAAGAAAAATGAATTCGGAAATGTGTCAGAAAGTAAGTCCGCTGGATTTGAAAATAGCTTTAAACAAAATATACGTCTGACAAAAAATTGTGTACTGACACACTCATTTATGAAGCTATATGAAGATATACAATAGTTGTCTTTTAGTTTACAGCATAAATATTTAATATTTTCGAAAGAAACGTTAAAACTAATTATGTGAAATAACAGAAAAAAGGTATTATATTAAATTTAAATACGAATGTATTTATTCGCTGGATATATCTATCTATTCATGTTTAATGACACTTGCCCCTGTATATTTGTTTTTTCCCGAGAAAGGGTGAATAAATGATCGTTCTAGTATTTTTCTTTAGCAAATAAGCGCTTTTTCATTTTGCTAATTGTAGGTAATTAAAATAATTATCGAGTATTAAACTTCAGAGGTGAGAGGTGAAAAAATCTTTATCGATCCCAAATCAATAATGTTTTTAAAAAATCTTTATGATGCCAAGTAAAATAAATAATCAGCATCTATTTACATCATTCAAAAGACTATTTTTAAAACTTTCTTCTCTGTTCTCAAAATGAAATTTGCAGCTTCCTACAAGTTGCTTAAAGATAGCCAAAGGCAAAATTTCGCTCCATGAAGATTTTCCCCGTTCAAACCCCCGCTGAGTTCCCCGAAAGCTAAGGAGGCACCTTATATGGGGCGGACGTTTTAAAAGTTTCGACTGTTTTAAAAAATACAGTATCATTTTTTTAGAATTGTAGCATAGATTTAAAAAATTTTTAAAGCAAAATAAAAATTTTTTTTTGGAAAGCTAAATAATCAGGCAACGATTGTGTCATTACCAAATTTTAAAATGTCAGACAGATATTTCGCTATAAGACACTAAACATGAATCTTTAATAATCCTAAAGTAACGCACTTATATCACATTAAAATTAAAAAAATAAAATAAAATTTGAAAGGAGCGTGCATAATTTAAATGTACAGGTTTTGAAAGTTACAAAAATTACTAAATTCGAGCAAAATGCGAAAAGATGACACTTCTAAATTTCTCCCATTGAAATAACATTAGCTTCTCTATCTCGGAGAGTCAGTGAAGTAGCCCCTTAAGGGTCCTCTCCTCAAAAAGATTTTACCGATGGGCGGCTTTTAGAAATTTCTTTCAAGCTATCGCCACCAGGTGAGGGCGTTGCATTGAGGAAATTTTGCATCCAATCAGGGTGAAAAAAAATTGTCTGACTGTCAACTTATAGTGATATATTACGACGAGGGCGTGTTTTTGAACTTCTTCTTGCACCAGAAAAGACCCCTGTCACAAAAACTCATTAAGTAACCCCAAAATAGGTACCTGTTGACATTTCAGAATGACCGGGACCATTCCTCGATTTCTGCGTGTGGATTTTCGAAGCGAGCGTTTGACGTCCCGTGGTGAATACAACAAACTGCTCTTATTTAATGCGTCCTATGATTTGAATTTTTTTTTTTAATTTTGGCTTAATATCTTAAAAAATATGAGGTGCTGCGTGCCTTTCTGCAATATCAACAGTAGAGCGGATTATTTTGATCCAGATGATAATAAAATCTCCATGCATTATTCCCTAAAGATGAAAAAATTTAAGTTTTAATTTGGTTTGTCATTTTACCTTCATGTATCTAAAATTTGCCTTAGAAGGAAATGGCAGGGAGGGACAGGTGGCAGAAATCCAAATTAACAAAAATAGTTAGAAATGTTATATGTATTATTTTCTATAAGAAATGAGCTGTAGTTAGCTGTAATAAAATATTTCACATTTCACTTGTAACATCCATTGCTCATACACCATTCTTTGTGTGTGTGTGCGCGCGCGCGTGCTATTAGAATAATTAAATACTAATAAAAAGTGAAACTACAGCACCCCCCCCCCCCCCCCCAAAAAAAAAAAAGTTTTAATTCTGTTTGCCATTTTACCTTCATGTATGTAAAATTTGCCTTAAGACAAAGTTTGGGGGGGGGGGGACTGCCCTGTATATTTGTTTTTTCCCGAGAAAGGGTGAATAAAGGTCGTTCTAGTATTTTTCTTTAGCAAATAAGCGCTTTTTCATTTTGCTATTGTAGGTAATTAAAATAATTATCGAGTATTAAACTTCAGAGGTGAGAGGTGAAAAAATCTTTATCGATCCCAAATCAATAATGTTTTTAAAAAATCTTTATGATGCCAAGTAAAATAAATAATCAGCATCTATTTACAACATTCAAAAGACTATTTTTAAAACTTTCTTCTCTGTTCTCAAAATGAAATTTGCAGCTTCCTACAAGTTGCTTAAAGATAGCCAAAGGCAAAATTTCGCTCCATGAAGATTTTCCCCGTTCAAACCCCCGCTGAGTTCCCCAAAAGCTAAGGAGGCACCTTATATGGGGCGGACGTTTTAAAAGTTTCGACTGTTTTAAAAAATACAGTATCATTTTTTTAGAATTGTAGCATAGATTTAAAAATTTTTTAAAGCAAAATAAAATTTTTTTTTGGAAAGCTAAATAATTAGGCAACGATTGTGTCATTACCAAATTTTAAAATGTCAAACAGATATTTCGCTATAAGACACTAAACATGAATCTTTAATAATCCTAAAGTAACGCACTTATATCACATTAAAATTAAAAAAATAAAATAAAATTTGAAAGGAGCGTGCATAATTTAAATGTACAGGTTTTGAAAGTTACAAAAATTACTAAATTCGAGCAAAATGCGAAAAGATGACACTTCTAAATTTCTCCCATTGAGATAACATTAGCTGCTCTATCTCGGAGAGTCAGTGAAGTAGCCCCTTAAGGGTCCTCTCCTCAAAAAGATTTTACCGATGCCGGCTTTTAGAAATTTCTTTCAAGCTATCGCCACCAGGTGAGGGCGTTGCATTGAGGAAATTTTGCATCCAATCAGGGTGAAAAAAAATTGTCTGACTGTCAACTTATAGTAATATATTACGACGAGGGCGTGTTTTTGAACTTCTTCTTGCACCGGAAAAGACCCCTGTCACAAAAACTCAATTAGTAACCCCAAAATAGGTACCTGTTGACATTTCAGAATGACCGGGACCATTCCTCGATTTCTGCGTGTGGATTTTCGAAGCGAGCGTTTGACGTCCCGTGGTGAATACAACAAACTGCTCTTATTTAATGCGTCCTATGATTTGAATTTTTTTTTTAATTTTGGCTTAATATCTTAAAAAATATGAGGTGCTGCGTGCCTTTCTGCAATATCAACAGTAGAGCGGACTATTTTGATCCAGATGATAATAAAATCTCCATGCATTATTTCCCTAAAGATGAAAAAATTTAAGTTTTAATTTGGTTTGTCATTTTACCTTCATGTATCTAAAATTTGCCTTAGAAGGAAATGGCAGGGAGGGACAGGTGGCAGAAATCCAAATTAACAAAAATAGTTAGAAATGTTATATGTATTATTTTCTATAGGAAATGAGCTGTAGTTAGCTGTAATAAAATATTTCACATTTCACTTGTAACATCCATTGCTCATACACCATTCTTTGTGTGTGTGTGTGCGCGCGCGCGTGCTATTAGAATAATTAAATACTAATAAAAAGTGAAACTACAGCCCCCCCCCCCCAAAAAAAAAGTTTTAATTCTGTTTGCCATTTTACCTTCATGTATGTAAAATTTGCCTTAAGACAAAGTTTGGGGGGGGGGGGACTGCCCTGTATATTTGTTTTTTCCCGAGAAAGGGTGAATAAATGATCGTTCTAGTATTTTTCTTTAGCAAATAAGCGCTTTTTCATTTTGCTATTGTAGGTAATTAAAATAATTATCGAGTATTAAACTTCAGAGGTGAGAGGTGAAAAAATCTTTATCGATCCCAAATCAATAATGTTTTTAAAAAATCTTTATGATGCCAAGTAAAATAAATAATCAGCATCTATTTACAACATTCAAAAGACTATTTTTAAAACTTTCTTCTCTGTTCTCAAAATGAAATTTGCAGCTTCCTACAAGTTGCTTAAAGATAGCCAAAGGCAAAATTTCGATCCATGAAGATTTTCCCCGTTCAAACCCTCGCTGAGTTCCCCAAAAGCTAAGGAGGCACCTTATATGGGGCGGACGTTTTAAAAGTTTCGACTGTTTTAAAAAATACAGTATCATTTTTTTAGAATTGTAGCATAGATTTAAAAATTTTTTAAAGCAAAATAAAAATTTTTTTTTGGAAAGCTAAATAATTAGGCAACGATTGTGTCATTACCAAATTTTAAAATGTCAAACAGATATTTCGCTATAAGACACTAAACATGAATCTTTAATAATCCTAAAGTAACGCACTTATATCACATTAAAATTAAAAAAATAAAATAAAATTTGAAAGGAGCGTGCATAATTTAAATGTACAGGTTTTGAAAGTTACAAAAATTACTAAATTCGAGCAAAATGCGAAAAGATGACACTTCTAAATTTCTCCCATTGAGATAACATTAGCTGCTCTATCTCGGAGAGTCAGTGAAGTAGCCCCTTAAGGGTCCTCTCCTCAAAAAGATTTTACCGATGCCGGCTTTTAGAAATTTCTTTCAAGCTATCGCCACCAGGTGAGGGCGTTGCATTGAGGAAATTTTGCATCCAATCAGGGTGAAAAAAAATTGTCTGACTGTCAACTTATAGTGATATATTACGACGAGGGCGTGTTTTTGAACTTCTTCTTGCACCGGAAAAGACCCCTGTCACAAAAACTCATTAAGTAACCCCAAAATAGGTACCTGTTGACATTTCAGAATGACCGGGACCATTCCTCGATTTCTGCGTGTGGATTTTCGAAGCGAGCGTTTGACGTCCCGTGGTGAATACAACAAACTGCTCTTATTCAATGCGTCCTATGATTTGAATTTTTTTTTTAATTTTGGCTTAATATCTTAAAAAATATGAGGTGCTGCGTGCCTTTCTGCAATATCAACAGTAGAGCGGACTATTTTGATCCAGATGATAATAAAATCTCCATGCATTATTTCCCTAAAGATGAAAAAATTTAAGTTTTAATTTGGTTTGTCATTTTACCTTCATGTATCTAAAATTTGCCTTAGAAGGAAATGGCAGGGAGGGACGGGTGGCAGAAATCCAAATTAACAAAAATAGTTAGAAATGTTATATGTATTATTTTCTATAGGAAATGAGCTGTAGTTAGCTGTAATAAAATATTTCACATTTCACTTGTAACATCCATTGCTCATACACCATTCTTTGTGTGTGTGTGTGCGCGCGGGCTATTAGAATAATTAAATACTAATAAAAAGTGAAACTACAGCCCCCCCCCCCAAAAAAAAAAGTTTTAATTCTGTTTGCCATTTTACCTTCATGTATGTAAAATTTGCCTTAAGACAAAGTTTGGGGGGGGGGGGAGGAAGACAAATATCAAAATTATTTTGTGTGAATCTCTAGAATAATTATAAATGTTATGTGTATTATTCTCTGTAAGAAATGAGCAGTAGTCAGCTGTAATAAAATGTTTCAATTTCGCTGTGTTTGAAAAAGTTTCAACATCCTCAAACGGCATTTGTAACATTCATCACTCATACACAATAATGTTTTTTTCTGTGTGTGTGTGTGCGTGTGCTTTTAAGATAATTAAATACTGATATCTCCCCTCCCCCCCCCCAAAAAAAAAGAAACTTTTATTTAGTTTATTTCATGTTTATATTCTAGATTGTGGACCTTAGGCACATCTGTACAATCTTGCGCCTAGATTTGATTTTGCCGGTGTCCTTATTTCTTAGTATTTGTCAGAAAATATGTCAGAAAGTTTGGCGTTGTTGAGCGAAGAAGCGAGAACTTGTGATCATAAATTGTAAATTACCGGGAATTTAATCGCAGAATTCTTATAATATATATATATATCTATATATATATATATGTGTGTGTGTGTGTGTGTGCGTTATAATATATATATGTGACATAAGATATATACTATATAAATATACACTAAACCATCGCAGGGCGTGTGTAAAGTGTGCGACGGCTTGGTTCAAGGGATGGCTCTCTCTATATATATAAAGCTCAAAACATTTGAAAAAACTCAGAATTTGTTTGTAATATTTGAAAAAAAAATTTAACTTTAAGCCAGAATTTAAATATTTCAGTTAAATGAAGAGCAAATGCGTTATTTCATTTGTGTAGGACAAAAACCTCGCTGACAAAGCCGACCGAAAAATCAACGTGGATAAAAAACCTACGTGTAATTACAGTTGCAATACTATTTCAAACCAAAATTTATACTGTTATAAACTTGATATTTTACTAAATTTAAAATTAGTTCAAGTAAGAAATTTTGAGAATCTTACATTAATCGTACGTTTTTAGGTGCGTTCGTAATTATATAAATACGTAGCACCTATTGTTGTCGTCTGGTCCGTCCGTCTGTCCGTCCGTCCATCCGTCCGCATATAACAACGCAAAAACTACCCAACCGAATGGTTTGAAATTTAAGCTACACTATCTTTGAGGAATTTTGTCGAGACATTTCAAATTTTATAAAAATCGAATCAACACTTTAGAAAATATTAATAAAAACATTTATTAAGAAATGTGATTTTTTTTTAAATCGGTGCTTTTCTGTTATAGGAGCTTCCGAGGTTTAATCGTCAAGCGACCGAGGTACTTATTTTATGACAGAAATTAATCTGCAGACGATATAATTAATTTCACAGAATTAAAAATCATCAAGATCTGAATATTTATAGAACTAGCCATAAGTATGAACGCACCTCATTTGTCACGTTTGACGTACAATTTCCAACTTGTTTTTATATACAAAAGGTAGTTAATTCCATTCACAAGTCACAAATTAGATAAGTCTGATGGTAATGAAGATGATAAGCCTTGAGTAGATGGAAAGTGGGGGTTCAACGGCAACAGGAGCAATCGTGCAATGTGGAGCTCCAAATTCGATGTGGAGCGGACTCCTACGTCATAGTATCTTTACAAGATTCTTATCTCTTTATAGCACTAGTTTTTTTTCCAATGCTATGTTTGATATTATCCTGGCAAATCAGATTTATTTATCTCTCTCAATATATACGTGTATGTCTGGTATTATCCTGGCAAAGTTGATTTATTTATCTCTCTCTATATACGTGTCTTATATTATAGAACAAAGCGGATTTATTTCTCTCTCTCTCTATATATATATATATATATATACGTCTGGTACTATCCTGGCAAAGCAGATTTATTTATCTCTCTCTCTATATATATATATATATATATGTGTTTGTTTGATATTATCCTGACAAAGCGGATTTATTAATCTCTATATATATATTCGTGTATGTCTGGTACTATCCTGGAAAGCGGATTTATTAATCTCTCTCTATGTATGTATGTACATGAGTAAATGTATCATTCATAAAATAGTAAAAGAATTTTTTAAATAAGTTTATTACATAATGTATTAATTACTTAATGTCTTAATTGCAATATCTTATTTCTGCGTTCATTTAAATACCGTTTCCTAAAAGTGGAAATATAAATTTCTTCGTACATATAGATTCCAAAATTGAATTATTGAAAACCAAAGAAAAAATCCACCCTTTAAAAGTTTTAATTACCTAAGTTTTCATTTTATAATAGCTTAATTAAGAAGTCTTATTACAGTATACAAAGATCTATTATCGTATGATTCATAGGTCTGAGAAAACCCCACAATATCTTATCTATATATCTTACCAGGAGAACAACGCGAGACAGCTAGATAAAACGAGTCAGTACTAGTCAAAATCTTATGAAGTAAAGAACCCTATCTCTGCACTAATCATGAAATGATACATAGATTTACGATAAATTATTTAAATATCAATTAGATACTTAAAATGTCTACAAATAGCCAAGCTGAAAATTCAACGGATATGAATATTCAAGTAAGTTTTTTTTCTACGTAATGTTTTAGTTATTTTTTTTAAATAATTAAGAATTTTACGCGCACAAAAGCATACTTACTACTCTTTTCAAAATCAAATTAGACTATTTAAAATATTATTAGTAAATTCTAAGAATTGACACTTTCTTCATATAAAAGAAATAAAACATCTTTAGACTTGCAAACAGTACTTAAAATATTATACACTGAAAGAATTTTTCTAATTTAAAAGATTATCAAAATGTAAATATTTTTATATTAAAAATTAATTTCCTTTACAATTCTGAGATTTTCAAAACCAAAACAATAAATAAAAAGAATTATTCAGTAACTCTGTTTACATTCAAATGCATTACTTATATATATATATATATATATTTCAATTGGTTTGATATAAGGAAACATATTTTTTCAATCAAAAAGAAAAATCTTAATAATTATTATAAAGTATTTTTAACATTAAATTTATCACCACATTTTAGTGATGTATATTTTGATCTTCTATTATATAGAATTAATCAACTTAATGTAAAAATTTCAAAAAATACTTATAAAAAAACTAACAATACTCAACTTATAATCACTTTTTCCAATATAGTACTTAATAAAATTAATATACACAATGTAATTAATAACAATAACAAATTCCCCATAAAAAATTTTACAATACATAAATCATACAAATACAATGTTACACTTGGACGTAGAATTTTCAATTACAATAATTTTGCAAAATTTCTTACATCAAATGATAAACCTCCGTGCTTATGTAATAATCCTAGTTTTAGTAATTATGTAGATAAGGTACATGGTCACATTATTACAGGGGATATTAATATTGTCGAGAATGATTATCTGCGCAGTTTTATGACTAATGGGACTAAATTTCGAACACCATCATGTTATAATATTTTTTCTATATTAAAACAATTTAATCTGGATCTTGACCTTTTTATATATAAAATTTCAATAGATTATAATAAACCCATTGAATTTTTTAAAGAATGGAAATTAAATGTATTAAGTAATTTAAATGTTGAACTTTTCAGAAATATGGAAAATTTTAATTTTAATGTTAAACAACTAAATAGTGAAATAAAGAATTTACAAAACAAATTTATTATTACTTATGTTGATAAATCACCAAACAACTATGCTTTCATCTGCAAAAAATATTATTCACAGCTAATATCTAATGCAATAAATACAAGTTTAAATTTTAAAAAAACTAATCTTAATACAATTATTAATAATCGACATATATTTCAATATTATAAATTGCTAAAAATTAAAAATTACAACTTTAATTATCCATACATTGTTGTTATACCTAAATTTCATAAAACTCCTATAAAATTTAGAACTGTAACTATAGGCTGTAATACGTATAATAATAATGCAAGTAAATTTCTATTAACTATTCTCACTAAATTGTTTGAACTTACAAAACTAAAAGATAATTTGTTTAGCATAAAAAATAGTTTTCAACTTGTCAATAATATAAAAAATTTAAATAACATAACTTACATGAAGACGTTTGATTTTAATGACTTATTTAATAATATTGATATCAAGGATATGTTCAGGATTGTCAATTTATTATACAAAGAATACAAGGATTCCATAAAATTAAAAAATAACATTTCTTTAAATTACTTTAAAACTTTAACTAGATTTATTCTACATCATAATTATATTGTTTTTAATGAGAATATATATATTCAATGCTGTGGATTACCACAGGGTGGTATTGTTTCTTCAATTCTTGCAGAATTATATTTATATTATTATGAACGTAATTCACATATTGCTAATTGTAAAATGTACCGTTATATAGATGATATAATTGTCTTCTATTTTAATAATAATTCAAATTATTTACTACCAATAAAATATCATAAAAATTTAAATTATAGTTTCAACCTTATGGTAAATAATGAAATTAATTTTCTTGATCTTAAGATAATTCTTAAAGATAATAAAATTTTGTTTGACATTTATGACAAAAGAAATGATTTTACATTTAAAGTTAACTTATTTACTAATTATAAGTCTTGTATACATAAATCAGTATTTGTAAATATTTTACTAAATTTTGCACATAGAATAAACAATCTTTGTTCTAATAATTTTAAAACTCAAAATTTAAAACTTATTCTTCAACATGCAGTAGAATATGGCTATCCCTTTTATTTAGTTAAGTCAATTTTACGAATATAAATTTTGCTTTCATTGGGGTTTATATGTTTGCACATTCTATCTGTTAAAACACTTACATTTTGATTACTGATATATTTGGCTAAAGAATGAATTCCTTTATGTGAGAGCTGAGTGGGAATATTTTGGTTAAATATCTTTTATTAATTAAAAAAAATTTAAATAGTAAATTCTAATTTTTTTTTCTTTTCTAGGGAGAGAACTTTAAATATAATATTGTTCCAATAAGTGCATTGCCATATTGGAGATTTAATGTTTTTTTTTTCCCTTGCCAGGTAGAGAACATTTAACAATTTAGTTAAATGCTTTTTTATTTTTTATTTTTTGCAAGATATTAGATTCAATACGTGAGGTTAACATATTGGAAATGTTTGGTTATTTTTAGCTATCAGTGTGTGAAATCTAATTTTATTTTTCAGAATAAATAATATTTAGCAAGATGTTAGTTCCATTAAGTGTGTGTAGCCATTTTGGTATTTCTTTTAAACTTGCATTGTTATTTATAAAATGAAAATCTAATTTTATTTTTCAGGGTTAATAAAAATTTTGCAAGATGTTAGTTCCAATAAGTGCATGTAGTCATATTGGTAAATCTTTTAAGCTTGCATATAATTATTTATAAAATGAAAATTTAATTTGACTTCTACAATAATATTTTAGATTTTATGGGTTTATTTATGTTTTGAAATTATTTAAATGTTGACATATGTAAAAATAAATAGATAAAATAATTTTATACTGAAAATTTACTTAATCAAAATAATTAATAGTTATTTAGATATTGTTTTAATCTTTAACTAGATGGCAGCACCATATAATGATTTTAAAAAAACTATTACTATTATTCTTTAGTATTATTTTTTAGTTATTGTTTATTATAAAACCAGATGGCAGCACCATATAAATTTTCACAATTTTTTTTTTCTCTTTTAACTGAAAACTTGGAATACAAGTGAAATTTTTAAATATTCCAATAATATAATATATATATTAAAATTATTTAAGTTAAAAAATATTTTTAGTAAATGAATTTATAGTTTTTATATTATTTATTTGTATTTTTATATTTTAAATTAGAAATAGTTAAAATCACAATGGTTAAATTAATAACTGCTACTTTTAGAAAATTAACTGTAATTTTAACTTGTACGTTTGAATTCACTTATTCACTTTACCATGTGCTTAGCACAAAACATTTTTGGCTTCGGATTCTGGACAAATTTATGTTGTAATGTATAGATTTTCTTTGTCTTCCTTTGTATTTATTTGTTTATAAATAGATTTATTTTCTTCCGTTTGATTTGTAGTGTTCTATTTTCAAAGGTATCCTTTTTTTTTTTTTTTTTTTTTTTTTCAATTTTTTTCCAATGATTGTTAGGGCTTGGAATTGTCACAAAATTTTGGCTTTAAGCTTGTGACAGTTACAGAAAACAATCATTCTTTGCTTATAATGTGGTTTCCCAGCCCTTGAAAAAGTAAATTACATTATAAGCTTGCATTTGTGTTTTTTTTTTTTGTTTTTTTTTACTTATGTTTCACTTTTTGAATAAATACTTCATTTGTTAGGACTATGTTTTATAATGTGTAATTTGACATAGCTATTTGGGATAATAATTTCATTGCATTTGGTCAGTTATTTCTGTTTCAATGGTTAATTTTTGCAATAAGTTTTTATATATATATATATATATATATATATATAGTGGATGTCTTATTCTTTTCACATCTCAGGGTTTTTCCGATATGTTATAAGGAGCTTAATATTGTCATTTTTATGCTTGACAATATTCGACGAATTAACATATGTTTACAATGAATTATTCTTATGAAACTCCTCTGATGATTTTAAGATATTCATAGTTTTTCATTTTACACTTTCATTTTATTGTTTTTAATTTTTACAATATATTTTCCTTTGATTTTCACGTAATGTGATTTCATTTTAATCATATATACACACACACACATATATATATATATAAACACACATCAGGGTTTTACAAATTTGATCAAATTTGGTACCCAGCAACAAAATCTAGTCGCCAGTAAAAAAAAAATATATATCCCCCCCCCCCCTTCCCAAACCTCGCTCATCATTTATTTCCAAAAAGAAAAAAAACAACAAAATTATAATAATAATAATAATAATAATAACTAGTAAATCTACAGATCAGAGGCCTCAACGTCAGCTCCACAAATCATTGTTCATTGATCTCACTAATTTTTAACATTATCTGCATAATATTTGATATCCTAAAATTCAATTTTTCAAAGTTATTTATACATTTATAAGAATGTAAAATTTATCGAAAGTTCCGGAAATTTTAAAAGTATCGCATTAAACACAATGTTATACAATGATAGAATAAACTATTTATTACTGTATTTTTTCAGAATAACAATACATTACTTCAGGGGGACGGAACCCCCCTGAACCCTCCGTTGTCGCTTTAATTATATATCCCCAATTTCCAATAATTGTGCTATTTCATTTCTTGAATATATGTCTGAATGTATTTACTATTTTAATTTCATTAGAATAACTATAACTTTGTACAATAGATTTTATCCTATCCTTAAAAAAATAACTTATATCTCAACCGCTAAATATCATATGTGTCTGAAATTGAATAAAATTTCGTATATAAAATATGCTTATACAAATGTAAATTCCTCTTATGTGACATATATTCCATTTACACATTCAACGTTTTTATTATTTTCATTTGGAAACCGATTTGGTAATCTTTTTTCAGTAGTTAAAATAAATTCTCATCTATTTCATTAAAAAAAAAAAAACATTTAAAAAAATAAAATCACCTGAAAATTAGCTATTTTGTTAATAAAATTTCGCGTAAAAGTCCTGCGATTCACTTGAATTTTCCTTTGTTGATATTCTTTGAAATATAGCTTTTACAAACGCGAAACTTTCTTTTAAACGTAAATTGGCAGGCCTGAACTTTTAAAGCGATTTGAAATCGAATACTCTTTCCAAGTTTTAATAAATAAGTTACTTATTGATTTATAAGCGATTTTTGTCATCTAAAGACGGGTTTTTCTTCTTTCCCGGCCTGTCGCGTCCGGAAATCGGTTCAAAACGCCGAATTCGATAGTATTTTCTGAAAGATCTTTAATCTTTTAATTTCTCTTTTAAATATCATATAACTTCAATTTGTTTTCAAAGATGTGAAAGGTTTTGGAATAGAAACATAATTTCAAAACGCTGAATTCGATAGTATTTTCTGAAAGATCTTTAATCTTTTAATTTCTCTTTTAAATATCATATAACTTCAATTTGTTTTCAAAGATGTGAAGGGTTTTGGAATAGAAACATAATTTATGTTGATTTTTAGATTATTTCAGTCAAATAAAAATCATATCAAAATAATTTGGTAAATATCCTTTACCAAAAAAATGGAAAACGCTATTCGATTGCATAGTTTCTGAATAAGAACACCTGCCAATTTCATGTGTTTCCGAAGAAAAATGAATTCGGAAATGTGTCAGAAAGTAAGTCCGCTGGATTTGAAAATAGCTTTAAACAAAATATACGTCTGACAAAAAATTGTGTACTGACACACTCATTTATGAAGCTATATGAAGATATACAATAGTTGTCTTTTAGTTTACAGCATAAATATTTAATATTTTCGAAAGAAACGTTAAAACTAATTATGTGAAATAACAGAAAAAAGGTACTATATTAAATTTAAATACGAATGTATTTATTCGCTGGATATATCTATCTATTCATGTTTAATGACACTTGCCCCTGTATATTTGTTTTTTCCCGAGAAAGGGTGAATAAATGATCGTTCTAGTATTTTTCTTTAGCAAATAAGCGCTTTTTCATTTTGCTATTGTAGGTAATTAAAATAATTATCGAGTATTAAACTTCAGAGGTGAGAGGTGAAAAAATCTTTATCGATCCCAAATCAATAATGTTTTTAAAAGATCTTTATGATGCCAAGTAAAATAAATAATCAGCATCTATTTACATCATTCAAAAGACTATTTTTAAAACTTTCTTCTCTGTTCTCAAAATGAAATTTGCAGCTTCCTACAAGTTGCTTAAAGATAGCCAAAGGCAAAATTCCACACATTAGGAGGTCTTTCTTATCGCTCCATGAAGATTTTCCCCGTTCAAACCCCCGCTGCGTTCCCCGAAAGCTAAGGAGGCACCTTATATGGGGCGGACGTTTTAAAAGTTTCGACTGTTTTAAAAAATACAGTATCATTTTTTTAGAATTGTAGCATAGATTTAAAATTTTTTTAAAGCAAAATAAAATTTTTTTTTTGGAAAGCTAAATAATCAGGCAACGATTGTGTCATTACCAAATTTTAAAATGTCAAACAGATTTTTCGCTATAAGACACTAAACATGAATCTTTAATAATCCTAAAGTAACGCACTTATATCACATTAAAATTAAAAAAATAAAATAAAATTTGAAAGGAGCGTGCATAATTTAAATGTACAGGTTTTGAAAGTTACAAAAATTACTAAATTCGAGCAAAATGCGAAAAGATGACACTTCTAAATTTCTCCCATTGAGATAACATTAGCTGCTCTATCTCGGAGAGTCAGTGAAGTAGCCCCTTAAGGGTCCTCTCCTCAAAAAGATTTTACCGATGCCGGCTTTTAGAAATTTCTTTCAAGCTATCGCCACCAGGTGAGGGCGTTGCATTGAGGAAATTTTGCATCCAATCAGGGTGAAAAAAAATTGTCTGACTGTCAACTTATAGTGATATATTACGACGAGGGCGTGTTTTTGAACTTCTTCTTGCACCGGAAAAGACCCCTGTCACAAAAACTCATTAAGTAACCCCAAAATAGGTACCTGTTGACATTTCGGAATGACCGGGACCATTCCTCGATTTCTGCGTCTGGATTTTCGAAGCGAGCGTTTGACGTCCCGTGTTGAATACCACAAACTGCTCTTATTTAAAGCGTGCTATGATTTGAATTTTTTTTTTTTAATTTGGCTTAATATCTTAAAAAATATGAGGTGCTGCGTGCCTTTCTGCAATATCAACAGTAGAGCGGACTATTTTGATCCAGATGATAATAAAATCTCCATGCATTATTTCCCTAAAGATGAAAAAATTTAAGTTTTAATTTGGTTTGTCATTTTACCTTCATGTATCTAAAATTTGCCTTAGAAGGAAATGGCAGGGAGGGACAGGTGGCAGAAATCCAAATTAACAAAAATAGTTAGAAATGTTATATGTATTATTTTCTATAGGAAATGAGCTGTAGTTAGCTGTAATAAAATATTTCACATTTCACTTGTAACATCCATTGCTCATACACCATTCTTTGTGTGTGTGTGTGCGCGCGTGCTATTAGAATAATTAAATACTAATAAAAATTGAAACTACAGCCCCCCCCCCC
The DNA here is from genome assembly GCA_963931845.1 of Maratus michaelseni. Taxonomy (NCBI): domain Eukaryota; kingdom Metazoa; phylum Arthropoda; class Arachnida; order Araneae; family Salticidae; genus Maratus; species Maratus michaelseni. The sequence goes on along the minus strand of OZ007586.1, from coordinate 3,756,250 downwards.
CCCAAAAAAAAAAGTTTTAATTCTGTTTGCCATTTTACCTTCATGTATGTAAAATTTGCCGTAAGAGAAAGTTTGGGGGGGGGGGGGGGGAGGAAGACAGATATCAAAATTATTTTGTGTGAATCTCTAGAATAATTATAAATGTTATGTGTATTATTCTCTGTAGGAAATGAGCAGTAGTCAGCTGTAATAAAATGTTTCAATTTCGCTGTGTTTGAAAAAGTTTCAACATCCTCAAATGGCATTTGTAACATTCATCACTCATACACAATAATGTTTTTTACTGTGTGTGTGTGTGCGTGTGCTTTTAAGATAATTAAATACTGATATCTCCCCCCCCCCCCAAAAAAAAAAGAAACTTTTAATTTAGTTTATTTCATGTTTATATTCTAGATTGCGGACCTTAGGCACATCTGTACAATCTTGCGCCTAGATTTGATTTTGCCGGTGTCCATATTTCTTAGTATTTGTCAGAAAATATGTCAGAAAGTTTGGCGTTGTTGAGCGAAGAAGCGAGAACTTGTGATCATAAATTGTAAATTACCGTGAATTTAATCGCAGAATTCTTATAATATATATATATATCTATATATATATATGTGTGTGTGTGTGTGTGTGTGCGTGTGTGTGTGTGTGTGTGTGTGTGTGTGTGTGTGTGTGTGTGTGTGTGTGTGTGTGTGTTTTGTTTGTAATATTTGAAAAAAAAAATTAACTTTAAGCCAGAATTTAAATATTTCAGTTAAATGAAGAGCAAATGCGTTATTTCATTTGTGTAGGACAAAAACCTCGCTGACAAAGCCGACCGAAAAATCAACGTGGATAAAAAACCTACGTGTAATTACAGTTGCAATACTATTTCAAACCAAAATTTATACTGTTATAAACTTGATATTTTACTAAATTTAAAATTAGTTCAAGTAAGAAATTTTGAGAATCTTACATTAATCGTACGTTTTTAGGTGCGTTCGTAATTATATATATACGTAGCACCTATTGTTGTCGTCTGGTCCGTCCGTCCATCCGTCCGCATATAACAACGCAAAAACTACCCAACCGAATGGTTTGAAATTTAAGCTACACTATCTTTGCACAATTTTGTCGAGACATTTCAAATTTTACAAAAATCGAATCAAAACTTTAGAAAATATTAATAAAAACATTTATTAAGAAATGTGATTTTTTTTTAAATCGGTGCTTTTCTGTTATAGGAGCTTCCGAGGTTTAATCGTCAAGCGACCGAGGTACTTATTTTATGACAGAAATTAATCTGCAGACGATATAATTAATTTCACAGAATTAAAAATCATCAAGATCTGAATATTTATAGAACTAGCCATAAGTATGAACGCACCTCATTTGTCACGTTTGACGTACAATTTCCAACTTGTTTTTATATACAAAAGGTAGTTAATTCCATTCACAAGTCACAAATTAGATAAGTCTGATGGTAATGAAGATGATAAGCCTTGAGTAGATGGAAAGTGGGGGTTCAACGGCAGCAGGAGCAATCGTGCAATGTGGAGCTCCAAATCCGATGTGGAGCGGACTCCTACGTCATAGTATCTTTACAAGATTCTTATCTCTTTATAGCACTAGTTTTTTTTTCCAATGCTATGTTTGATATTATCCTGGCAAAGCAGATTTATTTATCTGTCTCAATATATACGTGTATGTCTGGTATTATCCTGGCAAAGTTGATTTATTTGTCTCTCTCTATATACGTGTCTTATATTATAGAACAAAGCGGATTTATTTCTCTCTCTCTATATATATATATATATATACGTCTGGTACTATCCTGGCAAAGCAGATTTATTTATCTCTCTCTCTATATATATATATATGTGTTTGTTTGATATTATCCTGACAAAGCGGATTTATTAATCTCTCTATATATATTCGTGTATGTCTGGTACTATCCTGGAAAGCGGATTTATTAATCTCTCTCTATGTATGTATGTACATGAGTAAATATATCATTCATAAAATAGTAAAAGAATTTTTTAAATAAGTTTATTACATAATGTATTAATTACTTAATGTCTTAATTGCAATATCTTATTTCTGCGTTCATTTAAATACCGTTTCCTAAAAGTGGAAATATAAATTTCTTCGTACATATAGATTCCAAAATTGAATTATTGAAAACCAAAGAAAAAATCCACCCTTTAAAAGTTTTAATTACCTAAGTTTTCATTTTATAATAGCTTAATTAAGAAGTCTTATTACAGTATACAAAGATCTATTATCGTATGATTCATAGGTCTGAGAAAACCCCACAATATCTTATCTATATATCTTACCAGGAGAACAACGCGCGACAGCTAGATAAAACGAGTCAGTACTAGTCAAAATCTTATGAAGTAAAGTACCCTATCTCTGCACTCCTCATGAAATGATACATAGATTTACGATAAATTATTTAAATATCAATTAGATACTTAAAATGTCTACAAATAGCCAAGCTGAAAATTCAACGGATATGAATATTCAAGTAACTTTTTTTTCTACGTAATGTTTTAGTTATTTTTTAACAATAATTAAGAATTTTATAAGTAAAACATATTTTGTTTTCTGTCTGCTTTAAATAACATAGAGAATTTTGCCTATCTAAAATATACACTGCTCAAAACAATTAAAGGATATTGCATTTTTAGGTGGATTTTGTATCTGGGAAACTTTTTAGCTGATTGATACATGGTCGACAGACATAGTAGGTTATATGAGAATAAATTACACATGTTTGGCAGAAAAAAATGCATTTTATTGCGCATTTGTGTACAAAAGGAAAAAAACACAATTTGTGCATATGAGAAAAAAAGAATAAGAAAAGGTGTTTTCTTCAAAGAAAATCATTTTCAGTAGGGGGTATGGTTTCCACGGGCGGCCAGCAACGTTGAACACCTTTGAGGCATGGACTCAATGAGGCTATTAATGACGAGTTGGGGTATTCTGCCCCACTCTTCCAGAAGAGCTCTTTCCAGTTCTTGGAGAGTTTGTGGGGGTTGTTGGCGGCCAGAAACTCGTCTTCCTAGAGCGTCCCAAACGTGCTCGATTGGATTCATGTCTGGAGAACACGCTGGCCATTCCATTCGAACGATTCCTTCCTCGAAAAGGAAATCCTCCACCAGGTTTGCACGATGTGGCCTGCAGTTATCGTCCATTAAAATGAAGTTATCTCCGATTGCTGCAGCGTAAGGGACTACAATAGGTCTGAGGATCTCATCCCTATATCGGCGACCAGTCAGAGCTCCATCTCGAATGATGTAGAGGTCAGTGCGCCCGTCAATGGAGATGCCACCATACACCAACACTCCTCCACTGCCAAATCTGACACTTTCGTGCACGAACGCAGGATTATTCCTACTGCCACGGTCCCTCCAGATGAAAATACGCCTATTATCCGGATGCACAGAAAAACGGGACTCGTCAGAAAACATAATATTGCTCCATTCATTTCTCCTCCAGTTGACATGCTCGGTTGCCCACTCCCTGCGGTCGCGACGATGCCTTGATGTTAATCTAACACATACCATCGGTCGGCGAGCATACAGACCTACAGCATGGAGCCGGTTTCGGACAGTCTGAGTTGAAATCGTGGTGCCTGTAGCCGAGCGAAGGTGTTGTTGGAGAAGAGTAGCGTTCATGTTTCGGTGTCTCCGAGCTGTTAACGCTAAATACCGATCTTCATAGGGCGTTGTTGCCCGTCTACGACCTTGCCCTGGTCTTCGGCCTGCACATTCACTCTCCAAAAAACGGTTCCAGATCCTGGAAATGACACTTTGTGACACTCCAATGGCTTACGCTACTTCGGCTTGAGTTTGGCCCCCTTCTAACCTACCAACAATTCTCCAAGCTTCTGAATCTGTCAAATGACTTCGCTGAGACATCGTACTCATCGAAACAAAGCAATCACTGAATGCCGATCATCCTTGTCTTCATTCTCTTTTATCCAGTTGAAAGTCAAATTTCATTCGCTGCCGCTGAAGCGACGTTTTTGACGTCGAACTCAAAATTTGCATACTCCACAGTTTGAAAACCAGAAAAATTTGCATTTGTGATTCTCTTCTTCTATTTTCGGCAAAAAAAATTTCGTTTATATCTTTATTTTATATAAAACTTCAAATATCCTTTAATTGTTTTGAGCAGTGTATATATATATATATTAAAAACATTAAAAAAAATCTAGAAAATTACAAAGTATTAATATATATATATATATATATATATATATATATATATTAGAAAATTACAAAGTATTAAAAAAAAAGTTTAAAAAATGTATATTATAATAAAAATACATATGTTTGTATATGTGGATGATTATACGTATGGGTAGAATAGGTTTCAATAAAGTTCCCATACATAGCATTCTACGAGAAATGTTTGTGTAGAAGTTTTTAATAAGTACACATATTTAAAATTAACATTTTTTTATTAAAACAAAAAATACAGAAAGTTTTATTTACAGTAGAGTATTTACATCTCGATTTTGCATTAACAATACAAATCAGCATTTACTTCTTTATTACAATCTTCATTAATTTCACAATGTCCATACGCTAAGCTGGATATCCCATCATCTAACAAGTAGCGCTTATCGTCAAAAGGACTTAGACTAATCTTATTCTGAGTTAGTGTGTATAGACGATGGTTATCTTGGGCGATCCTCGTCTGCTTCTCCATACTTGTTTTTTGCTGACACTCCAAATAGTCTTCATGCTTTATTTTCTGACGAACAATCTGTGTTGACACACCTTTTGCTCGCTTCTTTACTTCTTTCATGGATTTTAATGAATACATTTTAGCCCTGAGGCCAACAAATTCAAGGGCTAATTCGCCATTTAGCTCGTCCTTAAACTTACCAATCACCTTTTTGTTATCATCAGAGAATAAATTATGGGATTCTGAATAGTCGGAGAAGTCAAACAAATCACGATGTTGCTTCATGTCATCAAAAATATTGTTTGTTTTTATATGATAAGCTAAGGAGTCTGTGTCAGTAAAAAGAAGTGTCGCTCGATTTTTGTATATGCTTTTTATATACCCATAATGAAATTGAAACATTAATAATTTAGATAGCTCTAAAATTGTGAATCCGACATAAATAGGTCGATTCATTAAGATAGTAGTATTAAGACGTTCTACAGCAGACAAGCCTTCATCATAGGTTTTAAAGGATTTAAATGAGGGTGATGCCACTAGTATTTTAGCTCTTTTTTCATCATTACACAATACAATATTTCGCCTTTTTCGAAGATTTTCCATAGTTTTACCAAAAACAGAATTATTTAATAATTTAAAAAAATCCTTTAGCCTTAGCCTTAAAATGCCTTAGCATATCTTCGGCTTATCATACTGACGCCTCCACGTATTCCATTTAAAACCATGAGCAACATGTTTATATCAGTAAGTAACTCTAAAGGTGTTTCTAAAAAGTCGAAACTAATTTAAAACACTTTAAAAAATAAATTCTAAACTTTTTTTACACCATCACAAAGTAGAGAGAAAATGAGCGTCCGTCCTCAGGAGGAGCTTGGAACCGGAGGAGGGAGGAGGGCTCCTCCTCCCGAAGTGCAGCACCGGCTCCTCCTCCCGAAGTGCCCTCCTCCTCATTTTCTCTCTACTTTGTGATGGTGTGAAAAAAGTTTAGAATTGTAAGACTATTTTTCTTTCCGATGAGTGGAATAATTTGCCGCCCGATTATGATCAACGTGGGTGGTCGTGAGGGGTCTGGGGTATAAATAGCGGGCGAGAAGTGCGATTCGTGTCATTTGTTGATTTGCTTTTTAGTGAACGGACGTGTCCTTAAACCGCTCCTGATCCCTATCTTTACCTAAGTGGATCATTTATTTGTGAAGATTGTGTTTTGGTTTTAAAAGTTTTTTTTGCTAATATATTATGGATAGCGTTATGGCTATTGACGGAGTTACACCTTTGAGAAATTTTACGCCTGTGAAGAAGATGTACAAGTGTCTGACTTGTGTGAAGACATTCTCAACTCCTTTTAATTTGAGGCGACATATAAAGTCTCATTTAAATGAGAAGTTGTATATCTGTGACTTGTGTCAGAGAGCCTTTGGACGGAAATCAAGTTTGATTAGACATATGAAGATGCATAATATTATTGAACCCTATGAGGATTTTCAAGTTTTAACAGAGAAGGACACTATATCCCCTAGTCTCATGGATGTCGAGATGTCACCTGAAGAAGATGTTTCCCTAAAGACTGTGACCCTTACGAATGCTGAGAAGAAGAAGAATACTTGCCCTATCTGTAGCAAGGGTTTTTCATCTACTTCCAACCTAAATCAGCATATGAAGATACATTCGAAAGAGAGACTGCATAACTGTGATATGTGTCTGAAGTCTTTTGTAAGGAATTCGGAGTTAGTAAGACACATGAAAATCCATAATGTTGCTGGACAATCTACATTTAAGTGTGAGCAGTGTGAGCAGTTTTTCATACGGAAAGATAATTTGAAACATCATTTAAAGTCACATCAGAATTCAACATTCCCTTGTCAGGCTTGTGATAAAATGTTTGGACGAAATTATGAATTGAAACAGCATATACGCACCCAACACTCTCGCACACCTCTTGTGAGTGTTAAACGAAAAATGACTTTGTCTAATGTAAAGTCAAAAAAGAGAAAGCAGTCTGATGTGCTTAATGTATTTAAAACAGTAATTTTGTATCCCGACGAACAAGAAGAAAGTGATTTAGAGGTATTTCATACACACTTACGGTCTGAGATACATGAACGCTTAGTAAGTGAATTTCAAGAAAAGGGTGCCATTAAATGGTATATGGTAGAAAAAATATCACTTGAACGTATGACAAATAATGAGGAGATGCAAGAAATTGAATCTTTTTTCGAGGCTCATGTATGACCGAACTTATCGAAGAATATATACAACAACACATAGAAGAAGGATTCTCCAAAATAACAAAATCTTTTACAAAGGGGATCTGGATGGAAAAATGAATCATTTAGAACTTAAGATTGCTAAATATCATCCTCTCGCTGCAAGTTCATACATCCCATTATCTAAAAAACTGGATGATAAAAAAGCCGTGCTGAATATAAAAAACGAAGACAATAAGTGTTTGGTGTGGTGCCTTTTGGCTTTTAAACTGAACTTAGATTATACAAAAAAGCCTGAGCGAATCAACCATTATCGACCTTATGAACATGATATTAAATTAGGCAGTGTAGAATGCCCTGTACCTCTTCAGAAGATACCTGTTATTGAACAACTCAACAATTTACGGGTTAATGTGTTTGGGTATGAAGAGGATGAAGTTTGCCCTCTGTATACATCTGAAAAGAAGGATCATGATGTGATTAATTTGTTACTAGTCGACAATGGAGAAAAGCAACACTATTGTTTGATAAGAAGTTTTTCAAGACTTTTGAGTGATCTTACCAAGCATAGAGCCGCAACGCTGGCTATTATTGTTATCGATGTCTTCATCGATTTTCAAGACAAGACCTGTTGGATAAGCATAGTGAATATTGTTCTCGCCATGCAGCACAAGCTATAAAGATGCCTAGTGAAAATGATAATATATTAAAGTTTTCAGGTATTCACCTACAACATCCTGTGGCCTATACGATTTATGCGGATTTCGAGAGTGTACTTATACCTATTTCATTAGCCTCACCCTCTTCTAAAACATCCTATACTGAGAAAACAACCTATCACTTACCGTGTGGGTACGCTTATGTGGTTGTCGGTTCCGATGGAACATGTGTGAAGAAAGCACAGGTATATCGTGGTAGAAACTGTGTTGAGCATTTTTTAAACCAAATGATGCAAGAGAAGGAAATATTGGGACAAAAGTTATTAGATGTGAAACCTATGAAGCTTTCTCCCCAGGAAGAAAAGGCATTTCGAGAAGCAGAGTTTTGTCATATTTGTAAAAAAGCTTTATATGAGAAACCTACACGCGACCATGATCACCTGTCAGGTGTGTATAGAGGAGCTGCACACCCATATTGCAACCTCAATTTCAGACAATCAAAGACAATTCCTGTTATTTTCCATAACTTAAAAAACTATGATGCTCACCACCTTATGACGAAGTTAGGAAAATTTAAAGATATTGAAATTGATGTTAACTTCTATGGAAAACTATATCACATTTAAAATAAAAAAGCCTACATCTTCTATTCAGATGGTGTTTATAGATTCTTTCCAATTTTTGCCTACGTCATTGGAAAAACTTGTTAAAAATCTTCGAGATGATCAATTCACCTTACTTAGAGAAAATTTCCCACAAAATAATAATTTATCTTTACTGACACGTAAAGGGGTTTACCCCTATGATTATTTTACGTCTTTTGAAAAATTTGAAGAGAAGCAGCTCCCCCTACCTTCAGCATTTTTTAATAGTCTGACCAATGAAGATATTCAAGATGAGGATTATCAGCATGCCCAGAAAGTGTGGAACTCCTTCAGTCTTAAAACTTTGGAGGCTTATCACAATCTGTATGTGAAGACAGATATGTTCTACTACTTGCTAACGTGTTTCAAAACTTTAGGAAATTATGTCAGCAGTATTATGAAATTGATCCTGCTCACCTGTTCACTGCACCTTCGCTCGCATGGCAGGCGAGTTTGAAGATGTCCGAAACACCTTTAGAGTTACTTACTGATATAAACATGTTGCTTATGGTTTTAAATGGAATACGTGGAGGCGTCAGTATGATAAGCCGAAGATATGCTAAGGCAAACATACCCTGTACGCCTGATTATAGAGAAAATGAGGCACCCAGCTACATCATGTACTGGGATGCTAATAACTTATATGGGTGGGCTATGAGCCAATTTTTACCCTATGGCGGATTTGAATGGTATGGAATAAGTCATATCACAGAAGATTGGATTTTGTCTTTACCTGATAGCTCTGAAATTGGGTATCTCTTCGAGGTTGACCTCTATTATCCAAAACATTTACATCTTTTGCACAATGAATACCCTGTCGCCCCTGAGAGAGTAACTGTGGAGGAACAAATGCTATCTCCGTATGCACGAAACTTGGTGAATAATAATAGAAAATTCAAAGGAACCCCTAAACTTATACCCAATTTGAATAATAAGAAGAATTATATAGTACATTATCGCAACTTAAAATATTATTTGCAGCTTGGATTAAAAATTACTGCTGTACATAAAGCCATAAAATTTAAACAAGCACTTTGGTTTGAGAAATATATTAATTTTAATACTCAAAAAAGGAAAGAAGCAACATCTTCCTTTGAAAAGGATTTTTTTAAATTATTAAATAATTTTGTTTTTGGTAAAACTATGGAAAATCTTCGAAAAAGGCGAAATATTGTATTGTGTAATGATGAAAAAAGAGCTAAAAAACTAGTGGCATCACCCTCATTTAAATCCTTTAAAACCTATGATGAAGGCTTGTCTGCTGTAGAACGGCTTAATACTAGTATCTTAATGAATCGACCTATTTATGTCGGATTCACAATTTTAGAGCTATCTAAATTATTAATGTTTCAATTTCATTATCGGTATATAAAAAGCATATACAAAAATCGAGCGACACTTCTTTTTACTGACACAAACTCCTTAGCTTATCATATAAAAACAAACAATATTTTTGATGACATGAAGCAACATCGTGATTTGTTTGACTTCTCCGACTATTCAGAATCCCATAATTTATTCTCTGGTGATAACAAAAAGGTGATTGGTAAGTTTAAGGACGAGCTAAATGGCGAATTAGCCCTTGAATTTGTTGGCCTCAGGGCTAAAATGTATTCATTAAAATCCATGAAAGAAGTAAAGAAGCGAGCAAAAGGTGTGTCAACACAGATTGTTCGTCAGAAAATAAAGCATGAAGACTATTTGGAGTGTCTACGACAGCAAAAAACAAGTATGGAGAAGCAGACGAGGATCGCCCAAGATAACCATCGTCTATACACACTAACTCAGAATAAGATTAGTCTAAGTCCTTTTGACGATAAGCGCTACTTGTTAGATGATGGGATATCCAGCTTAGCGTATGGACATTGTGAAATTAATGAAGATTGTAATAAAGAAGAAAATGCTGATTTGTATTGTTAATGCAAAATCGAGATGTAAATACTCTACTGTAAATAAAACTTTCTGTATTTTTTGTTTTAATAAAAAAATGTTAATTTTAAATATGTGTACTTATTAAAAACTTCTACACAAACATTTCTCGTAGAATGCTATGTATGTGAACTTTATTGAAACCTATTCTACCCATACGTATAATCATCCACATATACAAACATATGTATTTTTATTATAATATACATTTTTTAAACTTTTTTTTTAATACTTTGTAATTTTCTAATATATATATATATATATATATATATATATATATATATTAATACTTTGTAATTTTCTAGATTTTTTTTAATGTTTTTAATATATATATATATATATTTTAGATAGGCAAAATTCTCTATGTTATTTAAAGCAGACAGAAAACAAAATATGTTTTACTTATAAAATTCTTAATTATTGTTAAAAAATAACTAAAACATTACGTAGAAAAAAAACTTACTTGAATATTCATATCCGTTGAATTTTCAGCTTGGCTATTTGTAGACATTTTAAGTATCTAATTGATATTTAAATAATTTATCGTAAATCTATGTATCATTTCATGAGGAGTGCAGAGATAGGGTTCTTTACTTTATAAGATTTTGACTAGTACTGACTCGTTTTATCTAGCTGTCGCGCGTTGTTCTCCTGGTAAGATATATAGATAAGATATTGTGGGGTTTTCTCAGACCTATGAATCATACGATAATAGATCTTTGTATACTGTAATAAGACTTCTTAATTAAGCTATTATAAAATGAAAACTTAGGTAATTAAAACTTTTAAAGGGTGGATTTTTTCTTTGGTTTTCAATAATTCAATTTTGGAATCTATATGTACGAAGAAATTTATATTTTTACTTTTAGGAAACGGTATTTAAATGAACGCAGAAATAAGATATTGCAATTAAGACATTAAGTAATTAATACATTATGTAATAAACTTATTTAAAAAATTCTTTTACTATTTTATGAATGATATATTTAGTCATGTACATACATACATAGAGAGAGATTAATAAATCTGCTTTGCCAGGATAGTACCAGACATACACGTATATATTGAGAGAGATAAATAAATCTGCTTTGCCAGGATAATATCAAACATTGCATTGGAAAAAAAACTAGTGCTATAAAGAGATAAGAATCTAGTAAAGATACTATGACGTAGGAGTCCGTTCCACATCGGATTTGAGCTCCACATTGCACGATTGCTCCTGTGGCCGTTGAACCCCCACTTTCCATCTACTGCCTTGGAATATAAATACTTAGATAAAGACTTTTTTCTAAAGTTTTGTAGAATTTCACAATAACAATATAAATATGCTGAAAAATATTTTAAAAATTCCAAAAATTACAGAAGGGAATTTATTGACCCAATCTTGCTTCACTATATCATGCAAAATATATCCTTAAAATGAAAATAATGATTTTAATTTAATTTATTGATCAAGCGCATAAATCCAATCTGCGAATAATATAGTTTTTTCTAGTTATTTTCATCCAACAATCTTATATTTTCTGCCCAATACTGGGGAAAAGAAAACCAAATAATACTTCCATCGCATCGTTACCGACTTATTATCTACAATAGAACACGGTAATGGGTATACTGATTTTCATTCAAATTGAAGAAGTAAGCATGGAAGAAATAGAAAAAATAGAAAATAAACATAAATTTTTACATTTAAATTTCCGTTTTTATTTTTTAAATTTAATTTGATCAAAAATTACACAGTCTTTGTACAAAATAAACCGTCTTCAAACATAATTATATTTATATTACGACATTTGTATACCTATATTTATGTCGTAGGTTAATTGCGAAATACGGCTGTTTTCAAAGAACCGGGCCTAATTGGAGAATCATCTTCCTTTCTCGAATCAGCCTAATGTTTTTAGGCTTATTACAAAGAGCCTGGATAGAGTTAGGCTAATAGGAATATGGTCATTCATTTCTCAACCAGCCTGATATTTTTTAGGCTTATTTCAAAGAGCCTGGATAGAGTTAGGCTAATAGGAATATGGTCATTCATTTCTCAACCAGCCTGATATTTTTTAGGCTTATTTCAAAGAGCCTGGATAGAGTTAGGCTAATAGCAATATGGTCATTCATTTCTCAACTAGCCTGATATTTTTTAGGCTTATTTCAAAGAGCCTGGATAGAGTTAGGCTAATAGGAATATGGTCATTCATTTCTCAACCAGCCTGATATTTTTTAGGCTTATTTCAAAGAGCCTGGATAGAGTTAGGCTAATAGGAATATGGTCATTCATTTCTCAACCAGCCTGATATTTTTTAGGCTTATTTCAAAGAGCCTAGATACCGCTAGGCTAATTGAAAAATGACGAAAACTGAAGTTAGCCAGATACCCGAGGCGAACCCGACAAAAAATTCCAAAGAACCGCAATCCGATCCGAAGACGACAAAATCATTTCCGGCGAACTGCAACCCGAGCCGAACCTGAAATTTAAGCTAACCCGAACCCGACAGAAAAAAAAATCTATCTATAACAAACAATATCAACTTTTCTTAGTTAAAAAAGATTACATTTTAATTGGACATAACATTTTCAAAACTACTAAAATTTAGCCCGCACTAGTAATTTTATATTATGAGCTATTCCTTATTTTTGTTGCATCTCTAAGGGAGGCTCCTGTCATCCTTGTAGTGGGCGCCTATATGAACGTACATGCATTATAAAATATTTTAATTCTAGCAATTGAATTGTTTTAATTTCAAATAAACACTATTGCCGTAATTCATATCTTATGTGTTTGGTCAGGCAAAGCTAACTTGCCCTGAGTGGGTAACTTTCAACAAGATTCTAACCCGTATAATTTTATTACAAGAAAATTACTTAAAATTGAAAATTTAAGTACATGAGCTCGAACGGGATGCGGAAGACAACGAACAGACTCAGACGGTAACTCCTGTTCTTGTGGGCCTGATTCGTACTTTACTGTTTGACTAATAAAATTATTTAACTCACACTATTATGAAAGAACATAAAAATATAAAATGACGGCATGGCAGGATACGTATGAAAACCATTGACTAGAAATATAAATGGACAGCGGACTCCTTTCTTTTCTTCCGACAGACTTTCCCCTTTCATCGCCACAAATAGGCGAAAGGGTGCCGCTTTCTGGCGGTAATCCCTTTCTCAAACTTGACAAACTCAAACGCAAGTGAAAAATCTCTGTTTCTGTGATTGTTTGGCGCGAACAAAAAACTGTTTGGCAGAATATTCTTCCTCCACACCTGCCGGAGGAAAGGACATGTTTTCTTCAAGAAAGGGTTGCTAGTCCGCTGTCCATATTTCTAGTCAATGATGAGAACTCGTAATAATTCTTTTAAGGGCAAACAAGAACGAAAAATCATGCGTCAAGCATAGATTATGTAACACTTTCCAACGCTTCCAAAATAATTTTACAAATCATACCATTTAATAAGCTGAGAGATAAGATCTAAGTAAACAATTTGAAAAACGCATAACATATTTAAAAACATAATTTCAGGAATTTCCAACGTGTACAATATTCGGAAAAATATCCGAATACTTTTATTCAGCCCTGTATATCATCTATAGATTTGTATATATACTACATAGGATGCTAAATTTTAGTTCAGTTAAGAAACGCGTAGCACAGTTTAAAATTCTCCTTCTGGAGTTTCTGTCAATAAACGGAAATGTGTTCGCGAACTTTTGTATTTCCCTGTATATGATCTACAGAATTTATACACACCACGAAATAAACAAAAAGTGAGTTAAATTTAAAATCGCGTTCAGTAACTTAAAACGCACTTCCAGGAATTATTGTTAACAGACAGTAGAGAATTATTTTGTGTGTCCCTGTAAATGAACGATGACTGCTATACACACAATATTCTGTAGTAAGCCTCTTGTAATGCACCTTAGTGATATATATAGATTTCAATGCGTTTAAAATAGTGAAACATTATTTAAATAAACCGCAGACGATTTTTCTCCATAGACGTAATGTAACGGAATTCTTTTGACTGCCCCTGTAAATTAACTATAAGTGCTATCCACACCCTATTCCATATTAAGCTTCTTGTAATACACCTTAGTGATATATATCAATTACAATGTGTTTGCAATTGTGTAACATCATTAAAATAAACCGAAAATGATTTTTCCCCATAGACCGTAATGTAACGGAATTCTTTTGAGTGTCCCTGTAAAAAAACTATAAGTGCTACACACTTCAGTTGAAATAGGGAACGTGCTATAGATAACGACAATAACATATAAAAATTGCAAGGCAATCCGAGCATATTTACGGGAGTTAGAGCACGGACAGACGGCAGACGGCAGACGGCAGACGGCAGACGGCCAGACGGCCAGACAAACCGAAGTCATAAACACTTTTCAACTAGGTTGGAAAGTGTTAAAAAACTATGAAATGACTCCGGGGGGGGGGGGGGAGAAAAAGCGTTTTTATCACTAAATATCAATATTTTTTCACGAATTTTTCATTTAAAAATATAATTTTATATGAATTTGGCTTAAGGATATAAAATAATAAAAACTTGATTTTTTTTTTATCATTATTCATTATCACGAGCCAGTGCAACGTCGGGCGGGGGTCAGCTAGTGTATATTTTAAGGCAATTCTCAGATGACCTGCTCAACAACATGAACAAATATGTACAGCTCATTGTAAATAAATTATTTTCTACAGTTTTCTTTCTTGCTGAATAACAAACAATATCAACTTTTCTTAATTAAAAATTATCATGTATTCTAATACGAGCAAGTCTTGCGTGTGGTTATATATATATATATATATATATATATATATATATGTATATGCAAAATTTATCTTAAAAACGGCTCAAACGATTTTGACGAAATTTTTATATAAATAATCAAAAATAATCATATAAATTATCCCCTATCTCTGAAATTTCCACTCCTCCGCTCCCCCCCCCCCCTTCCAGCATACATATTTTTAAATATTTAAAATATTTTGATTAAAAAATTGCTACATTCGTTGTTCACTAATAAAAATAAATCCCCTAAATTACCCCCATAACTCCCCAAATTTAAGTTTCACTCCTCCTTATCCCCCCCCCCCCCCTCCGGCATACAAAGAAGCATAAAATATTTTTAAATATTATATTTAAACTTTAAAAATTATATTTAAACTTTTATTTTATATTTAAAAAAAATCTGTTCGATTTATTGCTCTCTAGTAGCAAGAAAATAATCATATAAATTATCCCCTATATCTGAATTTTCCACTCCTTCGTTCTCTACCCCCACCCCCTTCTCCAGCGCGCATATTTTCAAATATTAAAAAAAATTGTTTAAAAAAATTGCAACATCCGTTACTTATTAATAAAAATAAATAAGTAATCCCCTAAATTATTCCCCTAACTCCCCAAATTTACGCTTCCGCTTCTTCCTCTTTGCCCCCCCCCCCCCCCAGCATACAAAAAAAAGTAAATCTTTAAGTTATTTTTATATAAAATATCTTATGTCCTATTCGTTGCTCTGTAGTGACCATAAATAAATAATTAGCCATATAAATTATTCCCGTTTCCGTGAAATTTCCGTCCCCCCTTCCCCCTCCCGCATACAAAATTTAAAATCTTAAAACCATCTATTTAAAAAATAAGTGCCGTATTCGTATCCGTGTAATAACAATAAACAAATAATCAATCATCTAAAATATCTCCTCTCACCCCCAAACTTTCTGCTTCTCCCCCCCCCCTTGGGCCTGTTCCGCCATAGAACACTGTTTAAAAACTTTAAAACTCTAATTTAAAAATATATCTCAAAAAGAACAGAGAAATAAAAGCCCACTAATACACTTTTATTGCACGTTTTTCAATTTAACTTGCATATGATAGAGTGTAAAAAAAACGAACATTTTGATACCATTTTTACCTATATTGGAAACTTGTATAATAAGTGTTTGTCGTCACGTGATAAAAGCTGTGCTGACACATTCTTTTCTATGGGGAATGATTTCTTTCTTTTCTTAGAAATGATTAGTATAGAACAAATTAAAAGTATTGTAAATTGCTGTAATGAATAAATAATATTGTGAATTCCAGGTGAGATTTTTATTTCATTACGTTTATAAGAATTTTCATTTCCAGATCTCGATGTAGAAATAAAGTATCGGTACAAGTTAATACTTGCACTACAATATGTATTTTATAGAAAAATGTATACTTTTACTTATTTATTTTTGGTATTAATATAGCACAATATAAAATAAACAGGTACAAATAGAATTTATTTCATTAGGGAGAGTGGAATCAACTTATAAAAAGGTTTTTGTGTTTATATTTTATACTTGAATTAAGAATTTGGCTTGGTTTCACTATATGTTTTATCTCTTCAATTGTTAAATAGTTTTGAATCTTTGAAAACAGTTAAACTTATTAGAAAGAGCAAAATGTGCTGAGGTAGCTTTAAGACAGCCTTACAGATTTTTTATATAAATATACACGGGAAAAGTTTAATAATTTTTCGAAAACTGTTTCCAGATTTTTCTCACAGGCAGGGTCCGGTTTTTATGAAATTGTGAGAAGTATTTTATATTTGTGAAAAAAGTAATTCTAATTTTGTGAATTTAAAATAACTGTTCCATTCAGGTTCTTGTTTATAAATTTTGTGATATTATACCATAATATCTCTTAACATAATGCTCTTCTTTTATGATACTAAACAAAGAATGAACCTTGAATGATAATATATGTTTATTTCTTTATATGTCACTATAAAAAGTTTATATGTTTTTTCTCACAGAATGAGATGACTGTTTTCGAAAGTGAAAAGAGAGGGCTCTACTTTAACAAAATATTCAAATTCTTAGCACATCTTGCTCTTTTTTTTAAAAAAGCTTTGTACAGTATAATGCTTATTTTCAAAATTAAGATACTGCTTTCTTTAACAAGATATTCAAATATTTTCATTTTATTTTACGAAAGTTAGAGCATTGAGGAAAAGACTGATATAAAATTTTTAGAACCTGATTAATCTAAAATAGGACTTTCTGAGAAACCATATTTCAAGCAAACAAAAAGTACTGCATCCATTCAAAAATTATACGTAAGCAAATAATAATAAAACAGTAATTAAATTATTTTTACACTTTTTTATTTAACTCAACTTGGTTTTTGTATATAAGTATGGAATCATGGTATCGGTTGTTTACTCACTTTCTGATAAATTAAGAAACATAAAAATTATGTGCAAAGGTGTGTTTCCGATGACAGTACAACATTTTAATATTTTTAGAACTTAATTATAAATTAATACATTAATTTTGACGCGTTTTTCCGTTAGCCCGCCACAGTTCATAAATCGAAAAATATTCTTTGTGGTTACAATTGTATCCGACTTACAACAACAGTGGAATTATTATGCATTAAACCACGGTCGCCAAGAAAAAGGCAAAATGGGTGTGAAGCTGCAACTATTTTACATACTAAAAAGTAGGAAATAATAAATAAAAACTATAGAGTGTAATATACGTTTAAATTATTAATTTAAAAAAATACGTTCTAATAAATTAAAAGTTTCATATTAATTGAATTATGATTATACGTTGAAAAATCAATTTAGAAATCCAAAAAAGATAGATTAAATAATTCTTTTATTTTACTTTTTCTTTCCACTTTCCATACCTTAATACAGAAATAAAGCAAACATTATACATTTATTTTAATAAATTTACTAGCTCGCATTTTCTACCAAACGTAAAAAAAAAAAAACAAGAACGAAAAATCCTACGTCAAGCATAGATTATGTAACACTTTCCAACGCACAAATCATGACCGTTTAATAAGCTGAAAGATAAGATCTAAATAAAGAATTTGGAAAACGCATAAAACATTTGAAAACGTAATTTCAGGAATTTCCAACATATACAATATTATCCGAATTCAGGCCTGTATAGGATCTATAGATTTTTGAGTTTAAAATTCTACTTCTGTCGAAATAGTTCTGTAAATGAAGTACAGCAACATAAAACAAAACGCACTTTTTTAACAGACAATTCTTTTGGGTGTCCCTGTAAATGAACGATGACTGCACCTTACGCTCGTATTCACGAATAACTTCGAAAACTCGTATTCACCGTCTACTTCGGACGAAAACTTACCCAACTCAGAGTTACTCGACCCCGGTTCAATAAAGCGTGCTAATTGGTTCAAAAAATCAGATGACGTTTCTTTGTTTGTTTATATTATGGAAGAAAAGTGCCGGAAAAAAAAGGAAATTAAATGTATTTCATTTTTTACAAAATAAAAACTTGTAATTACGAAATATGGCGATTAACTTATTTTAATTTCTTACAAAGTTTAATATTTTTTTAACAATTTATTCAAATTTTATGTATTATTATTATTACTTTTAAACATATATGTGAGTTAAGAAAGGGATATGAAATGTGTTAATTGCTAAAGTAAATTTTATAAGTTTATTTTTCAAATAAAATTTGTCTTAGTAGCTAAACGAAAACTTCATTTGATCAAAACGAAAATTTTATTTCAACAGCAATTATGTTGATTTCTATTATTAATAGCTATAATTAGTAATTCATTAAATAATTTCTAATTAAGAAAATATTAAAATGGAGAAAAAGGAAAAAATTCCAGAAAGTAGCCTCTAGTACGATTTTTATTTTGTCGAATCAATTTATATATTAAATGATATCAGATGTATTGATTTGATTTTTTTTATTTTCAGCAATCTAATTAAAATGATTAATTCTAATACAATTAGATAGTAATTAATATGCACATTGACAAAAACAACAACAACAAAAGAGTGGAAATAATATCAACAGAGCTTCAAAGAGTGCTTAAAAGGTGGTGTTTGTGGTTCTAACAGTGACCTGGCACCAGGCACCCAAGTTTTTCAGGAGCTCCAACGGCGCATTCAATTATCGCTTCCGATCGGTTAACAAACATTTTATTTTAACTAGTCGCTAAATAATAAACTCCAAACTTGTTTTTAGTTTAAACTGTCAACCATGGATATATTGCTATTTTATTAGATGTTATTTTAATGAACACTAATATTTTAAACCTTTTAAGGCTACTATATAAATTTTCATTCAACACAGAATCGAGTAAAGTCTTTTCTAAATAATGATAAATGAATTATGTATACTATCTAGACATAAAACTGTGAAATATTACAAAAAGTTGATTTTTTTTTAAATTGTAGCTTTTAGAAGCTCCTTTACCCCTTTTGTATAAGAATTTTTCCGTTATCAGATTTACAAGTTCAAAGGTATTCACTTGACTGCCTTTGAATATTTTTTAATAAATCAGCCTAAGTAATTACAAAATATTTTTACATGCATAGACATCTATTTTTAGATCCAGTGCATCATTGAAAAATATGTATTTATATAGAAAATTATACTTCATTTTCTATATTCTTTCTAGTTCTTAAATTTTACTTTTTTCACTCATTTAGATGTCACTTCATAGATTCAATTACAATTTTATTTATGAGAGAGAGAAAAAAAAGATTCTTAAATATTTTTTTATGAATGAATGGCGATAGGTTTCTAGACTAGATAGGGAAAATAATGATAGTGCGTAATCTGATAAAACAATCTGAATTTATTAACGATAATTTCAGATCATTTTATAGTACTGAATTTTAAGGAATATAATTTTTTTGAATGTGATTTAGTGGAGAAGAATAAGTGCCCCATTTTCCCCACCCTACCCATGCATCACTATCTTTCTTTCTTTCTTTTTTTTTTTTGTCAGTGTTATAAGTTAATTAAAGTAAATTAAAACGTGACTCAAGATTCTATGTAAGATATAGAAATAAAAAGAAAGTTTAAAGTATTAAAAATAGAATGTATGTAATCTCATATATATATATATATATATATATATATATATATATATATATATATAAATATATATATATTATCTGCAAACTTTTTAGCTGGTTTGTTTATATTTATACATACAACTCATATATTATATGTTTAATTATTTGCTTACATAAATATTCAAGATCATGAAGAGTAGAGTTTATTTGCCTTAAAAAATTGTCAACATTACCTAAAGGGCTAATAAAACATTACTAAAATAACATATTTTGCATTTAAGGTTATTTATTTTTTTCAAATTTTCATTTAAAAAAAAATTAGGAATAACGAATGTATTTTAACAGTAGCGAAATGACTCCTGTTTACATAAATGAAATTTCAGATATCAAACTAATTAGTATTTTTGATTTACCAACTAAAGTAAAAAAATTCAAGGGTTTGTTTTTTTTTTTTTTGGGGGGGGGGGCATTTTTATGAAAAGTAAAAGAAGTTATTTTTGTGAAATGTATTATATTTTTGCGAAAAAAACATTTTGTAACAAAAGAGGAAATTCAATTATTCAAATTCAACCAAGTATTTATTAAAAAATAACTTCTTTAAGTCCTGCTAAAGTTTTACTTTTTGGTGAATTTGTTTTGTTAGTAGATTACACATTTTAAAAGCTAACACAATAAAAATAATTAATGAAGAGTATGTTTTTGTGGAATTGAATTTTGTGAAGGGTCCTGTTTTATTAAAAGGAGTTTTGTGAAGGGCTTGTTTTATTAAAAGCAATTTTATGATGGGCCCTGTTTTATTAAAAGCAATTTTATGAAGGGCCCTGTTTTATGACATGGATTTTTGTTAAGGGGCCCTATATAAGCCCCAAATTTTGTCTGGATTGATCCTTAGTATGTGTATATGTGAAAACATGATGGGAAAAGGGGGAGGGGATAAGTTTGGTTGTGTAAGTTTATTATGTACAGCTGTTCTAACTTTTTCTATACCGTACAATCAATGGTTTAGGTCATATCAATTCTGTCATGATAGACAAAATTGGAAGTGACAAAACGTTTATTTGAAGAGAAGCATTATTTTAAAACAAATGTGTTTCTGGATTTTTTGCCTGGTGTTATTTTAAAAATGAACAATTTTTTATCAATGTATTTCAGCCCTTTACTTCTATTGTAATATTTTAAATTATATATAATTTTGAAATTAAAACACAGTTGAAACTTAAATGTAATTAAATAAATATTTCAAATTTCTCAAAAATTTGAAAATATAACGTAAAGCTCAAAAACAGAAATAACAATAGTATAGTGTTAATCAATGATAGAGTTGTTTAATTAATATAAACATATTCGTGATTTAAACAAAGAATAAACCTACTAAAAATCTTCAATAGATAAATACAACTCGGATGATATATTGTTTAGTTTAAAACCACAATATCTAATTTATAGAGCTAATCTTATATTTATATAACAGATCGTACATAAATAATAATAGTGTATCTTTCACACAAGACACAAAATTTAACTTTTACTCATATTCTACGAGTACCAAAATCGAAAACCTACATTGAGTCGATGGATACTTGAACATAATCTTAGTATTTTTTACTTAAAGAAAAATGCAAATTAGTCTGATGTCTCAAATTTTAATTAGAACTTACGTACGACATTTATTTCGCTACTATTAAAATACATTCATAAATTCTTTTTAAGATCAAAATTGCAAAAACAAATAACCTTAAATGCAACAATTTTTATTTTAATAGCAATTTATCTACCATTAATGTAATGTTGACTATTTTTTATGGCAAATAAAATTCTTCGCGACCATGCTTATTTATATAAACAAACAATTGAACATAAAATATAGAGGATTTATATATAAATATAAACAAACCAGATAAAAAAAATTGAAGCTAATACATATATATGAGATCACATACCTTTGCATATTGTTCTTTTGTTTTATAATAGTAATAAATTTCTATTATATCTTATACGTAAGCTCGTAAGCCGCCATTATTGTAAAATGTGACTAGACTTGCTCTCTCGTCTTGTTTTTTGTTAACTACGCATGCTCGGTTGAAAAACTTGAACTTCAACCCTCTGTAAAGCCAGGTCCAGTAACTGACAGTAACTGAACCCAGCGTTAGATTTCGCCTTCAAACCGGTCCAGTCAGGTAGACGATGAATACCATTTTAGCTTTCGACCCGGGTTTTCGGCTTAACTCGGGGTCGAAGTTATTCGAGAATACGAGCGTTAGTGATATATATAAATTTCAATGCGTTTAAAATAGTGAAACATTATTTAATTAAACCGCAAACGATTTTTCTGCATAGACGTAATGTAACGGATTTCTTTTGACTGTCCCTGTAAAGTAACTATGAGTGCTATGCACACACTATTCCATATGAAACTTCTTGTAATGCACCTTAGTAATATATATCAATTACAATGTCTTTGAAATTGTGTAACATCATGAAAATAAACCGCAAATGATTTTTCCTCATAGACCGTAATGTAACGGAATTCTTTTGAGTGTCCCTGTAAAAAAACTATAAGTGCTACACACTTCAGTTGAAATAGGGAACATGCTATAGATAACGACAATAACATATAAAAATTGCAGGGCAATCCGAGCATATTTACGGGAGTTAGAGCACGGAAAGACGGCCAGACAGCAGACGGCCATTACGGCAGACAAACTGAAGTCATAAACACTTTTCAGCTAAGTTGGAAAGTGTTAAAAATGCTGAATTTTCCATGATCGGGTTCGGTGGCCACGCCAAATTATAGTATTATATTGGACAGTTTTTGGAAAAATCATGAATTACAATCATAAAATGAGGCGTGAGTATAAAGATAAACATTGGATGCTTATAAAATATGTGTATTTAAAAAATATATTTTTACTTTTATACTTATTTTTAAGTAAACACATAAAACGAGAAAATAAAAGACAATAGTGGTAAATTTACTCACGTATGTTGCAGTAATTGTTTTTCTGATCGGTGAATACACAATTATTATTGTCAGTAGTTAATTTAATGTTTTTATTCAATAAATCAGTATTAAATAAAGATTTTTTGTTTTTGTTTACTGCATTATTGCTCAAAACTTCGTTTCCTCCTAATTAATTTGAGCCCCTTTTTATCCTTAATATAACCTGCATAACACGAAATTATATTCATATCAAAACGAATCATTAAGCATTAAAATGAATTAAGAAAATAATGCATTTCAAGAACTATATAAATGCGATTTTATTTACGATTTCTTCTGTAATAAAACTATCATTCTTTTTTCCGTTTAAATAAATAAGAGTAAGTAAAATATATACGTCCCTTTTAGCTTTAGTTTCCTGTATTTTTACCCACATGAAATGCAGTTTTTCTGCCCTTGAAAAAAAAAAATAAATCCGAAAGACATAATTTTGTATTTTTCGAATCCGACCAACTTCATCACTTTTCTAAATGATAATTAATGCAAATGTATAAATAAATAGTGCATTCTATTTAGATATGTTAAAATAATTTTTTGAGTTTAATTTTTGTTTTTGTTTTTGTGTAAATGCGTCTTTAAAAGACGTTTATAATAAATAGAAAGCAATGCAAAACAGCCTGTATGCATTCGACTCTAAGCAGAATCCGCGTTTCATGTGAAGTGACGTCAAACCAATCCCGTCGCGTTTTCAGATCACGTGGTTTTGTTTTGCTTTTAGCGCAGTTTAAAACTCCAATAACTAGTTATTTAAAATTTATTTGCGTTTCTGAGTTAAGTTGTGAGGAATGTCAAGTCATCTTCATCAATTAAACATAAAAGAAGGCATAATCTAGAATGAGTGCAACTTCCCCATTACACAGGATAGGGATGGTTTCTGCCACCCAAATAATCCAGCAGCTGAAGCGCGACGGTTTAGTACAGTTTAAAAAGCAGATGTCCATTTGAAAAGAAAATTGGTTTCTTCTTTCGCCCACCCCTCTACAAAACAAACAGTCCTTTGGAATGGAGTAGGGAAGGGAAGGGAACTTTTCTCATGAATCAATTTGAGATGGGTGGGGTTTGTACGGGGTGGGCATTTTAGCAATTTTGCTTAGATTTTCATTAAAAATTACTGTCCATTGCGCTGATTTTACATTCCCTAATTGGTATAAAATTATAAAACAAAATTAGCTGAAAAGTTCAAGGTTTAAGCTACAGCCATTAGTGCTTAAATTTTCAGTATTTTTCATGGATAAATTTTTACAAAGCTATGAATGAAAATATACCTCCGTTTTTCGAGTTCCAAAATTGAAAATAATATCAAAATCAAACAGCAACAAAAATCGAAAATTTAATCAACGGCGGAAATGTGTTATGGTCTCAAATATCATGTGCAAAAAGAAAAATTCAAAAATATGCAAATGCCAATGACAAATCAGTGCAATGGTCCTCCATAGGTTTAACATAAGCACCGTATTGCCAAGCGCTTGCTCAACGGGAGCCTTAAAGCCACAGGGAAGCTGCAAAAAATTCGTCCTTCCTCAAAGGATGCCCCTGCCAAGATGTTCCTGACAACTATATCCTAGTTTTCCCGAAAGAGATTAATTATCACTTCTTAGAAATACTTATATTGGTCATTTCCCTACCCGAAGTGTCCCCTCTCTCACCGGCTCTGACCACAGCACATAATAATTTACAGCTTTGTTGAAAGACTACTAAACTGGAATTCTTAGAACTGATTATTTACCATCACCCTCGTGACAAAAAAGATACCCCTCGCTCAGATTCGGAGCTTTCAGAAATTATTTAATTTTATTTCTTCTGGCTCCCTATTGCTCCAAGCCACAACTGTTTTTCCTTTTGACTCCCCCCTCTTCCCTCACACACACATTCACTTATGTGTGTGTACTCGTTTTGATTACATTAGTTCTGAAATCAGAAATAATTGTATTTGTTTGTGTAATCTTTAAAATATTTGTAAATTAAAATTTTGAGTAATCAGTATCATAACATTTTCACTTGAATTTGAAATTCTGGGGTGGGCCCTGCCCCCCCCCCCCCCCCATCCCCGTCTAGTTACGTCTTAGTTACGTCTAGTTACGTACTTTTATCCCATTCTTCTTTTAAACTTTGACAAAAAAATTTTAGTACATTTTGAAAAAAAAAAGTGTGATTGCCGGGAAACAAAATATTTATAAATATGATTTTACTTTATATTCATAATTATATTTTTCTAATTTTATTTTCTTGAAATACAAATTTATATATCTATTCCCTTTTAAATGTAAATTCTTTAAAGAGAATTTTTTTTTTTTTTAAACATTTCTAAAATATTCTATCTTTCAATTTCTTTTTTTTTTTTTTTTTTTTTGGATACATTTTCACATTTGATGTGAAAATTATGAATATTGATTTGACTAAGGGATCTACAGAAATATTTATTTTAAAAAAATTACAAATTTTTAAAAGAACATACTTTTTTATGAGTATTTTTTACTACGAGGAACAAATTTCAAAAAATTACACTTTAAATAAAAAATTCCGAAACCAATTTAAAGATTACATAGCTGAAAAACTTTGTACAAAGTTTCATGGTTTTATCTTTCATATAAAGTTAAATATGAAAAATCTTGATAAAAAAATATTTCCCCGCTCAACAACACAAAACTATAGCTGAAAAACAATGTACAAAGTTTCATGGTTTTATCTTTCATATAAATTTAAATATAAAAAGATTTAAAATATATTTCCCCGTTCAACAACATAAAACTATCTGACACATTTTCTGACTCGTTTTTAAGCATAAAAGCACGAGACTTGCAGGTATGTCTTTTGATGTGATATGAAATCAAAAGGTTTTTTTTTTTCATTTTCTGTTAAAAGAATTGCATCTTGAGTTGTAAGTGATTTTTGTCTCAGGACAGCGGTTTTTTTTCTTTCCTGCGCTGTCGTGTCCGGAAATTCGGTTCAAAACACCAACTTTGACGGCATTTTATGAAAATTCTTCTGCTTTTACCGAAAAACTGTTCGATTACATTAGTTTTTTAATAAGAGCATCTGCCAATTTGACACGTTTGAGATAAAAAATGTGCTAAAAAGCAGCCAGTTTGGATTTTAGCTTTACACAACGAGTTTTAAAATAAACCTTCTCTCCCTTATCGGAAAAAGCTGTTCAGAATAGATTGAAAAAAAAAACAATTTTAAATCATTGATATGTTTCTTAAAAAATATAAATATTAAAATTAATAAGATGAACTGACATTACAAAAATGTTACAATGCATTGTTTTCTTCAATGTTAATAACATCACTCTTTAAGAATAAGTTTCCATCGACGTTGTCTGATTTTTTTTTCTAAAATTTGAACTAGAAAAATGTCTTTTTCTAAAATGAACTAAATTTATCTCCTTTATTTCCTGAGAAAAAAAAAAGAAAAAAAAAGAAAGAAAGTACGGACCAGGAAAAATATTTACATAGTCCTAATTTCATATCAATAAATGTTTTGACTTTAAACTTATTTGTGGTGCATTTCAGATTGTCTTATTGAAGCAAGGCCGCGGGAGGAGGGGGGGGGGAAAGGCCTGGGCACAAGAGTAGAAGGGGGCGCCAAAAGAAGACTTGGTTCGTCCTTTGGTACAAAACACAAACAACGAAATTTAGGAAAAAATGTCATGGAATCGGACGACCCAAAATAAAGATATATTCGTTAATTTTATACTGTTTGTTTTAAACAGGGCGTGATTTTTCCATTAAGGGACTGCTTAGGGCCCCAGAGAATAATATTTGATTAACGAATTCATCTAAGATACCTGTAAGATTTATACACTGTCCCAATTATATTTGAATGGGTTCAATATTTCGGACATCGTGATGACAAAATTTGTTTTTGTGTGTCTCTGTAAACAAACTATAAGATTTACATACTTGATTAATGAACACACCCAGATCCAAGGTACTTGTAAGATCAATACACTGTTCCAATTAGGTTCGAAATGATTCAATTTTCGAACATTATCGTGTTAACAAGATCTGGATTATATATAGATAGATAAAAACGAAGCGATTACAGTAGGTCCATTTCTAAAGAAAGCAATATAAAAATATTAAGATAAATATGCTTCCTAACAATTATTTAATATTTAAAATAAAAATTAGGGGAATGGATTGAAAACTTCTCTGTATACATTTATTTTGGAAAAGGATTGGAGGGGGCGCCAAAATGCTTGCGACTGAAAAATTCCTAAATTCGGCGGTGTACTGAAATACTATTACACTATTATTGATTTAATACAGATTAAATTAAGAATAACTAAATAAAACGATGTTCTGAAGTTAATTTTTTAATAAGATTAATTACATATATAATTTTTAGTTAGAGAAATTTACCTCTATTAACCTTTCACTTGCGTCTTCGACAAAAGATTTGACGCTCCGATTATATCCTTTTTTCATCATGGTTTTTACTTTTTCTTTCTTTTTTTTTTGGCGCCTTCTTGATCCTGTAATAATTTTCCGATTTTTTCATGCACGGCATTTTGAGTATAATCTTTAAATTAATATTGTTTAATACAAAAAAACGAGAATAAGTAATTTGTACAATTCTCTGCAACTACAAGATGTTACCTGCCAAAGGACACTTGCCACTGTCGGCTGCATCAAGGGGACAGTCCAGAGTCGACCAACCAGCGGGAGAAGAAAGAGTTCAGAATCGTAAAAATGTCAGTAGTAATTAATTAACCTCCCTCAGTCCTGCTGTTGAATAGAGGTTTGGTTATGTTGTAATTTGAGTGTTAGTAGCCTTGTTTTCTCAGATAAAGGAACCGGACATATGGTCTGTATGGGGAGATTTCAGTGTCCTTGAACTGTTATTTAAACCAAAGGTAGAGCCACTCCCACAGACCGCAGCCTGGGAAACATGAAAAAAAAACGAAAAGAAAAAGAAAAAAAAAACGCGGAATGTAAAATTATTTTTTATCGTGTGGTAACGTGAGACGTTGTATATATAATTGATAAAATCCATTATCGTTTGAAACGAAAAAAAACTTTATTGTAAATTAACATTAACAAAAATAAAAGTAAAAAAATATGATGAACATATCCACGTTGTAAAAGTATAATTTCAGAAACAAGCATTCTGACCTCCGCTCAAAGCGAACCTTTCTCTAACCCCTTCAACATCCCACTGCCGTCTTTCGTATATCTCCTAGCATTCCTTCCTCCCCGGCAAACTGGTATTTTCTCCCTCTAGGGAAAGAAACGCCATATGGCCTCCTATGATTGACAGTTATTTTAATCCTGTACTTATCAAGTTAGAATTTCCCCTTCATAGGGGCCTAGTTCCTTTGTATCCAAAGAATGGCTTTCACATTTCTTATCCACTCATTCAGAGAGCACTTCTTTCAATACAAAGCATGCATTCCAGTCTGGCTTATCTCAAGGTGTCAATGAAATTCACCCTTTCGATAGAATTTTTCTCAATAGAGGTCAATCTGTCAGATTATTTTCATTCCAGAGAGATTATCCTTTTTCTACAAGTAAGGGATGAGTTGATTCATGTCAAGTCATCACAACATCTCCCCCTAAGGAAAAATTTCTAGAAGAAATTTGGCATATACATGAATAGAATAAGCTCCTTCAATCAATTTCTAAAGAGGTCAACAAAGCACAAAGGAATTTTGAATAACACATGAAAAATCCCTATAGAATACAAACACATTCCCATACTCAGTATTTGATAGACCACACTGTCAAAAGGATTTACTATAATCCCATACCTATAATACCTAAGTATAATTCCAGGAATAATTTATACAACTGATGCCCTAAGAAACAATTTTGAAATGCTTCACATACATATAATACCAAATACAGATTACACTCTACATGATTCTAACAAACAAAATAATAATAAAAAGAAAGAATAAATCTATATATAACACAATGCCTAAAACAATTCCCTTAAAAACTTGCTTAAAAGCCTAAATTTAGACGCTTCTACAAACAAAAGAACGCATACTAAATTATGCAATTATTAAATTAATGAAGTTTTACTATTACGAAAATATTAAGCATTAAATGATAAATAAACACAATACAGATATTACAATAATGAGTACTCCCTAATTTAGAACAGAACTTAATTTAGAGTATTCTTCCGAAAACCAATATCTATATTACTTCTATCAGAAAATCTTTTCGACAATAATTTTCGACTCACAACTTGATAATCATGATTTTTCATATCTAAATCTTGTTTGATCTTAATAAATATTTCTTTGTGATCCGTTTTAAAAACAGAATGCTCCACTCTTTTTAACTTTGATTTTCCATATCCATTTTCTTGGCATTTAGCCCCCAATTTACTCTATTATTATCTTTCATCCCAGAGTTAATTTTTCTGGCCACTGTCATAGGTGAACTCAATTTCTTTCTAATTCTGTTTCTAACATGCTCAACTCCCATACTACCAACAAAATACCTGGTTATATTTACAGCATGCTCAGAATTCTTTTCCCGAAATTGACCTCCCTTACATGACCTTTTATCATTATTCGTTTGAGACGCATCATCTTTTGTATCGATCAAGTTAGACCCTTTTGCCAAATTCCTATCAGTCACGTCTCCGGATGAATTTACCTCTATCTCATTCACTGACTGATTATCCCTTTCACAGATTTCATTTACAACCATTTTTCTAACAAATTTTTGTTCATGATCGCTAGACAATCTGAAGGTTCCCTGCCCATTTAATTCTCTCTGATTTTCCACCTGTTTACACATTGAATTTTGCTTATCCATATTTCCAAACTTTAATAATTCATAAACAGCCAGATAGACCCTTTCGATAGAATTTTTCTCAATAGAGATCAATCTGTCAGATTATTTTCATTCCAGAGAGATTATCCTTTTTCTACAAGTAAGGGATGAGTTGATTCATGTCAACTCATCACAACACCTCCCCCTAAGGAAAAATTTCTAGAAGAAATTTGGCATAAACATGAATAGAATAAGCTCCTTCAATCAATTTCTAAAGAGGTCAACAAAGCACAAAGGAAGTTTGAATAACACATGAAAAATCCCTATAGAATACAAACACATTCCCATACTCAGAGAAAGTGGCGGAGAATTTAGTTTTCTCACAACTGCAACCACCACATTCTTTTCAACATACTCCTTTTCATCTTCTATTAAAGCAATCGGCACGGACACCAAATCCGCCTTTTGTCTATTTCCGAGGGCCGGTATAAGAAAGACATTTCCCACTTTCTTCGCACTCCACGGAATGTCATTAGCATCAAAAACCGCAATTTGCGCACCTGCGTCCTTAATCGCTTTTACTTTCTTACCATTCACGCATAAATCAACCATAGGTAATTCGGTTTCCACACCTTCCCTATTATTTTCACTTTTCCCATAACTAGTAATGATCCAAGCTATGCTTTTATCCTCCTAATTGGATTTACTTTTTAACAATTCCGGACGAATCTAGGAAAAAAAGTAATCGGAAAAAAAGTTAACGGAAAAAAAGTAACTGAGTCAACAAGAGCGGAAAAAAAGTAATCGGAAAAAAAGTAATCGGAAAAAAAGTAAACGGAAAAAAAGTAAACGGAAAAAAAGTAACAAGGTATTGATAAATATTGAACTTATTGATAAATAAGTGTTAAAAGCTAACGAAGTAACATATATCTGATTTATATAACTCCCGTAGGCGGATATTTGCGAATACTATTAGGAATTGAGTAAAATCACCCCCGGAAAAAAGCACCATCGGTAAAAAGCTCCCTGATTTAAAAAAATGGGGGGGGGGGGCTTCACGTTAAGATGGGAAAATACCACACATTTATGAATAACACGTGTTTGAATAAGCCAATTATAATTTCGGATAAGCACGTGCTAACCACGTGTATTTACTAACCACGTGTACTACGAACAATCAGAGTATTATATACATCATTTTTTCTAATACGAGAGCAAATCTTGTGTGTGTGAGGGTGGGGGGGTGGGGGGGGGGGTATATAAATATATATATATATATGCAAATTTTATGTTAAAAACAGCTCTATCGATTTTGACGAAATTTTGTATCCTACAGTTTTGAGGCACCAGAAAACCGTTGGGCTGGGTCACATGTTCGAGGAAATTCGATTAATGGATCATTTGGGTCACCATCGGTCAGGATCAAGCTAATTGTAACTAAAATACGGTTCAAACGATTTTGACTAAACTTTTATTACCTTTTTTGGGCACGAGAAGACTATTGGGCTGGGTCACATATTCGAGAGGTCATTTTTGGGTCAACGCGTGTCAAGTTAATTTTATCTAAAAAACGATCTAACGATTTTGAATAAATTTTGTATCTTACGAGTTTCGGGCACGAAAAAATCATTGCGCTTGGTCACATGTCAAAGAAAATTCAATTAGTGGGTCATTTTGGGCGTCACTGTGGGTCAGGGTCAAGCTAATTGTATCTAAAAAACGGTTCAAACAATTTTGACTAAACTTTGTATCCTACCATTCTCGGGCACAAGAAGACTGTTGGGCTAGGTCACATGTTCGGGAAAATTCGATTAGTGGGTCATTTTGATCATGGGTCATTATGGGTCAAGCTTATTCTTATTTTAAAAACAGCTCAGAGGATTTGAACTAAATTTAGTATCCTACAGTTTTAGGGAACGAGAAGACTATTGGGCTGAGTCACATGTTCGAGAACTTTCGATTAGTGGTTCATTTTGGGTCAACGCAGGTCAAGTTACCGTTATCAAGAATCATGATTCTCAAATCTTACATATATTTCAAAACCCTGGGATAATTTTAAGTATTAATAAAAATAATTTTTAACCAGGTATAAAGTTGTTAAAACTGCACTGTAAACTGGAATGTCTGAAATTCAGACACTTAAGTGTCTGAAACGGATGGTTCAAAAAAGAGACACTTTAAAGTGTCTTACTTTTTTAAGACACTTATTTGTGTCTGAATTTAAGACATTTGAAACGCCTGAATTGCGGCCATTTTCGTGCTCTGATCTGTCGGCAGTAAGTAGCCATTTCTGACCACATTTTTTAAAGCATTAAATGCAGCTATATTTGACCACATTGCATCCTCAATAAATGGGACTATATATGACCACAAAGCAGGGCTGGTAATTTTTTAAGAAGAAGGACCTGATTAAAGCATGGGCAAACTGGCTCATGTCACTATCCCCCCCCCCCCCCCGATTTTATGGGGTCCAAAATTTAAAATGCAATTTTCGTAAAGCTTGATACTTTAACTCTATTTCGACATTGTACTGATTATATTCGATGTTTTGAGTTTTTATAGTAAGATAAGATTGAAAACAAAAATTATATTTATCTAAAAACAGTAAAATCTCTCAATAGTGGATACTTCGGGACCACAGAATTCTTCCTCTATTCGGAATTGTCCGGTTTTAGAGGTAAAAGCGGATACCTCTATTTAGCGAAACACCACCTTTTCAATCCACAACACATACATGTTTGAATATTTTTACATCAGAAATTTACACCTCCGAATAGTAGACAAATTTTGTAGTCTCGAAATGTCCGCTATTGAAAGGTTTTACTGTTTTTAGATAAATATATATATATATTTTTTAAACTTATCCTACTCTATAGGTTTAAAATATTGAAAGAAATGTGAAATTTGGGAGGCACCTAAAATCAGAGGGGACGGGGTGAAAGCCGTGGAAGAGTATAATCAGGTCCTGCTTCTGGAAGCAACCCAAACCTGATTTATAGTTCGCTAAATGTAGGTATATAGAGAACAAATCTAGCAGTCCCGAGGTATCCGCTATTGAAATTTTTAACTGCATAAATTCATTTTGCAGTTCATTTTCTTAGTAGAAAGTACAAGTTTCTATCATTTAAGTATGCTTTAACTTATTTTAACATTTGAATAGAATAGTTGAATAATAATAATAATTAAAAATCAAGTTTTCATTCTTTTTCGGAATGTTTTATATTTTTATTCAAATATTAACATCCATAAAAACCATGCTGGTGTTATGAGACCTTCTTATTAAAATAAATAAATAAATAAAAATAAATAAATAAGAAAGATTTTTTTTTTGTAAAAATGTTAAGTATATTAAAATTTGCTAAATAACTTTTATTTTTATCTTGTGCATAGCACTTAAATAGTTATACAAAAAGAACCAATTTAATCATAAATTTTAATACAAAAATGAAAACAAAATATTTGTCTCTGCCATGGGCCAAGCATGGTTCTTATCTACCCAATTCCCCACCCTCCAAAAAAAAAACACCACCACCACTCTTTTTTTTTTCTTTTTTCAATTATCTTTTTTTGTTCCACATTATTTTGATTCTTTATTTAGAATCTTATTCAATATGACTTTTTTAATTTTCCCAGTTCATATATGATTAAGTAAACTGATTTGGATTCTTTGTTTGTGTTATATTTTTTAAATGGCTGTGTGTCTTAAAATTTAAATATGTTATTTAGATGGAACATAGTAAATACATATAAATACAGTCTTTGTATTTTGAACAAGTTTTCATGAGGAAATATTGAAAATCATTTATAAAATAATCGAATTTTCTGGGACGTGTCACCTAGCGCAATGATTTTCTCGTGCCCGATACTCGTAAGATACACAATTTAACCAAAATCGTTAGAGCCGTGTTTTAGATAAAATTAACTTGACCCGCGTTGACACAAAATGACGCACTAATCGAAAGTTCTCGAACATGTGACCCAGCCCAACAGTCTTCTCGTGCCCGAAAATGGTAGGATACAAAGTTTAGTCAAAATCGTTTGAACAGTTTTTTAGGTACAATTAGCTTGACCCTGACTCATGGTGACCCAAAATGACCCACTAATCGAATTTTCTCGAACATGTGACCTAGCCCAATAGTCTTCTTGTTCCTTAAAACTGTAGAAAACTAAATTTAGTTCAAATCCTCTTAGCCGTTTTTAAGATAAAAATAGCTTGACCCATCTTGCCCCATGAGCAAAAATGACACACTAATCGAAATTTCTCGAACATGTGACCTAGCCCAATAGTCTTCTCGTTCCCTAAAACTGTAGGATACTAAATTTAGTTGAAATCTTCTGAGCCATTTTAAGATAAGACTAGCTTGACCCATAATGACCCATGACCAAAATGACCCACTAATCAAATTTTATGGAACATGTGACCTAGCCCAACTGTCTTCTCGGGCCCGAAAACCACAGGATGCAAAATTTAGTCAAAATCGTTTGAACCGTATTTTAGATACGGTGAAACATGACCCAAAATGACCCACTAATCGAATTTTTTCGAACATGTGACCCAATCCAATGATTTTCTGGTGCCTCAAAACGGTAGGATACAAAATTTCGTCAAAATCGTTAGGGCTGTTTTTAAAATAAAATTTGTATATATATATATAACCCCCCCCCCCAAACACACACACACAAGATTTGCTCTCGTATTAGAATATATGATGTATATAATGCTCTGATTGTTCCTAGTACACGTGGTTAGTAAATACACGTGGTAGCACGTGCTTTACCCGAAATTATAATTGGCTCATTCAAACACGTGTTATTCATAAATGTGTGGTATTTTCCCATCTTAACGTGAAGCCTCCCCCCCCCACACCCACCCCTTTTTTTATCAGGGAGCTTTTTACCGACTGTGCTTTTTTCCGGCGGTGACTTTACTCAATTCCTAATAGCATTCGAAAATATCCGCCTACGAGAGTTATATAAATCAGATATATGTTACTTCGTTAGCTTTTAACACTTATTTATCAATAAGTTCAATTTTTATCAATACCTTGTTACTTTTTTTCCGTTTACTTTTTTTCCGTTTACTTTTTTTCCGTTTACTTTTTTTCCGATTACTTTTTTTCCGATTACTTTTTTTCCGCTCTTGTTTACTCAGTTACTTTTTTTCCGTTTACTTTTTTCCGATTACTTTTTTTCCTGTTACCATTCCGGACAATTTGGACGGATGTGACCCACTGCCAAACAATTGTAACATTGGACTTGTCTCTGCTTTTCGAAAGTATTGTCCTTCTTAAATTGATCAGTTTTCCCACACTCTTTCGTATTCTCAAATTCCGATTTTGGTTTAATTTCATTTCTACTTTTAGAATTAAAGCTGTCTTTTTGCTTATCCTGAAAAGATTTATTTCCCCAAGGTTTTCTATCCGACCTCTTAAATTCTCTTCTTATACTCTCAAATTTATCCGATTTTTCCGCTAGCTAAGAAGCAATCTTTATTTCCTCCCATTCATCCATAAATTTGTCTTTTATCTCAAAATTGACACGCTTTTTCAATTGTTCTGTGAGCATTAGTTCTTTTAAGGATTCAAAATCCCTCACTTCTAATGACTCTAACCAATTATCAAGATAACCCCTTAACTCATAAATCAGATCTACCCATGATTCACCAGATTTTCTTTGATGACTTTCAAATTTTTGTTTTAAGGCGCCTGTACTTAGCCTAAACCTATCTAACAAAACTTTCTTTATATGTTGAAAATCATCACATTTGTCTGCTGGTTGTTTTACTATAATTTCGGCAATATCAGAAGGTAACAAAGGAATTAATTGACTAACCAAATCTTCCTGAGAAATTTTAGCTTTCTCGGCTTGCCTTTCAAAAATCAAAAGAAAAGAAAAGAAAAAGAAAAAAAAACGCAGAATCTAAAATTATTTTTTATCGTGTGGTAACGTGAGACGTTGTATATATAATTGATAAAATCCATTATCGTTTGAAACGAAAAAAAACTTTATTGTAAATTATCATTAACAAAAATAAAAGTAAAAAAATATGATGAACATATCCACGTTGTAAAAGTATAATTTCAGAAACAAGCAGTCTGACCTCCGCTCAAAGCGAACCTTTCTCTAACCCCTTCAACATCCCACTGCCGTCTTTCGTATATCTCCTAGCACTCCTTCCTCCCCGGCAAACTGGTATTTTCTCCCTCTAGGGAAAGAAACGCCATATGGCCTCCTATGATTGACAGTTATTTTAATCCTGTACTTATCAAGTTAGAATTTCCCCTTCATAGGGGCCTAGTTCCTTTGTGTCCAAAGAATGGCTTTCACATTTCTTATCCACTCATTCAGAGAGCACTTCTTTCAATACAAAGCATGCATTCCAGTCTGGCTTATCTCAAGGTGTCAATGAAATTCACCCTTTCGATAGAATTTTTCTCAATAGAGATCAATCTGTCAGATTATTTTCATTCCAGAGAGATTATCCTTTTTCTACAAGTAAGGGATGAGTTGATTCATGTGAACTCATCACAATCGGTGATCTTTTGACTTTTGAGCGCCCCGTGTGGTCGCACACTTCGCACGCCCCTTGGGCCGACCCTGCAAACATGCATAAGAACCAGGCACGTAGGCAAAAAACTTGACTCTCAGGAAAGTCGTGATATATTTTAAGCTTCTAGTCTTTAAATGTTCATTTTTGATCACTGATGATTCAGCCCCTAACAGCCCTCTCCTGAGCCTTCCGATTACCTTGGGATAAATGCTACCACAATGACATTCGTAAAAAGACAAATTTCCATAAAATGCAGTGGAAAAGGCACACGTTTAATTAAGATATTTTGATAATCTTTTTTTAAAACAAGATGTCAAAAGTGAAAAATGATATGATCGGGAGTTTTATAGAAAATGAAAAATACAAATGAAATTTCCTTACACCTTACTCTAGAAATATTTAATAGCTATCATAAGAAAAGCCTTATTCTAAACTTTTAAATAATATGAAAATACATATTTTAGAAATTCTTGTTAAATAATTATGAGTATGAATACCGCAAATTTTCAAGAAATTCTGCTTAAATATAATATAACAGGGGAAATATTATAAGCTTTGAAACTAATTTTAAACGCTAATAATAAACCTCCTTGGAAAATGTTGTAAGCAATTTTTTGCAGACTTAGATTGATTTTTTTTTCCGGGACGCTCTTTTTTCAAAATGAAAATTTAACTTAAAATAAGAAAAAATCTAATATGAATTTAAAAAAATAATGCAGTGCTTATTAAAACATAGGCTAACAAAGAAAATGTTATTAATCTGCTTTAAATAAACAGTGCACTATGCCAAGAAAACTATTTATACCATAGTTCTCGCATAAAAAAAAATAACAAAGTAAACAAGCGTTGCATACCCGAAAAATAATTGTCCAGATATTTTTACTAATGCTTCACTATACTAAATATACCATTATGCTAGCCCATGTGGGTACTATCGTTGTTTACCTAAATAAAATAATTATCCAAAATTTTCAGAAGTTTTTTCTTTTTTCTATTTTTTTAAAATTATTATTAAATTCTGTATCAATTGTGTGTGTATATATATATATATATAATCTTTAATCATCTTTTCGATTAGTAGAAAATTAAAATATTCAACTTAACATTTTTCGGAAAAAAGAAAAAAAATCTTTGGTAAGTATTACAAGTTGTTGAAGACTTTAAGATACAAAATTTTTGATACGGTATATTTCATTGGATATAAAATAAATTGTAAAGTTTCTAATGACATCAAAAAACAATGTATTTCATGATAACGTTACAGTTAATTTCGGAAAGCTTCCAATATAAAAGATATATATATATTTCAGAATATAAATTAAATAATGCTCAAATTTTTAGAAAAAAAGTAGCTTTAACATTAAATGAAGCTTAATATCAGGACCGCAGATATATATATATATATACAGCGACCTTTTTTTTTTTTTTTTTTTTTTTTTTTTTTAAATTCTAAAATTTGAGCAATTTTTGATTTATTTTTTGGAAGATTAACTTTATATAGTAGTCAAGGACAGACCAAAAGAATCAAACGCTAAGAAGACTAATTTAGATCATCTTGAAATAATATATTTTTTATCTTGTTCGAAATTTACTGTAAAGCTACTACAAAATACGTTCGCTTTTTGAAGTCATGAGAAACTTTACAATTTTTTTTTTTTTTTTTTTTTTTTTTTAAATATCCAATGAAATATGCTGTATTAAAAATATAGTAAATTAAAGTATTCAAAAGCCTGTGTAAATGGAAGTTATAAGTTCTTATACTTTCCAAAGATTTTCCTTTACGAAAAATTTTAAATTTAATATTTTTATCTTCTAATAATCGGAAATTCTCGATGAATGTTATTAAATGTTTTTATTATTTATACAGCAAATTACAATCATTAAAATTGTAACAACATTTAATAATATATTTATAAAGAAATTTTTTTTTTGGAAATGTTAAATAATTAGTTTATTTGGGTACAACGATAGTGCCGACATGGAGTTGATTATTTGCACTAATGCTATATTTAGTATGGAAAAGTTTTAGTAAAAATATCTGGCCAGTTATTTTTCCGGTATGCAGTGCATGTTAACTCTGCTAATTTTTTATGCGGGAGCAATGGTATAATTAGTTTTGTTGTCATAGAGTGCTATTTATTTAAAACAAATTAAAAACATTGTACATGATGCTTTGTTAGACAATGTTTTAATAAGCGCTGAAATTATTTTCTTTTAATTCATATTAGATTTTTTCTTATTTTAACTTAAATTTCCATTTTGAAAAGACAGCGTCCCGCAAAGAAAAATTATTCTAAGTCTACAAAAAATTGCTTGCTGAATTTTCAAAGTATGCTTATTATTAGCGTTTAAAATAAGTTTAGAATATTTTTCTAGTTATTTTATAGTTAAACAGAATTTCTTGAAATTCTTGGCTATTTATGCTAATATTTATTTAACAAAAACTTGTAAAATTTTTATTTTTATATCATTTTCAAGTTTAGAATAAGAGCTTTCTTGTAATAGCAATTATAAATGTCAAGCGTAACCTGTTAATTTTTTTATTAATTTTTAAACGAAAGCCTTAGGTTGGTCAAAAAAAAAGCAAATAGAAGTATAAGAACTTATAACTTCCATGTATGCAGGCTTTGAATACTTTATGTTACTCTATTTTTAATGCGGCATATTTCATTGGATATTAAAAAAAAATTTGCAAAGTTTCTAATGATATCACAAAATAACCAATATAAAACTGTATTTAAAGTCTGAAACCTCCAAATTATATTTTAGACATCACATACTGTGCCTCTTTATACTTTTCAAATTGATTAAACACTATTTTATTTGCTGGTTTGCATAAATTGATTATTCAAATTTTATGATTATGTAAAAATATCTTCTAATACACATCTTCTTGAAATTTTGCTTTGTATGCATGTTTTGTATTTTTAATTAATAAGAATAAAATTGTTACAGCATGTTTTGAATTAAAATAAATGTAGGGATTGTTTTTGGATATTTCTACAAGATTAATTAAAAGATTAAATAAAATGGCACTTTTATGTTGGCCAGGGGCAAATGATAAATAGCCAAGTATTGTTCCCAATGCCATCATTCGTATTGCATTCACTTCATTTAAACTATAAATCTATCACTCATTTTATTTTAAATAGATAACCTTCATTTAAAATGCATATGTTAGAAATATATGTATTTTACTTATTTATTCAAAATACACTTCTTTCATTAATTCCATTCAAAATACTAAATAAATAAATAAATAAGAAGAAATATTACCATAAACAAAGGCATTTTATTTCAGCGTCAAATGATTACTTCTAATTTACACACACAAAAAGTTAAAGCTAAAATATATCAACTAGTTGTGAAACTGCAGCAGTGAAATATTTTAAACACCGAAAAGTATAAAATAGAAATACAAAATAAAGAGAGTAATATATATATATATATATATTATCAATTAATAGTTTAATTTTTTAAAGTTTATAAAGCTTTTAGGTTATAGCTTTTATCAATTAATAGTTTCATTTTAAATTATGATTGTTGATTGAGAAAGCAATTTAGGAATCCTGAATACATAGAAAAAATACTTTTTTATTGCCATATCTTAAAAAGAAAGAGCAACAAATAGAATTTAATAAAATCACTTCCTACCAAGCGTAAATCAATCGTACACGCAGCCTTAATAAGTTCAATGGCAGCACCACCTAAGAAAATATTTTTTGGATACCTTTTCAAATAGGTATCGGTACTGACCAATCACAGTACGTTATTTAAAATATCTTCCTGCTTTTTCTCCTCGTCGGAAACAGAAAACAAATGCTTGATATTGTTTTCTGTGTTTATTAAAAATGCCACTCCTAATTAAGATAGTTTGATAATCTTTTTTAACACTTTCCAACCTAGTTGAACTTTATGACTTCGGTTTGTCTGCCGTATGGCCGTCTGGCCGTTTGTCCGTGCTCTAACTCCCGTAAATATGCTCGGATTGCCCTGCAATTTTTATATGTTATTGTCGTTATCTATAGCATGTTTCCTATTTCAACTGAAGTGTGTAGCACTTATAGTTTTTTTACAGGGACACTCAAAAGAATTCCGTTACATTACGGTCTGTGGGGGAAAATCATTTGCGGTTTATTTTAATGATGTTACACAATTTCAAACACATTGTAATTGATATATATCACTAAGGTGCATTACAAGAAGCTTAATATGGAATAGGGTGTTCATAGCACTTATAGTTACTTTACAGGGACAGTCAAAAGAATTCCGTTACATTACGTCTATGGAGAAAAATCGTTTGCGGTTTAATTAAATAATGTTTCACTATTTTAAGCGCATTAAAATTTATATATATATCACTATGGTGCATTACAAGAGGCTTACTACAGAATATTGTGTGTATAGCAATCATCGTTCATTTACAGGGACACACAAAAGAATTCTCTACTGTCTGTTAGTTCCTGCAAGTGCGTTTTAAGTTGTTGAACGCGATTTGAAATTTAACTCACGTTTTGTCTATTACTTGGTGTGTATAAATTCTGTAGATCCTATACAGGGCAGCACAAAAATTCGCGAACACATTTCCGTTTATTGACAAAAACTCCAGAAGCAGAATTTTAAACTGTGCTACGCGTTTCCTAACTAAACTAAAATTTAGCATCCTATGTAGTACATATACAAATCTACAGATCATATACAGGGCTGAATAAAAGTATTCGGATATTTTTACGAATATTGTAATATGTTGGAAATATATGTTGGAAATTCCTGTAATTACGTTTTTAAATATGTTATGCGTTTTCCAAATTGTTTATTTAGATGTTATCTTTCAGCTTATTAAACGGTAATGATTTGTAAAATTATTTTGAAAGCGTTGGAAAGTGTTACATAATCTATGCTTGACGCATGATTTTTCGTTCTTGTTTTTTTTAAAATGAGAATGATTTATTCAGATTTGCAACTGTCAAAAGATCAAAATGATATAAATGGTAGTTTTTTGAAAAAATGAAATTTGCTTTTTTTGAACAAACAAAGGCTTTTGTTTAAAAATTAATAAAAAATTAACAGGTTAAGCTAGAAATTTTTAATTGCTATTATAAGATAGCTTTTTTTCTAAACTTTAAAATTATATAAGAATAAAATCTACCCTATATATATAAAATCCTAATGAAACGAATTTGTGAAACGATTTTATGAAACGAATTTATGAAACGATTTTATGAAACGACTGACTAAACGACTGATTATGTTTCGGGGCTATTTTTAATAAAATATTAAACGCTTGATGGTGAAATTAATACCAATTGTCTATAAAAATCCGAGGATGTCAAAACTGGTAATAGAATTTTGAAATTGGAATTAGTTTTTGAGATATTAATTTTTTTCTAATTTTAATGACATTTCTGTAATGATGGCAACTAATTACTCAGTTTTTTTGTAACAAAAAAGGGAAAAAAATTGAAAAGGATCCCGATAGGGATTATTGATTTCTTTTTATTCGTCATTTTCAAATTGAAATTGAATTTATCTTTTATTTCAATCGATAATGAAGGCAAGATTGTGATTAAATTATGTTTTTCAGGAAAATTTGAAAAAAAAAATCACATTTCTATCGTCAGGATTCAATCGTCTGTCAGCATTTAATTTAATTTATAAACTGAAAATATTTTGAATGAATTCGTCCAAATGACGTCATTTATGTAAACGCAAAAGAAAGGGGGGAAAAGGAATTAATAGTAATTATTATTTATTGATATCATTTTGTTATTTTTTTGTAAAATTTAATTAAACGAACTTATAAAATTACTAATTCGGATATTTGAAACGAATATATAAAATAACAATTGCCCAAGTGAACGGAAGGAGAATAAAATATCCTGCTTGGTTTTCTATCCGTTTGGTTTTCTATCCTGCTTAGTTTTTTCCGCCAAGCTTTTTAAAAAAGCGTCAAGACCCCTTATAATAGAAAAGCAACAAAAGTTCATTGGGTTTGTTTTCATAACTTTTGGCAACAAATCTATGTATATTAACGAATCTATCCCCTTTTGAAGCTCGAATTACGCCAAACCTAAAATAAAAGGATCCTATACTGGAAAAGTACCCGATTTTCTTATGAACAATATGCAAGTGACATAACATGGTGTAAAATTATCACGGATAGCAAATTTGTTTAAATATCTCATCAATTGATGCTGAATAAATGCAGGCAAGCATGCACAAAATATTTTATTAATTTTGTATGATAAATAATTATTAGAAAATTCGTATATACATATTAATTAAAATAAATAATTTACATATTTAAAATAACATGAAAATATGCATGATGGTGCACTAAAATAGAGAGAAAATTAAAACCTGTTACTGAAAATGTCTATAACATAGTACTTTTCAATAGCGTGGTTCTTAATGTTATTCACAAGCAGATGGAATTTTTCTCATCCTTAAATGCAAAGGAAGAATAGAATACAGATCGTTGTATAAAAGTCCGAGAGGTAGCCA
This sequence comes from Maratus michaelseni, assembly GCA_963931845.1. Lineage (NCBI taxonomy): Eukaryota > Metazoa > Arthropoda > Arachnida > Araneae > Salticidae > Maratus > Maratus michaelseni. Next base: position 3,713,514 of record OZ007586.1, on the reverse strand, counting down.
CAATTTAAACCTAACCATTTTATACAAGCTGGTTTTCAAGTTGTAATTGATTTTACTTATCAATCCCGAAAACAGTCGTCAGTTATCGCAACAGCTGTGTATGAGGCCATGATAATCAAAAATGTCCCATTAAAACGTTAAAAGCATGGCAACCAAATTACAGATTTACCAATATTTTTAAAATATAGCACGATGTCATGTTTTTAGATGCCTCGAAGTCTGAGCGGGGGTTGGCGAGCGTAGCTCGCAGGGGGCAGGCCCCCTAGTATATATATAAGTTTTTATGAAATAAATATTAGCATAAATATTCAAGAATTTCAAGAACTTCTGCTTAAATATAAAATACCTGGAAATTTTTCTAAGCCTTGAAACTGATTTTAAACTCTAATAATAAACGTACTTTGATAATATTACATGGAGTTTTTGGTAGATTTAGGTTCCTATTTCTTTGCGGTATGCAGTCTGTTCAAAATGAAAATTTAACATAAAATAATAAAAAAATCTAATATGAATTTTAAAAAAAATAATTGCAGTGCTTATTAAAATATTGTCTAACAAAGCATCATGTACACTGTTCTTAATCTACTTTAAATAAACAGTGCGCTATGCCAAGAAATTTAATTATACCATAGCTCCCGCATAAAAAAAGCAGAGTAAACATGCACTGCATACACGAAAAATAACTGGTCCGTTATTTTTACTAAAACTTTTCCATACTAAATATAACATTTGTGCAAATGATCAAGTCCATGTGGGCACTATCGTTGTTTACCCAAATACAACCAATTTCCAAATTTCCAGAAGCTTTTTCTTTAAAAAAATTATATTAAATATTGTATCAATTTTAATGATTGTAATTTCTTGTATAAATAACAATATTATCTATAACATTCATCAAGAATTTCTGTTTAGTAGAAGATAAAAATTGTAAAGTTTCTAATGACATCAAAAAACAACGTAAAAAAAAATATTTCAAGATTATCTAAATTTGTCTTCGTGGCCTTTCATTATTTTTTTTAGCTTTTTTGTCTTCTATATAAAACTAATCTTCCAAAAACTAAATTAAAAATTGCTCAAGTTTTCAGAAAAGAAAGAAAAAACATTCGCTTTGCGGTCCTGATATTAAGTTTTATTTAATATCAATACTACCTTTTTTTTTTCTTTTGCATTTTTGAGCATTAGTTAATTTATATTCTAGTTTTATATAGAAATCATAAACAGGGAAAAAATAAACAAAAGCCAAAAAGACGTATTTACATAATCTTCAAATAGTATATGTATTTCTTATCTTGGAAGATTTTCGAAATTAACTGTAAAGTTATCGTGAAATACGTTGTTTTTTTAATGTCATTAGAAACTTTACAATTTATTCTTCAAAAATCTCCGTATCCAACAGTTTGAAAATTCGTGTCGCTATTGAAAGACATCGATATGATACTTGATAGTCCTCTACAAGCATTACCTTTATACTCAGCGGCAATCGGTAGAATACCTTTATCCGCAGCGTAAATCGGTAGAGTACCTGTAGGACTGGCGTTGAGAGTACGAGACACCGCAAGTTTATCCGCAGCTAAACCCATGGTAGCCACACCATGGTTTAGCTACCATGATCATTATTTATTTGAATCATAGGAATGACTCTCTTTTGTTTACATTTTTAATTCTGAGATTAGACGAATTTCAACTGCGAATGTCTCGAAATATATGCGTATTTCAATATATGTGTTCTCTCAAGATGTTTTTGTTTTTTCACAAAGTGTCTAAAAATATTTTATGCACCATTACTCAAAAATTTAATTCTCTGAAATTAGCCAAAAATGGCCGATAATCAGGTGATTTTGCTGCAAGGTCAGCCCGGATTCAACATTTGGCGCTTTTTTGGCAAATTAAAATTTCGCCTAATAGACGTAACGTTAAAGTAAATATGGACATCCCCAAGTGGGTAATTAATCGATTTTCAGAAAAAAAAATTTGATTCCTTATAGTGTAAACGAATTTCGTACCAAATTTGAAGTCTGTAGGTGCAGTACATATATGAGATCTCTTTAATGAGTGAGTGAGTCTGATAAAATTGTCGATTATCAGACATTTTCAAATATCATTATCTCGGAAACTAACTATGCGTTATTTATAAAATTTTGGATTCTGGATAAATAAGGGGGCCTTACTACACATCTAAAATTACAAGTACAGAGTTCAAATATATTTTCAGTTGTAGAGTGTCGAAATTTGGTGAAAACAGCTCGAAATGGTTCGTGTAATATAACACACTAGTATGTCAGACGAACTTGGCTGACACACTGCGGTGTGTCTAGATAATGACTAACTTCCATGAACTTCAAATAATGTATTTTTTGTATCTTGTACTGTAAAATTACTTTAAAATACTTTGCTTTTTGATGTCATTCGAAGCTTTAGAATTTATTTTATATCCAATGAAATATGTCGTATCAAAAATATAGTATCATAAAGTCTTCAAAAATCTGTATCACTTTCCTAAGATTTTGTTTTCTTTTTTTTTTTTTTCGAAAATTTTTAAGTTGAATATTTTGATTTTCTACTAATCGAAAATGTTATTAAAGGTTATATATACAGTATGTCCACTAAAGTCCCTTGCCACCCTCTTAACTTCGGAACGGCTGCTGCTATATTCATAAAAGTGGTGTCTAGGTATAGTAAAGTAGCCCTGCGCTACTGAATGAAACCGCCTACTGCGCCATTTGGTGCAAAACTGCTGAGTTAGCATTCGTATCTCGAAAACGGAAAGAAATAGGAATAAAAAAGAAAACTGCCCAGTTAAACTGAGGGCATTGAGCTCACAGGCTATTCACACTAATTGTATATTATACACTTATTTCAAAGAATTTGAAATAAGCCCCTCGAAAAATAAAGAAATCGACACTATATTAAGGGGGGATCATCCCCCGTTCCCCCACCCCCTTATAGTTAACAATTGAACCCCCAAACCTAATCAGGGAAGCCCTTTATTACAATGAACTTATATACTAAATTCGAAGCAAATCGGATAATTCTGCATGAAAAACCCATTTATCTAAATTAAGGGGATTACCCCCCCCCGTATCCCCCTTTATACTTAACCAATGAACCCCAAGACTAACCAGGGAAGCTCCTTACCACAATGAGCCTATATACAAAATCGTATAATTCTCCATGAAAAACACATTCATCTAAATTAAGGGGGGAAGATAAGCCCCCCCACTTTACCCTCTTTATACTTAACCAAATAACCCCCTAAACTAATCAGGAAAGCGCCTTATCACAATGAACCTATATACAAAATTTTAAGAAAATCGCATAATTCTGCATGAAAATCGCAGTTATCTAAATTAAGGGGGGCAGCCCTCCGTTACCCCCTTTATACTTAAACAATGAATCCCCAAAACCAATCAGGAAGACGCTTTATCACCATTAACCTGTATACAAAATTTGAAGAAAATCGGATAATTCTGCATGAAAAACCCATTTATCTAAATTAAGGGGGGATTAGCCCCCCCCTTTCCCCCCTTTATACTTAACCAATGAACCCCCAAAACTCTTCAGAGAAGCGCATTATCACAATGAACCTATATACAAAATTTGAAGAAAATCGAATAATTCTGCATAAAAACTCATTTATCTAAATTAGGGGGGGTATCCCCCCTTTCCCCCTTTATACTTAACCAATGAACCCCCAAAACTATTGACAGAAGCGCATTATCAAAATGAACCTATATACAAAATTTGAAGAAAATGGGATAATTCTGCATGAAAAACCTATTTATCTAAATTATGGGGAGTTAGCCCCCCATTTCCCCGCTTTATGCTTAACCAATGAACCTCCAAAACTAATCAGGGAAGCGCCTTATCACAAGGAACCTATAAACAAAATTTAAAGTAAAACGGTTAGTTCTATCAAGAGTTATCGCGTTACGTACATACATACATACGTACGTACATACAGAACCGGCGGGCACATAAGCTCTCAGGCTTTGATAGCCTGTGAGCTAAAAACAAGTGATTTACAAACTTGCAGAGCATCATCAATTTAGTACAAAAAACACCTTGTGGACATTAATGCGAAGAATAGAACGATTAAAACACGCATTTGTTTTTTCGTGATTTCCTACACTGTGACGTGACAAAACGATCTTAAAAAGAAAGAAACAACCTGTTATGAAACAGCAGGTGTATGCGACCCCTCCACAAACATTGCAGGACCTTAAACGACGCATTACGGACGCTTGTGCGAATGTGTCACTATTTATGTTCCAACGTGTGCAACGTGAAATTCAAACAAGGATCCAAATATACATTGCAGCTGACGGTGAGAAGTTTGAATATTTAAAATAAAGGTATATTATTATAACTAGTTGTTTTTTTTTCTTTCTCAGATCGTTTTGTCACGTCACGATGTAGAAAATCACGAAAAAACAAATGCACGTTTTAACCGTTCTATTCTTCGCATAAATCGATGATGCTCTACAACTTTGTAAATCACTTTTTTTCTCTATCTCTTTCCGTTTTCCAGATAGGAATGCTAACTCAGCAGCATTCCACCAGGTGGCGCCGTAGGTGGTTTCATTGAGTAGCGCATGGCTACTGTACTATACCTAGACACTACTTTTATGAATATAGCAGCAGCCGTTCCGAATTTAAGAGGGTGGCAAGGGACTTTAAATGTTAAATATAATGCAGTATTACAGTCAAACCTCGTTAACACGAACACTCTTAACGCGAATTACTTTTAGCACGAACTGTTTCCAATTGCCCCATCCAGTTGTATGTAATGTATTTGAGTTCGGATAACACGATCTACTTTTAACACGAACAAAAAAAGTTTCCCCTTGCGTGTTCGCGTTAACGAGGTTCAACTGTATTTACAAAACTAAAGGAGGGAAAGGGAGGATTTGCAGTCATCTAACTACGGGCGTTTCGTTTAAAATTAGTTTCATAACTTATAATATTTTCCCAGTTATATTATATTTAAGCAGAATTTCTTGAAAATTTGCGGTATTCATACTCATATTTGTTTAACAAGAACTTATAAAATATGTATTTTCATATCCATTAAAAGTCTAGACTAACGCTTTTCTTATGATAACTATTAAATATTTCTAGTTGCAACGTGTTAATTTTTTGTTAATGTTTAAAGAAAAGCCCTTTTTTGGTCACAAAAGGAAATTTCATTTTTATTTTTCATTTTCTAAAAAACTATCGATCATATCATTTTGAGCTTTTGACTACTGCAAAGGTGAACATTTCACTCTCGTTTGAAAAATAATTATCAAAATATCTTAATAAGACGTCTGTCGATGGCATTTTTAATAAACAGCGAATGCAATATCAACTGCTTGAAAATATCTTTCTAAAGAGTGGCTTCCGACAATGCATTTTACGGGGTCGTGAGATTTCAAGGCGTTCCCGATGTCATTTATCTTAAGGTGATCGGAAGGGGACGTCATAGCGTAGTAGAGCTCCTGCATTTCTATTATGTGACCCAACCCCTCCATTTTTTAATCCCCCTGTATAGAGAATTTCATATGAAATCACCTAGAGAAATAGATTCAGTTCCTACATTTAAAATAACTAAAGTCTCATAGGAATGTGTATTTCATAAAAGTTTAAAAATATCCAAACCCATTTGATAGTAACCATTATTCCCAATCGATTCTTGGTTACTATCAAATGGGTTTACAAGTTTCTATGATGATTTGCAGAAGACTACGCATAACTTTTGAGGAATTACTTTAGTTTGAAGTATTAGAATTGGACAGTTGCTCTCTAAACAATCTGTTACATGCTGAACGTTTAGACGATTTTTTTTATTTACCATAAAGCAATTTTTTAGATTAACAGGATTTATTTCAAACACAATAATACCACACAAATATGCAAATTTCAAATGCAAGTATTGTGTTTTATATAAAATAGTCAAAGGAATTAATGGTAAATTGATTCCATAAATAGAATTTTATTTGCGGTATTTTTATTTATGAAAACTCGAAAGTAAATATTTTCCTCTCTTTTTTAATAGATTCATGTTTTTAAATTATCTTTTGGTATTTTGTAGTAATGTTTTTATTACATTCCAACAAACATAAAAGGAACGAATTATTTCATCTCTATTTAAATAACATTCATTTCTATTTAACTGTCTTTTACTTAAATTTCATATCGGTATCCTGTAGAACATTTGTATTCCATTACAACAAATTGAAATGGAAGTGAAAAATAAACCTTTTTGTCTTGATTTGTTTGAATAACCTCTATCCAGTTCTGTAATTTGAATTACTTTTTTCATATTCTGTAGAAAGCAGTACACGGTCGGTTTGATTAATTTTAGAGCTAAGTTTTTTGCTAATTAAGGATAGAAATTAATTTTTTTAGAAAAGCAAGTAGCTGTCTAAAAATTCAATCCTTACTTTTTTCTGTTCATTATTTAAGTCTCTGTGTTGTTTAAAATTGAACTGATGAAGAAAACGAAAAATTTATTTTCAGAATCTTATATTAAAAAATTTCTTCGTTAGATTCTTATACTTTTCGTTTTATTTTTCTGCGATGCTTGGTTTCTTTGATTTCAGTCGAGGGAAGGTGCCTAATATTGGATACACTTTTTGTAATTACTGTTTAAGTAGTAAGGTTTGAAATAAGTGCAATTTATGTTTTATGTTTTGCGCTTCAATTTGCAACACTCTGGACACTCTGGGACTTCTGTCGCACCACAATCTTTATGAGCCCATTTTGTGTACTGTGCTCATTTTTCACCGTGCCTATCGTAAAAAACAAAAATCTGTTTAATATTTAAATAGCAGAAATTACTTACAGGATTTGTAATATTGTTCTGAGAAATTCTATTAAAAAATTGGGATAAAAGCGTACGAACCCTACATTCTGCGTCTTCGTCCTTAATATCTGCGTCGCGTCTGATGTGTCCCATAGTATCTCATATTAAGAGCTCAGCTTAGTCAACAAAAGCCTTAACTTCGTGGTTCAATTAAATCCTAACTCAAATCCTAATGTATACTTCATTTTATGACAAATAAAGATATAAAATTCAAATACACTCAATAAGTCACACTACAGAAACCTCCAATTCGCAAAATCCCACCACAGTCAAGTGGCTCCAACCAACTTGAAAAGGGTTTGTCTGGCCGCGCTCTAACTCCCGTAAATAGGCTCGGATAGCCCTGCAATGTTTATATGTTATTGTCGTTATCTATAGCATGTTTCCTATTTCAACTGAAGTGTGTAGCGGACACTCAAAAGAACTCCGTTACATGACGGTCTATGGGGAAAAATCATTTGCGGTTTAATAAATTATGTTACACAATCTCAAACACATTGTAATTGATATATATCACAAAGGTGCATTACAAGAAGCTTAATATGGAATAGGGTGTGCATAGCACTTATAGTTACTTTACAGGGACAGTCAAAGAATTCCGTTACATATGTCTGTGGAGAAAAATCGTCTGCGGTTTAAGTAAATAATGTTTCACTATTTTAAACGCTATTGAAATTTATATATATCACTAAGGTGCATGACAAGAGGCTTGCTGCAGAATATTGTGTGTATAGCAGTCATCGTTCATTTACAGGGACACACAAAAGAATTCTCTACTGTCTGTTAACAATAATTCCAGGAAGTGCGTTTTAAGTTGCTGAACGCGATTTTAAATTCAACTCAACTTTTGTCTATTACGTGGTGTGTATAAATTCTGTAGATCCTATACAGGGCAGCACAAAAGTTCGCGAACGCATTTCCGTTTATTGACAGAAACTCCAGAAGGAGAATTTTAAACTGCGCTACGCTTTTCCTAACTGAACTAAAATTTAGCATCCTATGTAGTCTATATACAAATCTATAGATCCTATACAGGGCTGAATAAAAGTATTCGGATATTTTTCCGAATATTGTATATGTTGGAAATTCCTGAAATTACGTTTTTAAATATGTTATGCGTTTTTCAAATTGTTTGCTTAGATGTTAAGTTTAGTTAGTTTACTTAGATGTTACTTAGATTGTAATGATTTGTAAAATTATTTTGGAAGCGTTGGAAAGTGTTACATAATCTATGCTTGGCGCATGATTTTTCGTTCTTGTTGTTTTCAATATAAGTCTCTACAACGGCTCAGGAAGTAATTCGCCAGAGACTAACATTTACCGTAGCTAGAATTGACGTGTCTTATATTAGGGAACTAGCGCATATTACCCTCTATAGAGAAGTTGTTTCCTGTAAGTAATCCGTAAGTGTAAACGGTTTGATGTTATGTTCTTGGCGTTTGTTTGTTTGGTGGGCTTAATTATTTAAAGCTTGGCTTGCCAGAACGACCGTCTATAGATTTATGTATTCTATAATGAAAAGCATGCATTATAAGCTTCCACGACGTCGAGACAAGGGCCTCTATAAACAGGAGGCACTTTTCTCATCTTATTAACACATAGCAACAACAAATTCCAATTCCTTGATTTATCAGTTTTGGGACCCTTTAAAACGTTCTACAACACGGCGTTGATACATGAATGCTCAGAAAACCCTTCACAACCATGCCATGTTACCAGATTGCTGAATGTCATAAAAAATCAGCACTGGCTCACTGTGTACACAATGAGATGAATTATAATGTTATTTGAAAGTGACTTTGTTTTCCTTTTCTATTCATGTGTATTGGTAAATTAGCTAAGTTATATGAGTTTTATATATGTCGTAAGCAGTTTTATATATGAGATGTCTAACATTTCCTCAGTCGGTTATATCTAGCTCTTAATTAACTTTTTAAAAAACTCGCCTCACTGTAAACGATTCCCCTTGATACATTATAAAATCATCCAGACTTTGCGGATCCGGAAAAAAAATTAAACTTTGAGTTTTTATTGCTAAAATCTAGTACTTCGCAGGATTTGGTGAACCTTCTGTTGGTGCTATTCTATATTAGGATGAAATGAGTCTCCAAGACTTGTAGTTAAAAATTTGACTTCTATTTAAAACAGAATTGAAATTAATTGTTTGAAATTGGACATTATAAAAGCCTATAGCTTAAGTATTTACCAATCTAAAAATTTAATCCTTACATTTTCTGCCCACTATTTAAGTTTCAATGTTGTTTTAAAAATTGAACTGACGACGAAAACAAGAAATTTATTTTCAGTATCTTTTAAAGCTCTGTATATCTGTTTAGAATTCGCTTGCAACATCATGTTTGGTCTTAAAAAGATACTGCATGAGATTTATCTATCTTTCGTTTTATTTTCCAATAAATAGTGATTGACTGACAAAGAAGCTATGAATTGTGGGAGGAGTATTTTGAACCTGCTTTATGTCTGTTGCTGCTATCCTAAACCTGTTTTCAAACAAAAAGGATTTTGTGAACGTCAACGGAAGATTGTTTGGGTAAACAGAGACATATCACCAAGTTAGGTGTAAAACCTCGTCAAATGTTTGCAATCCTAATCGTCATATTCATTTTTCTTTGATATCCCAGAAGATATTTCCCATTTTTGTTTGTTTGTTGCATTGTTTTTTGCATTTATTTTTATAAATATGGAAACAATCTTTGATTTACCGAGATGGATGCAAAAGCGAGGCCTTTTAACCCACAAACAACTATGTGAAAATAGCCATCATATGAAACTGTATGCTACCAATGATGAAGCTATATGGAGATGGTTATTAAAAAAGGAAATTAGTTTCTTGATTCGATAATACCGTTCGTAACTGCTTTAAGGCTGCTCGTCAGTAAACTTCCCGATTCCCCTTATTCCTATGGGTGTAGGATGCATTCGTATTTTTAAAATATCTCCTCGGAAAATTAATATTTTTAACTTCTGTTTTCTTTGTATTATTCTTAAAGAATGTCTCTTTTTTTCTAAAATATATACTGAATTTTATATGAAATGTTAAAATCGTAATCAGTTTCGCTAAGATTTTAATACATAAAAATATAAATTAAGCACATAGTTTTAAAATATTTTGATAACTAAGAAAAAAAGAAACATTCTTTAAGAACAGTACACAGCAAACAGAAGTGTAAAATATTAATTTCCTGGGGAGATATTTTAAAAATACGAATGCATCCTACGCCCATAGGAATAACATTAGCGAGGGTAATCGGGAAGTTTACTGACGAGCAGCCTTAAGGTTCATGTATTGAATTAACATTCATAAAATGGTGTAAGAAACAGCTCCATATGAGTGAAAATGCGACAGTTGATTGGAATAATTACATAAGAGATACACTTAATACGGCGATTTAATGGAAAGGAAAATTTGTTTGCACGTCGAAAAAACAATAGCGGCAGGTTACTTCTACAACAGTAGATTTTTGGAGGTACATGTCGGGAAAATAGCGAATACTTTCTCGTTCAAATTCCAAATAAAAATGCTAGTATGCTGATGCAAAAAAAAAAAATTAACATATAGAAGATAGATCTACAATAATTGCTGGAAAGGGTAGAGTTCAGAGGAGCTTGAAAAAGCAGCTTACAATCACACAATTTTTCTTCTCCAACACACAACTCGTTAAAAGAATGTGGGGTTCTGCTAAATGGCGCAATAAAACTACAGCGAGGCACAGTTTGCCATCACCTCGAATCGTATCTTACAGAATTTATGTGGAGAAAAATGTTTTTGTGAATTATTAAAAGCAATTTGAGAAATATTAAAAAGTTGTTATTCTTGTGAAAGATTGGAAGAAATTGTTGTAATATAATTAACATAAAATATTCTATTATTTAATGCAATGGTACTTATCTATTAAACGTGCATGCTTCGTTCTTGGCGTAATCGTAATTATGGGGGCCGCTATAATCCAAAATTTTGTAAAATAAATAAGTAACGAATGATTTGAGTTGATTTTAATTTGGTGTAGGGATGTTGTGTATGAAACATCACTTAAAAAGTTGATATACTTATGAATTTCATTCTTTTTCAGATTCTCCTACTGTCAGTATCCTTTCATTTTAAGTATAGTTGCCAAAAAATTGATTCTCCAAAGAGATTCTGAACAACAAATGATTCTTAATGCTCGGGTAAGATTATTTTGACTATCCACAATTCATCATTGTGACTACGTTTCTGTTTGCGTTATCTTTATTAATATTTATTGCATCCTCAATGCATTCTGCGTACAGTTATTTTGGCTGCACTGTAAAAAAATATCGACACTTAATTTTCTGTTGATTATATTCCGTTAACCCGTTGAGGGCGGTGGAATATTTTTTATACCACTTAATTTTAATCAAGATTTATACCAGAATTAGAGATCGACCGAAATTTCGGTTTCAGTTTCGGTTTCGGCGCAAAATCGGAGTTTCGCCGAATATTCGTTTTCGGCGAAACTGCTGCCAAAATTTCGTCCTGACCGAAACTATCTGCATTTCAAAATATCGTTCGTTCTTTCGGAAATTTTCAAATTTACTCATGGATATCAGTTGTATCGGCTCAAATGAGACCCTGTTTATTGCTGTGAACTCCACTATTAATCATTTCCGTCATGACTGATTCATGATGCGAGTGTAAATTATAAAGCAAGCAATGCATATATGACTACACTTAAAAGACGCTTATCACGTGATCTTTAAAAGCTGCAAACTTAACACTAATAGAAATTTTTTACTTTAAAACTCCACATTGTTTCAAATACTTTATGAGAAAGGTGCTGTTAAAACATATGAAGATTTACGAAATTTATTACAAACGATATATAGAGGTATGTATACTCAAAATATTTTTTTTTTGTTTAGATGAAATTCGTATAATTGGAAACTATTTCTGTCTTATTGATAAATTAATTACGTTTTATTTTATATGAAAATAAATAGTTTTGGATAGAGGCACAGAGAGTCAACTTGGCACCGGAGATAAAATTTTCAAACAGGGTGCCATTTCAATACTACTTAAAGAGACAGAGAATGGCAAAGTTTTTTTTTTTTAAGTAAACATGTTATTTAAACATATGTACCATAAAAATGTTTGTACAAAATTTTAAATAATTACTAATATTATTCAGCAATATTTAAATATATGTCGATATTTAAACATCTATTAAATTAATAATCTTTACAATTATAAAATGGTTAAAACATATTCAATGTTAATTTCCTAAAAAACAAACTTTTATGTACTTTATTTCAATCAATTTAAATGCAAAATATTAACGAACTGAAAATATGAATTTATTTTAAAATTAAATATTCATTATTGAATTTGTTTTACATTGTTAATTAATTATTGATAAATGCCTATAATTATTGCTTGTTATAAAATAGTAAAATAAAAAAGTTGTATTATTTATGTTTAATTTTTGTTTGAAATTTATACACACACATATATATGTACGTGTGTTTGTTAGAAATGTGGTTCAATACACGTATAGTTAATAAATTAAATATTAATGTAATTAGTTATTATTAAGTAATTATTAATTATTTGTTATTAATTAATTAATTAATTAATAATTATATCCAGTTATTGCATGTATTAATCAGTTTTAAAAAATTACACTTTCGGTTTCATTTTCGGCCGAAAGTGGGAAGATCACCGAAGTCCAGTTTCGGTTTCTGTTTCGGTCTTAAAAGCCTGTTTAGGTCGATCTCTAATTATATTTAAGGTAATTTTGGGTATAATTAAGGTTATTTGCCCACGCAACGCCAGGCTGGTCTTCTAGTGTCTCATAAAATACGAGAAACAAATAATTATGAAACTCATTGCAATGAATGCAAGTCATGCGGTGCCCACTAAAGTCCGTTCCCGCCCTCTTTATTGCCAAACGGCTGCACTTACAACGCCACCTGGTGCAAAACTGCGGAGTTAGCGTTCCTATCTCGAAAACGGTACGAGATATGGTAAAAAAGTGAATTACAAAGTTGTAGAGTATCCTCGATTTAGTACAAAAAGACACCGTGTGAATATGAATGCTAAAAATAGAAGCCTTAAAACGCACATTAGCTATTTCCTACACTGTGACGTGACAAAACGATCTTAGAAGAAAATAACAACTACTTATCAAAAGATACGATGTTCAAGCTTCTCTCCGTCAACTACAATGCACATCTGGACCCTTGTCTGAACATGTTGTAGAATAGTGTGTGACACAAACATCCGTAATGCATCGTTGGAGGTCCTGCAATATTGGCCACGTACGCCTGCTGTTTCAGGTAAAAGTCCATAAGAATCAGATCAGGTGAACCTGGAGGCCACTCTACAAAACCACCATACCCGATTATTTTATCACTGAATTCCTCCACCAGGCACTACTTCACTGGTACTGTCTTGTGCGCAGGTGCGGCGTCATGTTTGAAACATACATTCCGGAGTTGAAGCACCGATAGGTTTTAAGCAAAATCATGTATTACGTCCTGCAGAAGTTCTAAATATCGTACCCTGGTAAAATACTGGGCCTACAGCTTGTTATTGCAAATTCCACACCAATCATTAATCGACAACCACATTTGATGTCGAACATCGGAAGAACATGTAGGATTGTCCAGCGACCAGTATTGGGTGTTCTGCTTATTGTACATTTTATTCCGCGAAAAGCATGCCTCATCCGTCCACACTACATCTGAGAAGAATGTTATTGGACCTCTGTCTAATTCATGACAATGTTGCACCATGCATAACATCGTCCAGTAATGCCTGATGAGATGTTGGCACCGGTATGAATGAGTACCTAATTCGTTTAAGATTTTCCAAACATGACTTTTTGAGAGGCGACAGTTTTCACTTCTATCTCTTGTGCTGCTGTTCGGATAAATGAGGGCGTATGATAATACATCTTCCGGTTGTACTTGCCACACTACCTTAGCTGATCGAGGTCGGAGCCTGTCTCACAACCTTTAGGGTGGTTTAGTGAGAAGGATTCGGGGAAATGTTGCTAATACAATCCCATTTACCGTACAGAAGAAGAACAATCTCACAATACTTTTTTTTGGAAACATACAACCCCGAGGAGATATTTCTTTTATAGCTGTCTCAGGTAAACAGGTGTGGCGTTTCATACGTATTTGCATAATGCATAAATTTCGCATACCAAGCTCAAGTTGCGTAGAGTTGATACGTTTTACGACACGATTTTACACGATCTGCATATTGTCTACCCTTTGTAAAGACAATCAGTACAAGAATGCACACCGCGGGGTTCTCGATTGGGAATTACCAGCGATACCACTGTGCTGTGATGCGGGCTCGTTTTCCGTCCCTCCTTTCGTTCAGTTTTCATGACGTCACAGTTTCGGAAATCACGAACAAACAAATGCCCGTTTTAAGCGTTCATGTTCACAAGGTGTCTTTTTGTGCTAAATCGATGATGCTTTACAATTTTGGATTCACTTTTTTTTCTATATCTCGTACCGTTTTCAAGATAGAAACGTTAACTACGCCGTTTTGCACCATATGGCGCTGTAAGCGGTCTCATCTAATAGTGCGTAGCCACTTTACTATTCCTAGACACCGCTTTTATGACTATAGCTTCAATCGTTCGGCAGTTATGAGGGTGGGAACGAACTTTAGTGGGCACCCTATATATACAAAATACTTTCAGTAGAAAATATACAAAAATTATAACCCTATTTTAATAATAACAAAACCAGACGGAAAACCACATGCATTTTACCTCTTTCTGATATTTCTGTGCTGATATCTCTGTGCTGATAGCTCTGTGCTGATATTTTTGTACTACTTCTGCTGATATTTCTTGTTAAAATAATAATTTATTATTATATCTATTACATTTTTTCATATTATCTTAAGCATTCGCTTTTAAGTCGTAAAATATGATTTGCATGTTATTCTCAATAATAATTTTTAGGTGAAATACTTCATAAAAATTATTCGGAAAAATGATCGTCGACGCAAACTGTTATTTTCCCACAGTTCTTATTTTTCATTTGCTTAAAAAATGTAAACTTATTTGATAATATTGTATTGAAATGAAACTTTAAATATTAAAAGGTGCTGCAACGCAAGATTTGAATCGCTCATTTTATGGTATTTAAATATGTATTTTATTTTAATAATAGAAATAAATATGTAAGTATTATTATTATCAAAATTGACTTTTATTAACAAGGAGAGGACCATGCTTGGTAATCACAGGTTTTGATTATTTTTATATATGTTGTAGTCTCATATTCAACGGATTTTATACAACGCCCCTCAGTTCTCGGGAAATAAGGGGTCTAATATTCTAACGCAACTTAAATACTTACTTTGCAACACAATTACTATGTTATTCGTAGCTCAGTTGTTATGCCGACTGCTCGTCGATCTTCGAGACCGGAATGCGCTACGTTTCTTTTTTTTCATTTTTTGTTTTCTAAATATACTTGTAATTATAATTTATTAATTGAAATTAAAAATTATAATATTGTACATTAATTATAATGTTAACCTATTTATTTTTTTATTTGTAACTAAATCGTTGTATCAGTAAATCGCATCAGTAAACGGTTAGTATTTTTTAAAATCACTTTTAAAATGTATTTCATATATGCTTTATCGATGCAAAGATATTGAACAATTGTGTCGATTAGTGATTTTAAAGAAACAAGGGAAGTGAATGCGATGATAATACTACTCTGTTTTTACAGTAAGAGGCATTATTATATTAAAAATTAACATAAGAATTAAATTGCAACACATTTTTTTGCTTATTGTATTTAATATGATGTTATTAATAAAATAAGGTATGATTTTCTAACGATTTCGGAATTTAATAGATCCAATTATTTTAATATCTTTAAATGATTCGAAATGTTTAATAATGTTTTAAAAATGTTAAATTAAAATGTAAGTATGTTAACATTATAATTAATGTACAGTATTAAAATTTTTAAATTATAATTACAAGTATATTTATAAAACAAAAATAAGAAAAACTAACGTAGGGCGTTCCGGTCTCGAACCTGGGTCCGCGGATCAACGAGCAGACGCCATAACAACTGTATTACGACAAAAGCAGTATTTAAATTGTGTTATAATATTAGACCCCCTATTTCTCGAGAACTAAGCGGCGTTGTATAAAATCCGTTGCACCTGAGACTAAGGGGTTTCTACCCTAAAACATATATAAAAAGAATCAAATACCAAGCTCGGCCCTCTCCTTGTAGCTGACCTAATAATAACCTTATAAATAGGTATTAATCTTAAATACACCTCGAGTTTTATATCTTTAATCCAATTTTGTATAAATTTATATTTTTAAATGAAAAACTCGCAAAAAAATATTGAACATATTTACTTGTTTTTTCGCGTAGGGACGTTTCATAGTTTAAAACAAGATCTGAACTCTTTGAAATTTTTGGTTAGAAATACAGCTCTCAGTCAAAAAATTAGAATAATTCATTTCATTTGGAGCGCTATTTCAGTGTAGTACAATTGAAAAAGAACAGCGGTTGATGTTTTAATAAATTTGCATGTTATTAAAGAAAATTAAAACTGTAAAAGATTCAATTTTCAGTGAATATTTTATTTTTGTAAAATTATTTTCATTATTCAAAATGTTAGAATGCTAAAATAGGTGATTCAAAAAATTAGAATACTTTTGAATTTTCCTGATTGGTTCAGAAGGTTGCATAAATTAAGCATAAAATTTGCTTCTTCGTCTTAAGTTCTAAAAACGCTTTGCATCCTCATTGCTTTCATTTTGGGTCATTCTTTCGACATAACGGAGTTTACAAAGCATCGTCATCAGCAATACTCCAAAACCACCAATCACCAGTTACTCCAAATGTTCTCAACCAAGTGCTAGTAGAGCAATAAAGCAGTATTTTAACGACGGACATATTGAAAACAAGCATCTTAATACCAAATCAGTGTAGATGAAAGACGATAGACGACTCAGAAAGATGATAGAAATCGAAAGAGTATTGCTAAAAAAAAAAATTTTAAGATATTTGCATCGAATGTTGAAAGAACACGTTGTTTATGTAAGTAATACTACAACACTAAGACGTCTCCATAAACTTGGATTTTAATCATGACTATTAAACAGAAAAGGGATAGAGTTTAGTGGTGCAAAAAGGGGATTTTATGGGGTCTGGATGATTGGAAAAGGGTGTCAAGGTGTTCGTGTATGACAAATGGAGCAAGAAGCATATGAGGACTGCATGAAACAAACAGTGAAATTTGCAGCCAGTGTAATGGTATGACTGCAGAGGCTATGCATCATTAACGAAACGATTCATTCTGAGATATATCAATCGTCGGGAGATCTGTGTGGTGAAGATTTTATTTTCCAACATGATTTAGCCCCTTCACAGTAAGAACTGGCTTAGCCAACACCAAATTAACATACTTCCCTGGCCAGCTAATTCACCAGATTTAAATCCAATAGAGAATTTGTGGGAAATAATGAAGATATTGAGCCAAAAAACAAAGCTGAGCTTCTTTCCATTGTCATGTCTGAGCAGAAAGCTTGGCAAAGTGCGTTCATGCTGTTCTAAAATGTAAAGGTGATACTACAAAATATTAAAGAATAACTATTTTTCCTTTTTAAAAAAAACACGTATTATTTAGAATGCATTATTCTAATATTTTGAATTTTTTCAAATGTGAAAAAATATTTAAATTTTTGTATTATTTCCTTTATTTTAATGCTAAAAGATTCTGCAATCTATGTAGATTCTTACAATATTAAGTTATTATTTTTTGTACATAAAAAACTTTTCTCCCAATTCTTTTATTATTCTTATTATTCTAATTTTTTGATTTGGAGCCCATGTAAAAGTTTTGTTAAAAAATATTGTTATCATACAAAAAATGTGTTTGATTCTCGCTTTTGCTGTTTTTGAGTCGTGTCTTTTAACATAAACAAAAAAGCTTCTCATCGTCCGAACTCTATGAAATTTTCATTGTTTAGAAATATATTTAAGCATGCTAAAATGTTGTGGGGAAATATACATATTTAGTAGTGAAAACATGAGCCTCAGATTTTATTTTTTTAGTACTTCTAATCTTCCGAACGTTTCAAAATTTTTGTAAGTGATGTAAATCTGATCTGCCGAGGGGCTCTAAAAATATTACGTTGGAATACGGACGTTTAGTTATTTTCAGCATAGAAAAAATATCGTCTCCGGGAGGCGCGATGTGACCTGTGGTCGCGAATTTTTTGAAAGAGTTAAAATTCGTACTTTTAAAAATCAATTGCACGGTCGCAAAGAAGAAGGTCTCGGCTTTAAATAAGTATGCCTTTTTCAATTGGTACCTGCGAAATTGAGCCCTAGGGGAGCGTCCCTGAAAGGGAGAAAAGTCAATCGCGAAAACGATCCTTTTTTAATTTTTTTTCAAAGGGTTAACAACAATATTTTTACAAACTGATTACGGCCTTTAAGTCGTAAAAGTACGAAATTTAAGAATATGTCTTCTTATTTTCCGTATCACGAACGGTTTGGCCGATGGGCGTTATGGCATATGCCCAAAATAAAATTGCGTTTGGTTATTCCCTTCTACGCGCTCGAAAAAGCAGAAACTGGGCATGCGTAGGCGCTCCTCCACCAATTTTTTAAATAAACATAGTTTTGTGATGAGTTTTTAATTAATATTTTGGCTAATTACCAACAAATTAAAAATCTGAGCCAGCATCAGGACCTTCCCTGGACTATTCTCATGCAAATTTACCTCTGCGCGCGGTAGATTTTCATAGCCATCTCCAACAGACACACACAGAGCAAAACTTTTTAATTAGTATAGATATTCCATTTATCATGAAAAATAAAAAGCAAACGATGATAGATTTACAAAGAAAATGTGGTAAAGAAAAATCTGAAATAAAAGGAAAGCGTGGGATTTGAACTCATATTGTCCAAGCATAAGTTCATCGCTCTGACCATTCAGCCCCCGAGCTTTTTTCAAGACATCTACATATCAATAAAAGTAGGCAAATACGTATTCCAAACGCCCGTGTACTGTAACTCTACTTTTATCTGAGATAAAGGCCCACTCCATATATTTTAACCTCATTTATGATCGTACGACGGTCTAGAACATAGCCTAAGATGATCGCGACAGACACCGATTTTAGGGAATGACAATAATTATTGTCCGGTTATCTGCTTTGACATGAACCAATATGTTAAAAAATGCCAATTTATCTCGATTCTCATCAGTGGCGTAACCAGCGATTGCAGGAGAGCAAAAGCGATGAAGTGATGCAGTGCGAGAAAGTTTGAAAAAAAAAAAGTTGCGAATTTAGGCCATTTCTATACATTTTCAAAAAAGGTACTTTATGATTTTGTGATGGGAAAATACAACAAACAGTTACGCGCAGGTGAATTCTTTTTCCATTTCCCCCTGATATATTTTTATCTACGATTGGAAAGTAATAGTGAATAAACAATTGCTAATTAAATTCAAATATTCTTTAAAAAGTAAAAAACAACATAAAATAATTGTAAACTTTAGAAAGGTATAAAACTAAATTTATGGGAAACTAAATGAGATCCAGTGCAACTAATCCACGTTACGCCACTGATTCTCATCCGATAATTTTTCATTTCCGTTTCCAGTTATAGAAATGTAGAAAAATTCTTCCAGATATTTTCTAGTGACTAGATTGTTGTCATAAAATATCGTTTTCATTACCTTTTGGACTCCTAAAATCCTTTCAACAATTCTATTTATCTTTATCATGAACATGATTTTGAAAATAATAATTAGCAATCAAGATGGTTTTAACACTATTTTTTATGTGCCGTAATTTGGATCCAAAAGAAAAAAATGTTTGAAATGAGTGTGGACTCATTTAAAGCATTTTGATTTGGCTCCAAGTTAGGGGAATAGTTTTGTTGGATGTTTTGACATTTGTTTCTTGTAGCGGAGTTTAATGAGTCGAGCTTTACACCAACAAGCACCGGATATCGATGTTTTCTTTTTAAATCTGAATGTCAGAAGATCGCATCTAGTCTCAGACTCCTTGAATGAAGTAAGCATTACATTATTTAGAATTACATAGAACACCTCAAGTAGTTCAAGTTTGTTTTCTTCTACAATTCAAAAATTCACATTTTTTTTTAAAAATATATATGGAAATGGAATTCCATACGGAGTGAATTTGCCTTTGTTTCTAGACTTCAAATCTGAAACTAAATCAATAGTATTCAACTCGAAATAAATTTAGTCTTAAAATCTGAGCTACAACATGCATAATAGCACAGAACGATATTGTTTAAAAGCCGAAATTAGTTAACCTTAGACACAAATAGACAAAAAAAAATTCTGAAATTTCCTCCCATGCAAACTATAATAATAATAACCTTATTTGGAAGGTATTATGATGTAGTTTGGTAAAATGGAATAGGGGTTAAAAAGCCTTATTTAATGGAACCAAGGGAGCATGATGAAAAACTAGTATCTAGTAGGTAGTCAGTCAATATAGTTCAGTTCACTTGCACAAATCACAGATATAAGGATCTGTCTGTAATCAAGAGATAATGGTATTACATATATAACCGTTTTGGAAAACATAATATACATCAGATCTGCTGGCTTTCAAGTCCAATGTTTCGCATCCTTGGTGAATGCACGATTGTCTTTCAAGGACTGATTAGGATTGGAGGCTGATAGGAGACTGATTCAAGTTTTGTGGACATTCTATAAACCGATTCTTTTGCTGTCTTTTACAGACATTTTAGGGTAGGCGCCAGAATTTTCTTGGGGAGTCTCAACGATAGGGGTTCAAAATTGGTAATATATATTAGAGGTCTACATGGGACTGGGCTTGAGGCAATTTTCTTTCATTAAATTCGGGCCGGGCTGAATTTTTAGTTGACGACACAGACTGGGCCTGAAGGCAAATTTTGCATAGTGTGCTTTTGTGTAAAATATGTACATTTAGAAACATTCACAATATCATTTTAGTTTTGGTAGTAAAAGTAATAATATATAAGCATTACCTTTTCTAAAAAGATATAGTTAATGTTTTTTTTTAATCTAAATATTTCTATCAAAACAAACATTTCACAATAAATCTGATAAATAAGATACATCTTCCATGAGTGAGTAAATATTCTCAGGAGAATGCGCAGATGATAGATTTCTATCTCGACAAGGCCATTGAAAAAAGACCTTATCCTCTAAACATAGTCAAATGTATTGTTACATCCGTGTACCTCATTTTTAGAATTTTAGAGTGAAAACTCCCTCTTTACACACAAGAACTAAAGTTAAGCGTGGAACGAATAATAAAACGGGGTGAAAATAATTTTATAAAGTGTGGTCATTTTGGTGTATACTGAAACTTTATTACACATATTTATTTTAACATTTACCACAAACTTTCACTACATTCTAACTAATATTTCCATATTTGTATTAGAAGCAAACATAAATTGATAGAAATCTACTGACTATTCGATGCTGTTCAAAATGGCAGACGATAATAATATCAGATAGTGTGATTATCCCCTAGAGATTAAAAACAATGTAGATATTCAATTAATATTTTGTAAAAATATAATAAAAATATTTTGTAAAAAAGTAATAATATACAAAATAATCAGGAATAACAAAGAATACAATAGTTATTACTAATAACTAATGTTCAGTAATTTAATGCTAATACAAATGAAAACATGACATTTGCGCTTGCACAGCTAGATATGGGAACTAGTAGATTACAAACAAGAGGTAAAAATGATTCCCCTTGTAAAAACTGTTATTCAACCCCCTCCACTACGTGACGTACGACCTTAACTGACGTGACCTCACTTTTGATGCCTCTGCAATTTATGATTGAACGCTTACTATATATGCAACTTTGAATTAAACTTTGTGAGTTCGGTACGAGTGGCGGCAAATGGAAAGTGGCAATTTCGGGAGAGGACGAGGGGTCAGAGGTCAAATGATTGATTAACTACTACACTGTTAAAGACATAGACTTGAGATAACATTTATTTCATCTCGATGGTTAAAAATAAATCCGGAAATTCACGGTAAAACTACTGCACCAAAGTTGCCGGACTTTTTTTCCGTTCCGTTAGTAGATTTTCCGTTTTGAGAGATAAAAGAAGGACCAACTCCCTTTGAAGAACCGATAACATTCCGTTACACTCTTAGAAATACTTCCTTCAAATTACGGAAATATTCCTGGCAGCACTGCCAGGAAGGGAAACTTTCCGTTTTTTGGAATACCTCGGTTTTAAAAAATTACATCTCTCTTTGTGCTGCCATCTGTCGACTATTACGAGAGTATTTATTATTTGATATACTTCAAGAATATTTTCTTGCTGATCTTGGGCTCGAAACAGGGACGTCAGTACCTTGAGTCAAGTGTTTTACGGATAAGACCAGTGGGCTCTTGCTGGAATAAGAGTTTGAAACGATGATACGGATTTCTTCAAATGGCGGCTTGGGACATAAACAATTTGGGGTTTAGGAACCTGGTAATTTTGATGTTCATTGTGGGACATTTTGTTATGAGATGATGGTTGAGGTTTAAAAACTTTAGTATTAATAGAGGATAAAAACACGAATTACATATATTCTTAACTTGATTCTTAGATGTAAAATATGAATATTGTATTTTGAATTAAATTCGCTAAAAAGGTGTTTCCTTTTTTGAGAAAATCGATTTTTTTTTTCAACTGTTATATATATTTTAAATGTGTTTGTTTAGAATATGTTTTCAGTGCGAGTGTTTTGTATAACTTTAAGAAAACATTAAGAATAATTTTAAAGGAGTGAGAAATTATTTGTTACTTTTTTTTAAATTCAAAAGCATTATTTTTGTTTGTTGCTTTTAGGAGTAAAATCGATTTGTTTCACTTAATTTAACTATTATATCTATATATTTTAATCTGTTTGTTTAGAATATATTTTAAGTGCGGATATTTTTTATAACTTTAAAAAATAAATTGCAAATAATTTTAAATGAATGGGAAAATTAATTGTTACTTCTTTTAATTCAACAGCACTATTTTGTTGTTGTTGTTTTAAATAAATTCGAAATTTTAATTTAGTTTTATTTTTTTATTTTAAGTTCATTATTAATAGAGCCAATACGCATGCGTGCAAAGAATAACAGCAATTTTCTCCGCTTCTTTAGGCTTTTAGGAAGAATTCAGGGAAAAAGCATGCTTTCTAAGAGTAGGGTTGAAAAATGACGAATAATTTAGTTTGTCTGAGAGTGTATAAAGGTGGTACTATTGAGTTTAAAAAATCCAAAACACTTACTTAAGAGAATCCATAGAGTGAAGTTGCCTTTACGTGACAGACAAGGAATATAGTCTCAGAAAAGAGTTTCATTTCTGTGCATTTTTTTTAAATAGGAAGATTTTTTAACGAAAAAGCTCTTTTGTCATGAAAAGAGAAATTCAGGGAGATTATTTTTAAAAGATCTTATACTATGTGCGCTAGAGAGGAGTAGAACATTTTCTGTGTATTGGCGTCAAATTCAGAACCCTGTTTTTAAGATTATCATGTTTTAAAGCATTTTATATCTTAAACTCCTTTCATTTTTTTTTATTGGATATTTTTTGTATGTAATTATCTAAGTGATGATTAATATTGTTAATGGATGGTTTGAAGACAAAAATCTTCAAAAGCCTATAGTTTTCGTTTTTGCATAAAAAAGTATGCGAAATCCTTTAAGGGGAATCGGCACCGAAAACAAGCAAAAAAAAAATTTTTTTAATTATATTTCTGATAAAATTGAAAAAAATTGAATTTTAAAGCACTTATTTCAAAACAATACTAATATTTTATTTTATTTTTAATTTTCAGGTGATTTTTATGTGCAGGTCATTAATAATATTTTGAACAGATTTAAGGATCGGATTTGTTTTAATAGTAATAATTTTAGAGAAAAAAAATAATAACTAAATACAAGTGGGAAAAAGCAGGAAAGGTGACTAGTTTTTTTTTTAATTTATCAAAATATATAAAATCGGATCCTTAAATCTCTTACATATAGTAAGATGTTGAAGTAAAAAAAAAAAAAATCAAGCACTTTCATTCATATTTGGAAGCATTTTCTGAAAAAAACATGAACAGAGGTAAAAATAGTGTGACAAAATATTGTGATTTCTTTTAAATGTAGTTGTATATAGATTTTGACTGGATGTATGTGATAATATAAAAATCTGAAAATCCGACATTGGTAGGGTAACAAGAGTTTTTGAAGCAATTTTTTGCAGACATTGAGTTGTGCCGGATTAGGCCTGTTTCATTAAATTTTTCACGGGACATAAATTCGAAAAAAAGAAAACAGGCTGAGCCGTAGCTCGACTGAACTTTTAGGTTGTACTGGACGTGATCTCTAATTGATACACACTTACTTTATTATTTAAAATATCGTCGAAGCGCAGTAGCTTTTCAAATAATGTTGTTGAGAAAAGATTAAAGCGCCTCATGGGTCGCCTCCCTTTATAGGCGGTTAAATCTCTATAAGAAAAAGGTTCCACCACTATTTCGATCGTTACCGGAATCGAACCAACCTCCCAATAAGAGAACTTTTAATATTACAGATCTTTCATGCATGCATAAGGCACACAGCAATGTTTCAAAGACTAAGTATGAAATTATTTTCTTCAGCTATGAATTCAGCCACTGAGGATCACCCATCCCTCCAACATATAGAGTCCAGCATCAGAAGTCGTATAAACAGATATTTTCCAAACCAGACCATGAAAACTTACTATAGAACATGGGGTCGCAAACCACGTTTAGTGGAAGAAAATCGCAAAAAGAGTTATGAGGGGTGTGACGTCGAAAAAGAGCCAATAATAAGTAGAAAAGCATTTCTATATGTCATTTACACAAGAATTTATGTAAAGCACGTCAAACATGATTCCAATGCATTGCAGTTCAACGTCAGACAGGAGACATTTTTATAGAAATCGTTCGAAGTTACGGCCACGAAGGTCATTGCACTGCTGAGGATTGCCTGACGTGTTAAAACATATTCCTATAAAAATGTCTCCTTTCTGACGTTAAACTCTAATGCATTGGAATCATTCTTTACGTCAAACCATTTTTTTAGGTGCGTTCGTAATTATATAAATACGTAGCATTTATAATCGTCGTCTAGTCCGTCCGTCTGTCGGCATATAACAGTGCAAAAACGACCCAACCGAACGGTTTGAAATTTAATATATAGAATCGTTGCAGAATTTTGTCGAGTCATTTCGAATTTTATGAAAATCGAATCAAAACTTAAAAAGATATTAATAAAAGTTTTCTTTATTCTATTAAATCTTATCATACGTAATCTATATTATAAAAGCACAAGTCATTTGACTGAGTAAAATAAATACGTGCTAACCACATCTTTTTCCATATGCCAAGCGGTCGTTTTTATTCAAAATTAATTTTTCGAATAAAATTGCGTAAAAGTTACATTTTTAGAAAGTTCTTTCAAAAAAATTGAGTTACATTAAAAAATGTATAGATTCTGAGATAACTTCAGTGAAAATTAGGTTAACAGCCGATTATCTCAATCCATTAAAGTAAATAAGCAAAATATTCATTCATCGTAAGTCATAGAAATATTAACCATGAAGGTAATCATCCGCATAGTAAGATCTCCATGGTGAATTTACAGCTCTGTCTGGTGTCGAAAAAAAAATTCGCATCTTTAAACATGGCATACATAAGAAGAAGAAAAAGGCATCCTCATTTCGTTCATAGCAATTCATTTCAATGAAATAATAACGATCATTTTTTACATTGTAAAAGTAGTTAGAGCACGAAATTTGTCACGTTTAACGTACAATTTACAACTTGTTCTATTTATTATTGACCCTTTTTTTTTCACTCACCGTCACACCTTTCATAAATATTTTTGCAATTTTTCCCCACTAAATGTGGTTTGCGACCCCATGAACTATGTTAAGTTTTCATCCTCGTGATGCCTTCTATCACCCCTCTTAATTTGTCGGTCGAATTTTGGAACACACTGTATATATATATGTTAAATATGGCATTTCACAATAAAGAGATCGAATTAGTACTCCAGTACAGTGCCGAAACTAGCCTTTTTGGCGCCCGGGGCAAACATGGATTTTGCCCCCCCCCCCCCCCCCCCCTCCTCCGAAAAGAAAATTTCCAAAGCGAATTTTTTCTAAGTTTCTAAAATTTAAAGTATATAATCAGATAATCTGTAATACTGAACTAAGTAATCAGCTTTGTCAAATACTGATTCATTAAAACCTTGAAAATGGAATCGAAAGGAACCGAAAACTATTCCGCTTTATACAGGTTTTCATCTTAGGAAGTATAATTATTGATATTCTCAGGGGCGGAATTTAAGGGGTCGTGATGATCTCGATCGCAAGGGGCCCCCAAAATCCTCTTTTGAGTTCAACGAGAAAAATAATTTTTTTATCAAAGGATTTTCTTAGCACTTTTTTTTAATTAGTATTACTACATAATTTTCATGTAAATTAAATAGAATAATTTTTATACCATTTGCTATTCCCAGAAATGTTTTAGTTATGTTTAAATGTTTTTCCTTGTCTTCTTTTCTATTAGCAATTATCAGAATTGTGAACGGTTGTGGAGGGGTAGGGTGAGACTCAAAAACTTGAATCTGAGCTGAAAGGAACCCTGTTACTGTTAGAGACTTTTATGACGATTTAATTACACAGATTCAGAGTCTAATTAAATCAGATCTGATAAATCTAAATCTGGATCGTGACACTGGGGCCCCTGATTTAGGGGTGCGCCATACTTGGTATGCTGTTTACATAAAGCTGATATTTAGAATGCATTTGACTTTGTTACTGATTATAATCGATATTTTGCAGTTTTAGAGTATGATAATATTAAAAACAAAAAGAAATTCAGCTTGACTATTATAGGGGCACACGATGTATTTGTCCCGGAAATTTACATCTGGATCTAAAAAAAATAATTACAGCTAAAGGATGGGGCGACAAAACACGTAAGAGTGGGTAAAAGACGAATATATATATATATATATATATATATATATATATATATATATTTGCAAAAATAAAGGCGAAGACGACTTTATTATCCATGTCACCCTGTGCGAGGTTTTTTTCTGCGTCTCTACAAATGCTATATTCTTAAGAAAGAAAAAAGGGGAGGAGAGGTTACTATTTTATCTTGCATATGTTTCGTCCCCTTAGATTTTAGTGTCATTAGCAATAGCCAACTTCGCGCCCTTTAAAGCCGGATCTGTATGTAAAAATGTAATTGTAACAAATGGTATGGTGGCATTTTTCATTTATCTGGAAATGGCCAAAGGACGAGAAAATAATTTGGGAGAATAGAGGCAGGGGCGGCTGCGGTTTTATTAGTCATAGAAACTTGGGTATGGTTTTCTCCCTGCACCCCTACAAATGACATTTTTTTTTCAAAAAAAGTTTTAACAAAGAGTTTTATTTTGCGTATTTTTCAAATTATTCTTTCAAATATTATTTGTTTTTAGTATCCAAGGCAGTCGCCCAACCTCGCCCCCTCTAATAATACTAGATTGGATCAGATAAAAAAGTAATTACAGCAAAATTAACAGGCCGGCATATTCCAGTTGCCGCCAAGGGCGGCAAAACGCTTAGAAAACTTTCGCAAAAAGACGAGTAAAAAACTTTTTGGAAGATAAAGTCAGGGGCAGCTCCGGCTTTACTAGCCATGGCGCGCTGTACGAGATTTTTTACTGTACCTCTACAAAGGCTATACTTAAAAGAAAAAGATTTTACTGAGAAATTTACTTTGGGAATTCATCCTCCAATTTGTGTTTATTGTCCAGGGCAGTCACCCCTCGCTCATGACAAAATGGAAAAAGAAGAAAGCTCCACGCTGGGAGAAAAGGGAAAAAATAGAACAGCCTTCATGGAATATTTTTATCTAATAGAAAATCAAAGTGAAGGAATCGTTTGCCAATTATCCATGCTGGACAGTGCAGTACCGTATCCAGACGACGTTGAACAGTGTCATATACAGACACGAGTAGGGACTGACCTTGAAAAATGTTAGTGATTCTCCTAAACCACAGGAAGAGATTTAAATGATAGACGACATAGACATGATACATTTGGAATGGGAGAAAGAAAATAGCCTAAGAGAACAGTTCGTTTTTTATTAATTTGCTATCTTGTATTGTAGACGAATCTTTTTGTCTATTTTAATGCATTTGGTTCATTTTTCTTTTGGATTTTCCGGCTTCGAGACTTTTTATCCAAATTTCATATATATATATATACATTTCTATATCAAACAACAAACAAAACCTGCAGTTGGCGCCCCATCAACCTTCAGTTCTGCTGGCGCCCGGGGCACGTGCCCCCTCTGCCCCCCCTTAGTTTCGGCCCTGCTCCAGTATTCCGTAAAAATAGAGCAGTGACCGTCGGTAACATAGCAGTCGTAACATACATAGCAGTCATAATCCCAAGGCAAGACGATGGTTATGCAAAACATGAAGTTTTCCCGTAGGAATGAAAAACATGAGTAGTTGATATCAGTTCTTTTATTGACACGATACTAAATATGAAGCAGTTCCACTAACGAATAATTTCAGAGTTCATATCTGACAGCTACAGCATGTAGATGTTAAAAGAATTAGAGTTAATTACACCAGCTTGACAAGATCCCTCCTCCAGGTGACGTGTTTTTATTAGCAGTAAGAAAAGCGTACAAATTCTGATCTCCAAGCCCGTGCAACGCGTTTTAAAAGTCACGAGAGTATGAATATTTTCACAATGCAGGGGAGGACTGGCCAATAAGAAGCTTTCAAAGCCGTGGAACTTATTACTATATAAGGCATAATTTTGAGGTGAACCGCAAGACGCGAGAGACGAAATGATTATAGGATATCGAATGATAATTTTAATAAAAATAAAAATGGTACTAAGAGACGTTCTAAAGAAATAAAATTTAAATGTTTCAAAAGAAGAAATAAATTAAGATTTTTACAAATACGTGTAGCTTTTAACAGATTAAGATTTTTAGAATAATAATTAAAAGAATATTTTGATTAAAGCTATGGAATAAAAATATAAATTAGATTTGAGAGATATTTTAAAAGACAGGGAAAAAATTTAGAATTGTAAGAATTTGGAATAAATAAATTAAGGATAAATGGCGAAATTTTTTTTTATTATTACATATCCCCCAACACAAAAAAGACGGATGAACTGGTAGGTCATATGACCCGCAAGTTCATAACAGGGAAATGTTACACAGACCTGGGTTACAATTATGTCACTTGGATTAGGCCTAAGAAAATTAACCTTTCTATAATTTATAATCATCAAATTTAATTTAATTTTAGTACTTATAACGCGAATTAGGGGATTTGTTAATAAAAAAATACAATAACAAGATGTTTATCTTGTTTACAAATTACAGAAAAAACTTTAGCAATATTAAACAAATAAGAAAACTATTGTGAAAATTTAAATAACATATATCGTATTTCAAGAATATCATATTAACAAAATGTATTATTTGTAGAATTGTTTGCAGAATATTTTGTTCAGTCCTCTTACGAGAGGTAATCCAATCCAATAAAGTCTTGTTGCATACCTCATTAAAAGAATTAATGATCATTTGACAACTTGAAAAATGTCCTGCAAACTTTAGACTTTACTAACCTTCAGATACTTTTCAGAAATTAAAGTTCATCTGAAATGCTTTATCTTTATACTAGCAACAACTGGAAAATAGTAATAAGAATAATATTAACAACAATAAAACACAATCCAACCTTCCTTATTAAAGTCTATTTTCAAAAATTAAATGTTCATCTGAAATGCTTTATCTTTATACTAGCAACAACTCAAAATAGTAATAAGAATAATATTAACAACAATAAAACACAAATAATAACAATAATAACAATAATAATAATAGCAAAAACAATATTAACAATAAAATTTTAAAATTATAATACTTAACAATAACAATAATCATAATTTCAATATTTGAAAATCTCTTTGAAATTCTCTTAAGAGAATTTTTTTCTTTTTTTTTAAATTATGGTATAGTATGGCATAGTTTAGCATAGTCTGGTATAGTTTGGCATAGTCTGTCTGACAAATGGTAATTAATTTAATAAGGTAAGTAGGTAATGTAAGCAGTATAAGATATCTATTAGGTATCGAGTGAGTCTAGAAAAATCATTGCATAGATATTTAAATTCATTCTCAAAACTAGACTTTTTACTTTAACAACATCAATTTTATTATTACCATTATTACCTTTATAACTTCCATTACCTTTACTACTTTTATTACTTTGGTTACTTCTAGAAGTAAAATTTATATATCTCAACATATTCAAACTCTAGTAATATTCAATTTCAAGTAATATTTAATCTCAAGCATCGTCAGTATCAAGTTAATTCATCTTGTTTATCATAGTGATCACTAGTGTTCTTCATTATAATTCTCTCTCAATATCAAATTATAAATAGTATAACTAATAATAATAATATTTAACAATAAATTCAGCAATAACAAGCAGTATAATTTAAAAAATATCACACAATTTCTTTAATTACTTTTTTAAGTATATAATTAATATCTCATCCATATAAGTAGTGAACGAGGCATGAGAATATACTCAAATAAAATACATAATATAAAATAAGGAATAAATAAAAAATATTTGTGAAAAACAATCATTATTTGTGTAGATGATGGTTACGTAATTATCTTGCTTTCAGTCAAACAAGAAAACATAAGTTGTGAAATGAAAAAATGATACCTTGTAGTATATTAAGAAAGGTTGGACAATTTGCAATTATTATTAAGATATCATATTTGATTATTTTAATATATAATTTAATCCAGTTTATTTTATTAACTTAGTTAATACTGTTTAATTTATTATTCTAATCTAATTCAATTCAGTATCAGAAACTCCTAACTTAAATCAACTAAATTACGCCTGCACAAAAAGTTAACTCAAGTGGAAACCTCAGCAGTGACACTCTCGTGTGCACAATTCAAGAACACCACTGTTATACAGAAGAGAATTGATTAGTTAATTCTTATTTATTTTATTTTATTTCGTTTATTTTTGGACTATAATAAAATTAAGACGAAACTATAGATTTAACATTAGTTTGTTGTTGGTTCTCATGGGATAAATTTAATTGATCAGGAGGATAATAAGGGCATAATTTTGATACATGGACTATTTCAGTAATTTTATTTTGAGTCTGTTTATCAATTTCAAAGTTGACATCAGATAATTTATTAAGGATTTGATAAGGACCACTAAAAACTTGTGAGAGCTTTCTGGTATTGGGATACTGGAACTCTTCATAAATTACAAGATCTCCAATCTCAAATTTTGGTTTTAGGTAATTTCGATCGTAATATTTTTTACTTCTCCAATAAAATTCATCAGTGCATTTTTTAGCAATTTTAAGGGCTTCTTGAACAGGAGGGTAATAATCTCGTAGAAGGGGGAATCATAGGGTAATTGGCCAAAAATTAAATAAGCAGGGGGAATTTAGTTATGGATTGGGGTATTGTTATCATTATTATTGTACTCATTAACTACTTCTGTTAAAATTTTTGTCCAAGGAACTTTGGAGCTGGTAGAATTAACCTTACACTTCAATCTAGTAACTATTGTCTGGTTCACTCGTTCACACTTTCCATTCGTTTGGGGGTGATGTGATGTGGTTAAACGTTGCTTAATATTGTGGTTCCGCAGAAATATTTTGAATCTAGATGAAATAAAAGCTGCATTCTTATCACTTAATACTTTTTGGGGGTCTGTACATTGAGAATTTTATTAAAACAGAACAGTTGCTGGGGAAATTGAATATTAAAGACTTGTTTTAGACAGTTAGTATAAGCTTCTGTGGTAACACTTTTTGAAGGAAAAGCCCAAACATATCTATTATGATATGTAAATATTTTTTGGTGGAGTTATAGTAATTAAATCCTCCCACAGTATCAACAGAAACACATTCAAAAGGTTGATCTGTGGTTGGCATAGCTTGTAATAAGCCAAATTTCTTCTGTCTGGATTTTTTATTTTTTTGACATATATCACAGTATTTTACAAATTTAGTTACATCTTGAGTCATATCAGGCCAATAATAATTAGGGGATATTAGATTTAACATTTTTTGGATACCAGGGTGACCAAATTTCTCATGAGCAATATGAAGTAATTTTCTTCTTAAAGACATGGTTACTACTATTTTTCTAAAACCTTTCTTTTTTTACTATCATAAGCCCATTTTCATTTAGATAGTTTTTATCACACATTATCTTTTTGCTGCATCTCTATTACTTCTCTAACATCCAACAGAAAGGTAAGTGATTGAATAGGATATGTAGTGGGATTTCTTGACAACATGTCGGCTTCGACATTTGTGGAACCCTTTAAATATACAATATCATACTCGAACATACTTAACTTTAAGGACCATCTGAATAATCTTCCTCTTAAATGGACATTTCTTAACCATACAAGAGACACATGATTGGTGTGAATGGTAAATTTAACACCATGGAAGTAGTGGTAAAATTTGTCTAAGGCGTCAATGATGGCAAGACACTCTAATTCTGTAATAAAATAGTTCTTTACATAACTTCTCAATCTCTTCTGCACCTACTGCCACTTGTGAGGCATCAACAAACATATGGAGGGGTAATTTAGGGTCATAAATTTTCAAAACAGGATTAGCAATTAAGGCATCTCTTAGTTGAATTTTGACAATCTAAGTTCCATTCCCATATAGTATTTTTTTAAAGTAATTTATTGAGGGGTTGTCTAATTTCTGCATATTTATTTATAAATTTATGATAGACATTAATAGATGCTAGGAATCTTCGGAGTTCTTTAACATTTGAGGGTGGTTTTAATTTTTTGATAGCTTCTATATTAGTGTTAGCAGGAGTTAAAGTACCATTTTTTTTTATCTCATAACCTAAGAAATTAATTATATTTTGGGCAAAGTTACATTTAGATAATTTAAGTTTACTATTTTCCATTCTGCATAGTTAAAAATTTTTGTTGAGATGTTGTAGATATTCTTCCAAAGTTTTAGAGAAAATAATTATGTCATCAAAATAGTAGCAAGCAAAGTTGATTTTATGTTTAGTAAGAATTCTTCTAATAGTTCTATTAAATATTGATGGGCCTACCTTTACACCGAAGGGGAGAACATTCCATTCCCAGAGTCCACAATTGGTAGTAAAGGCTAATTTTTCAGTGTCTGCTGGATGTATGGGTATGTGCCAGTAGCCAGAGGCTAAATCCAAGGTGGAAAAATACTGGGCACGACTCAATTTGTTTAAAATGTCGTCAATACGGGGTAATTGTTCTGCATCGTTTTTCATTATAGAATTAAGTTTTCTAAAATCTATACATAATCTAGTTTTTTTACCTTCATCGCGTTTTTCTACCAAAGTAACTGGGGAAGAGTATGGGCTATTGCTTTCTTTGATTAATCGAGCAGATAATAATGATTGGATCTGTTCTGAAATTTCTTTTTCTTCTACTATTGGAGTACGATAAGGCCTCATAGATATAGGTAGGTCAGATTTGAGAAAGATGCGCTGTGCTTCAATATTAATCTTTCCCACGTCATATTTATTTTTTGAAAAAACGCCCAAATAATTCCCCAATATATCCCGTAAAGTTTTATTTTTTACATCATATATTTCCGCAATTAAATTATAATCATTAACATTAGGTTGCGCAAAGGATTGAGGAGTCACAACACTTCTATAATCGGGTTGCACATACTGGTACTCATTTTTAACATTGAAATGCAATAAATGTAAATTATTACTGGATATGTCGACATTTTGATTTAGAACAAGGTCTGATTGAATAGCCTGCTTGCACAATCTATAAGCAAGTTAAAATTTGAACAGTCAGGCAATCCTAATATAGCATAGTCTAAGTTAGTATCACATAACAAAAAATTACTATACTGTGTAATATTACCTATTTTAACTAATAATTTACATGACTTATTGTTTATAACATTACCTTTAGCTTGACCAACAATGATAGGTGAAATATTAACAATTTTAGCATTTAAATAATTAACAAACTTAAAAGGAAGAATAGATATAGTTGATCCCGAGTCAATTACATATTGTAATTCCCTATTATTGGCATACCCAGTGATAATTAATTGTCAGACATTAGGATTAACAGGTGGTGTTTGGTTAAGAACAGGAGTATGACCTGTTTGCTGATGGTTAAAATTAAAAATACAACTTTTCTCCCAGTGATAAGCTTCTGGGATTCCTCTATTCAGACATAATCTACATGGTCGACTAGGAATTCTTCTCTGATAATGATTGACAGGTAGTCGAGGACTAACAAATCTAGACGCTGAAGGATTAAAATTACCTTGTGGTTGGAAATTAGGATTCATGTAATTTGGCTGAGGGCGAACCCAATGTCTAGGTGCGTTATTAGGTTGCGAAAATGATCTAGGATTTTGAGAAACATTTTTAACATTACTATTATTATTAGGATGAGATGGAATTACAACTAGTTGTTTTGCTAATTTATACCAGTCTGTAGTAGATTCAGGTGGGTTTACTATCAAATAGTTCTGATATTCGGGCTTTAATCCATCTGTCAATCCTTGCAAGATTATTGTTTCACATAATTTTAGCTGTCGACCAATCTCTATCTTCTGACGAAAATACTTCTCTAAATCGTCATGCAATTTTAGCGAAGCAAAATCAGAAAAACGAGGAATTTTTACTTTAAGGAATTTCTCGGTTAAGTTTTCAGCGATCTTTTCATAATCATTACATTCTAAATACTCATTTACATATACCTTTAATGCCTCTCCCTTTAAATATTTAGAAATATTTTTTAGTTTCCAATCTTTTTTATCTTGAGGGCATGAACTATCAAACTGCTTTAACCATGAATTAATATCCATTCCCGATTCGGGATCAAAAATAATAATGTTTGCATCGGGTTCAGCCGTCCTAATTTTGTTATTTTTACTTTCAGTATAAACCTTAACTAATCCGGATTTTAATAGCATACGTAATTTGAAAATTAAATACACACTGTATAAATAATCTTTAAATTAACAACAACATATAAAATACTCCATTCCTAATAAATAAAAAGAACAACAATAACAAATTTGTAAAAATAAAAATCTAGAAAAATAGGTTAAACATTAACAAAATAATATAATCAATGTACAGTCGTGGAAAAAAAAAACTGCACACCCCCCACTAACTCTGCAACAAATTGTAGTAGAAGGAAGAGACTGGTATCAAACGATTGGAAATAAAGTCTACTTTTAAATTATATATCTAAAATTTGCCTAAGGGGCCATCTACATATTAAAACAAGCCTAAAATTTATTTTTTTCAATGGCAACACCCACTTTTGACATGATATTTGAAATCTTCGGTTCAAACTATGCCTAGATACAAAATTTTAAGTCATTTGGATGATAAGTTTTCGAGTTATAAACATTCAAATTTTAGAGCCTCTAATGTTAAATTACATTTTCATATTTTTATTAATATCTCCTGAGATTATAATTCTAATGTGTTAATTTTTTTTGGTTATAATACTAAAAAGCCCAAACATAAATATGTCAAATTTGTAATTTTTATAATTTTATAATATGAATTATGAATTATGAAATTAATATTCGAAAAAATTATGAATTTCAACCTACAATTTTTTTGATGGA
This sequence comes from Maratus michaelseni, assembly GCA_963931845.1. Lineage (NCBI taxonomy): Eukaryota > Metazoa > Arthropoda > Arachnida > Araneae > Salticidae > Maratus > Maratus michaelseni. The sequence continues at coordinate 3,677,898 of OZ007586.1, read as the reverse complement.
TTTATATTTATTATGTCCTGCTTTATGTGTATTCAAAATTTTAAATTTTTCTACCAAGTAGTTTTCAAATTACGCTTAAAAAACGGCAAGATGCTGCTTTAAGGGACCGTCTATGATGTGCATTAAAGCATAGTTTGAACAGGGATGGGAGCGCTCCGACTCGAAATCCCGATTGACACCACTAAATTTTAATAGTATTTGTTACCTTATTCAAGAACAAAATTTCTGAAATTCTTTCCGTTGGAGAATACTATTAAAATTTAGTGGTAAGAATCGATATTCGGGTCGGAGCGCGCTCATCCCTGTTTGAGAAAATATTATACTCATAGGCTGGGATTAAAACAAGATTTTCTCAAATCTTGTTAAATTGTTTTCAATATTACACTAAATGGTTGTTAGATAAAGTATTAACGCGAAAGTATTTGTTACTTAAAAATGCTAATTTAAACTTTTATTAACTTTTGTATATCAATCAAAAATTGTAATCTTTACAAATATGTATGGATGTTCAGTTTTTATTCCATTAATAACGAACTTAAAATAATTAAACTTTTTCTTCTATAACTTTCGTATTTAGATCTATTCGATTAAACAGGCTAGTTGAAAAAAAAAATACAAGTTATTTTTATGGTTTTCTGATAGGCAAGATTATTTCCCAATCGCTAGCAGTGTGCAAAAAAATATAATAATAATAATAATAATAATAATAATAATAAATGGCAAACGGTAAGTTTTCTTGCCAAGAGGCATTAATGAGTTAATTGTAAAATTTCAAATGAACTACCAGAATAGGTTTAATCATAGAATTATTAACCCTATTCCGAAGGAGAATAACGAATGTAAAGTTATTCAGATGTCTTTATAACATAGATTAAGTTTTAGGTCTTCAAATAAATCGTAATATAAATCCTGTGACACCCCCCCCCCCACCTCGCGACTAAAAAAAAAAGCAATGTCTGGATTTATTTTCAGACTAAAAAACAATTTATCTGCGTTTTTTTTTTTTTTACTTTGATTCCTTACGCTGCTTTATACTATTTTTTTAAATTCTACATTTTGTATTTGTCACTATTATTCACGTTTCTGACAATAAACTAAAAAAAAGGCGAGTTAAATAGATGCAAAATCTGAGAAACAGCATTATAAAAGCACCTGTAAAATTCCAATAACATTTACATATTCTAAAACTATTTTAATTACAAATAATCTTATGGTTTTTTAACCCCTTCGTGAAGTGCGTCTATTACAGAATTTTTAATAATTTACCACAGGTTTTTTAAAACAGAAATTTTCGTCTGGTTGAATCGTGGAAATGCTAAGATATACTAAGGCAAAGCTTACAATAAAAAATAACTCGTGGGAAAAATCGAGGATTCTGAGCATCTTATGCGTTACGTATACGTGTCACTTGTCCCCAAGGGGTTAAAATCGGATAATTCAACAGTTGTAAACATTATTTTACCGCATATAACAATAACCGAAACTTATTAAGTGAGTAAAATGGTCATATCGGTAAAACATAATACATTAAAAGAAGTGACATTCTGCAGCATTTCAACAATCGAGAACCGAACTTCAATTTGGATACAGCCCCTTAAATATGCTCATTATAAAGTAATTAATTTCTCAGAAACTAATCGTAGGAATTTAATGAAATTTGGTATCTAGGCATAGTTTGAACTGCAGATTTCAAATATGTTGTCAAATTTGAGTCTTGCTATTGAAAAAAAACAAAGTTTGGGTGTGTTTTTATATGTATATGCCCCCCTAAGCAAATTTTATATACATAATTTAAAAGTAGACTTTATTTCCAATCATTTGGTACCAGTCACTTCCTTCTACTATAATTTGTTGCAGAGTTAGTGGGGGGTGTTCAGTTTTTTTTTTCCACGACTGTAACTTACAGATTAATTTCCTTAAGTTGACGAAGCACATCTATAATTTATTAAAAAGAAAAAAAAGATAATTATTTAATTGAAGGCTTGACTTCCACATTTCTGTAATATTCACACATAATTTGGGTAATAGTTGGTGTAATCCTCTAAATCACCGGGAGGAGTTTCAGGTAAAAATAGTCAATAGTCGACACACTACGTCAATGGTCTACACTTAGTAAATACACGATCTTCACATGGCGAAAATTAAACACACATTTTGAACACTGTGTAGCACTGTGACATGCAAATCTCTGGCCGTATTACGCAACACTGAAGACAAAATATATTGCATCGGTGAAAATGTCTCTCCTACGATCAAAAACAGCAGCAACATCCGGGTAACAATTCTTTCGTTCCATTCAAAGTTTTCTTCCTCCTATTTTTTCTTTTTATTTATTTGGTTTCGTAACCAATAAAATGTGTGCTTCTAAAGGAAGCTTTGGTGGTTATTACGTTTATTAGATTCGTAGGAACATTATCCTACCGGGTGATGTTAAATATGGCATTTCACAATAAAGAGATCGAATTAGCACTCCAGTATTCCGTAAAAATAGAGCAGTGACCGTCGTAAACATAGCAGTCGTAACATACATAGCAGTCAGGATTCCCAAGACAAGACGATGGTTATGCAAAACATGAAGTTTTCCCGTAGGAATAAAAAAGATGAGTAGTTGATATCAGTTCTTTTATGGACACGATACTAAATATGAAGCAATTCCACTAACGAATAATTTCAGAGTTCATATCTGACAGCATGTAGATGTTAAAAGAATTACAGTTAATTACACCAGCTTGACAAGATCCCTCCTCCAGGTGACGTGCTTTTATTGGCAGTAAGAAAAGCGTACAAATTCTGATCTCCAAGCCCGTGCAACGCGTTTTAAAAGTCACGAGAGTATGAATATTTTCACAATGCAGGGGAGGACTAGCCAATAAGAAGCTTTCAAAGCCGTGGAACTTATTACTATATAAGGCATAATTTTGAGGTGAACCGGAAGACGGGCGAGCCGAAAGGATTATAGGATATCGAATGATAATTTTAATAAAAATAAAAATGGTACTAGGAGACGTTCTAAAGAAATAAAATTTAAATGTTTCAAAAGAGGAAATAAATTAAGGTTTTTACAAATACATGTAGCTTTTAACAGATTAAGATTTTTAGAATAATAATTAAAAGAATATTTTGATTAAAGCTATGGAATAAAAATATAAATTAGATTTAAGATATATTTTAAAAGACAGGGAAAAAATTTAGAATTGTAAGAACTTGGAATAAATTAATTAAGGAAAAAAGGCGAATTTTTTTTTATTATTACATATCTATATATATATATGTGTGTGTGTGTATGTATATTCTCATTAATCAAGTATATAGTTTTGCATCTGAAGAACTATTTTGGAGATTATTTTGAGGAATTGGGTCAGCCCGAACCCGACCCGCAAGTGTTAAAACTGAACCCCAAAACAACCCTAACCTAAGTGAAACCAGACCCAACCCTAAGTGAAAAAAATAGAACTCAATCCGACCCACATCGGAAATAAATTAGTTCAGAGCCACCGTCAGTCGAATCGGGTTCGATTAAATTGGGAAACCCGATCCGATGCAGGACTGTACCCGCAATCCGAACCAAACACGAGAAAAAAATTCGTCGACCTGCATTCCAACCTGAACGCAAAATACTTTAACCTGAGCGCGAAATACTTCTACCTGAACCCGAAATTCGCAATCATTATCCACCATTGAATGTAATTATGAAAAAATAGTCTATTCTCCATTTTATCTTTTAACCATTGATATTCAAATATATACACTGCTCAAAACAATTAGGTTTTAACGAAATTACACACACCAATAATTTAATGAAACTTCATATGCAAATCAAAGTTCATGACGTCAAAAACAAGAAAAAGGAGATAAATGCAGAAATCGGGATTTTGCAGAAATGTCTGTGTCATAGATCTTTAAGCAATTCACGCCCGTACAGAGTAATGCTTCCAAATTCTTTTGTGTTGCCCTGTATATGATCTATAAAATTTATACACACCACGTAGTATGCAAACAGTTAAACTTAAAAACAAATACAATAATTGAAAACCCACTTCCAGCAATTATCGGTAATAGAAGCGCTGTAACTGAATTCCTCTGTGTGTCCCTGTAAATTAACGGTAACTGTCATGCATGTCATACTGTACAGCAGGACTTTCCAACGCGGCGCCCTTTCAAGGTTTTCTTGGAGCCCCTTTGATGGTTTCCCATTTTCTAATAAAAAAATTTAATTTCCTTTAAATAAAATTATATTTTAAACAATGGTTTATTTAAAATCTTTGATATTTTGAGTGAATGCAACTTTTTCTCTGAAAGTGCATTTTACGCATCAAGAACCAAATATGCACTTTAAAAATTTAACCATGTGTTATTGCGTTTCTTCACTAATTTATAGTTATTCTTTATAAACATTTTATAGAAATTATGACGATTGAAGTTGGTAATAATTGGCATAACTTTTTTAATATGTTAAGAAGTGATTTTTTTTAAAAAAAGCAGCTCTAACCGGCCTCTACCTCCTTAGTGCATGAAGGTTCATTTTTTAGGGTTTCGTTAATCTCACAAAACCCTATTCGCCCCCTACGTTGTCTTTCCGTCACAGAGCCAGTTCTCAAAAATTATATAACTTACGGACTTGAAATTTTGTGCACTTATAGCTGAATACCTACTATTAAGCTGAAAATCATAAAATCTTGAAAAAATCATATTATTTTAATATTGAGAAATAAAAAAAACCAAAAATCTAACAGCCTTTTCCTAATGAATTTAAACATTTTTCGTTATAGCAGTTGCCAACAATTAAAAATCCACAATAAGATTCTTTCTACAATAATTATATTTCCGTTGAAAGATTTCCACGTTAAAAATGAAAATGAAATAAAAAGTTTCACCAGTTGAAAAAAGATTAATATGACGTCATATTGGTAATAAAACGGAAATTTTCAAACATTTCTCAATAATACTGACGTCATATTGGAAGTTTAACGGACTTTATTGTTCCAGGGAAATAATGCTTGTCTTTCTTTTCTAACGCCAAATTCACGCCTGAAAATAAGTCGAGGAGTATATTTACGTCCTGAAAAACTAACACTTTCTCTGATTTTCATTTCTTTTTTATTATAGGGAGATTGAAGTTTCTGGATCCTTCCCCTATAAATATTTTTGAGATAGGGCTCTCGAAGAAAAATGTATAATTTAAAATTTACTACGATTTATATTTTTTTCGATTTCTTTTTACATAGAGCTCTTGAATCATAGGGGCCTTGTATGATTCAAGAGATGCAATACTGTGAGATGAATATTGCACTGTGAGATGCAATTGCATCGCATAAGATGCGTGTGCACCGCTGCTAATACTGCAAGATAATTTTGTTGCATGTTTTGAGCCATGTGAATAATGGCGCCCTTCATTGTTTGCAAATAGATGAAGTGCGCCCCTGCTTACTGAAAGGTTGGACAGTAAGCATCATGTAGTACATCTCAATTACGTATATCAATTTCATTATGTTTGAAAAAGTGTAACATTATTTTAAAATGTGCTTCAAACATTTTTTTACCATAGATCATTTTAAAACCAAATTCTTTTGAGTGATCCTGTAAATAAAGGAAAAATGACTTGCACACCATATTTTGCATAAAACACGTTTTAAAGCACTTGATAAATTCTAGTCAATATCAGTATGTTTTAAACAGTGTAACACCATTAAAGTACGTCGCAAACGTTTTTTCTCCATTGAGCGTAATGTAGCAAAATTCTTTTGGTGTCCTTGTAATGAGCAATAAATGCTACAAATTCCATTTTCAATACAAAACATGCTAGTACACGTCAAAAACATATGTAAATTGCTTTAATATTGAATAAAACAGTTTTTTGCGTTCCCGAAAACTGACTATTTACATATTCGATAGTTTGTCATGGTACAAATTATTATAAAAAGTAAAATATTACAAACATTTATGACAAAGTATCGAATATTCCATATTCGACACTTTGATATAATCATTATCTAAGTTTCTGAGTAAGTTAGATTTTGCAACGTACGTATCATGCAAAATATAAGAGAATGGTACAGATTTTTCACATTCGACAGTTTGACATGGTAGCTACGATATTTAAGTAAATAATTTACTAAAAAATGGTTACCGTCTAGCAATTACCGTCCATAGACAGAAAAGTAGCTCGAATTCGTTTGAGAAGCCCTGCATATGATCTATAGATTTGTATATCTTCTAGAACATTCAATGTTCACATTCTGAACATTTAGTTTTGTTTTAAAACGCATAACAATTCACCTTCACAAATTTCCGTCGATAAACTGAAGTGTACTCTCATTTTTTTGTACAGTCTTGTATATTTTTTTACACGTCACATAATATGATAAAATTTAATTCAATTACAAAAACTCATTACACTATTAAAAACGCACTTCTAGAAATTACCATCCATACCCCGCCATGCATCCACTTTTTGTGTAGCCCTGTATATTATGAATTTATTTATATTATACAAACATTTCTAAGTACTCTAAATAAAATTCAGCACTAAATTCAAAAACTCAGTTAAAAACCTCTTCTAAGCAATTCACGACGCATACAAAGTAATGTTTTCAAATTCTTTTGAGTAGCCCTGTATAGTACGATCTGTGGAATTTGTACACAGCACGTAGTATGCGAAGATTTAAGCTTAATAACGCATACCATAATTAAAAACGCGCTTCCAGCAATTATCGCAAATAGACAACATTGTAACCCCTGTAAATTTACGATAAAAAGCATGCACGACTCATTCTACAGTAAGCATCTTCTACTGCACCTGAATTACGTATACCAATTTCATTTTGTTTGAAATAGCGTAACATTATTAAATTACGCTGCAAACATTTTCCCGTAGACCATTATGTAACTGAATTTTTTGAGTGGTCCTGTAAATAAATGATAAATGATTTGCACACCATATTCTATTTAAAAATGTTCTAATGCATTTTATATATGCATATCAATGTCATTAGTGCAACATCATTAAAATACACCGCGAACGTTTTCTCCCAGTTGAGAATTATGTACAGAACTATTTTGAGTGCCCCTGTAAATGTATACATTCCATTTTCAATAGAAAACATGCTATAGTAAAGATAAAATATATATGCCAATTGCACTAATTTGGAATCCATAATTAAAACAGATTTTTTCCTTCCTGAAAAGTGACTATTTTCATATTCAATAGTTTAACATGGTACAAATGATTACAAAAATATAAAATAATACACACATTTACGGCAAAGTATCGAATATGCCATATTCGACACTTTGACATTGTAAATTTTGAAAAAATGTGCATATTCGATACTTTGAAACAGTCCTTATCTGAGTTTCTAAGTTAGCTAGAAACGTGACGATTTTGCAACGTACGTATCATGCATAATCTAGCAGAATGGCACAGAATATGAAAAATGCATTTTTTCACATTCGATAGTTTGATAAGGTAGCGACGATATTATATCTGATATATGTGTCTAAATTCAAGATATATAATTCTTTTCGTAATTTTATTCTAAACAACAAAATTTGCAATGTAGTTTTAAACTTTTTTTCCAGCAATGTACCTATAGGGACAAACTTTAAATAAGGTTAATTAATAAAATAGAAATATTTTCTGTTATGTCTAAAGTGCTAAACATATAAATATTTATTTAATTATTTAATTGAGACATGAAATATACCCATATAGTCGTTGATTCCCAATTTTTAAAATAAAGACTTCATTAATTAAATTGATAGTTTGTGACAAGCCTTGGTTATGACATTTACAACCTACTATTATGCATAAAATATAGATATTTAAGATTTATCTATAGCTGTATTCTGACTAATTTGTTCACAATTGTAAAAAACTTTTTTTTTCATTTATATTTAAACATCGTTTATTAATAGGTATTTTTGCATTTAGTTTCAATTAAAATATTGCATTACGAGTTGACCCGCGCGGCGTTGCCAGATGCCCTAGTAATAACCTTAAATATACCTCAAATCAGTGTTGAATGACTTTATATTTTCAACCGATAATCTTTCCAAACGAATTTAATGTTGTTGCTTTCGGCAACGTACACCATCAAATTCTTATAATTTTGTATTTTTAAACGAAAATCTAAACAAACGAACCTAGAGATGAGGAGGGTCACTGTCTTCAGCAGCGTACACCGGGCATGCTACACACGTTCCGGTCAATTTTTGCGGAGGAAACTGAAATTTGTGTGATTTTATATTTTGTTTAACGAAAATCAATCCAAACGAACCTGGAGATGAAGTCCCACTGCTTTCTGCATTTGTATGATTTTATATATTTTTTAAAGAAACTCTATCCAAAACGAACCTACAATCCCACTGCATACACTCCGGTCTACTTTTGCAAACGAACCTTAAATTGGTATGAGTTTACATTTATTAAACGAAAATATTTCCAAACGAACTAAGAAGCTCCCGTTATCGTGATTGCTGATATTTAATTTCGGAAATTTAGACATATTAATTTTTCATTTCTGACCAAAAATTCCTGAGAAAACCTAAATAATATATAACGAGCACTCCCTCACTTTTTTTAATCACTTTGAAACGATATCTTCAAAGGCAAAAATAAATAAATAAATAAATAAAAACTAAAAAATCTCTACCGAATCCGTAAAACAACTTCAAGAAAATATATATATATATATATATTATTATTTTTTTTTAATATGGAACTTAAAATGTGCCGGGGGAAAAGTGATTTTTTTTTTGTACTTTTCTTCGCAAAAAGAAGAAGGGTAGTTTAAAACTGTAGAAAAAAAAAAGGAAAAAAAGATAAAATCGAACACGAAATGATTTCCGAGAAATATATTTTTTTAATTGTTAATATTAATATTTTTCAAACCACCAGAACCGAAAAATTACACTGAATAAGCAGGTATTCTTTTCTTTATGCACCCCTGAAGCGAAAGTGATAGTTTCAAAATGTAAAAAAAAAAAAAAAAGAAAAGAAAAAGAAAAGGGGAAAAGGTATAGGAAAACACAAAAACAACCCTGGATTCGAACTTTGGAAAAAAAAAAAGAAACAGAAAAGTGGAGAAGGTATAGAAAAACACGAAAACAACCCTGGATTCGAACTTTGGAAAAAAAATTTTAAATAATAATTTTATTGATATTAAAAAAAAAATACACCGTTAGAAAGGGATGGGGGAGGCAATGTTTTCAGCAGCGTACACGGGGGCATGTTCAGGTCAATTTCGTCCCAAATAAGTGCTTTTATTTATTTATTTATTTTGTATTTTCGCCCAGGAAGCAAAGTTTTAAATTGCAGAAAAACGGAAAACTTGAAAACTGGCGCCTCTGAAGCTCCAATAAAAATGTTTTTTCAATAGTAAATATTAATATTTTTTAACGAAAGATACCGTTAGAACCGTGAAGCTGAAGCAATTTTTTTTTGTAGCTCTACGGGATCGCTATATTCCTTATTTAATATAAGGAATAATAAAGTAGAACCCAATTATTAAAATATGTTTAATTCCATTAGATGAAAAACGGGATATTTTACCCGGGTCAAGATGCAGTGGGTCAAACATCCAGCAGCTGTCATTTTGGAAAAAATGTATACAAACATATGGTACCAGGTTCTTATCTCTTAGATCATTAAATAAAATGCACTATAAAGAAAAAATATCTGTATTTACAACAAACATAGAAGCTTATGAGTGGTAAATGGAAAATTTACATTTTCTGGGGAAAATAATTTTTTTTTTCATTAGCACCACAAATAGTTGAAAATAACATTACCCGTAAAAAAGCTCATAATATGCTTCCATTGTGTGCTTATCAGCAAAAAAGATTTTTTAAATGAGCGGTGTGGTCAAACGTCCCTATTTTGCCTATATATGTGTAACATTTGTGTAAGAACAATAATCCAGGAAAACCTGTCGAATACCTCCTCTCTCTACTGTTGAAGCATGCTACCTAGCGGCCGAGAATATACACACATCAGTCTATTCGGAGCAGCGATAGCGTTCTGATTCGAAATGGGGCGATAAACTTCGTTATGGCTGACCTCCCATATTTCGAAAGAATCCTGATTGTTGAGGCCCGTATTGGTGGAGCATCAGTTCGGAAAATGGGCATCCTTGTTGATGTCGGGAGAAGTATCGTGTCGACTGCTATGGCAGTCACAACCTTCACCAACTTCACACTGGCAACAACAGGTTACATAACTGTACTGTCTTTTCTACCACACAGAGTGTCTTTCCTGCATAGCTAGAGACCTGCAGAAATCAATAAATGACAGAAATCATCAATTGCAAGTTGTATACATTTCCTTCTCGATAAAATCCCGATCTGGCAGTTGGAGACCTTCCCTAGTAAGATGAAGCGAATACCTATTTTGGGGATTGGCTTCAGCATTTACCCAAGCCCAGCTAAAATTAGGGAGTTTCGTATTTCTCTGTAAAAAAATCTTGTAATCATAGTGGAGCATGGGGCACAGTGGAACATCCCTTCGAAATGTATTTATTTTACATTTTTTTTTATTTCATATTTGTACTCATAGTTATCAGTATAGTAAAGAATATGTTCTACCTTTAAAGAATGTTTCAATTAAAAAAACTTAAACAGATCAGCGTTTCTTTTTTGCCATTTAAAATAAAAGCTGCTGTTAATAATATGTTTTAGTATATTTTGTTATTACTTACCCATCATACGTAGTATAGGGTAAGTCTTGTAAATCGTTTTGAAAATTGAAAAAAAAATTTTGACGGATTTACACGTTTCAGACACTGGAGATTCCGAAAAACATATTTTTAGAAAAAAAAATTTGCCGTCCGTCTGTGTGTCTGTGTGTGTGTCTGTAAACGCTCTATCTCCCGAAAAAATTGAGATAGAGACTTGCAATTTGGTATGTACTTAGTATGTAATAATGGGAAGAAGCCTATTTCATTTCAATAACCTCGATTAACCGGAACAATTTTTTTCGGACTCTCGAAATATTCGTTCTGATGAAAGGTATATAAAAATTTTCGAAATTGTTTATTTTAAGAAATGAATATAAAAGACAATAAAAAAACAAATTTTGAATAAAGCATGAAGTCGATCGGATAATTTGTTGCCGAGATATTTGGAATCCTATTTTCCACACTCTTCGATTTTTCATGACCCTGTATTTCATCCAAATTTCACTTCAAAGATATATTTTAATTGGAAATTTGACGCTTAATCAGATGCAATAAACTGCTAGTTAATAGGATTATTATTTTTGGAGTTATAAGGAAAACCCTCTTTCAAGCAATTCAGTAATCGAGCCTTTAAAGTTTGTGACGTCATCAAGCCACGATTTTATTTGAATTGGAATGCATTTTATAAGTAGTTTACACATTTTTATTTTAATATTTTACATTATGCATATCCATGATGGGTAAGTATTACGGTGGCCCCCAACGGCTAGTTGATTTTACATTTAAGTAGAGGAAAATAGTTCAATTACTTCTCCGCTATTTTAATATATTGAAGAATGCGGCTACTAATTCATATTAAATCGGAAAAAAGTTTATTAAGAAAGTTTTTTTATGAACATGACAAAATTTTGTTTATGAACATTACAGTAGATAATTAAAGTTACACTACTCAGACCAATCTGGTGCCTGATTTGGTTGACAGATTTCATTGAAACTTTGTATATACGTATGTTGACCATGGGGAAGAAAGAAATCCAATAAAAATAGTTCAAATTTTGACCACCAGGTGAAAAGATGGCGCATAAAGAACCGGAAATATACATCTTTAGTTAGTCACAGCATTTGTTCAATGTTCATTCCATTTGTGTCAATAACATGTTCAAAGCGTGTTAAATCATGTTCAACAGAAGCATTAAGAGATTCTTAGAGAATTGAAGCGACATGGCGTCATCATGCTTGTTTTTAATTCCGGCAGAGTCCGTATGCTTCCTTCATAGACAATATCTTTCAGGAATCTTCAAAACCAAAAGGCACAGGGATTAAAGTTCGGAGAACGAGGGAGCCAGGCATTCGGAAAACTTCTCGAAATTACACGGTCATCTTCAAACTTAGCAGAAATTGGTGTCTTTATTTGCCTTCCAATATGGGGTGTTGCACCATCGTGCATGAAGCTATCTTAAGTAACGGTTCTCATCTCATCCACTACTAGAAATGACCTGGCTGTTAACCGATTCCGGATTGTTGCAACAGGCTCCCACTCAGTGATCGAGCGGGACCGGAGCAGGTCTGGTCCTCAAGCTAGGCTAGTAGCATCATTGGTCCCAGGTTACGAGTGACAGAGGATGTGAGCGAACCATCGGCCCAGAGATTAGCCAGAAGACAGTACCTGAGAATTACTAGACATCCTCGTTGTTGTAAGGCAGGCATGACATGCTGCTGCAGAACTTCGCAGTAACGAGCACTCGTAACGGAACGTTCCAAGACGTTGAGAAGTGCTCTCCTCAAAGAAAAAGGGGCCAAAAATAAAGTCTGTTGTAAAACCACACCATGCAGTCTCTTAATTAGAATGCAGAGGCTTTTAATGTACAGCTTTGGGATTTGCAATACCCCATATGCGATAATTCTGAGCATTCACATCTCCGTTTAGGGTAAAATCCGTTTCCTCTGACCACAAAACGTCCCAATGATTGTCCACGGCTATTCTCGCCAAAAACAGGCAAGCAAAATCAAAATCTTAAGGGTGCAGCTTTTAGATTATGTGGATCTTGTATGGATACCATTTTAAAATTGATCGCAGAATTTTTCGCACCGTAGACTAAGGAATATACACAGCACGAGCTCTCGTTGAAGAATATCGGGAACTCTATCACCCATAGCAGTTGCAACTTTCATTTGAAATCTATTTCCGTCTTCTTCCTGGCAGTACATCCAACTCCCCAGTGTCTTCAAATTTCTTAATCATCTTCAACAAACCCTTTCTTGTCATAGGCCCTTTTCTCCACCTATTCAAACGTCGATATTCTCGTAGTGCAATACAACCATTACTGGAGTTTTGATAGAACAACTTGATCTGTCATCTCACAAAGCATGGTGAAGAATGAATTTACAGCATTTCTAAACTATTACTAATTTGCATAAAGTTCACTTTTCATTACATGGAAAACGCCATCTAGTTGTTGAAATTCAATCTATTAAATTTTATTGGATTTTTCTCCATATAATGTATACACCAAGTTTCAACCAGAACTGGCTTCAGATTGGTTTGAGTAGTGTAACTTTAATTCTAACCACCCGGTACTTAAGGCACATGTAGATAAACCTGATTATTTACCATTTTAATATGCTACAACTGAAGTAATCTGGATGCTGTTCTTAAAATCATTTTATTTCCATACTATTTCTAACATGCTAAATAATTTTCATTTCAACTCAAATAGTTATGTACACTGCTAAGGAATAACGAATTTGTGTTTCATTAAGTCGCAAAACAACAATGGTAGAGGGCGTTGTATGGTCAGTGCATCCACGTGGTTTCCTTCTTTGAAATTGCAAAAGGCACTTTGAGTCTCACACCCCTCAAATGTTACCACATTGTCGGTTTCTGAAGATATAGCTGTAAATTTCCATTTTAGACAACAGGTATTGTCTGTTAAATGCCTGCAATTGATTGCATACTATCATAGTTGTCTGAAGGTAAGGCAACTTAAGTTACCGTGTCGAAGAGTGTAATAGTGTGGTTTAAAAATACCTCTGGATGGGTATGAAGTCATACTGGAGGCTGTGGTAGGAACCTCAAGAGCATCGATATGGTCAGGTAACCTCAAACTTTGCTGACGCTATTGGAACTAGTTCTCGGTAATTAAGTAATGTCGGCTTAACTGCGCGGATTCATTCCACTATGAGCACATCATCCTAGGGAAAGTTACTTTGATAGAAGTGAAGTGGCCCAAAATTACGTTCTCTAATGAATCCCATAAACAGTAATTCTGGGTACCAGCTAGTGTGGATTTCATTCCCATCACCAGGAAAGTGATAACTATGGCCAAAGAGGGATTGTTGAGTGAGTATCATATTTCAACTAGTCGGATGTGCCAATCCCAAAACTTTCTTCTATCTCACACACTAAAAAGAATCAGCACCAATTTAAATAGTTCCTGAAATAGGACTATTGCTAAAATCGTTTGGAGATTTAGACCAAAACCTAATCAACAACAACTTATGTCAACATCTAACTTAATCTAAGTTTGACAAAAATCCGTGCATTAGTTCTTGAGATAGAGTTATCGTGATAATAATGAAATAAGTAGCATAGCAGCGCCGCCTGTTGGGCAATTTACACCACAACGGAATCAGCATCTATTTATGTCAAGGCCTAACAGAATCTGAAGCTTGATAAAATTCCGTACATTAGTTCTCGAGATATAGCTACCGTAAAAATCGAGAAAAAAGTGGTATAGCAGCGCTACCTGTTGAGCAATTTACACTAAAACGTAAGCAGCATCTATTTATGTCAAGGTCTAACGGAATCTGAAGTTTGATGAAATTCCGCGCATTCGTTCTTGAGCTATAGCTATCGGAAAATCGAGAAAAAAGGGGTATAGCAGCGCCACGTGTTGGGATATCTACACCAAAACATAATCAGCGTCTATTTATGTCAAGGTCTAACTGAACCTGAAGTTTTATGAAAATAAGTGCATTAGTTCTTGAGCTAGAGCTATTGCGGAAATCGCGAAAAATGTAGCATAGCTGCGCCACCTGTCGGGTGATTTTCACCAAAAACTAATCAGCACCTATTTATATCAGGGACTAACTGAATATGAAGTTTTATTAAATTTCGTGCGTTAGTTCTTGAGATAGAGCGCCCCCAAAATTTGAATCACATACAGACTAAAACATTTTTCAAACATTTTTTAAAATTGGTCCAATCGTGTTGAGGGCCTTCTAAAACGTCGAAAATTTTCATGAATCCAATCCTTTCTTCTTATAAAGTCAAAAGTTAGAGCGACATCGCACAGAACTTTTGTTTCTGGATACCACATAAGAGAGTTGAAGTGTTCTTCTAGTTCAAAGACCAGAAACTCTCAATATGAAACAGAATTCAACTCTTTAGTGAACCGACTCGTATGTTTTCCTTTTTCTTTGCTGTATTTTGTTCTTTTGCGCATCTATGGGATGGTGTTTGTATCATTTTGCATAACATATTAAACTAGTAAATCTGCAGATCAGGAGCCTCAACGTCAGCTCTAAATGTCATTGTTTTGAAATCTCCCTTTTCATATTATTGAGCATCTTCGAATTTATTTTTTCTATATTCCATACGTATTTATAGGTATATACCATACTTCGGAGTTTTCAGAAATTAAACACGGTTTACGCAATGATATTCGGAAATTCTTATCAACTTCTTATTCATGTAACTTTTTAGATAAAAAAAAATAAACATGTATCAAAATAAATTCTCATTTATGTCAGTAGAATATTAAAATCTCCCGAAAATAATTTATTTTGCTAATAAAATATTGCAGCAAGTGAGAGTTACTTGAATTTTATTATTTTGATATTCTTTGAAATAGCTTTTTGCTAAGCAACTCATAAATTAAAGAACAAAGTAAAAATAAATTCATTTTAAAATTTGTAAAAAATAGGAAAATAAATTGTTTTAGATTTTCCGAACAGATGAAAAAAATGTTTCAATAATTTAAACAATTCATTTCTAAATTCTAATAAATGTATCGGCAAATTTTCAAATCTATTGAATATATTTAAAACCCCCATATAAAAAAATTCGCAGCAGCAATTTTATGTTTAAATGTTCAAATATATGATTTTCATTTCAGTTAAAAATGAAATTTGAAAATCGTCTGCATTCCCATAGGAAAGCATTATGACCTAAAACGAAATGTTCTACATTATTCGAACGAATGAACCAAATGTAACTAAAAACTATTCAGCTCATTCCGGGTACCCCACTAACCTACTCACCAAAAATCAACCTAATCGGGCACTTTTTACGTCAGTTATCGCGGAACAGACAGACAGACAAACAGACGGAAACCTCTACAGTGAGCCTCAACTGACATTTCGGCAATAAATACTAAGTTTCATTTCTTTAAACGATGTCTATTATTAGTTATGACGAAAAATGTTTCTGTTCCTTAACAATTGTCAAGCAGTGTAAAATCTTGACGTATCTATGCATAGAATGACATTTTTTTTTAATACTTTATGCGCATCAAGTCAATCTTTTGTGTTCTGTACTGTTGAATAAATTGAAAAATATGGCTAAAGATTTAATAAAATGCCAAAATATAATACTAAAATAAATCTTTCTTTACCTTTAAATTGTTATTAATATATTAATTCACATTAGTTATAGAAAAATACCTGCTCCATTAGGTTTCCAACCCATCTTTTACGTTTATTATTTAAGGATAATTATTCATATTTGTTTCGAAAAAAATATTTTTTAATTAATTTTGGAAAAGAACAGGAATTTATGAATTTTTTAAGAAATGTATTTTTAGAAGCTTTAAATATGAGAATTCAAAATTACTTCTCATTCCTCGAAGTAGTTTTTGAGTTATGTTTAATAAACTACCCACATGGAAATCTGTTTTGCGATTTAACATTAGGAGTTTCAAACTTTACACCTGCATACACTTACTACTTGATCGAATCACTTCCCGTTTGGTATCCTAAAGTGAAATTTACCCAAAAAACCACTTAGCATGTCAAAATTAGGTGATCGCATTCGCATTGAAAATTTCAGAGTTTGGTACAATTTCGCTAGGAAGAAGATATCATTTTCAGTCGAAAGGCTATTTCCGTTCGTTTCAGGGACAATTTTAGGATTCAAATGTCTCCCTTTTTATTTTTTATTTTATTTTTATTTTTTTGCCCGACTGTACATTCAAGTGGCCCCCAACAGCTTAGAAATAGATGACTAGGCTAATTGAGATTCTGAAACTGCGTCCCTCATATTGAATTGCTCTCTTCAACCTAAAATTGCTGAGTTGATAAAATGATATTTCTTTCATTTTGTATGTTTTATGTTTATATATTATTTATATATATATGAATATTTTCTCTTTTAAATAAAAAGAAACCTAATTATTATTACGTTTTTCAGAAAATGCTTCTGAATAAATACATTCACTTTTTTTACATTGTTCGTTATAAAAAAGAAATTTAAATTCATTATTTAAATGTAAACCATTGCGTTTCATTTAAATTTTGCAGTTGTAAAATTCTAAACTTTTCTTCCTAACTAATAGCAATGTCAATGTTTTACACAGTAAAAAGTAAATATTCATTCTAGATAACAGGAAACTTGTTCGGAGTGAACACGGTAGAGCCGCTATTCCAAAATCCTTATTGAAACGACGAAAAGCATAAAACAACAATGTTAGAATGGCATCTGGTGCCATGAATGATGTTGCCATTTGGAGCAGAAGCCCACTGGGATTGTTGTTTATCTCTTCATCCAGAGACGATAATGCTCCCATTCCCAACACCTGAGTCTCGGTGTTGTGATAGTGAAACTTTCTGAATTAGCAGGAGGAATCCCAGTGATTTGGATACAATGCAATATTCAGCCTATTAAGAAAAACTTTGTTATCCCAAAATGAATGAAAGTTGCTTCAATTTCTTACTTGCTCAATAAGGTAGGATTTTGTTAATGAAATTGTCACTCTCGACTAAATGGCTCAATTAAAAAGAAAGTTATGCATTATGAAAAAGCTCTTTAAAATGAATTGAATTAGAAAGCTAACATAGCGGATCAGTAAAAACAGCCCACTGGGATTGTTGTTTATCTCTTCATCCAGAGACGATAATGCTCCCATTCCCAACACCTGAGTCTCGGTGTTGTGATAGTGAAACTTTCTGAATTAGCAGGAGGAATCCCAGTGATTTGGATACAATGCAATATTCAGCCTATTAAGAAAAACTTTGTTATCCCAAAATGAATGAAAGTTGCTTCAATTTCTTACTTGCTCAATAAAGTAGGATTTTGTTAATGAAATTGTCACTCTCGACTAAATGGCTCAATTAAAAAGAAAGTTATGCATTATGAAAAAGCTCTTTAAAATGAATTGAATTAGAAAGCTAACATAGCGGATCAGTAAAAACAGCCCACTGGGATTGTTGTTTATCTCTTCATCCAGAGACGATAATGCTCCCATTCCCAACACCTGAGTCTCGGTGTTGTGATAGTGAAACTTTCTGAATTAGCAGGAGGAATCCCAGTGATTTGGATACAATGCAATATTCAGCCTATTAAGAAAAACTTTGTTATCCCAAAATGAATGAAAGTTGCTTCAATTTCTTACTTGCTCAATAAGGTAGGATTTTGTTAATGAAATTGTCACTCTCGACTAAATGGCTCAATTAAAAAGAAAGTTATGCATTATGAAAAAGCTCTTTAAAATGAATTGAATTAGAAAGCTAACATAGCGGATCAGTGAAAACAGCCCACTGTGATTGTTGTTTATCTCTTCATTCAGAGACGATAATGCTTCCATTCCCAACACATGAGTCTCCGTGTTGTGATAGTGAAACTTTCTGAATTAGCAGGAGGAATCCCAGTGATTTGGATACAATGCAATATTCAGCCTATTAAGAAAAACTTTGTTATCCCAAAATGAATGAAAGTTGCTTCAATTTCTTACTTGCTCAATAAGGTAGGATTTTGTTAATGAAATTGTCACTCTCGACTAAATGGCTCAATTAAAAAGAAAGTTATGCATTATGAAAAAGCTCTTTAAAATGAATTGAATTAGAAAGCTAACATAGCGGATCAGTGAAAACAGCCCACTGTGATTGTTGTTTATCTCTTCATTCAGAGACGATAATGCTCCCATTCCCAACACATGAGTCTCCGTGTTGTGATAGTGAAACTTTCTGAATTAGCAGGAGGAATCCCAGTGATTTGGATACAATGCAATATTCAGCCTATTAAGAAAAACTTTGTTATCCCAAAATGAATGAAAGTTGCTTCAATTTCTTACTTGCTCAATAAGGTAGGATTTTGTTAATGAAATTGTCACTCTCGACTAAATGGCTCAATTAAAAAGAAAGTTATGCATTATGAAAAAGCTCTTTAAAATGAATTGAATTAGAAAGCTAACATAGCGGATCAGTGAAAACAGCCCACTGTGATTGTTGTTTATCTCTTCATTCAGAGACGATAATGCTCCCATTCCCAACACATGAGTCTCCGTGTTGTGATAGTGAAACTTTCTGAATTAGCAGGAGGAATCCCAGTGATTTGGATACAATGCAATATTCAGCCTATTAAGAAAAACTTTGTTATCCCAAAATGAATGAAAGTTGCTTCAATTTCTTACTTGCTCAATAAGGTAGGATTTTGTTAATGAAATTGTCACTCTCGACTAAATGGCTCAATTAAAAAGAAAGTTATGCATTATGAAAAAGCTCTTTAAAATGAATTGAATTAGAAAGCTAACATAGCGGATCAGTAAAAACAGCCCACTGGGATTGTTGTTTATCTCTTCATCCAGAGACGATAATGCTCCCATTCCCAACACCTGAGTGGGAAATACACGGTCAGAGATCATGTAAAGAGACAAATGTAGTTTGAAATCCTAGAAACAGAGTTCAAAAGAAGCAATTTACAAACTATTTTCAAATACATTTTCTATCATCTCCAATACATAACCTATAATAATAAATGTTTCGGTGTTTTTCGCCACTAATATCGTTGCATCTATAACCTTGTGTTTAAACTGAACTGCATAGAATCTTCGAATTTCATATAGGAGATCTCAATTTACAATGGACAATTTTTAATTAAACATAACTCATTCAATTTTAAATATACTTTTGTAATGATCTAAAGCAAAATAAAAAAAATTCTAATGAACAAATTTTGTCTAGACGGGTCTTATGAAAACTTACTTTTTCGAAAATAATAACAGGATTATTTCGTTAACATAATCTTATTTCCTTCGTTCCCCGTATTTTGAAAACTTTTAGAATTACTTATCTTTAACAGGTGAAAAATAAACGTGCATTTCAACATTTTTGGGACACTTGATCTCGGCTTTTATTCCTTAAATATTGATCCTAGACATATATTACAAAAAGGGGTGCAGAACTTTAGGAAATCGATTAAAATTTTCAGGGGCTTCAATTTGAAGAAATTACAAAAAACGAGTAAAGTCATGTACAAAATTTCAGCATTTTATCATAAAAACTTGCAGAGATACGAAAATATATAAATGCTGACTTAAACCACTTTTCGATGCCTGGATATGAGTTCGCAAAGGGAAAAAAGCATATGATCGCGCTTCAGGGGTCGTATACAAATTACGAAAGTTAACAATGATTGAATGCTCTAGCTGTAAACAATTTAATTTACGATTAACCCCTCACCAACTTTGTTTAAGCATATCTCTGCTACTTTTTATGATAAAATGCTAAAATTTTATACATGACCTTATTAGTGTATGGGGCACATTTTACTAATAAGGAATTTTTGTACGGTGTTTTATAAAAATTAAAATTTTGTATTTCTTCAAATCGATTCCTTAAAATTCTATGGCATTTTTTCCGTAACAATTTAAGGAATAAAAACTGAGGTAAATGTTTTCGGGATACCCTGTATATATTCAGACATCTCAGCCAATATGTGTACTAGGATATTTCCTACATTTGTAGAATTTTTTTTGCTAAATTTGATATGAAAACAATAATAATGTTTGTATGAATTCGTTTGGATACTTTTTAATTGTTATTCTTATTTCATTTAACCCTTAACTGCTGTTTCCTTTTCCTGATGAGTTAATCGAGCCTTTTATTCTATGGACATTTTAAGGGTTGCTCCCAGATTTTTCTATTTTAAAGATCAATCAAATAGAAATGAAATCAATTTCCAAATGATGGCTATAGAAATGTAAAAGACAAATAGGGCCAGCCATTTTTAGAAAAAGCTATTTAGTCAACTTTTTATGACCTAAAAGGACATCCTTTTTAAGGCAACACTTCTTGTCAAAAAGATCCAAATTTTTATTTCAATTACTTTCTATTGAAATTTGACACTCTATTTTTCCATTTTTAGGTAGATTAAAAGCAATAAGAGCGAAAAATCATGTGTCAGGCGTAAATTATGGAATATTCATGCAATGAAATAAATTGAACATTTTCAGCTGTATAGATTAAAAGATTGTAGCAATTATCGATCGTAGTCAGATAGTTTATGGAAATGAACGATAAATATCATTGCGATTTTTTCGAATGGAACGAACTAGAAATGCTACTTATTCTATACTCATTCTATTTTGAAATACTTTTTTGGAATTCTTTTGTCTGTTTCATACTTTGATGAATATATACTTTATTGCATACTTTACTCTATGAATTTGCATAATTTAAAAAGGAATTATCTTTTCCGAAGATTGCAAGGAAACAGACCGACCTGAAAAAAAAACTGAAGGTAACCTTTGTAGGAGAACCAGGATTAGATATGGGAGGCCTCACTAAAGAATGGTTTTTGCTTCTTATACGACAAATTTTTGATCCGGATTACGGTAAGTGATCACTATTTTCTTCTTCCATTCAAATTGTTAAATATCTACAGTTAGGATTTTCCAAAAACATTTCTTTCAATTGGGACTTAATTAGTTTGAAATGAAGAAGACGTATTATGAGTTCAATATCTACTAAAATCTATTGAGATGGTCATTTCACTTATTTTGCATAGAAAATTGTATGAAAGAACCCCCACCTAACCAGTAACTGACACTTGACTCAAATAAGCATTTTCTTGTCAAATTCTGCATTTGTCTTGACTGTTCTAACTTATTTTTAAGCTATCGAATTTCATTTTTAGTGATATATTTTAATGTATCTTTACTATACTTTTGAAAACAAAGATTAATATAAAATAGATTTAAAATCCTTAAAATGTTCGTTTCAACCTGTAAGAAAATAGAAGAAATATATTTAAAATTCTAGAATTTCATAAAATTAAATTTTCCTCTGCAGCCTCCGATAATAAATCTACAAATGTAATTATTTATTTACTTCTAGCAACATATAGTTTTATACCAGGATATTTGTATGTAGTTAGAATTAGGGCGGTGCAAAATTTTAATTAGATTAACGATTGAAAACTAACGTTTAAATGTTTAATCATAACTAAGGATTGACACTCACAGACTAATGATTAATATTTCATTTCATTTTAATCCCTGTCTCCTATTAACAATTAAATCAGTTAATCTAATAAATGATTAATGATTAAATACGTCCTGTTTTGTTCTGGCTTTGGCCCATTTATTTTCTTTATTTTTTTTTCTCAACTTTCTTCTGGTTTCCCTTGGATTCGAAGCTACAGTGCTGTATCTGGTAGGGTACCCTAATTTTACCTGACCCAATACGCGGATTGGCTCGGGAAGGGTTGACTTTAAATATTTCGGGTTTGGTTTTGACTCTTTGAGGTCGATCTTGAGTTGACCGATTTTTCAAAATAAAGTCCTGAATATTTATCAAATGAAATAAATTATATATTTGAATATAATGAGAGTATATGGGCAAATTATAAAATGGATATTAGCGGTTTTATTGCAGACTACTTTTCAATAATATTTTTGAAATGTTAATAAAGTTTGAGTTGTGATCGGGTGTTATTCGTCAGCTTCGGGTTGACTTTAAGCATAAATTTCGGGATCAGGTACGATGCAGTGGGCTACTTTTTTTTAAATTTAGATTGCTTGATTGGCACCATATAATTCGCCTTATTAAATAAGGCGAATTTTACTTTCTCAAAAAAATGGTGGTAATCAAGAAAACTAAATTAATAAAAAAAACTTGTGCGATACGGAACCAATTTGTACGTAATGAGTGAGCTTGAAGTCACTGGGGTCGTCTGGATGCATTAAAAGCCCTATTCGAGATTGGGTCCTCTGATTGGTGCGCTTAAATTAGCGAAAATTACCTTTTCCAACAGTTTTGAAGAAAAAAGTGGGGTGGCTGAGGTTCTTTTTTTTGACATTTAGATTAGAATATTTAAAAATAATCACTATTTAAGCTTTAATTTGGCAACAATTTCATCTCAAAACTTGATGGCGTGAAAGTAGTGTCAAAACGACGAATTTGCGCCTCGCCCTGCCAATAGGATACCATGATATCAGACGGCTGACAGAAACATTTGCAGTATACTAGTCAAGATTGAAATCTAAATTGTTTCTTTCCATAATTCGAAAACGTGATAGTACAGTTAAAATAACGAATTGGTGCCCCATTCTAGTCATGTCCTACAAAGCTATCAGGAGGCAGATTGAAAAATGTGTATTGTACAAGATATGTTAACTAATTTGACCGTCCACACATTTCGTATCTGTTGCAAAATGAAAAGGAACCACCAGATGGCGCTAAGCGCGTAGAACTTTAAGACTGACTGACTGTTTTGTTTACTTTACGTTTGTACATAGCTTGTCGTGTATTCGTTCTGTATCGTCTTTAAGTGTGTCTACCTGTCCAATAAATAATCTTCATTAGTAAAAGATGTTTCTACCTTTAAAGAAGCTCATAGAACACGAACCAGAAAATTAGGTGAGATCAAACCTTTTATTTACTTTTATTGTCTTGTATGATTTAAGAAAGATTACGAATTCTCTTTTATGGTGCCGAAATTCCCAAGAGTTGAAATTTAGAAAATGGCGCTACCTAGCGAATTAGATAAATCAAAAAGTATGCGTAAGTCTCTTAGAACATCTTTAACGAAGATTATTAACAAAATAACTGAATATTTGGCAGGAGACGAAAAAGATATAGACGAAATTGAAGATCTTAAAATTCAATTAATCGAGAATGCAGAACAAGTTTACAAATTAGATTCAGAAATTTAGAAACTTGTAGATAACTTAGAAACGCTAGAAAAAGATGTATCATCCAGTCAAGAATATCGCGAAAAAATTACGAAAACGAAAGCTAAAATTGATCGATATTTAAAGCGTAATGCTCCTAACGAAAGTAAAATAAACTCTTCTATTCTATTGTCCACAGGACCTGATGAATCAAAGAATTATTCTCACGTAAGATTACCGAAGCTTACAATACAACCTTTCAATGGGAAATATGAAAATTGGCAGGAATTCTGGGGGCAATTTGAAGTAGCTATACATGAAAATGTAAAGTTAACTAACATAGAGAAGTTAAATTACTTAAAGAATTTCTTAACAGGAGCAGCTTTAAAATGTATTCAAGGTTTAGCTTTAACACAAAATAATTACGATGTCGCGATCGGATTGTTAAAAGAAAGATTCGGAAAAAATGAATTAATAATACGATCGCATGTAAACAAGCTATTAAGCCTAAATCCTGTAAAATCTGGAGCGAATTTAAAAGAGCTTAGACAATTGCATGATACCTGTATTATTCAAATCAGAAGTCTCGAAACAGCCGGGGTAGAATTAAATAATTATGGGGGAATCTTATTCGCTATTTTAGTCAAATTAATTCCTGAAGAAATTGTGCTCGGATTCAATCGTTCCGCTACAGGCGAAGATTCTTGGAACTGTGCCAAATTATTAGAATTTCTAAAACATGAAATCGAAACGCGAGAAAAAACGTATATGTTTCGAAATGATGAAGTATTTGAAAGGAATAAAATTAAAGAGTTACCTTATCAAAAACATGAAACTCATAAAAATATACCCACCGCAGCTACATTAAATACTCTTATCAAGAAAGACTGTTTATTTTGCAATGGGGAACACGAAAATTTTAACTGCCCCTTAACCATTAATGAACGAAAATCAAGTCTTTTACGAAAGGGTTATTGCTTTCTTTGCCTTCGCAAATCACATGTATCAAAATTTTGCCGCGAAAAAATGCGTTGCAACATTTGTACTCGAAGACATAATGTTTTAATTTGTGACGAAACTGAAAAGCAACATAACAAAAAGGAAAGCGTCTCAAAGTCTGAAAGAAAAAATGATTCCAATGCTCTGAGTTGCGCAACAACTGCAGTAAACGAAAATGTATTTTTACAAACAGCTGTCGCCTTTTTAAGTAATAATTCTCAGGAAAGAAAAATAAAAATTATCATGGATTCGGGGTCGCAAAATACGTTCATCGATAAAACGTTATCTCGTAAATTTAATTTAGAAGTTATAGGAAAAGAAAAATTAGCAATTTATGCTTTTGGGTCAAAACCAAAGAAATCTATTGTAAGAAATAGGGTAAAAGTAAATTTACGAAGCATTTATGATCCAAAGAAAATTATTTCTATAGAAGCAATTGAAACATCTTCCATATCGGAAGCTGAAATTCAAGGTCCCAGTAAAGAAATTCACAAATTTTGTAATGAAGCCAAAATACAGATAGCTGATATTGAAGGGTCTGAAAATTTAAGGGTTTCTCTTTTAATTGGGTCAGACTATTTCTGGAAAATCGCTACAGGGAAAGTCAAAAGAGTGTCCGGTGCTTTAGTAGGAATGGAAACAAAACTAGGTTATGTATTTAATGGTTCTGAAGCAAAACGCAAGGATTTTAAGGATGTTAGCGTAATGAATGTTATAGTGCGTAATCAAAATTTAGAAGAATCAGACATTTTGAAAAGATTGTTCGATTTAGAAGGTTTGGGAATATCGCGTAGTGACAATCTGAATGAAGATGACGAAGTTATGAAAGAATTTGAAAATTCTACGAAACTAATCGAAGGTCGCTACCAAGTTAAACTACCATGGAACGATAATTCTGAGTCGCTACGTGATAACTATAGTAATGCTAACGACCGTTTGCGAACACTTGTCAAAAGATTTAAGAAAAATCGAAATTTTCATAGTCAGTACAAGGACATTATTTCAAAGCACCTAATTCAAGGAATAGCTGAAAGGGTCAATGAAAATGAATGTGGTGATAATTCTAAGATCTATTACATGCCACATCACGCAGTAATACGCGAAGATAAAACAACGACGAAAATGAGAATAGTTTTCGATGCCTCCTCGAGTGAACATAATTTTCCGTCCCTTAATGACTGCTTGAATCCAGGTCCGAATTTAACGCCCGATATCCTAATACTTCTTTTGCAGTTCCGTCTGAATAAGGTTGCCATAACGGCGGATATAGAAGGTGCATTTTTGCAAATTGCCCTGGCGCCAGAAGAAAGAGACGCAGTTAGATTTCTATGGGTTACGGAAGATTTAGACGCTGAACCCGAAGTTTTGAGGATGACGCGTGTAATTTTTGGAGCAAGATCGAGCGCATTTTTACTGAACGAGACAATTAAACATCACATCAAGAAGTATGAGGATATTTATCCAACTGCCTTCAGCGTTTTGAACAGTAGATTGTATGTAGACGACCTTATACACAGTTTAGAAGACACAGATTTAGCGTACACCGTCCACGAACAAATAAGGCTCATTTTGAGAGAAGCAGGCTTTAATATGAGAAAATGGAAAACAAATGTACGCTCATTGCAAGATCGATTTAAGGAAGAAGTTAACGAGGAATCCACGTTATGCAAGGTCCTTGGCTATTGCTGGAATTCAGCAGATGATGTCTTAAGCGTTGATAGTGATAAACTTTTAAGGGATAAGGATATGGCAGAATTAAAATTTACGAAGAGAAGCGTAATAAAAACTATGGGAAGAATCTACGACCCGTTGGGCTTAATATCACCATTTGCAGTTCGAGCTAAAATACTACTGCAAGACATATGGAAGAAAAAACTCAATTGGGATGATGATTTACCAACCGACTTAGCAAAAATATTTCAAGATTGGTGTGAAGAATTGTTTTATTTGAAGCAGATATCTGTACCAAGACATCTATTCTCAATGAAAGGAATGGAAGAACTTACGGGCTGTCAATTTCACGTCTTCGTAGATGCCAGCAAACGAGCTTACGGAGCAGTTATTTATGTACGTTTTCGCAGCTCTGACGGAATTTTCCATTCCAATTTAGTCACTTCAAAGACTAGGGTTGCACCAGTTAAAGAAATAACTCTGCCGAGGTTAGAGCTTCTTGCTGCACTTATAGGAGCCAGATTGTTCGATCATATTCGACTACATTCAAGTACACCGAAGGATACGAAGACTATATTTTGGTCAGATTCCACGATTGTTCTTCACTGGATCAAGAATAATTCTCGAAAATTGAAGATGTTTGTCAGGAACAGAGTAGATGAAATCAAGAAAATATCTGAACCTGATTGTTGGAATCACTGTCCTGGGAATGATAACCCTGCTGATATTTTAACACGGGGTGAAAACTTAACCAGTCTAAAGGACCTGGAGCTTTGGTGTTTTGGGCCACCGTGGCTAAGGAAGTGCGAAAGTCAATGGCCACAATCCAACGTTCATACCGATCAGGAAACCAACTTAGAAAATAAAGAATATGAAGTGGTGAATATGCACCTGACAACGAAACTTGAAGATCTTTTCGATATCCGAAGATTCAGCAAGCTTAAACAAATATTACGAATTACTGCATGGATTCAAAGATTCATCCACAATACAAGGAATCCTCAGAGTAAGAGAAGTGGTCCCTTAGCTACAGAAGAACTTGAATTTGCCGAAGAATACTGGATTAAACTTACACAAATGGAGCATTTTCCTGAAGAATATTCAGCGCTGACGCAAGGAAAACCAGTACCAGCAAACTCAGTTATTCGGCCGTTCAATCCAATTTTAAATGAAAGAAAAATAATCTTGATTGGTGGACGATTACAGCAAGCTAATATCTCATACCATGAAGCTCATCCAGTTTTACTACCTGGTAAATCCCATTTATCAAATCTTATCATCAAAGATTGTCATGAAAAAACAAGGCATGGTGGTGTATCGGAAACTTTAACACAACTCAGAGAAAAAACTTGGATATTGAAAGCAAGACAAAGAATCAAGAGTTTGATATTTAGATGCAATTTATGTGAAAAACTTCGTGTTAAACCTGCCACCCAGATTACTGCACCTCTACCTGCCGACAGAATAAATGAAGCCTATCCATTCCAAGTTACAGGCCTAGATTACTTAGGTCCGTTGTACATTAAAGATCACAATGAGACTAAGAAAACTTACATATTGCTCTTCACATGTGCTGTAACAAGAGCAGTACACCTAGAATTAACCCCAGACTTGACCACAAAAACGTTCATTCAAGCGTTCCGAAAATTTGTAGGAAGACGAGGAATATGCAGCACTATCTACAGTGATAACGCGAAAACGTTCCATAAGGCAAAACGAGAATTAAATTTACTATGGAAGATTATGAAAAATGAAGAAGTGAAAGATTTGTTTAGTGGATTGTCCATCAAATGGAATTTCATAGTTGAAAGAGCAGCTTGGTGGGGAGGTTTCTGGGAGCGTCTTGTAAGATCAGTTAAAACGTCTCTAAAAAGAATTCTTGGAAAAACTTCAGTTTCCTTTCAAGAACTGGAAGTAATTGTCATTGAAGTAGAAGCGATTCTCAATTCAAGACCTCTCACCTATGTATTCAGCGATCCTCGTGAGCCAGAACCCCTCACACCTGGTCATTTCTTAATTGGCAGAAGATTGCTAACTCTACCTCAATCAAAGATAACAGTTCCCCAATCCAATGAATACCAAATAATAAAAATAAGAAAATATCAAGAAAATATTTTGACTCAAATTTGGAAACGATGGAAATCCAATTATCTGTTAGAATTAAAATCTGCTCACCAGCACCAACAGGTCGATCGACCAAGTGAACTTAAGGAAAACACCGTCGTTCTTATAAAGGAAAACACCCCACGCCTCATATGGAAAATGGGTGTTATAATCCAGACTCATCCCGGACGTGATGGTTGGACAAGAGCATGCACAGTGAGGTTGCCAAACGGAGCCATCATCAGAAGACCGGTGCAGCTTCTTTGCCCTCTTGAACTTTCAACACTTTCGTCTACAGACGAACTTCGCCCGGCGGAAGTTGTTGCAAAATGAAAAGGAACCACCAGATGGCGCTAAGCGCGTAGAACTTTAAGACTGACTGACTGTTTTGTTTACTTTACGTTTGTACATAGCTTGTCGTGTATTCGTTCTGTATCGTCTTTAAGTGTGTCTACCTGTCCAATAAATAATCTTCATTAGTAAAAGATGTTTCTACCTTTAAAGAAGCTCATAGAACACGAACCAGAAAATTAGGTGAGATCAAACCTTTTATTTACTTTTATTGTCTTGTATGATTTAAGAAAGATTACGAATTCTCTTTTAGTATCAAAATATAACGAGGCAGTCAAGTTATCATTTCATCTATTCCTAATCATTTTGCCTTATATCAAATTTTCATCTCGTAACTCGATGTCATTGTTATCGCCGCTGCCCGCTCTATTACAGATGGTTCTTACAACATAGAGAAAACATATTAGATGAGGACTAATTAAATACTAAACAATGATTAATAAAGGTGTTCAACTGTCCCTTCTCCCCTAAATGATTTACACATTTTGATCTCGGTGTATCTGGATAATTTTTAATAAGAAAAATCATATACTGACCCTTAATAACAGTCTCGTAGCAATGAAAGCGAATGGCGGCCATATTTAATTTCCGTCTGTGTAAGTAGATTAATGATTAAAGTAATTGCGATTGAATTAGTTGATATTAAATTAATCATGAAAAAAATTGTAAAGGGTAATTGCTTTTTTCAATTTCAATCATGATTAAATTCCAGGGTTGGCATTAATCGATTACTTTTTAATTGATTGATTTGTCGAGTAAACGTTCAATCCTACCAAATTTAATCATGATGAATGTAATCATGATTGAAATTGAAAAAAGTAATTATGTTTACAATTTTTTTTAATGATTAATTCAATCTGAACTAATTCAATCGCGATTACTTTAATCATTAATCTAATTACACCAGACGAAAATTAAATGTAACGCCATTTAACTTTCTTAAATTCGCTTTTATTGCTATGAGACTGTTATTAAGGGTCACTACATGATTTTCCTTATTAAAAATTATCCATTGTCACATAAAATTATCCAGATACACGCAGGTCAAAATGTGTAAATCATTTAGATTAGAAGGGACAGTTGAGTCCCTTTTTATAAAACAGGTATAATTTTCTTTTGTAATTATTATAGGCAAAGGCGAACAATGTGATCAAAT
Organism: Maratus michaelseni; assembly: GCA_963931845.1. Classification (NCBI taxonomy): domain Eukaryota; kingdom Metazoa; phylum Arthropoda; class Arachnida; order Araneae; family Salticidae; genus Maratus; species Maratus michaelseni. Next base: position 3,647,836 of record OZ007586.1, on the reverse strand, counting down.
AATTAAATTTTCAATAAAATAAATAACTGAAATAAAATTGAATTATTATATCACAAAAAATGTTGCGACAAACTGGAGAAGAAAGAGTATGTTATAAAATGTAACAGTTCAATGTTGGCTATCCATAAAAAAAAATAAAGAGCAACGCTAATGATTTATTCTTATAAAAAGAATAAATCATTAGCGTTGCTCTTTATTTTTTTCACTTTCACCAAAATGAATTTTTCAGACTTACTCACAAACCAATTGATATCGTTAATATACTCATGACATATTTGTAGACAATTTTTAAACATTTCAAAGAGTTATAAATGAAAGATTCTGAATCAGATAACTAATTTGTCGATGCAAATGGCGTTCACACACACACACACGCAAATAAACATACTATATTATGCTTTTATCATAAAGAAGTTGCATCAAACTGAAAAAGAAAGAATATTGTATAAGGAAAATGTTACAGTTCGATGTTAGCTTTACACCATACTATAGGAATAAATCATCAGAGTTACTCTCCATTTTTACCCCCTTCTCACCAAAACGAATCCTTAAAATATACTCCAAAACCAATTAATTTCAGATGTTTTAATTTTTTAAAAGTAAATACACGTTTGATTTACGTTCTTTTACAAATTTTAGTAATTAATGAACATCCTTTCTTTGCTTCCATTCTTTGGCCCATTTTCTTAAAAAGGGTGTTTGTTTTATAGGAAAATGAATAATTTTTTTCCACTCTTTTGTATTTAACCCTTAACTCCTGTTAGCGGTCTTACATACCACTGCTTTTTTTAATTTTCAGAGTTTAACATGCCATTTTTAGAATTTTGTTTCGTTTGGAGCTCTAGTACTATCGCTTGAGTCTTCTGAATAGATGAATTTGAATTCTAATATTTGTGCAAAAAGACAGTATCCTGTGAGTTATTCGGGTGTTTTATCAGTCTTCCAATCACAGTATCTATGTAACAATTTCCGTTACAGTAGTTAAAGATTAAATAACAACATCTGCCTGTTTTATTCATTATACAAATTCAAATGATTTCTTGAATGTCTGGTTTATGCTTTTTTGATTAAATATCTATTTCCAAAACTATATTTTTTCAATGATTGAGCTGGACCGTTACACCATCAAAACATAATTGTATAAAAAATTTTGTGTTTAGTAAACCACACGTTTTTACTGAATGGTGTATAAATATTTATGTAAAATGACATCAAATTGACGTTTCGGTCAACTTCTATGACCATCATCAGAATAAGATATTAAGTAACAAAAAGCTTCCATCTTGACAAATTATTCACATAGAATTCACATTCATAATTCACATATAATGAATAATTTGTCAAGATGTTTCTAAGTGTAATTGTTACTTAATATCTTATTCTGATGATGGTCATAGAAGTTGACCGAAACGTCAATTTGATGTCATTTTACATAAGTATTTATACACCATTCACTTACTCGACACAAAATTTTTTATACAATTATATTTTTTCACTTATTTACTGTATTAAAATAGTCAAAGTATCATATATATATATATAAGTCAAAGTAACAATACATAAAATTTACAACAATAACGTTGAACAGAAGAATTCGGAGGAAATTTTAATATAGAAATTAAAAATGACAAAATGTGAGTTTATTATATCAAGTTTTGTGAGACGGGAAGACGCGTTAAAGCGGAAAAGTGATAGAATTCAAAGTATTAAGTGAGTTTCGATAATACAAAAATTATTTCTTTTTATTTGACTTTTTAGATCCGGGATGATGTTTATACAGTATGCCCCTTGCCACCCTCTTAACTTCGGGACGGCTGCTACTATATTCATAAAACTGGTGTCTAAAGTAGCCATGCGCTACACAATGAAACCGCCTACAGCGACACCTGGTGGAATGCTGCGGAGTTAGGATTCCTATCTCGAAAACGGAAAGAGATAGAGAAAAAAAGTGATTTACAAAGTTGTAGAGTATCATCGATTTAATACGAAAAGACACCTTGTGGACATTAATGCGAAGAATAGAACGGTTAAAACGCGCATTTGTTTTTTGTGATTTCCCACACTGTGACAAAACGATCTTAGAAAGAAAGAAACAACCAGTTATGAAACAGCAGGTCTGTGCGACCCCTCTACAAACATTGCAGGACATTAAACGACGCTATTACGGACGCTTGTGCCAACGTGTCACCATCTATGCTCCAAAGTGTGCTACGTGAAATTCAAACAAGCATCCAAATATGCATTGCAGCTGACGGTGAGAAGTTTGAAAATCTAAAATTAAGGTATATTATTATAACTAGTTGCTTTCTTTTCTTTCTAAGATCGTTTTGTCACATCACAGTGTAAGACAAATGCGTGCTTTAACCGTTCTGTTCTTCACATTAATGTCCAAAATGTGTCTTTTCGTACTAAATCGATGATGCTCTACAACTTTGCAAATCACTTTTTTTCTCTATCTCTTTCCGTTTTCGAGATAGGAATGCTAACTCCGCAACATTCCACGAGGTGGCGCAGTAGGCGGTTTTATTGAGTAGCGCATGGCTACTTTACTATACCTAGACACTACTTTTATGAATATAGCTGCAGCCGTTCCGAAGTTAAGAGGGTGGCAAGAGACTTTAGTGGGCATACTGTATATAAAACTAACATACCTTAAATATCCTGTCTTCACAATTTTGTTTTAATATCAAGTTTCAACAGCGAAAATTGTGCAAAAATACTAATTACTCCTTCCTCCCAGTTGTCCAGCTCTAATGTCATAATTACCCAATATGTGACTTATATTTTGAAATTATTTTTCATTACTATTTCGATAAATTAATCATCGTAAACGTCTTTTTTTTAATAACGGAGACGTTTTAAGAAAAGTTTCTTTCAAAAAAAGTCTGATATATTTCTTTTTATGTAGTCCCACTCACTATCAGAACCTGAACCGAAATAAAAAAAGAGCCCAGATGATGGCATTGTATTTCCTTTTTTAATAACGGAGACGTTTTAAGAAAAGTTTCTTTCAAAAAAAGTCTGATATATTTCTTTTTATGTAGTCCCACTCACTATCAGAACCTGAACCGAAATAAAAAAAGAGCCCAGATGATGGCATTGTATTTCCTTTTTTAATAACGGAGACGTTTTAAGAAAAGTTTCTTTCAAAAAAAGTCTGATATATTTCTTTTTATGTAGTCCCACTCACTATCAGAACCTGAACCGAAATAAAAAAAGAGCCCAGATGATGGCATTGTATTTCCTTTTTTAATAACGGAGACGTTTTAAGAAAAGTTTCTTTCAAAAAAAGTCTGATATATTTCTTTTTATGTAGTCCCACTCACTATCAGAACCTGAACCGAAATAAAAAAAGATATCTTCCTTTGACTTTTTTATCTTTCCCATTTCATCACATATTGCCACCTTTTATGGCTCGTCAATGGTACACAAGAAAACCATTTATTTTTAAACCTAGGATAACTTAAAGCTGCAATTACTATAATCCCGAAAAATATCAAAAAAGCTCTCTTTAATGCTGCCAATGTTTACAGTATTTGAGATCCCGTTTAAGTAGCTTCTTTAGGTTTTTCCTGAGAGCTAATAGACAAAGCAAAACGTTTTACTGCCTTGTAAAATATCAATTGCATCTGCTATTCAATTAATTCATCAATATAATCATGTTCAATATCTGTTAGCGGATTTTTTGTGCCCCAATGCCCAATTTAATATGAAATGTTTATTTCTCACTGCTGACATTTGTTTTAAACTATCGTAAAAACTATTCCATCTCCTGGGTCCTGGACTGGATAACGTACGGCCTAAAAAGTTGTGCATCATTTCATTTGATTTTGGCTCTCTTGCAGCATTCCATAATTCATTACACTTCCTGATAACTTCCAAATGCAGCCTCCCTAATGTCGTTCTTTTATCATTTAGAAGTCTTTTATACGTCCAGTTGAGAGTATGAGTACAACTTTTTAAAATAGGTGGATTGAAAATAAATGATCAACATAAAATAGCACAAATAAAAATATATAAAATGGCAAACAGATGTTTCGGAGCCTCTATAGCTTCATCATCAGTGCCAAATTTAAAAGATTCAAAACTAATTCAAAAGTTTATGGTATGTAAGTATGCTTGCGTTTCCGCACTCGACCAAGATAAAATGGCGGGGAGTTTTTTCAAAACAACAGCGGAGTCAGGAATCACGTGTGACGTAGTAGACCAATAGAAGCGCTCGGCCAGACGGGATGAGTTTAAGTACGGAGGAGAAAAAAAGGGGTTGGGGATCGAAGAGAATGAATTAAATGAAAGGTAGCCACACATTTGAAAAATTTGGTGTACTGGACATATCATTAACTAAGCTGCCTAAATTCTTCCATATATGATAAGCTTCCCAAAAATCAAGGTCGTAAATCGATGAGCATTTCTGAATTATTGAACCTTCTGAAAAATTAAAACGGTGATTGCTAGACCAGAAATGGTTAGCAATTGCAGAGGGTTTAGTGTCACAATTTTTAACATAGTTTTTATGTTCCCCGAAGCGGACCTTAAGGGGTCGCTTAGTTTGATCTACGTACATTCTATCACACTCGCAAGAGATCTTATAAATTCTCCAATGTGAAAATCTGTCAATTGGATGTTTAAGATCTGTAAATTTGATTTTGACAGTACTTTCACGCCATCAAGCTTTGAGATGAAATTGTTGCCAAATTACAACTTAAACAATGATTTTTTTTTAATCGGCAATGGGATATAACATATCCCACTTATTTTTAATTCCCAAACCCCAAACACCGGAATTTTGGAATCCCGGTGTGATCCAATGCTTTCAACATTTTAGAAACATAAGTACTTTGCCCCTGAAATGGTTAAAATATTTATTACAGTCTAAATGTAAGAAAATCGCCAGACCCCACCCTTTTTTTTCTTCAAACTGTCGGAATTATCACAGAAGATTCCACCGGAAAAGTTAACAGTAATTTTAATTAAGTTAAGCACACCAATCAGTGGACTCAATCAGGACTAGGTCCTTTAATTCATCAGATAACCCTAGTGGTTTCGAGCTCATTCGTTACTCACACACTTGTTCCATTGTGCCCATATCGTACCACTGTTTCCAGTGGGCTGCTTTTTTTAATTCAGTTTTCTTGATTACCACCAGTTTTTTGAGAAAGTCAAATTCGCCTTATTTAATGACAGATTAAATAAGCCGAACACAAGGCGAATTATAACATTTTAAAAAAACGGTGCCAATCAAACAATCTCAATTCTTATCAACAAGTTATGTTGATTTTGGATTAGGAATTCCGTGCATTATGTCGAAGATACGTTCTATTGTAATTACTGATTGCAGACAAAATATGCAAGTTTGCAGATGAACAAGTAGCATATTTTGTTGTGTTGGCAATAACTGAGTAGCGTCGTATTCCTGGGGTCGAAACTGGATGTTTTGTAGGTAATGGAAAGCGAAAAGAGTTTAGCAAAGTTTCTTTAATGAAAACGATGTCACAAACTTGACAATTTATCCACAAATATCATCCACACAGATATATGATGCGGCACATTGAGTAATGGCACAGGGTGACATCCTTCTTGAAAAATCAGGAAAGTGTTGAAGAAAAAAGGTTTGCATTTGCAGTAGAGGACGAAGAATTTTAATATCTCCTAAGGCGGCACAGGGGGCGAGAGCAACTTTTTTGGACGTTTAACTTCTGGTGGTCAGAGGCGAAGTGTGTCTCCAGATATGAAAGCGTGCGCTAGAAAAACACGCCAAGCGATTTACATTTTGCAACTTCATAACTGACGTCAGTGGTAGGGAAATATTTTTTTTGGCGAAGAGTGCACTTTGGCTAAAAGAGAGTGATTTAGAATTTTTCCGTTTTATTGTTTTGGGAAAATGCTAAGAAAGATATTTTGGAAGAATCGCCAAAGCGGCGATTTGGAAGAAGGGCGCCAGCCAGACGAAATAAGCATCTGGATGCTTTATGGAGTCAAAACTGACCATGAGAAAGGAAACTTTTTATGCCTTGTATAATTTAATTTACATTGATATGTGGGAGACCGATTAAAGTACGTTAATGATAATTTAAAAACAATATGTATGATTTTGACTAAACGTTTTCGTTGCAAGAAAAGGACAAAAAGGTGCGCGTTTTAACAACCGGGAATGTATATAAATTACGATAATGCAGAAAAGGGAAAATATATTTAATAAAATACTTAAAATATAGATTTCTTTAATTTTGAAACGAATATATATGGTATCTTTACCATAATTTTTAAAAAAAAAGGGAGCTAACTGGCGACACTGTATCGTACCCGAACCCGAAATTTCTGCTTAAAGTCAACCTGAAACGCGATCTGGACACGAAGTATCACACCCGAACACAGCCCAAACTCGAAGTGAAAGAATATTAAACTATATTTAAAATATATAATTGAAAAACAGTCTGCAACTAACCATCTAATATAAATTCTATCGTTTTTGCATAAACATTAGCCTATATACACTCATTATATTAAAATATATAGTTTGTTTCATTTGATAAATATTCAGGAATTTCTTTTGAAAAATTGGTCAAACCAAGATCGACCTCAAATAGTAACAACCAAACTTAAAATATTTAAAGTCAACCCTTCTCAAGCCAATCCACGTGTTGGCTCAGGCAAAATTGTACCCGACCAGATACAGGACTCTAGCTGTGAACCCAGGGGGATAAAACCAGAAGAAACATGAGAAAAAATAAAGAAAAGAAAATGGAAAAGTCGGAACAAAGCATGACGGTTTTAATCACTAATCATTAATTAGATTAATCACTTAGATTGAGAATTGATGTAATCGTTAATCGGAGAGAGGGATTGAAATTAAATGAATTATTAATCATTGGAGTAGGATTGAAACAAAGCTCAATCGTCAATCTTTAGTCCTGATTAAACATTTAATCGTTAGTCTTGAATCGTTAATGAAATTAAAATTTTGCACCACCCTGATTAAATTTCGTATGTTGAACGTTTAGTCGATTAATGCTTTTTCCCAGTATCGAATTAATGTCCATTTTTCTTTTTAGTTTATTTAAATCATCAGATTTCAATTTTTATCTTGGACGGCAATCACTTCTTTGCAAGGATTAAATGATTGTACATAATTTTGCTATTCAGTGTTTAAAAGTGCTTTTTTGCCATTATGTTGTTTGATTGCGTCTATAGAACGTAGACTTATTCGCACAATTTTAAAGAGAACAGTTTGACTGGCATAATTAATTCCAAAGTTTTATTGGCAATTTCCAGTCATTTTAATTTAGGATCGGATTTTTTCCGTATCGTGTTGATTCTTCTGTTGTTTTCTAACGATGCAATAAGATCCTTGCTCCATTTTACGTATTTTGAACCATGCTAATTGTTTTGATTATGATATAAAGTGTAAATTTGAAGGGTGAGCATTCCTTGATCAAGAAACGTTCTTGTATTTTCATGTGTTTGCCACAACGCACAGTGCGAAATTGGAACTTGATTCATTTTTCGGAAATTAAATGATTAATTGGAATATCCAATTTAACCAATTACATGAGTAGTTTGCTCAAAGATACTGGAAGCGTCCAAATGAAGGTGCGTGGTCGCTGTTGATTGCATTAACATTTTTAATCCACAGTTACAAAAATATTGTTCATGTTTCGAATATTTGTATGCATAAATTCACTTAAAATTTAAACATTAGATCACGTTATATCAGCAGATTCTTTAAAACTATTAAAATCATCAAAAATGTTCTCCGCAAATTTTCGAAAAATAAGTGTCAACTCTAGGATTGCTTATTTTTTTAATTTATTTTCCTAATTTCTGAGAAGTTATCCTCGATTCCAAAATAATCAGTGATATAAGGCGTACAATGTAGCGTTCTATATATACAATAATCTAAAAACACAACAAAACGCTTTCAATGCATCTGCAATAATTATGTTAAAATTTCGCACTGTGCGGCAGCATGCATTAGCGGTTTGAATCGTAAACTTTCGTCGAATCTGTTAGAATGGCAAAAGATAAATTAATAAAATTAAAACAATTATTCATTAAATTAAAATTAAATTGAATTTGACAATATCTGTCATTTACAAAAACTATTGGTGTGTGAAAATAAAATAGTTTTGATATTAGAAGATATGCTTAAAATGTCCTTATTATGTTTTGAATAAATTGATGAAAACAAATATTTATTGTAAAATGAATGATTTGAAAGCGTAATAAAATCGTTTTTATTTCCAGGTATGTTTGTATATCATAATAAATCCAGATGTTATTGGTTCAGCACATCCCAGTCAGGAAATTTGCGAGAATACAATCTTATCGGAGTAGTATCCTTTAAAATGCTATAATATGGTAACTATTGCAGTTTTTCTTAGCGATGAGTTTGAACAATTTGTATGCTATTTTCTATTGTTGGAAAGCCTTAATTGAAATGTAAGCTGATGGGTCTCGCTGTGTATAATTCTATCATCCTTGATCTTCATTTTCCGACGGCTTGTTACAAAAAATTGCTCAGTCCACCTGTCATTCCGCAAAATTTGAATCATGCCAACGTTGGAGTATGGAAGTTCGGGATCGATGATTTAGCAGAAGTTATGCCTGTAAGTTTATCTCCATCATTTAATAAAACACTTATTGGAAAAAATACAATATGCACTAATTATCGTCATTTCCATACCGAAAAAAGTTTCGGACAATAGATTTTATAAGATTTATGTTTTCTAGGTAGATTTTAATTTGGTTGTATAAGGTTTAGTGGCACAAAATCCCTTTAGGGACATGATTTCAATTTGGCTATTGCTTTTTTGGCATCCTACATAAATTATTTAGCCTTCTAGGAATAAATATTAGGCTTTTGTAAACGAAATGCCCGATTACGCTTTATCATGAAAATTGAATAAAAATTTCAAATTTTCTTGATTTGGATGTTGGCATATGTTGCATATCCAACTACAGCATACCTAAACATCGTTAGACGCAGATTGGAAGAAAATTGTGAAGTTTCATTAAATTAAATGGAACATTTTCTCACAAACGTAATTCTGTTGGAAGCAACATTTGAAGAAATTTTTTTGACTCATGTCCACTGTGAGATCATTTCAAACCTTAAAAACATCCTTATGTGGATTTTCGAAACTGTGAAATGAACGAATATTCAGAAATCTCAATTTTCAAACAATTACTATTAGGAGAAGTGTTTCAAAAACAATCAGTTATTTGGATGTCAATTTAATGTTGTTAATGTCCCGATAACGACAATTCCGTATTTTATGTTATCTTTAATGGCTTGAGAAGAAACATATTTTTAGCACTGAAATGAATGCGGAAGATCATGCTTCTGTTCGCCTGACTTGGATATACAGGCTAATACTACGTTCAGATCAGATAGTTAAGATATCTTAGACCGCTGAACTCACTGAGTGAGTTCGAACTTTCCATTGCTAGATACAGTCAGTGCCGCTCACTCTGTTGGCTCTGGAGGCCGATTGGCTGTTGAGTTTTGTTATAATAAGTAATTACTAGTGTAATTACTAGTAATTTAAAAGGAGCAGATTAGCAAACGCAAATGGAGCGTATATGCTGGCGATTAGTTGCCTAATTTATGCATGAGAGAAAAGCTGAAAAATAAATTAGGTGTAATGTGTCTAGAAATGAAAACCAACTGTTTTAAAAAGTAACTTAACGTTTATTGAATAAAACAGAAATAAAAACTAAAAAGACAAATACAATTTCAACAAATTAAATAAATGAAAAATATACTTAATATGAACTGGAGCTTATTAAGAAACAATATTTTTCATAAAGGAAATTACTTTTATTTAAGTTCAATTTACTTTAAAGATTATCATTAATAAAACTTTATACTTTAAACAATTTATAATTTTAAACAATTTAACTTTAATGTAAAACCAAAATAATATAAACTTTATACATCTCTCCCTCTTTCAATTACGATCCAATTTAAAAGATCGCTGATCTCCGTTTCTACTTAACTTCTGCTATATGGAAAACTTCGACATACCACGCAGTAACCGTCATTAGTATGCCGAAACTAACAAAGCTAAAAACATCCAACTACTCAAAGCAAACTATATAGACTTTCACCTACAGCTCGAGAACATGATGAAGCCTATAATGCCAAGATTATCTATCAGATCAGCAAAAACGAAACGGGAGATTTAAACAGGATGTTAAAACTTAAGAGGGAAGAAACGTAAATTAAAACTTTATTTAAAGAAACTTAAACCATCAATTAAATAAAGCTATATGAATATAAAAGCAAACTCAAGAAAACTAATTGAAAATAAACTTACTAAAACTTCAGCGTGTATTTCACCTCCTTCCTTAACACTATATAAATATATGAACGCGACTTTCTGAAATCCATCTGATAATATTCAGAGGATGAATGATAAGTCGGTTAAAAATCCAAGAAGAGGAAAAAACAACGTTGATAAAAACAAACTAAAACAACTGAACGCTAAACTCAAAATATTAACCATTAAACTCAAACTGTTTAATACTGAACGTGTTGCCTTATCAGCCAGGGTTCCGATGCCAAGTATCAACAGACCGCCATTTTCATTCCCCAGCTATCCAATCGTTCCGATGGCGTAGCTTAATCCTTTATGGAATAGAAAATGCTTAAAAAGTCAAATGCATCTTTACTTAAACTTTATTCGGCCGTTTCACACTATTAAACATAACGTCTTTTGTTTTTATGAAGAACTAAAAGCCAAAAAAACAGCATGACATCTCGAATCATCTCCTTACTACAGCTATCCATGACTGAACGGTGGCATGATAAACTTTGCCTTACCACAACACACTGACACGAAAAACGAAGCAAAGCTCATGAGATATCTGAAAGCTGGTATTTAAATGCATCTTCCCAGGTAAACATCCAATCACACGGCTTTCCATATTAGATGAGAACTACGTCACTGCCGGTTAAATGAAAGATCGAGAAGTTCCTAGCAGCGGCGAGAGAGAACGATGAAGGAGAAAACAGATGGTCACGCCATCTGTTGTCGGCTGCTGGAGTCGCTCCGGAACATCGTAACACTTGACGTGTACGGGAGAGAGAAGCCGGTAGAATGTAAACAAAGATACGTGGGCTTTTAAAGATGCCGTGTAAAAATAAAAGTGAATAAGCCAGGATATTAATAAAGATACTAAAGGTAAGTAAACTTAAGGAAATATTAAATACGATATTTAACTATTGAAATAAATAAATCATAAACCAAAGATATGTGTGAGTAAGCCAGAACTTAGGAATAAATATGAAACTGATAATAACTTAAGAGCTTCTAATAAATGAACTTAAATGAATGAATTTAGATGAATGTTTTAAATGAAGTGACAAGACTAAAAATGTAGACATGTATGGAATATTATTCCAACAATTGCCCCCCCCTCTTGTTACTTCTAAAAATACCACATAGGTGAGCTGCTATCAACGCCTTCCATACAGCCGAAAAATATGAACAGCACTGAGAGGACACTGCAGTAAACATTCCATCATCCATAACTTATGATAAAAACCTGCAGTAATAAAAATCTGACAATTACAAAAAAACTAAAAACTATCCATGGCAAACTCCCACAACCAGCATCCAACATACCAGCTTACGAGATGCCTAAAACAAAACCTGCGGGCTCCAGTCCATACTAAAAGAAAAATCTGTAAAACAATTACATATAACATAAAAATAAAATCAATACATACAATAACATACACATATAGATATCACATGTGTGGCTAAGGACTTTACAATACATAAATATATAAGTATAAGGACTTGAATAACAACAACTACATCAGCTCATAACAATTCTTAAACTTTCCAGCTAACAGTTTTTGTAATTTTGTTACTCATTTTTGTAAAAATTGCTTATATTGATTATAATCATATCTCAACATTAATTAGCATCTTTTATACATATATCTGTACTTCAGGTGAGGTAATTTTAATACAATATTACAATACTATCATTAACTCTCTATTTGCTAATAGCATTATATAGAAACAATTTAGTCAAAAGATACCTATCCATGTCCTGAATCTTACAATAACAATTTCAAAAAAATTAAAAAACTTTTTGCTAACCCTATGACATAACATACATACTCAGATTCACTCAAATATTTAAACATACATTCATTACTCCGGGTCCAGAGATTTCATACGCTCACACCTTTCATTCACATAAAACAAGGACATAGACATGGGTAGCACAGATATCTAAATAAAACCAATATATCACTACAAATATACATATTATTTTCAAACTTGAATCACAAACTATAATTAACCAAAAACAGAACATGAATCACTATACTGACTTCAAATTGTATAATCCACTTCTATATTGGCTAACTACTTTACCTTACACATTAAAAATATTGGCTACTGGAGGAAAATAAATTCTACAGCTAAACCCAAGATTCACTACGTTACAATCAATTACACTTTTAAACTTAAGTAAGACTTAAGCGAAACCATGAGTGAAAACCATTACAAATTGCTAACATTTCCCACTGCTTAACTGCCATGAAGGACCGAGTTTCACAACTTCATGAATTTCTCCAACTAGTTAAGATTAAAAAGAAAACACATGGATTCACCTTACATAAATCTTATATACTATCTATGAATCCAATATACCAAGCAATTTGTCAATTAAACATATTAGCTAATTTCCTCCATGTAGTTGCCGCCTTAAAACAAGAGCCATTAACAGCCTTTTATAATCAGTTACCCCCTGAAGCACTATCAATTAAAAAAAAATTCAATTTTTCAATTTGTATTGCCGGCCCTGATGAGGTCGATTAAAAAAAAATAAGTTCACTAAATCATAATAGATGCATTAAAAACTAAAATTTGCATATATATGTATATAAGAACTCTTCCCAAAACTCGAACCGTCAAACAGCAATAACAAATTTCAAGAAAAATTTTAAGTGACAAACTTGACATGGACAACGAGACAACCTTATACTATACTATCACAGCCATTTACAGCGACCATCACAGCCTCAGTTAAGCTCAAAGACATCAAAAACACTTTTCAACAACTAATCAACCTCAAAACCAAACACCTTTTCTAAAAACATAAGAAATACAATACAACTAGACGGGGAGGTTATAATCACTATCTATCAATTTATTATAATAAACATCAGGATTCCAAGCCTAAACCATCATTACACATTTGTGTAAAAACTCATGCTTCAATATTCAGAGTTAGCTCATTAAAAATATCCATATGAAGCTACTCATTGAAAACATAAGTTTTAATAGATTCAAACTAAAATCCCAAAGGAAAATTTATAATTTACTTTTATTTCATTACTGCATCAAATTTTTATATTTTAAAAACCAATTTAAGAACCCTTTTCTAGCTATATATAAGAATAGCCCCCCTCTCACTGAGCAACAAAAACTAACAATCAGAGAAAAACTACCAATGCTCGGCATCATATGATATATTAATCGGTGAGTCGACTTTAATTAGCATGCAATGAACAAAAAGCGATATCTCCGATGCCTAGAGAAAAAAATAACATCTCAAATAAACTTAAAACATTAGAGTCTGTAAAAATTTTAAAAAATTCAGTAATTGTAATATACCAGACTTTGTCTAGCGGACCCTTTTAAAATTGACCAGAACAAAGTATTAAAAAAATCCAATTTTCTTCTATCATTAACACTTAATTAAGAGGTTGATCAGACAAACATTAAAAACCCAACTTCCATATCCCTTACTTCTTCACAGCTGTGATATAGCCACATAATAGCCATAAGATTTTTAAAAAAATTGCACCTTCCATATTCAAATTTTATATAAATTTAAATAAAACTGGGTAAAAATATACATAGATAAAAGCAATTAAAAACCAGATTATCTTGATACTATAAACCTGATTTTTATTGTAAACAAGAATTTAAAAAAATTTTCAAAAGATAATCCACTTAACAATTAAATTTAACAAATCCATATATTAAATTTATATCATTGTCAATAAATCAACAAATGGAATATAAGTAAAAAATTTTCAAATATTTTAAAATTCACAATTTTTAACATTTTAAAATTTCAATATATTACGACTTTCAATAAATTTAACCTTTTTAACTTTAATTAATACAATTATCTTCTACAATTATAGAAGTTAATTTAACATTCTATATATTAATTAACTTAAACAAAAACGTAAGATTTCATAAAAATTAACATAATCATAAAATAATTAACCAAAAAAAATTTAACGTCAATTAAACCAACTATAAGAAAACATTAGTTTCAATTAAACACATATTAAAATTTTTTTTAAAAAAACATAAAAAATGTTTAAACACAGTCTATTAAAGATGCAATCCATGAGTACACAGGAACCATTATACTAATGTCTCTCATTGTCCCCCTCAGAACCGTCACTATATTAACATATCTTGAAAATCTCTAAACGCCGATGCAATTTAAAATCATAGTCCTTTTAACACATAAGAAAAAAAACTTGTTATCTCTCTAAGAATATGCAACACTTAACAGTCACACCAGGATTTTGATGACTCGATTTCGATGCCTACTAACACAAACCGGCCCAGGACGCGAACCACTGCGCCCCAAGCCTATCATTGAAGATCACTCACTTTGTAGATTTACTGATGAGATTCACACTACACAATACACAGCTGCTCCAGACTTAAAACTTGATCATAATAATCTTTCATGATTTTAAAACTGACTGGAAGCACTAAAATAATGCAGCGTTGAATTCCACATACTGCACATAGAGTGGCCTTTCAATAACACTTTGTAACTTCACTATTATGCAACAAGTTCAGAAAAAAAAAATTTTTTTTTAGTAAGATCAAAAAAAATTTTTAGAAAGAAGAACAAACACTACAAATTCACCCCATAGCCCCCCCCCCCCCCATCGCAAAAGATGGGTATTAAATGAGGCAAAAAAAAAAAATTCAAAACTCTACATGACAAAGAATTAAAATACAGGGCAACCATCTGACCCATAACCTTGTTAGAATAAGTAATTACTAGTGTAATTACTAGTAATTTAAAAGGAGCAGATTAGCAAACGCAAATGGAGCGTATATGCTGGCGATTAGTTGCCTAATTTATGCATGAGAGAAAAGCTGAAAAATAAATTAGGTGTATTGTGTCTAGAAATGAAAACCAACTGTTTTAAAAAGTAACTTAACGTTTATTGAATAAAACAGAAATAAAAACTAAAAAGACAAATACAATTTCAACAAATTAAACAAATGAAAAATATACTTAATATGAACTGGAGCTTATTAAGAAACAATACAAAGGAAATTACTTTTATTTAAGTTCAATTTACTTTAAAGATTATCATTAATAAAACTTTATACTTTAAACAATTTATAACTTTAAACAATTTAACTTTAATGTAAAACCAAAATAATATAAACTTTATACATCTCTCCCTCTCTCAATTACGATCCAATTTAAAAGATCGCTGATCTCCGTTTCTACTTAACTTCTGCTATATGGAAAACTTCGACATACCACGCAGTAACCGTCATTAGTATGCCGAAACTAACAAAGCTAAAAACATCCAACAACTCAAAGCAAACTATATAGACTTTCACCTACAGCTCGAGAACATGATGAAGCCTATAATGCCAAGATTATCTGTCAGATCAGCAAAAACGAAACGGGAGATTTAAACAGGATGTTAAAACTTAAGAGGGAAGAAACGTAAACTAAAACTTTATTCAAAGAAGCCATCAATTAAATAAAGCTATATGAATATAAAAGCAAACTCAAGCAAACTAATTGAAAATAAACTTACTAAAACTTCAGCGTGTATTTTACCTCCTTCCTTAACACTATATAAATATATGAACGCGACTTTCTGAAATCCATCTGATAATATTCAGAGGATGAATGATAAGTCGGTTAAAAATCCAAGAAGAAGGAAAAACAACCTTGATAAAAACAAACTAAAACAACTGAACGCTAAACTCAAAATATTAACCATTAAACTCAAACTGTTAAATACTGAACGTGTTGCCTTATCAGCCAGGGTTCCGATGCCAAGTATCAACAGACCGCCATTTTCATTCCCCAGCTATCCAATCGTTCCGATGGCGTAGCTTAATCCTTTATGGAATAGAAAATGCTTAAAAAGTCAAATGCATCTTTACTTAAACTTTATCCGGCAGTTTCACACTATTAAACATAACGTCTTTTGTTTTTATGAAGAACTAAAAGCCAAAAAAACAGCATGACATCTCGAATCATCTCCTTACTACAGCTATCCATGACTGAACGGTGGCATGATAAACTTTGCCTTACCACAACACACTGACACGAAAAACGAAGCAAAGCTCATGAGATATCTGAAAGCTGGTATTTAAATGCATCTTCCCAGGTAAACATCCAATCACACGGCTTTCCATATTAGATGAGAACTACGTCACTGCCGGTTAAATGAAAGATCGAGAAGTTCCTAGCAGCGGCGAGAGAGAACGATGAAGGAGAAAACAGATGGTCGCGCCATCTGTTGTCGGCTGCTGGAGTCGCTCCGGAACATCGTAACACTTGATGTGTACGGGAGAGAGAAGCCGATAGAATGTAAACAAAGATACGTGGGCTTTTAAAGATGCCGTGTAAAAATAAAAGTGAATAAGCCAGGATATTAATAAAGATACTAAAGGTAAGTAAACTTAAGGAAATATTAAATACGATATTTAACTATTGAAATAAATAAATCATAAACCAAAGATATGTGTGAGTAAGCCAGAACTTAGGAATAAATATGAAACTGATAATAACTTAAGAGCTTCTAATAAATGAACTTAAATGAATGAATTTAGATGAATGTTTTAAATGAAGTGACAAGACTAAAAATGTAGACATGTATGGAATATTATTCCAACAATTGCCCCCGCCCCCCTCTTGTTACTTCTAAAAATACCACATAGGTGAGCTGCTATCAACGCCTTCCATACAGCCGAAAAATATGAACAGCACTGAGAGGACACTGCAGTAAACATTCCATCATCCATAACTTATGATAAAAACCTGCAGTAATAAAAATCTGACAATTACAAAAAAACTAAAAACTATCCATGGCAAACTCCCACAACCAGCATCCAACATACCAGCTTACGAGATGCCTAAAACAAAACCTGCGGGCTCCAGTCCATACTAAAAGAAAAATCTGTAAAACAATTACATATAACATAAAAATAAAATCAATACATACAATAACATACACATATAGATATCACATGTGTGGCTAAGGACTTTACAATACATAAATATATAAGTATAAGGACTTGAATAACAACAACTACATCAGCTCATAACAATTCTTAAACTTTCCAGCTAACAGTTTTTGTAATTTTGTTACTCATTTTTGTAAAAATTGCTTATATTGATTATAATCATATCTCAACATTAATTAGCATCTTTTATACATATATCTGTACTTCAGGTGAGGTAATTTTAATACAATATTACAATACTATCATTAACTCTCTATTTGCTAATAGCATTATATAGAAACAATTTAGTCAAAAGATACCTATCCATGTCCTGAATCTTACAATAACAATTTCAAAAAAATTAAAAAACTTTTTGCTAACCCTATGACATAACATACATACTCAGATTCACTCAAATATTTAAACATACATTCATTACTCCGGGTCCAGAGATTTCATACGCTCACACCTTTCATTCACATAAAACAAGGACATAGACATGGGTAGCACAGATATCTAAATAAAACCAATATATCACTACAAATATACATATTATTTTCAAACTTGAATCACAAACTATAATTAACCAAAAACAGAACATGAATCACTATACTGACTTCAAATTGTATAATCCACTTCTATATTGGCTAACTACTTTACCTTACACATTAAAAATATTGGCTACTGGAGGAAAATAAATTCTACAGCTAAACCCAAGATTCACTACGTTACAATCAATTACACTTTTAAACTTAAGTAAGACTTAAGCGAAACCATGAGTGAAAACCATTACAAATTGCTAACATTTCCCACTGCTTAACTGCCATGAAGGACCGAGTTTCACAACTTCATGAATTTCTCCAACTAGTTAAGATTAAAAAGAAAACACATGGATTCACCTTACATAAATCTTATATACTATCTATGAATCCAATATACCAAGCAATTTGTCAATTAAACATATTAGCTAATTTCCTCCATGTAGTTGCCGCCTTAAAACAAGAGCCATTAACAGCCTTTTATAATCAGTTACCCCCTGAAGCACTATCAATTAAAAAAATTTCAATTTTTCAATTTGTATTGCCGGCCCTGATGAGGTCGATTAAAAAAAAATAAATTCACTAAATCATAATAGATGCATTAAAAACTAAAATTTGCATATATATGTATATAAGAACTCTTCCCAAAACTCGAACCGTCAAACAGCAATAACAAATTTCAAGAAAAATTTTAAGTGACAAACTTGACATGGACAACGAGACAACCTTATACTATACTATCACAGCCATTTACAGCGACCATCACAGCCTCAGTTAAGCTCAAAGACATCAAAAACACTTTTCAACAACTAATCAACCTCAAAACCAAACACCTTTTCTAAAAACATAAGAAATACAATACAACTAGACGGGGAGGTTATAATCACTATCTATCAATTTATTATAATAAACATCAGGATTCCAAGCCTAAACCTTCATTACACATTTGTGTAAAAACTCATGCTTCAATATTCAGAGTTAGCTCATTAAAAATATCCATATGAAGCTACTCATTGAAAACATAAGTTTTAATAGATTCAAACTAAAATCCCAAAGGAAAATTTATAATTTACTTTTATTTCATTACTGCATCAAATTTTTATATTTTAAAAACCAATTCAAGAACACTTTTCTAGCTATATATAAGAATAGCCCCCCTCTCACTGAGCAACAAAAACTAACAATCAGAGAAAAACTACCAATGCTCGGCATCATATGATATATTAATCGGTGAGTCGACTTTAATTAGCATGCAATGAACAAAAAGCGATATCTCCGATGCCTAGAGAAAAAAATAACATCTCAAATAAACTTAAAACATTAGAGTCTGTAAAAATTTTTAAAAATTCAGTAATTTTAATATACCAGACTTTGTCTAGCGGACCCTTTTAAAATTGACCAGAACAAAGTATTAAAAAAATCCAATTTTCTTCTATCATTAACACTTAATTAAGAGGTTGATCAGACAAACATTAAAAACCCAACTTCCATATCCCTTACTTCTTCACAGCTGTGATATAGCCACATAATAGCCATAAGATTTTTAAAAAAATTGCACCTTCCATATTCAAATTTTATATAAATTTAAATAAAACTGGGTAAAAATATACATAGATAAAAGCAATTAAAAACCAGATTATCTTGATACTATAAACCTGATTTTTATTGTAAACAAGAATTTTAAAAAAATTTCAAAAGATAATCCACTTAACAATTAAATTTAACAAATCCATATATTAAATTTATATCATTGTCAATAAATCAACAAATGGAATATAAGTAAAAAATTTTCAAATATTTTAAAATTCACAATTTTTAACATTTTAAAATTTCAATATATTACGACTTTCAATAAATTTAACCTTTTTAACTTTAATTAATACAATTATCTTCTACAATTATAGAAGTTAATTTAACATTCTATATATTAATTAACTTAAACAAAAACGTAAGATTTCATAAAAATTAACATAATCATAAAATAATTAACCCAAAAAAAATTTAACGTCAATTAAACCAACTATAAGAAAACATTAGTTTCAATTAAACACATATTAAAAATTTTTTTAAAAAAACATAAAAAATGTTTAAACACAGTCTATTAAAGATGCAATCCATGAGTACACAGGAACCATTATACTAATGTCTCTCATTGTCCCCCTCAGAACCGTCACTATATTAACATATCTTGAAAATCTCTAAACGCCGATGCAATTTAAAATCATAGTCCTTTTAACACATAAGAAAAAAAACTTGTTATCTCTCTAAGAATATGCAACACTTAACAGTCACACCAGGATTTTGATGACTCGATTTCGATGCCTACTAACACAAACCGGCCCAGGACGCGAACCACTGCGCCCCAAGCCTATCATTGAAGATCACTCACTTTGTAGATTTACTGATGAGATTCACACTACACAATACACAGCTGCTCCAGACTTAACACTTGATCATGATAATCTTTCATGATTTTAAAACTGACTGGAAGCACTAAAATAATGCAGCGTTGAATTCCACATACTGCACATAGAGTGGCCTTTCAATAACACTTTGTAACTTCACTATTATGCAACAAGTTCAGAAAAAAAAAATTTTTTTTTAGTAAGATCAAAAAAAATTTTTAGAAAGAAGAACAAACACTACAAATTCACCCCATAGCCCCCCCCCCCCATCGCAAAAGATGGGTATTAAATGAGGCAAAAAAAAAAAAAATTCAAAACTCTACATGACAAAGAATTAAAATACAGGGCAACCATCTGGCCCATAACCTTGTTAGAATAAGTAATTACTAGTGTAATTACTAGTAATTTAAAAGGAGCAGATTAGCAAACGCAAATGGAGCGTATATGCTGGCGATTAGTTGCCTAATTTATGCATGAGAGAAAAGCTGAAAAATAAATTAGGTGTATTGTGTCTAGAAATGAAAACCAACTGTTTTAAAAAGTAACTTAACGTTTATTGAATAAAACAGAAATAAAAACTAAAAAGACAAATACAATTTCAACAAATTAAACAAATGAAAAATATACTTAATATGAACTGAAGCTTATTAAGAAACAATACAAAGGAAATTACTTTTATTTAAGTTCAATTTACTTTAAAGATTATCATTAATAAAACTTTATACTTTAAACAATTTATAACTTTAAACAATTTAACTTTAATGTAAAACCAAAATAATATAAACTTTATACATCTCTCCCTCTCTCAATTACGATCCAATTTAAAAGATCGCTGATCTCCGTTTCTACTTAACTTCTGCTATATGGAAAACTTCGACATACCACGCAGTAACCGTCATTAGTATGCCGAAACTAACAAAGCTAAAAACATCCAACAACTCAAAGCAAACTATATAGACTTTCACCTACAGCTCGAGAACATGATGAAGCCTATAATGCCAAGATTATCTGTCAGATCAGCAAAAACGAAACGGGAGATTTAAACAGGATGTTAAAACTTAAGAGGGAAGAAACGTAAACTAAAACTTTATTTAAAGAAACCATCAATTAAATAAAGCTATATGAATATAAAAGCAAACTCAAGCAAACTAATTGAAAATAAACTTACTAAAACTTCAGCGTGTATTTTACCTCCTTCCTTAACACTATATAAATATATGAACGCGACTTTCTGAAATCCATCTGATAATATTCAGAGGATGAATGATAAGTCGGTTAAAAATCCAAGAAGAAGGAAAAACAACCTTGATAAAAACAAACTAAAACAACTGAACGCTAAACTCAAAATATTAACCATTAAACTCAAACTGTTAAATACTGAACGTGTTGCCTTATCAGCCAGGGTTCCGATGGCAAGTATCAACAGACCGCCATTTTCATTCCCCAGCTATCCAATCGTTCCGATGGCGTAGCTTAATCCTTTATGGAATAGAAAATGCTTAAAAAGTCAAATGCATCTTTACTTAAACTTTATCCGGCAGTTTCACTCTATTAAACATAACGTCTTTTGTTTTTATGAAGAACTAAAAGCCAAAAAAACAGCATGACATCTCGAATCATCTCCTTACTACAGTTATCCCCCAGATAACAATTTTTCATTTTTAAAACATTTTTATAACCCCAACATGTAAATGACTAGATGCTTTTTAAAGGCTTTGTCTGAAAGGTTTGCCAACATTGTAAAAAGCATTATAAAAGGTTGCTAGTTGACACAATCTGAGGTACTTTGTAAGTGTTTTAGGACAAGCATACCAAAATGTAGAAACGTAAGGCTAGTTACAGGATTTCATATTAAGCATTGTAACAAGAATTACAATCAAAGGTAGATAATAATGCTTTTATCATAAGCATCTATAAAGGAAATTAAAAATGTTTTGATTAATCTGTTAGTTTTAAATCTTAACTGACAGAGGCATGAGATTTTCAATAAAATAACTTGACTTATAATTTTTCTTTTGTTTCTGTGGGAAATTAAATTTTAGCCTAATATTTATATACTGAAAAAAAATGCTTTTAAGAAGTCATATTACATAGCAAGTTACATATTTTAATTAATATATTGTTTTTTTTTTTTCCTTTAATGTATTTGCTGATTTTTTTTTTTTTTTTTTTTAATTAATACATAGCTTTTTTTCTAAGTAATTGCTAAAATTTTAATATATTTTATTTTTTAAGTTCTACTAATTGAATTTTGCCTTTGTTTTTGTGGGAAACCAAATTTTAGACTAATATTTATATACTGAAAAAAAAAGGGAAATAATGCTATTTATTAGCCTACATTATGTTTAAGAAGTCATATTACGTTTAGCAAGTTACATATTTTAATTAATGTATTGTTTTTTTTCTTTTAAAGTAATTGCTAAAATTTGAATATATTTTATTTTTTAAATTTTACTGAGTGTTTGTTTCTTTTGTTTGTGTGGGAAACTAAATTTTAGCTTAATATTTATATGCTGAAAAAAAATATAATAATGATTTTTATTAGCCCATATTATATTTAAGAAGTCATATTACATTTAGCAAGTTACATATTTTGATAAATATATATATATATATTTTTTCCTTTGAAGTAATTGCTAAAATTTGAATATATTTTTTTAATTTTACTACTACTGGGCTTTTCTTTTGTTTCGGTGGGAAATTAAATTTTAGTCTAATATTTATATACTGAAAAAAAAAAAAAAAAAAAAAAAGAAGAATGATTTTATTAGCTTATATTATATTTAAGAATTCATATTACATTTAGCAAGTTACATATTTTAATAATTATATAGTTCTCTTTTAGTAATTGCTAAAATTTGAATTATTTTATTTTTTAATTAATATATTGCTTTTTTCCTTTAAAGTAATTGCTAATATTTGAATATATTTTATTTTTTAAGTTTTACTGAGTGTTGAACAGTGTACTCAGGGGTGCCATGTCAGAACTTTCTTCGAGAGGGGGGAGGGGGATTTTTATTTTTTTAATCTTGTTGTGGACAGCCTAGAAATAATTGATAAGTTTTTCTTCATATTTTTAAAATTAACCAAAGTACTCATTGATGATGTGTCTCACTTTGAGAATATTGCAACAGGACGGATAATTTGTGCACTTAAACTGTTTATTTAATGCAAATGTTTCTATTTTATTCAAATCAGACAAGTTATTTCAGAGTTTATGTAATTTCTGATTCTAAAAAAAGAATTATTATTCTGACCTGTGATGACTGACATATTCTGAAACATCAAACTCCTTGGAGTTGGGGGAGATAGCACCCTTATTTGTACCGATTCTGTCCAAATATATATCTTACTATATGTGTGTGTATAATATATATATATATATATATATATATATATATATATATATATATATTAACCCGTCAGCACACGCGCTGGGATAAAATCTACCCCAGCTCAGAATCATTACTTAAAATGTGAGAAACTCGTTCGTTATCATTCTGAGCTTTATACTTTTTATCCAAGCAAGAACGTCTTATTTTAAGTTAAATTATGTTCTTTATTGATTTCCAGTTTATTTCAAAATATAAATTTTTGTTTATAATCAAACCGTCGGGAAATTGACTCAAGAAAACCAACTGGGGTAGAATTTATCCCGCGCGTGTAGTAACGTAATGGAAAGGGGCGCGTGTGCTGACGGGTTAAATTTGTAATCAATCCACCACATTACTAGATCATATTTTCATATTAAAATGTTCCTAAATTATGTTAAGAAATTTTCTTTAGGAAAATTTCTTTTATTTGTATTAAAATCATTCTTATGCACATAGGCGTAGACATTTGAAAATTATTGGTGGTGAACTTGAACATAACTCTTTTTCACACACGTGTCTGTAAAAGACATTGCTCTCAGATTCAATGTTGCTTTTTTAACTACCTTTTAAAGAAATTAAACAGAATTTTATATTTAAAAATAAATCACATTAAGACAATGTAAAAATTCAAATGTACAAACCATTTTATAAAAGGATATACTCGCTGTCATTCACGAATCTTTTATAATAAAATTACGATGAAAATTGACGAATAACATTTTTTTCAGAATATGAATTCTTTTCCTATTTTTACTTTTTATATGGGTTTTTGGCTACAAAATTTCAAATGAAAAATAAATATTGAATTATATTTTCAGTTACTTACCTTTTGAATACAGTTCACTGGTACAGGATCAGCTAATTATACATTGTATGAGGGGGGAAAAAAACCTGTGTTTGCTAACACACCAAATATGTAGAATTCCAATATACTGTATATTATACACTGTTGCAATATGTGTTCTAGCTGAAAGCTAAGAATACTTTAATTAAAAAAAAAAATTCTATGTAGCTATTTTTTTTTTCATTTCGTCTATAAGAGAAATACTTTCCTATGTGTGACAGAGCAAACACAATCTAATGTTGTTACTTTTATTTTCTAATTTAACTCATTTAAATTACTGTTTTTCCTTTATAATAATTTTTAATAACTTTCTCTGAAAATGAATTCCTTAATGGTGCAAAAAGAAACTTTTTATATATTCAATGATAATCTTTTAAAAACATTTTTATGCTAAAGTAATAGCAGTTTCTTGCCCATTTAATAGCTTAATTAAATAGGTTTTACATATTACAATGTGACAAATATGATATTAAAAATCCCAAAGATTACTTTAACTAATAATATCTTTTAATATTGTAATCTTTGCATTTCCTCATCTAATATTCCCTAATTCCTTTCTAGTTAAAAGCTAATAATACTTTAATTAAAAAAAAAAATAAAAATTTCCATTTCTATGTGGCCTTTTTTTTTTTTTTCCCCCAAGAGAAATACTTTCCTATATGCGACAGAGCAAACACAATCTAATGTTGTTACTTTTATTTTCTAATTTAATATAAATCAGTAATCATTTAAATTACTGTTTTTCCTTTATAATAATTTTTAATAACTTACTCTGAAGCAAACAAAAGTATTTCTCAATTTCCAGGCAATATTTTCTGAAACAAATGAAACATTATTCAGTTTAAATAATTCTATTTATTTACATACAAAAAATAATATAATCATCAACAGCTCGAGTAAAGTCTATTTTCTTCTTTATTCTCTCTTTTCTCTCTAGCAAATAAAGATAAATAAATAAATATAGACACACACATCAAATATGTATAATAAAAGGAAATAAAGTATACAATAAGCAGTAGCGCAGCCAGGATCCCCATCTGGGATTGTTACTCATTAAAAAAAAAAAAAAAGATGTGTGACAAAAAGTAATGAAAATCACAAATAGCTGTAATAAACTTAACATTTGTGTGCTTAAAGGTTTCATAAAAGAGCATCTTCTTTAGACTTCAGAGAAAAAAGAAAGAGCAATAGCAGTAACATATGACTATTTTAGTGCTATTGCTCCTAACCTATTCTTTAATTGATTTTGTGTTTAAATAGAGGACCCTATTACAAAGCATTGAAACAGTTGAGAATGACATTTTATGCTGTTTATACTTTTCTTTACTTTGGTTTTTACACATTACTTTACCTTAAGACAAGTGATTTTCTATACATCTTATCAGTTTTTGAAATACTCTGGAAGGGGTTTTAATCCCAAAATTGCCCCCATTGCTATGCTAGTGCAATAGATGTACAGAATTCAATAGTCAAAATACGGTATGCACTTTATATAGGTCACTCTTAAGAGGCTACTTACTCAGGCAAAAACACCCACTCGCTCGCTAATGTTAATCATATGGGGGAAATATTTTACGATATCTCGTTTGCATTTCAATATATATATATATATATTTTTTTTTTCATTGGATAGCTGAGGTCAATTTCTATGCAGGCCCTTTCTTACTTTTTTTATTTTTGTTGCAGTTTTTTTTATTTAGGATACTTTCACTTTCGAAATCGTTTCCAAAAGTGAAAGTATCTTAATAATAAAAAAAAAAAAACCTTGTAATCAAAATCGTAAAAGTACAAAGGAGCATGCATAGAGATTGAACTCAGCTATCCAATGCAAAAAAAAAAAAATATTTAAAAATATTGAAATGCAAACGAGATATCGTAAATTATCTCATCCATAGGATTAACATTAGCGAGCAGGTGTTTTCGCCTGAGTGAAGCAACCTCTTAAAAATCTGCACAGCTTGAGGCAAAGTGCTTTACAGATTTCTGATGTACATTCTTTGTTTATATTTTTAAATATTATCAAACTAGGCATTTTTAGAATCCACTAATCAAATATAGCGATCTTGTTTTTGTCACTCAGTCGTAACGGAAAATTTCGTTATTTTATATTGTGTTTGGTGTGGGGATTTTGCAGTTACAGATTTTTTTAAAGTTGGATATAACAACAACAAAAATGTGCCAAATGGTTAAGCCTGTATTATTTAATGCAATGTATAAGCACCTAGACAAAAAAAGCTTATATATAAATGGTCTAAAGGGATAATGATTCTATTTTAAAGGCATGTGTGTACCTGTTAGGCTTATATTGCTAATATTTTTATTTGTTATAAAAAATGGTACTTCTCCATTATCCTGTCGACCACTGTTCATAACAGAAAACTATCGCCAAATAAACAAATGAAAGAATGCTGCCATTGGAATCTTGAAATAAATAAATAAATGCAAAGAAATTCTGAAAAACCCCACTCTTCAATGCGCCAACTTAGTAAGCTTGAGCAATAAAATTTGCAATATATTAATGAAAACAGAAAAAAAAACTTGGATATTTATTCTTTACATTATTTTTTCTAATTATCCCTATCGGCCGGTGAATAAATGTTTTTGACATCAGTTGAAACTGATCTATTGTACGTAACTATGCATCGCAACATTTTTTCACTGCTTTTTCTCTTTTAATATCATGGCACTGCCGTTTAAGGACACAATTGTTATTTCGATTAACAAAATATCTAATAAATCAGTAAAACATAATGAAAGATACAGGTAAATGTGAAATTATAGCCACTTGATAACATAGCAAACACATGCAATGCTTTTGAGTCAAGTGAATGTGTCGCCACAATAATGCATCTTTGGCCTTAAATCCTATAATTTGACGATAGTTTTTAAATTCCTACTATTAGCTCACTCTCTCTCTCTCTATATATATATATCTTGTTGGAAATTTCAATCGTTAATAAAATATTTTCTATTCATCCATTCAAGTTCAAATAAAAAATTTTTAACTTGCACTGGAT
Organism: Maratus michaelseni; assembly: GCA_963931845.1. Classification (NCBI taxonomy): domain Eukaryota; kingdom Metazoa; phylum Arthropoda; class Arachnida; order Araneae; family Salticidae; genus Maratus; species Maratus michaelseni. Next base: position 3,620,390 of record OZ007586.1, on the reverse strand, counting down.
GACAATTGATGTTAATACAGTTTTTTCACATATTAATTCATTAATTAAATGTAATTAATTAATTTTAATTTGGGAGAAAAAAATTTCTCCCATTGTTTTCATAAATGAAATGAAAGATTTATCTCAAATGAGTGATGCTAACAAAAAATAAAATACTGCAATGATGATTATAAAATAATGTTCAATAAAGATAACGTGGGACATTAATGCTGTACGGGTTTATTTTATATATTTATGATTAAAAAGTAGGAATTGACTTTAAAAAAAAAAATTATATTACTTGTTTCTTATGAAAAGTGGTCGACGGGATAATGGATGAAGTACTTAAAAAACATACAATTTAATTGTAAAACACATACAATTTTTATTATAAACACACAAAAATAAATTTATTATAAAACAGACAATGTTTAATTTAATATAAAACACACACAATTTGCTGTACTGGGCTGCCATAGGATGAGAAATCTTGCCCAAATTGGTGGGTTGCCCAGGCATTAAATTGCCTTTTTGGCACCAAAAATATACCCAGTGCGTCTGTGACATCTGTACATACCAATCATATAATAATACCATAACATTACCCACACACACACACACTCTCAAAATAATAACAATAATAATACCATAATAAATATCTATAATGAAAGCAAGTCAATATTTCGGAGAGAGCAACAATATAAATATTTAAAAATTTCTTCCAAAAGCTGATGAAAGTAACAAACTCGGGGGCACACTTGACTCACACCCACCAGTGTTGAATTCAGGGGGTGGCACGGGGATGGGGAGTATTGAAATGTCCTCCCCCCCCCCCTCCCGTAGAACTTTACAATGTACCCCCAGAGCCACAGAAATCCCTCCCGGAGAAAACATACACCCAGAAAAACATATATATTTTAATTTATTATGTAAATATATAATTTATAAAGAAAAATTAAATGAGTTCAGAAACGGATTATAACCATATGAATTGATCAGAAGGAAAAAGCAAAGATATGTTAAAAATAAAAATTCGATATGTATGCAAGAAATAGAAGTTTCTTTTTACTTATATATTAATAAAATAAAGTTAATAGAAATGCTAATGTTTCTAATGGTTGGAATATAACAGTGTATTTAACATTTGATGTTTCCTTGACTTTCTGAGTTGTTTGATAAAAAATAGCTTAAAAGATAATGATCAGAAAATGCCAAGAAAAAAGCATAACATCGCAGACTTGCAGAAGAATCGCATGCCTGATTTATACCACACTTTGTTTCTAAACTTACATACATTAAGTTATTTGAAATTATCTTTCAATTTGAATAAATTAATAAAAATTACATTTTAAATTAAAAAATAATCAAATAATAAAATAAAGTTAATAGAAATGCTAATGTTTCTAATGGTTGGAATATAACAGTAAGTGGTAGTGTATTTAACATTTGATGTTTCCTTGACTTTCTGAGTTGTTTGATAAAAAATAGCTTAAAAGATAATGATCAGAAAATGCCAAGAAAAAAGCATAACATCGCAGACTTGCAGAAGAATCGCATGCCTGATTTATACCACACTTTGTTTCTAAACTTACATACATTAAGTTATTTGAAATTATCTTTCAATTTGAATAAATTAATAAAAATTACATTTTAAATTAAAAAATAATCAAATAATAAAATAAACTTAATAGAAATGCTAATGTTTCTAATGGTTGGAATATAACAGTAAGTGGTAGTGTATTTAACATTTGATGTTTCCTTGACTTTCTGAGTTGTTTGATAAAAAATAGCTTAAAAGATAATGATCAGAAAATGCCAAGAAAAAAGCATAACATCGCAGACTTGCAGAAGAATCGCATGCCTGATTTATACCACACTTTGTTTCTAAACTTACATACATTAAGTTATTTGAAATTATCTTTCAATTTGAATAAATTAATAAAAATTACATTTTAAATTAAAAAATAATCAAATAATAAAATAAACTTAATAGAAATGCTAATGTTTCTAATGGTTGGAATATAACAGTAAGTGGTAGTGTATTTAACATTTGATGTTTCCTTGACTTTCTGAGTTGTTTGATAAAAAATAGCTTAAAAGATAATGATCAGAAAATGCCAAGAAAAAAGCATAACATCGCAGACTTGCAGAAGAATCGCATGCCTGATTTATACCACACTTTGTTTCTAAACTTACATACATTAAGTTATTTGAAATTATCTTTCAATTTGAATAAATTAATAAAAATTACATTTTAAATTAAAAAATAATCAAATAATAAAATAAACTTAATAGAAATGCTAATGTTTCTAATGGTTGGAATATAACAGTAAGTGGTAGTGTATTTAACATTTGATGTTTCCTTGACTTTCTGAGTTGTTTGATAAAAAATAGCTTAAAAGATAATGATCAGAAAATGCCAAGAAAAAAGCATAACATCGCAGACTTGCAGAAGAATCGCATGCCTGATTTATACCACACTTTGTTTCTAAACTTACATACATTAAGTTATTTGAAATTATCTTTCAATTTGAATAAATTAATAAAAATTACATTTTAAATTAAAAAATAATCAAATAATAAAATAAAGTTAATAGAAATGCTAATGTTTCTAATGGTTGGAATATAACAGTAAGTGGTAGTGTATTTAACATTTGATGTTTCCTTGACTTTCTGAGTTGTTTGATAAAAAATAGCTTAAAAGATAATGATCAGAAAATGCCAAGAAAAAAGCATAACATCGCAGACTTGCAGAAGAATCGCATGCCTGATTTATACCACACTTTGTTTCTAAACTTACATACATTAAGTTATTTGAAATTATCTTTCAATTTGAATAAATTAATAAAAATTACATTTTAAATTAAAAAATAATCAAATAATAAAATAAACTTAATAGAAATGCTAATGTTTCTAATGGTTGGAATATAACAGTAAGTGGTAGTGTATTTAACATTTGATGTTTCCTTGACTTTCTGAGTTGTTTGATAAAAAATAGCTTAAAAGATAATGATCAGAAAATGCCAAGAAAAAAGCATAACATCGCAGACTTGCAGAAGAATCGCATGCCTGATTTATACCACACTTTGTTTCTAAACTTACATACATTAAGTTATTTGAAATTATCTTTCAATTTGAATAAATTAATAAAAATTACATTTTAAATTAAAAAATAATCAAATAATAAAATAAACTTAATAGAAATGCTAATGTTTCTAATGGTTGGAATATAACAGTAAGTGGTAGTGTATTTAACATTTGATGTTTCCTTGACTTTCTGAGTTGTTTGATAAAAAATAGCTTAAAAGATAATGATCAGAAAATGCCAAGAAAAAAGCATAACATCGCAGACTTGCAGAAGAATCGCATGCCTGATTTATACCACACTTTGTTTCTAAACTTACATACATTAAGTTATTTGAAATTATCTTTCAATTTGAATAAATTAATAAAAATTACATTTTAAATTAAAAAATAATCAAATAATAAAATAAACTTAATAGAAATGCTAATGTTTCTAATGGTTGGAATATAACAGTAAGTGGTAGTGTATTTAACATTTGATGTTTCCTTGACTTTCTGAGTTGTTTGATAAAAAATAGCTTAAAAGATAATGATCAGAAAATGCCAAGAAAAAAGCATAACATCGCAGACTTGCAGAAGAATCGCATGCCTGATTTATACCACACTTTGTTTCTAAACTTACATACATTAAGTTATTTGAAATTATCTTTCAATTTGAATAAATTAATAAAAATTACATTTTAAATTAAAAAATAATCAAATAATAAAATAAACTTAATAGAAATGCTAATGTTTCTAATGGTTGGAATATAACAGTAAGTGGTAGTGTATTTAACATTTGATGTTTCCTTGACTTTCTGAGTTGTTTGATAAAAAATAGCTTAAAAGATAATGATCAGAAAATGCCAAGAAAAAAGCATAACATCGCAGACTTGCAGAAGAATCGCATGCCTGATTTATACCACACTTTGTTTCTAAACTTACATACATTAAGTTATTTGAAATTATCTTTCAATTTGAATAAATTAATAAAAATTACATTTTAAATTAAAAAATAATCAAATAATAAAATAAACTTAATAGAAATGCTAATGTTTCTAATGGTTGGAATATAACAGTAAGTGGTAGTGTATTTAACATTTGATGTTTCCTTGACTTTCTGAGTTGTTTGATAAAAAATAGCTTAAAAGATAATGATCAGAAAATGCCAAGAAAAAAGCATAACATCGCAGACTTGCAGAAGAATCGCATGCCTGATTTATACCACACTTTGTTTCTAAACTTACATACATTAAGTTATTTGAAATTATCTTTCAATTTGAATAAATTAATAAAAATTACATTTTAAATTAAAAAATAATCAAATAAATAAATAATCAACTGAAATTATTAAGAAATAACTTTTAATAACATTAAATTTGTTATATATGCATTAAAATAATTTTTCTTACCTTAAAAAGTAATTAACAAGCTGTATCAGCTTGTAAACAAAAGTATTTTCGAGGAACTCTGTTGTAGTTCCTTCTTTTAGCAGCTTTTCTGTTCAAGAAAGTTTTCTTCAACATCTGTATGATCATTTTTGTCACATGCTGGCAACCATGGCTTTATTATCTTCACCAGATCATGTCATTAGAATTTGTAACTACAAAAGGCAAAATAAAATGACAACCAAGAAATAAACTTTAAACCCTTCATGACAAGCTTCCCTGCACCAATATTTCCAAATAATATTGACCTTATTTAATGCAGTTTTATTAAATAAGGTAAAAATTACCATTCGGATATAGTAATAATAGTTAAAATCAAGGACTGTGAACACATCTTATATCACACACATATCCTGTCATAAATGGTTTTAACATTACAATAAAAGTAAAGTCTATGCATTATGCATACTTCATGCTATTTTAATTATAACTTAAGACTAACCACTTGGAGTAGAAATGAAGAAATAGTGAATCAATATGTCAACCGATAAGCATCAAAAGATTCACATAATTGAAACAAATTCTAAAATAGATTTCACTCTTGCCTTTCCAGAAAGCAGAAAACAGCCAACTTAGATTAACCTTTACACTCTTTGAAAATTATTGTTTTTGAAACAGTGATAACCATTTTGGTACCACCATTGTTATTGTTATACTAAAATCGTTGTGGTAGATTAAAATTACAAATGTTGCAGAAACATACTACGAAGATAATCTTTTCTAATTAGTGGTAGCAAGAATTTAATTCTGTAGTAGTGACAAACGTCCAGTCACGGTCAACAAAGCAATGCAAAGGGTTAGGAAGTACACAACCTATCACTTAATTTATTTAAATATATTATTTTTTATTTTAAATTCATTTTCTTTTGTTTTATTTTTTTTAAGTTCATTTCGATACAATAATTTATACTATTTTAACATTTAGCATAAAGGCAAAAAATATTATTTTTCAAATGTCATGTTTGTCATTATGTGCACCGTTATTTTAAATATTGTACTGTCCTCTAAAAAAACCCATTTTATGAAATTTTATCTATATAATGTCCAATAAAAAATTTAAAAATGGATACATTTTTACAGCTTGTTCTGACTAAAATTTTAATGTTGAGCATTTTTCATTTTATCACTTTCTTAAAAAGTGGCAGCCAATTAGGCAAGAATTTGAAAAAAAAAAAAAAAACACTTTTCAAAAAATAACCCATGTTACCTTAAAAAAAGGAAAAAAGAAAAACTGACATAATCAGCTAAAAATGATGCATTTTATTACATATTAATGATTTAGCATAAAAACAATTAAAAAGTTATGTATATATTCTAAAATTTTATTATAACAAAAAAATCTGTAAAAATGGATGTTTTTGTCAGAATACTGCAATTGTTAGTTTAAATTATTTTAAAACTGAATAAGCATTCCTTAAGTAATTTTTAACTATTTTTATTATTCTAAATGGTGCATAAAAACAGAACAAAACAATAAAATTGACTTTAGTGAAATATTTGATGTAGTACTATGGTGGGTTTTTTAGAAGACAGCACAATACCTCATTTGAGAAAAAAAAATTATTCAATTAAAATTTAACATTTATTATTAAAATTGTACAATGTTCACAATGTTTTATGTTGTTCTTCATGGTTTTGTAAATTTAAACATAAAATGGCATCTAATGATTGTAAGCAGTGACAAGTGGTCATATACCTATATTCAGAGAACAGTCAAAATCAAAAAATTCATATTGCACACATCTCAAATTTAAAGAACATTTTGAGATGAAAGAAAGAAAAAACATTGCTGTATGATAAATTCTAGTTATCTGGATCCCCGACAACAACAACAACAAAACATTTTAAATCAGTCCTAGTTTCATTTTGTTGAGTATTGATATAATTCAACAATACTCTGTAAATCATGTAAATTCTTTCATTACAGTAGGACACCAGACTAATTTAAAACATTTTTTTTGTTTGTTGTTGTGGGTCCCACAAACCCCAGTTGAATTTAAAATAAAAACAAACATAGTAATTTTTGATGTATTCACAAAAAAGTTACATTATCCCACATAGTATACAAAATTATTCAAGGGGCAGATTTAATTTATACAGGTAAAGGTTAAAACTTCAGATTGATGGCCGATTTATTATGAGGCTATTTTGCAATGCTAATACAGAGAATTCTGGAGGGGGGGGGGCAGGGCCTGATTAATGCACAGGCCAACTAGGCCTCAGCCTTGGGCCCACTACTGTTGGGGGCCCCAAAATGAATAAATTAATTTAGAAAAAGCTTCTTAAAAATGAAGTTTTCTGCAATTGTTTACAAAAAACAAAATAAAAATATTTGGCTTAAGTTGGCAATTGTATCATAGTGTCTAATAATAATCCTCAAAAAAATTCCAGGTACTATTTTAATTTGAGGAGGCCCCAAAAAGTTGCTGGGCCTTGGGCCCCAGATGACCTAAATCGGGTTCTGGGGGGGGGGGGACAAGACCATTTCCTATTTACTAACTTAATTTTAAAAAAAATTTAAATAATCAAATTTTTTTATTTTGTGTGAATTTTAAGAAACATTTAATTTAAAATATTTTTTTTTTCCATTTACCAGTACTAACTAAAAGTATTGGTAGGTAATCATAATTAATAAGTTAATTAATAAACATTTAAGACTCACAATCATAATATTAAGGATTTTGCCAATTCTCAATCAACTGGCAAGTTGACAGATAAAAATTAATTTATACTATGAATGTATTTGTTTTATATTTTTAATAAGAAATTTGTTAATCCATCAATACATATAATATAAAACAAATTTATTCATGTTTTGAGATGTAATACATGCATATGATTCAGCAATTTTTGACAGAATAACTTTAGGGCAATTATTTGTGTTTGCAGTTTTTTATTTTATATTACTATAGGAAAGGGGAAGGGAGAGTTCATGTAATATAGACAAATGTTGATATGGATGAGATATTCTCAAATATATTTAACTAATGAAACATTATAATCACAGCATTATCTTGTTTAATATATGAGGCAAAATATATATGTTTTTGAGGAAAGAGAAAGAAGGAGGGGGGGGGGGGAAGTGAATGCATTTTTTTAAATTAAAGTACATTTTTCTAGGAATATATTACAGAAACAAATTTCGAATATAGCTACCTTTAATAGAGTTTTAATAATGCTAATAGATTTTAAAAAAAGATTTTGTTTGAATGTAATTTGTTGAAGTTCAAAGTATGTTTTCATTTATAAATCGATCATAAACGCCGGCCAGGGGTGGTGGCGATTTTGAAACAATATATATATATATATATATATATATATATATATTTACCGACATAAGTTAATTAATCACTAAAAGCAAAATTATGATTAAGGTTAGAGTGAGTGCTTTTAATTCGATCATAATTAAATGGTTTATTATTAATTGACAATAAAACATGTTAAACACTATCCCTAAAGATTTTGTGTTTTACCGTTCGCCCATATACTTTAATATTTATATGTAGTAAAGTATATAATGGGAGTTCGTTCATCATATATGAAGCACTCCTGTTATGCGTTTACTGAAATTGAAACCACGTTTTAAAAATTTGTGATAATTAAGAAACGCTATACTATAAAAGGTCATAAGTAAATCATGTTTACATAAGTTAATGTAATAATAATTTTTAAAAAGCTTCAAATCCTAATTTTCCCTACGTGCAATTTACACTAAAGCCTATGATAAATTTTATTATTTCGTGAATAAGGATTAATCCTGTTAAAAGAAATACATTATTTAGTTATCATAGATTAAAAGATTTAACTAATAACAATATACTAGTAACAAACTTACCGTATTTTCTGTAAATATTGAACACTACTTTTGACAAGCTGATCGGATGACAGGAAACACAGCGACATTTTGAAAACAACAAGAACAAGCAACGCTACGAAAGTTGGTTGCGCATGCGCGAAAATCAAATGCGTGAAAGTTGATTTTAGAATATTGGTTGCCTGAAGCATATCTTCAAAACCTAGTATTGAAAACATTCCTGCACCCATGCTATATGGTGAAGATAACACACCTTTGCAGAACAATGGAAAGAAAATGAAAAATGACCGTTTTCGGAACCTTGCATGCTATCTGGGCCATGACTGAACGGTGGCATGATAAACTTTGCCTTACCACAACACACTGACACGAAAAACGAAGCGAAGCTGATGAGATATCTGAGAGCTGGTATTTAAATGCATCTTGCCAGGTAAACATCCAATCAGACGGCTTTCCATATTAGATGAGAACTACGTCACTGCCGTTTAACTTAAAGATCGAGAAGTTCCTAGTAGCGGCGAGAGAGAACGATGAAGGAGGAAACAGATGGTCACGCCATCTGTTGTCGGCTGCCGGAGTCGCTCCGGAACATCGTAACACTTGACGTGTACGGGAGAGAGAAGCCGGTAGAATGTAAACAAAGATACGTGGGCTTTTAAAGATGCCGTGTAAAAATAAAAGTGAATAAGCCAGGATATTAATAAAGATACTAAAGGTAAGTAAACTTAAGGAAATATTAAATACGATATTTAACTATTGAAATAAATAAATCATAAACCAAAGATATGTGTGAGTAAGCCAGAACTTAGAAATAAATATGAAATTGATAATAACTTAAGAGCTTCTAATAAATGAACTTAAATGAATGTTAATGATGAATGTAACTTAGATGAATGTTTTAAATGAAGTGACAAGACTAAAAATGTAGACATGTATGGAATATTATTCCAACAAGTTTGTTTTTAACATATGTGCATGCGCACTGGACACGGTGATGTTGAGTGAGTTATCTTAAATGCGTTTGGCGGTGTGGACAGGTATTCAATTCCTGGGAGGTACCACCTCAAAAATGGCCGTCTAAGATATCTTAAATGTCCGATGTGAACAAGGTATTACTCTTTTCATCTCGATATTAAATTGGACGTCAAATTACGATACGAAACAAGTGACTTTCGATAACTTGGGTGACTTATAAATCACTGAATCTTGACTAATAAATCACTGAATAAGCCACTACAATTATGATAGAGTAATAAAGCATAATAAAAAAGTACGTCATTTCGTAATTTAAAAACACAAAATGAACAGAAAACGAAATTTTATTTTAAAAAATGTCCATTATGCAAAACATAATGAAGAGTAGTTAAATCCTATTCAATGGTTGGGTTTGATTTCAACAGAGTGAAAAATGGTACGAAGAATAAACGCCCTTTGAAAAGGATTTTTATCAAATTTACTTGGGGGACCAGAAACATATCAAAACCATCCTAAACTTTGTTACCCAACTTTGACACGATATTTTAAATCTTGTTCTTAAATACCAAATTTGGAACTATAGACATTCAAAATTTAGAGCATCTAATGTTTAATTACATTTTTATTAATATCTCCTGGAATTATGCTCCTAATATGCTAATTTTTCTTTTCGTTAGAATACTCAAAAATCCAAACATAAATACGTTGAATTTGTAACTTTTATAATTTTATAATATTAATTATGAAATTACTATTTGAAAAAATTATGAATCGCAACCTACAATTATTTTGATGGATTTCTATTTATTATGTCCTGCTTTATGCGCATTCAAAATTTTAAATTTTAAATTTTTCTTCCAAGTAGTTTTTAAATTATGCTTAAAAAACGGCAAGATGCTGGTCTATGATGAAAGTTAAGTAAATTGTATTTGCATAAGATATAATTTTACGTCAGTTATATAAGTTAGTTTTGCTTTTATTTTTAAACTAGTTGTTCGGTCCGGAAATCAGTAACTTTCTTTTGCGGTTTCGATAAAAAAAATTATTTTCCTCTTTCCGGCACTCGCCCCCGCTGTCTACAGAATTGTATAGCTGCAATATCGTTTAGTTTCAATTTGGTTACTACATCGTACTCTATCTTAATCAGTTCATGTCGAAATATGAAAATGCCCTAGGTCGACATATCTCCCCCACCTCAACATGCAACCGCCATAGTACAGTGGCTAGAATAATATTATTCTAGACACTGTAACCATAGTACACGATGGGAGACTCCACGCTCAAACACCAGTGGTCTGCACTGGGTAGTTGCAAACTGAAATAGAAGGACACACACGTCTATTTTTAGATATAGAGATATAGATTAACAAAGCTATTTTTTTTTTTAAATGAACAGTCCTATCTTAAAATAAAATCTTGCTCATTATTTTTGCTATCTTTAATTGAATTTCTAGCTTCTTCTCCAGTCTAATAAACCTATTTTATTTTTTCTGCGGAACATATGTTTGAAGTAAAGTTTCTTATAAATGCATATGTGTTGTGTATTTGCTGAAAAAGTTTTTAAAATATGCCATTAGCAATTGAGTTAAGATTTACATTTAGACTGAAAAGCAATTTGTCTGGTTTTTTCTACATCGTTACTTATAATGCTTCATATTTTTTATTCTAAATTTTGTAGTCGCCGATATTCTTCACATATAAATTAAGAAAACAGCGAGTAAAATAAATTCAAAATCTGAGAAAAAGCATTCTAAAAACATCTTTAAAATTATAATCCCATTCACATATTCCAAAACTATTTTAATCAGAGATGACCGTATATATTTTAAATCGGTTAATTCAACTCTTGTAAACATTCTAAAATGAATATAGAAAAGGATTTTACCTTATATAACAATAGCCGACGCATATAAATGAGTAAATTGGAGAGAAATAATGCATGAATAGAAGTGACTTAGTCATTCTATAGCATTTCAACAATCGAAAGACGTGTCTACACTATATTGCCAAAGGTGACCGGTCACTTGCGATTTTAGACGTTTTGTTAACTATCTAGAAAAATACATCCGGAATTAACCTGAAACTGCAGGTGTGTAAACTGTATAGTATAGGTTCTATATTTCCGCGAAACCCCATAGGGGACTGTCAACAAATTGAAAAAGAACGAATATCTTTTGGATAACCCTGTAAAAACTAATGTAGCAAAGGCGTTCAAATTCGAGATTATTAATAAGTGGCTTATTGTAATATACTGTGTTCATTTTTATGATGATAGCATGTATACTCGTAGATAAATTAAGGTTTTTTATAAAAACAGTCCCAAATTTCGCCTAGTTTTTTGCTTATAATGTGCAGAGTTCTTAATATAAAAAAAGTTCTCTTCAGAAAATATGACAAACAACATTGTACATAATACTCTTCAATCAGAATTAAAAAATAATAAAAATTGGATGAAAAATGTGCAGGTTTACTAAAAACTATTTCACTGCGCATGCGCGAATGCAATCAAAATATAATATGCATAATATATTAGCTAAGTATATAGAGCAGCTTTTGTGAAAGTCTCAAAATCATAGCTTGAAAATTCTGAACATTATCGTCGATAGAATAAGCTCGAAATCCGTTGTTCCCAAAAGAAAGCAAAAAATATGAGGAGTTGTACGTGAGGGGGAGTACGTGCAATACTGTGTGCGCTATCTTGGCACTAATCAACAGATATTTGATACAACCCCTCATCTTTTTTCTTCTTTTTGGGAACAACGGATTTCGAGCTTATTCTATCGACGATAATTTTCTGAATTTTCAAGCTAGGATTTTGAGACTTTCAGAAAAGTTGCTCTATATACTTAGCTAATACATTATGTATATTATATTTTGATTGCATTCGCGCATGCGCAGTGAAATATTTTTTAGTAAACATGCTCATTTTTCATCCAATTTTTATTATTTTTTCATTCTGATTGCAGAGTATTATGTACAATGTTGTTTGTCATATTTTCTGAAAAGAACTTTTTTTCATATTAAGAACTAGGCGAAGTTTGGGACTGTTTTTATAAAATCCTTAATTTCTCTACGAGTATACATGCTATCCTCATAAAAATGAACACAGTATATTACAATAAGTCACTTATTAATAATCGCGAGTTTGAACGCCTTTGCTACATTAGTTTTTACAGGGTTATCCAAAAGATATTTGTTCTTTTTCAATTTGTTGACAGTCCCCTATGGGGTTTCGTGAAAAAATCTTCGCGGAAATATATAACCTATACTATACTGTTTACACACCTGTAGTTTCAGGTTAATTCCGCAGGTATTTTTCTAGATAGTTAACAAAACGTCTAAAATCGCAAGTGACCGGTCACTTTTGGCAATATCATGGATGTATAATAGACATCCATGGGCAATATAGTGTATTTGAAAGGAGGGGAGGACAAAATCGACAGAGATATTTAGTGCGCTATACCAGATCGTGATCCTTCCTTGAGTAACTCAAGGAACAAAAATTTTCGAAAAAAAAATCTTACAAGTATTCCAGATTTTTGAAGACCTGTTAAGATATTGTAAAGTTTCTAATCATATTTCATGATAACTTTACAGATGATATAAATACGTACATCTTTTTCCTCTGTTCATGATTTCTATACAAAACTAATTTTTCAAACAATAAATTAAATATTGTTCAAATAAAAAAAAAAAAAAAAGTAGCTTTGATATTAAATGAAACTTAATAACAAAACCGCATACCGACTGTTATTTATTTATTATTATTATTATTATTATTTAGAAAATTTGAGCAATTTTTAATTTATCAGTTATTTATATAGTTATTTTGTTCTCCCCTCCTTTCAAATACACTATATTGCCCATGGATGTCTATTATATTATTATTAAATTATTTAGAAAATTTGAGCAATTTTTAATTTATCAGTTATTTATATAGTTATTTTGTCCTCCCCTCCTTTCAAATACACTATATTGCCCATGGATGTCTATTATACATCCATGATATTTCCAAAAGTGACCGGTCACTTGCGATTTTAGACGTTTTGTTAACTATCTAGAAAAATAACAAGGACAGCGAAAAAAGAATCTAACAAAACATAACTTTGAAAATAGGGAGCCAAGTTCTGAAAAAAAAACAAGAAAAGAAGTAATATGTAAGTAGGTGCCTAGTTCAAATAAAATTCACTCAAACTTACCTACTTCAGTATTATAGTATTGTTTAAATTGTTTAAAAATAAAAAATATTGATAGCATATTAATAATAAATCTAGAACTTGGTAAGTTTTTACCGAAGAGTCATTTAAGCTTTAATGACATTATTATAGCAAAACCTGTTATTTCATGTTTGGAGGCCTTAATTTGAGTGTATTGAGGCTCCTGAAAAGGGTGGAGTCTCTAATACCGCTGCAAAGGTATCTTGGCAGTGGAGGCAAAGCTACGAAGGCCTCTTCACATACTTTGGCGCTATAGATTCCCAAACTGGGAGATAAGCGATGATTTGGCGTGTAAAAAATTCATTTTCGGAATTTATTTAATTTATAATATTTATTTACTTTTGATGTATATCCTTGAATCACCAGTTTATCGTTGATTGGAGGAATAAATTTGCACGAGTTACTGTTATGTTCCACGGCGATTTTTTGATATTCGTTAAAGAATTCCTTTTACAATGTTTTAACCGACTGTACTAAATTTTGTCATCCGCGATTTTTAAATTTTTAGCGCTTTGTATGTAGTTTAACGGGGTTTTTTGCGTCAGTGTTGAATCCAGACACTTTTCTCCGAGAGGGATTTCTGTGGCTCCGGGGGGGGGGGGAATTTCAGCTTTTGACTATTGAAAACTTAAAATCTCAAATCTTCCGGTGGGGATATTTCAAAGCTCCGGGGAGGGGTATCCCCCCCCCCAACGGGCCACCTCCTGAATTCAACACTGGATATCGTTATTATTTTTGATCCAACCAATTTTTTTTGTAACTTTTTTTTTACATCAAAATAATCTCTTATCTTATTTTTTTAGTCTTATCTTATTTTGTATAAAGTTATTATTAAAGCCATTAAGTGATTATAAAATCATTCCACTCCAAAATATGGAATATCCCAATATTCGGCATTACTGTTCTTCTGCATATGCACATACGCATATAATTTGCTATTAGAGAAACCAGATGCGAAATATGGCTGAAATGATTCTTGTGTTTACTAGAATAGTAAAGAAAGAAAAATAATGTTGTCCACTTGTTTTGTTGATAAGAAGTTCTACTATGGGCATATGCAAAAAGACTGTTGAATGCATTAATTATGTGAAAATAAACTGTTATTAAATACTTTTAAATAGTAACTATCTCTTTTCTATGTTATTTGATATAAAGTTATTGACTTATATCAATTTAAATTATAATTAAACCTATCAAATTAACTTATATTTATGTAGAAAGCTAAAATATTAACTGTGGATACTGGCGAAATTTTTGTTTGTTTGTTTGTTTGTTAGTTTCTGAGACTAAAATACTGTTGATATATTAAATATATACCATATCTCAAAAGACAAATTAAATTAACTGCTGATCAGTTCTTTGTAATTAAAATAAGAATACTTTTAACTTAGGAACGCGCGTACGTTGAAAGTTCGTAAATAAAGAACTTTTTTCATGACAAGTTTTATTTTACAGAAAAGAAAATTCTTGTTATATTATATATTTTATCTATATGTTTGCTATGTACTTGAGTTGAAAATTTCCGAGAAATTCAAATCCGTCGAAATTTTTACTCTATCTTCAATAGTTTAAAAAATGAAACATTTGATTGGACATCGAAAATCTAAAATCTCCCGCAATCCCAGGAGAATTTTCTGTCGCAAATCAACCCCACTTAACCCTACGGGAGTCCTAGGGTTGTACACTGATTTATTCCAATCGCCAAAATTTCGCCAGAAAGTTATTTCGCGAAGAGATACAAGTTAATATTACAGGTATTTATCATAAAAATTATTATACATTAAGCTAAATCAACTTTGTTTAATCAGTAAATCGTTTTTCAATGGAAAAATCTAAAAAAATCAGATTTAAAGTGCTTCTTCTTTCAAATTCAGTAAAGACCTCATTTCTTCTCGTGGATGTACACTTTTCTCTAGTATAATCTCCACTGCTAAGTTACCTTTTTTTAGAGTGATGACCAAGGACGTGTTTCTGTCTCTTTGTCAGGCCTTAGTCTGTATTGAGGTTTCCGGGAGTAGATCAAAGACGAGCGGAAGTGTATCTGTGTTTATTTGTTTATCAAATTTTTAACACGAGTCATTTGTTTATAATAACAACATTAAAAATTATTAGAATGACAGTGCTATTAATTATCATCATCATTTTATTAAGACATGAAAATGATAGGCATAATATTTATGAAAAACTTGCCAAGTTCTAGATTTATTATTAATATGCTATCAGTAATTTTTTATTTTTAAACTATTTAAACAATGCTATAATACAGGGTGTTTTTTTTTAAACTGACGCTATTCAGAGCCGCCTGTAGCTCGTTCTAATAACTGGATTGACACAAAATTTTGTGAATGGACTAAGAAAACCATGGGAAAAAATATTCCAACAAAAAAAAAATAGTTCCAATCACCGCCGATAGGGGGAAATGTGACGCTATACATTGAAAAAAAAACATCAGAAACAGACAAAATTAATAATTTGGATAAAATGCCATGTTTTATTCATCATTTACACTTTCCCTTTCGTTGATCGCAGTTGAAACATCCATTATCACTTTTTCTGCCACCGGTTTACGTCCTCTATCTGACCGAACTGCTAGCGAGATTTCTTCGAATTCTTCTGAATTTCTTCGTCATTTATTTATAGATTTCATCATTTCTTCTTCTGAATTTCTTCGAATTTCAGAATCATTACTTTCAATACATTAACGGATAAATGTCCTTTGCGCAGTTTATGGCGTGTTCTGGTGTATTGCACTGGTTACAATAATAGAACTTCACAGGTAACGCGCGCTGCGGTAACGTGAGATTCATTTTCAACCTGAGCTGAAATTGTTTCTCGGTGTTTTTCGCAAGCATTTATAACTTAAACTATTGGCGCTACTGTCGCTTGCGTAAGTAAAAATTTTCATTTTCATTTATTGCCCGTATTTTATGCTAATTCTCAGTTGCATAAATTACCACAGCGCCACATTTCCCCCTATCGGTGGTGATTGGAACTAATTTTCTTTTGTTGGAATCTTTTTTCCCATGGTTTTCTTAGTCCATTCACAAAAATTTGTGTCAATCTAGTTATTAGAACGAGCTACCGGTGGCTCTGAATAGCGTCAGTTAAAAAAAAAAAAACACCCTGTACTTCAGTAGGTAAGTTTGAGTGAATTTTATTTGAACTTGGCACCCACTTACATATCACTTCTTCCTTTTTTGTTTTACAGAACTTGGCTCCCTTTTTTCACAGTTATGTTTTGTTAGATACTATTACTTTTTGTAGAGTTACAATATACTTAAACACTTTACTTAATTTTTTTTAATGTGTTTACAAGTGACCATTTTGTTCACCAGGCAACATTCAATTTAATTTAAATTTCCTACAACAAAATATTTGGCTGTAAATTTGCGGCAGAAATCTGTATTTTAATACTGCTGTATTTCATGTTTGTTTTGAAACGAAATGTATCGATTCGAAATTTTTATTATTTCTCAAATAACAATAATCATATTGACATAATTTTATGTTTTACCATTACAGACTCATTAACATATAAATCAACAATCCGATTCATATTTACAAATAAAATGACGAAGCTATCCAAATATAATATCAAACAAATAGTATAAAATTTAAACAAGCACTAACAAGAAAATCCAGCTGACTTTTAGCCCTTACTTATGTAGGTTTACAGTCTGATGAAAGAAAGTATTGGCTCAAACTGTAATTAAAAACAAAATGCTAATGCACCTTTTGCTTAATTATGACATTTATTTGACACACAGCATACAAAGTTGAAAGTAAACAAACAGTAATTCTAAAATACGAATTCGTCCACCGAAACTACAGCATAGCAAGAATTTGCATCTTCAAAAATCTCCGTATCCAACAGTTTGAAAGTTCGTGTCGCTATTGAAAGACATCGAAATGATACTTGATAGTCCTCTGCAAGCATTACCTTTATACTCAGCGGCAATCGGTAGAGTACCTTTATCCGCAGCGTAAGTCGATAGAGTACCCGTATCACTGGCGTTGAGAGTACGAGACACCGCAAGGTTGTCCACAGCTACACTGCCTAGACCCATGGTAGCCACACATCCATGATCATTATTTATTTGAATCATAGGAATGACTCTCTTTTGTTTACATTTTTAATTCTGAGAATTGACGAATTTCAACTGCGCATGTCTCGAAATATATGCGTATTTCGATATATGTATTCTCTCAAGATGTTTTTGTTTTTTAACAATGTGTCTAAAAAGGTAAATTTTACGCACCATTACTCAAAAAATTAATTATCTGAAATTAGCCAAAAATGGCTGATAATCATGAGATTTTGCTGCAAAGTCAGCCCGGATTCAACATTTGGCGAATTTTTGGCAGTAATGTAATTTTTATATAAATGTAATAAATTTTTGGCGCTTTTTTGGCAAATTAAAATTTCGCCTAATAGACGTAACGTTAAAGTAAAAATGGACACCCCCAAGTAGGTAATTAAACGATTTTCAAAATTTTTTTTTTCAGAATTTTCAGAATTTTTTTCGATTCCTTATAGTGTAAACGAATTTCGTACCAAATTTGAAGTCTGTAGGTGCAGTAGATATATGAGATCTTTTTGATGAGTGAGTGAGTCAGTGATAAAATTATCGATTATCAGACATTTTCAAATATCATTATCTTGGAAACTAATTATGCCTTATTTATAAAATTTCGGATTCTGGATAATTAAGGGGGGGGGCCTTACTACACATCTAAAATTACAAGTACGTAAGTCAAATATATTTTCAGTAGTAGAGTGTCGAAATTTGGCGAAAACAGCTCGAAATGGTTCGTGTAATATAACACACTAGTATGTCAGACGAACTTGGCTGACACATTGCCATGTGTCTAGATGAAGACTAACTTCCATGATCTTCAAATAATGTATTTTTTTTTTTATCTTGTACTGTAAAGTTACTATAAAATACGTTGATTTTTGATGTCATTAGAAACTTTACAATTTTTTTCTATATCCAAAGAAATATGCCGTATCAAAAATATAATAACTTAAAGTATTCAAAAGCCTGCATATATGGAAGTTATAAGTTGTTATACTTTCCCAAGGATTTTGTTTTTTCGAAAAACTTTAAAGTTAATATTTTTATCTTCTACTAAACAGAAATTGTCGATGAATGTTATTGAAGGATATTGTTATTTATACAACAAATTACAATCATTAAAATTGATACAATATTTAATAATATATTTTGAAAGAAAAAACTTGTGGAAATTTTGAAACTTTGTTGTATTTGGGTAAAGAACGATAGTGGACTTGATCATTTGCACAAATGTTATAGGGTGAAACCCCCCCCCCAGTAACTGACACTGTATTTTTTCTTGTTCAAATCACTATTACAAAGTTTGAAATCATTTTTAGAATTCTCTTTGTTTTTGAAAGCATAGTTAAGCTACATTGAACAATTATTGTTAACAAAATTTGGAGAAAGTGTACTTTTTATTACTGAAAAATAATTTTTGTCATAAACATGGTCAATAACTCCAGTAACTCATATTATCCCTTTTTTGAAAAACCAATAGCTGAAAATTAAGTTATAACAGTTAAGACAAATAAGTTATCACTAGTTGATATTACTTTGCAGAATTTTCCAAGAAAATGTTTATTTGAATTAGATTTCTGCTCAAGTGTCAGTTGCTGGTTAGGTGTCAATAACTGAGGGTTTGACTCTATTTAGTATAGAAAAGTTTTAGTAAAAATAACGGACCAATTATTTTTTGTGTATGCAGTGCATGTTTACTCTGCTAATTTTTTTAAATGAGCTATGGTATAACTAAATTTCTTGGCATAGCGCACTGTTTATTTAAAGTAGATTAACAACATTGTACATGATGCTTTGTTAGACAATATTTTAATAAGCACTGCAATTATTTTTTTGAAATTCATATTAGATTTTTTCTTATTTTATGTTACATTTTCATTTTGAACAGACTGCATACCACAAAGAAATATCAACCTAAATCTACCAAACACTCCATGTAATATTTTCAAAGTATGTTTATTGTTAGAGTTTAAAATTAGTTTGAAGGCTTAGAAAAATTTCCAGTTATTTTATATTTAAACGGAATTTCTTGAAATTCTTGAATATTTATGCTGATATTTATTTAATAAAAACTTATAATTATTTTATTTTTATATCATTTTAAAGTTTAGAATAAGGGCTATCTTATAATAGCAATTAAAAATTTCTAGCGTAACCTGTTAATTTTTTATTAATTTTTAAACAAAAGGTCAAAAAAAGCAAATTTCATTTTCTTTTCCATTTTTCAAAAAACTACCGTTTATATCTTTTGACAGTTGCAAATCTGAATCATTTAAAAAAAAAAAAAGATTATCTTAATTGCCGAAACGTCACTTGAGGCTCACTGTGAAAACTTTTTACTTTCCTGTCTGTCTGTTCCGCGATAAAAATCGTCCTAGAAAGTTGATTTTTGAGATAAGTTACATTTGGTTCATTCGTTCGAAAAATATACAACATTTCTTTTTATGCTTTCCTATGGGAATGCAGATGATTTTCAAATTTCATTTTAAACTCAAATGAAAATCGCATATTTCAATAAACGTAAAATTATTAATGCTAAATTTTCTATATGGATGTTTTAAATACATCCAATAGCTTTGAAAATTTGCTGATACATTCATTAGAATTTAAAAATTAATTGTTTAAATTATTAAAACATTTTTTGCATCTGTTCGGGAAATATAAAACATTTTATTTTCCTATTTTTTACAAATTTTAAAATGCATTTCTTTTTACTTTGCTCTTTAATTTATGAGTTACTTAGCAACCCTATTTCAAAGAATATCAAAATAATAAAATTCAAGTAACTCGCACTATTTTGCCGCATTATTTTATTATCAAAATAAAGTGTTTTTGTATTCTGTTGACATAAATGAATTTATTTTAATACATGTTTATTTTTTTTTTATCTAAAATGTTGAATAAGAAGTTCATAAGAATTTCAAAATATCATTGCATAAAGCGTGTTTAATTGAACGCATCTAATTTCTGAAACCTCCGATGTATTTTATATGCCTATAAATATGTATGTAATATAAAAAAATTAACTTGCGGATTGTAACATGCTAAATTATATGAAAAGTGAGATTAAAAAAAAAAAAAGACTTTTAGAGCTGACGTTGAGGCTCCTGATCTGCAGATTTACTATTTAGGCGTACTTTGATGGCATTTTGAATAAACACAGAAAGCAATATCAAGCATTTGTTTTCTATTTTCGACGAGCAGAAAAAGCAGGAAGCTACTTTAAATAACGTACTGTGATTGGTCGCAATTCGATATCTTGGAAAATCGAAAATATTGACAGCGTTCAGAGTTTCAGTTTCTGGATTTCTAAAGTTGTTTCGTAGGCGAAGAAAAAACCAAATTAAAATAGGGTGGATGACGAAAGAGAAGAATAGAAAAATTTCAGGAAACAAAAAAATATTCGAAATAATCACGGCTTCAGCCAAGCGATCCCATGTTCGAATCCTGGCCCGGACATTTTTCGTCCAGTTGGAAATTTACAACTTGTATGATTACTTTACCAATTTGAAATAATTGTGTTAAAAAAATAATCCAGTGTATTCACGTATCCAGCGTTTACTGGAGTTCCATTACCTGCGATCTTTTCTGTTGAGCTGATTAAAATATCAGACCAGATACTTTGATCAATAAGGTTAACTGGATGAACTATGCCCTCTAGATTCGACCGTGATGGCTCAGTGGTAGAGCGTGGCGGCTCAGCCAAGCGATCCCAGGTTCGAATCCTGGCCCGGACATTTTTCGTCCAGTTGGAAATTTACAACTTGTATGATTACTTTACCAATTTGAAATAATTGTGTTAAAAAAAATAATCCAATCACATAATGTCCGAAGTCATTCCTTTGAAATTGAATGATAAACGAGATGAATGACAGTGGGAGATTAAATTAGAGAAGACTAAGAAAAATGAGGATCGACATACTAGTTTGGATTTTTCCGATTCTTCGTATATGCAGGTGTTGGCAAATGCCAATGCAGACCCAATTACAGCATACCTACAGACCAGCAGACGCAGATTGGATGCCACTTTCAAAGACGTTAAAATCCATTTGTAAAAAATTTCTATCTTAGAAATGTTTTTAATTAGAAACTGCTGAAAATTCAAAGGTTTATAAAATCTAGTATCATTTTTAAACTAGTAGAAAAAACTAAAAATTCAAAAAGAGATACACTTTTTTCTTAGATCATGTATTTGTCGTGGATTTATCTGATTTCATTTTTCAATCGAGTAGTAGTCAAAATGACAGTTATATCTCCTGAAAGGAATAAGGTAACAATATGCACTTCCATACAAGTACAGAGAAAAGTTATCCTGAATTACAAAATTTTCAACAATCACCATTTTTCACAGCTTGTAATTCAAAACAGAGAAATGCGATTTGGCAACAAAAAATAACCTGCAAGTATTGGTTGGCAAAATAAAAACCTTAATCGAGTACGTTGAAATAAACTGAAATAGTAGTCAAAATGACAGTTATATCTCATGAAAGGAAAGGGATGCACTTTTTATTTGTGTTATTATTACTTCCATACATGTCCAGAAAAAAGTTATCTCTTTTTCCAATAATCAGCATTTTTGACAGATTTGGTAAGAAAAGGCAAAAACCTTGAACACCCTGAGTATGTCATACACTGTTCGTGTACAAATACATGATCTAACAGAATTTGTGGTTTATATTTGCTAGTTCAAAAAATCTGTTGCATTCAATTCCTTCTGATTAAAAATATTTTGAAGCTAGAATATTTTTGAAAATGGATATTCTTCCCACAAATCAAGAAGAGTGCGACAAAATACTAAAAAAATAAAATAAAATAAAATAACAAGAGATTAATGCAAAATGAAATTGCGTTCTTATTGAAAAGATGAGAATTGAATACCTATGTTGAATGCCATCATTTTACACACAGTGTACAGAAGGCTTTTATTAGTATTATTTATTAGTTTTGTCTTCATCATCCAGTGAATAAAAATGAATTGCATGAAGTTTATTTGTTGTTTTAGGATGTAGCAATTGGTCTTCGGGAGTTATTGGCTTATGAAGGAAATGTTGAAGAAGATTTTTGCATGACATTCCAGGTAACCAACGTTCTTTTTCAATGACAAAGGAAACACTTTTACCATCTGATACTCCATCTTGTTTCTAGGTATCTGTAGAAGAATTTGGAGCAGTTAAAACTCACATTCTCAAAGTCGATGGAGAAAATCTTCCAGTGACAAACACTAACAGACATGGTAACGCTTTCTATTTAGATTATTTATCTTAGTTTAATAGTTATTTATTTTGAATAGAAATTTATTTGATCTCTTATCGCTAAAATACGCCCAATGATTAGTTAATCCAATAAATAAATACTTCAACTAAAAGTTAAAAACTAAAATGAAAATCTTTTTTTCTGTTGCTCAAACTAGTTTAATGAAAAATTGAAATAGAATGATCTCTTCGCATTCATGAAGGTTGGCTTTTATTTTCTTGAATTTATTCCGATTAAATATTTTATTTGAATAAGAATACAGATATGATAATTCTCATTATATAGCCGAATTCAAAATCTAAAAAGATTAATTTCAATTTTAAAAGTAATTATTATCTTAGGAATAATTCCTACTCATTTTAATATAGAAACTACTGGCAACACATTAACAAAACTTATTTTTGTGTTAGGAATTGGTTCTTTAGCATAAAATAATACATAATATCACATTGAACTTGTACAAGAAAATGCTAGTCTAAATCTTTATGTTTTTTTATTTACGTAATGTTAGTATAGATAACAATTGTCTAAAACCAAACATCATGAAAAGCACGAAAAAGTGAGAATTTGGATTTCATTTCAGGGCATTCGAAAACATGGATATTGAAACCACGGCAGACGGGAGTGAAATGTTTCAATATCCATTTCTAACTAAACTTCCTGTTCTCTTTCAACTTTCAAAATCTTTTATTTTACTACTTTATGCCATTTCGTGCAGTTTGGGTACTAATACGGCACTTCATGATTATGTTGATCTCGTTCAGAATTTTCCTTTTTTGCCAGTGAGAGGTTTTGTAAACGGGAGGTGCTGGGTTCAAATCCCTGTCGACCTAACCGTTTTCAGTTTTCCGTGTTTTTCTTCGAACCTTGCCGTCAATACAAAGCTGGTAAAGTGCGTTAGGATCCCTTAGAAAGACACTTCCCCTAGGGCCTATATCCAACCTTTTTGGCACTGCACTCAGAATTTCCCCATTTTCCAGCAATTTTCTGGACCCATGTGTGACTTCGTTCTATTATTTTAGTGATTTACGTTGCTTTCAGAATCTTTCTCTTCGAATAGAAACTTTTAGCTCCAACGAACAATGTACAAAATACGTACAACTAACGTGATCTCAGCAATAAATAATGATGGTGATAAGGATTTAAATTAAAGTTGGAGTTTACAAAACAATTAATGGTAGTTAACCCCTTAACGGTCGTGCCCATGTAGGATACTTTTTAAAATTTCAGATTGCCTGATTCCCACCAATTTTATAAAACAGTGCAATTGACTTTATTCTATCATTATTTTGTGAATATTTCTATTTCAAAAAAAGTGGGGACAATCAAACACTTATTAAGGGGTTAAAAATAATTTTCCAGCAACGTTTTTTCAATTTTTTATTGTAAAATGTGTCTAAATTTAATAAGTGATTTGATTTTAATCTTCTATTTTTTATTTTTATGCACACAGACAAGCAAATGTCCGGACTTTTATGTATAATCACAACCTTTTACATAATTGATATATCTTGCTTGAAATTCACCAAATTAAATATGCGTTTCTGTAAAATGTAAAAAGTATATTCTAAATTTTTGGGGTCATTGTAATGGATAAAAAAGAATGGTTGATTCATAAAATCATTTATTCACTTCAGAAAATTTATTAACTACTAAACTGATATTCATACTTTATATTGTTTTTCATTTATTACTTGATATGAATGTAAATAATAGATACGGAATCTTGTTTTTTCTATCATCAAAACATTGGGTTGTCCGGAAAATTCTGCCCGTTAATTATTATACATTAGCTATCGGAATTAATGTCTAATAATTAAATGATAGAATTTTCCGGTACGAATTAATTTTCCCAAACGGCATGAATTTTCCGGACAACCCAATAGATTATCCACCATAACATTAAACGATTATTAAACGTCAATAGATACAAAAATTTCTATATATATCGTTTGAAAATATAAAACATAGCCTCCCATATTTTTTAGATGCGTTTGTAATTTATATAAATATGTAGCACCTATTGTCGTCGTTTGGTGCGTCCGTCTGTCTGTCTGTCCGTTCGTTTGTCCGTCCGCATACAACAACGCAAAAATACCCAACCGAATGGTTTGAAATTTAAGATATATTATCTTTGCAGAATTTTGTCGAGACATTTCAAATTTTATGAAAATCGAATCAAAACTCTAGAAAATATTAATAAAAACATTTATTAAGAAATTTGAATTTTTTTTAATTTTTAAATCGGTGCTTTCTTGTTACAGGAGCTTCCGAGGTTTAATCGCCAAGCGACCGAGATACTTATTTTATTACAGAAATTAATCTGCAGACGATATAAGTCATTTCACAGAATTAAAAATCATCAAGATCGGAATATTTATATAACTAGCTATAGTACGAACGCACCTCATTTGTCACGTTTGACGTACAATTTCCAACTTGTTGTGCTTAGGATCTCTATAATAGGGTAAAGTAGGGTAAAAACCTAATCGGGTGAAAAGTAGATACCTCAGTTAGACTTGGAGATCTTTCATTTAGAAAAAAAAAGGATCTCCTCTCCTGTAGATCAAATAGTCTGCTTCAACTTTTTGTTATTAAACAACTGTTACCTACTGGAGTACAGGAGTACAAAGCACAAACATCAAGCAAATGACTTGATTTAACTGAAAGTTTAAGATTTTACACACGTCTGCAAATAGAATTTCATACTGCCGTTTCGGCATTGACTCATCTTACAAGGGGACCGCCAAACATGATGCGCACAGATTTTGATGATTTTAAAGTATGTTGTAGGGGTCATACCTCTAACTATTCAAGTCAAAGGTTTCCTTCAAATGGGCTTTAGTTTTCAAGAAATTTCGGGTTAAAGTTCAGCATGCGTTTCAAATACCCATTAGTTCGCGATCTTGAACAAGGTGTCCGTGGTGCAGAGCTAGCGTTCTCGATTTGAGAGCCGGAGATGAGGGTTCTGTCCTCGCCTGTGACTTTTATCTTTTTTAAATAAATTTTATATATTTTTCGCGTTGTAAGTTTTATGCAGAATTATGAATTCTGCTTCTTTGAACTTTTTTATATTTCCCTAATAAATTCCATTTACATTTTCGAATTTTTCGTGAAAATTTACTTTTTTTTTTTTTTTTTTTTTTTTTTTTTTTTGAAATTCCAAACTAATTTAAGTCTAGATTTTGTTTATTATTTTTTTTAAATTAATATTTACCCTTTATTTTAATAACCGTTCTAAAATAATACTTTTTTTTAAACTTTATGAAATTTTAAATGAATTTTATACATATTTTTTATAATTTATACAAAATATTTTTATTTCAAATCTTTTAAAGGTATGTATGATTAGGTAATTCCAACAACATATCTTGAAAGGAGTAATAAAATATTAAAGCAATAACTCTTATATCCAAGTTTTAGCCAGTTATATATATTTTTTATGTTATTTAAATACATTTAACAATAAGTTCAAACTCAACATCATTTTTGATTTGCACAAATAAAAAATAATATATTAGAATTAATTTTTTTTCATTCTAACAAGTCGATGCCATACAGAGAAATTCAACTACACTGTTAAAAATAATCTGAAATTCACGGGTATTTTTTTCCTGAATTTCACAGAAAAAGTCCCTTTTCACGATAAAAGGGTATTTTCCGTTAAAAAACAGAAAATTTTCTCATATTTCCTGAAAACAACAGAACGGACGGAGACGAAAGGGGCTAACGGAGATATTCCGTTATCTGCTGCATGTTTAAAAAAAAAATTTTTTTTAACTGACATGTTGCTGCACAGAAAAACTAAAAATTCAATAAATTAAAATTTCGAGTTTATTTAAAACAACAAAATAGTGCTTTGGAATTAAAAAAAGTAACAATTTTCCCATTAAGATTGGGAAAATTGTTACTTTTAAAATTATTTGCAATTTATTTTTTAAAGATATAAGAAAATATTTGCACTTAAAATAAATTCTAAACAAACAGATTAAAAAATATACATTAAGTAAAATATATAATAAGTTAAATTAAGTAAAAAAAAAAAATCGATTTTAATAATAAAAAATAATAATAATGCTTTCGAATAAAAAAAAATAATAATAACAGTTTTCTCATTCATTTAAAATTATTCGAAATTTATTTTTTAAAGTAATAAAAAGCACTCGCACTGAAAATATATTCTAAGCGAACACATTTTAAAAATATATAATAGTTGAAAAAAAAAAATCGATTCTCAAAAAAGCAAACATTTTTTATCGAATTTATTTCAAAATATAACATTCATATTTTACATCTAACAATCAAATTAAGAATATATATAATTCATATTTTTATCCTCTATTAATATTACAATTTTAAAACATGAACATCATCTCATAACGAAATCTCCCCGCTATTAACTTCAAAATTACCAAGCTTCCAAGTTCTAAGCCGCCATTTTGAAAAACCCCATATCATCCTTTAAAACTGCTACTCTAACAAGCGCCCACTGGTCTAACGGGCAAGACACTTGACTCGAGACGTGGTCATCCCTGGTTCAAACCCGATGTCGGACGGAAAATATTCTTCAAGTATATCAGATCGTAAATACTTCCACAATAGTCATAGTCGACAGATGGCAGTACATGTAAAGAGGTAATTTTTTTAAAGCCGAGTGTATTCTTTACGGATAATTTCCTTTCCTGCCAGTTCTGCCAGGTATATTTCCGTGATTTCTGAGATCGTTAACGGAAAGTTACCGCTTCTGTAAACGGAGTTTGTCCTTCTTTTATCTTTCAAAACGGAAAATCTACTAACGGAACGGAAAAAGTCCGGCTACTTTGCTGCCAGTAGTTTTACCGTGAATTTGAGGATTTATTTTTAACAGTGTAGAAAAGAAAAATCGTTTGTTAATTACAATACATATAAAAAATATCCGAAAAAAAAAATCGTCTGCAATGACTTTTACGGTAATATCAGAATAAATAACATTTTCTTTTTATCCATTTCGTTTAGCTTTCTTTGCAGACATTTACCACGTTTGAAATAATTTCTGTTTCAAATTTAATGCATTTTTTAATATATTTATCACAATTTATGTATTTAAAGAAGATATAATATGCTAATTTATACATTCTTCCAATATTGTTAAAACAATTTGCGTAAAGAATATATTTTAAGGCGACTTTTGTTTAGAATATTTTTGCGATATGTATCACACAATTAGTTCCATATTTAATAAACTAAAAATGTCGATGTCGGTGATGATAAATATTTTTGTATTTCAGCAGTTAACATATTTCAATATATTTAGAACAAAACAAATATTAAAAGGATATATTATTTTGTTATTTTTTTCTTAATCATTTAAATTTTTTTAAATAGAAAATGCAAATAAAAAAATGATTTCTTAAATAGGTAAATAAATAAGTAAATATACATAAATGTAAACAATAATCATTTTAAAAAGACGAGAGCGCAAGACATAAATTAGTTTGAATTTTCGCCAACCGAAATATTAGAATAAAAATTGCGCAAAAACTATAAATTTTCACGAAAAATTTGAAAATGTAAATAGAATTTATTAGGAAAATATCAAAAAGTTCAAAGATTCAGAATTCATAATTCGGCATAAAACTTACAACTCGACAAATATATAAAATTTATTTAAAAAAAGGTAAAAGTCACAGGTGAGGACAGAACATCTCCGGCTCTCAAATTGAGAGCGCTAGCTCTGCACCACGGAGACCTTGTTCAAGATCGCGAACTAATGGGTATTTGAAATGCATGCTGAACTTTAACCCGAAATTTCTCAAAAACTAAAGCCCATTTGAAGGAAACCATTGACCTGAATAATTAGGGGTATGACCCCTACAACATACTTTAAAATCATCAAAATCTGTGTGCATCATGTTTGGCGGTCCCCTTGTTAGAATGACCTGAACTGAAATGGATGGCGTTTAAATTAAGATTCTACTTGGATTATTTTCCTAGAGTTAACTTTTTCTCGTGTATGATGACGTCTGCAACCCTTTTCTTTAATGTCCAAATTGTCTGTTTTGAGTTTTTTCGTTATTAAACAACTGTTACCTACTGGAGTACAAAGCACAAACATTAAGCAAATGACTTGATTTAACTGAAAGTTTAGAGATGTTACACACGTCTGGCAATAGAATTTCATGCTGCCGTTTCTGCATTGACACATTTTAGAATGACGAGAAATAAATGGCGTTTAAATTAAGATTCTACTTGGATGATTTGACCAGGGTTCACTTTTTCGCGTATTTGATGACGTCTGCAACACCTTTCGCAACGTCCAAATAGTCTGCCTTCAGTTTTTTTTTCGTCATTAAACAACTGTTACCTACTGGAGTACAAAACACAAACATTAAGCAAATGACTTGATTTAACTGAAAGTCTGAAGAGCTTACAGCCAATAGAATATCATGCTTCCGTTTCTGCATGACATACTTTAGAATGATCAGAAATGAATGGCGTTTAACCCTTAATTGCAGTCACAGAAATTGTCGCATAACAACTGCGAGCGGTCTCTGAGACCGCTAGATCGAGATATGAATAAAAGGTTCAATTAACTCATAGGATACTGCTTCTGTACTAAACTTTTTGTGCCAAGACTATTATAATTAAAATTCACCTATTCAAATGTCTCTAGCGACAGTACTATGGCTCCAAAAGGAACAAAATTTCAATAGTATCTATAGCAGGGTTAGGTTTCGTCCGGAAGAAACTAGTTTCTTCCAGGACAGTGGAAGAAACTGGAAAAAAACCGGAAGAAATGGAAGAAACCAACAGAAAACAAAACAGATGCTTAAAATTAAAGTTTATTAACTAAATAAAAGAATTAAATTCAAAACCTAATTATATGAAATTTAAATTGGAAACTTTAATTAATATTAAAAATATTATTTATGGAAAAATAAGTTATTTTTTAATAAAACTTCAGGTTCAACAGGTATTTACAGGTTATGTTTTTTACAACTTTAGAGGTAGGGAATATTTTTTTATTGTTTGTCATTTCTGTTTTTAAAAAAACCCACCAATTCTTTATTTTTTATATAAAAATGCAATATTTTAAAAACTGTTATGCAACTCTTAAAATAAACAAATTTGTGATTATGTTGTGTCAGCATATTTCAATGCTGATTTTAAAAAAAAAACAAATGTTCTAAAAATTAACTCTACGGGGTATGCCAAAATTCTTTTAAACTCTCCATGTTTTGAAGGACTTTAATTTTTTTCATCTTTTGCATTCATCTATTCTAAGTTGAGAAATTGATTTCAGCATCATACTGCTAAAATATTTTTGTTTTGTTATACCATGTTGCACTGTAGCAAGGAAAATGCAGCTTTTAACGAAATCTTTCAATACAGTAATGATTGCATATTAGTTCCCTTAATAAGATGGATGTAAATTAAAAGCACTGTCTTTTATTTAAAGCAGTTTCATTCTATACAGTAGGTAAATGATCCAGAGCCCGATTAAGGTCGTCTGGGGCCCAAGGACCAGAAACTTTTTGGGGTCCCCTCAAATTAAAATAGGGGCTAGAATTTTTTTTCGAGGATTAGTATTAGATTTTATGTTGCAGTTGACAAGTGAAAAAAAAATTTTGTTCTGTTTTTGAGAAAATAATTGCAGAAAACTTCATTTTTATTAAACTTTTCCTAAATCATTTTACCCATTTTGGGACCCCCATCAGCAGTGGGCCCAAGGCCGTGGCCTAGTTGGCCTGTGCGTTAATCAGGCCTTGAAATGATCCACATACTATTTACTACTGGTTACAGAAGTTTAAATAATAAAAAAAATGTGCCTGTTTTGAATTGAATTACTTTTAATTGATTTTGTGTATTTTTGATAAATTTATTTGGTACATTTCTGTTATACCAACACCACTGTCATCGCCAAGCGTAATAATTGGCACAAAATGAAATTCCTGTAAAATGATTCATTTTAAAAAAAAAGAAAAAGAAAAAGTTGGCACACAATTGAGCAATTAAAAATCTAACATTTGAAAATGCCAGAACTATTTTATTAAATCAATACAAATGTAGACTTAAAATAAAAGAAGAAACAAATCTAAAATCAATCTCTCTTTTCGAATTAAGACGCTCGAAGAAAAGCTTTTGATATGAAACAATTTGATTGCATCTGGTAACTGACAAATTGGAAAATCCATATCAGTGTGAACAATACATATAAGTTACAAGTAATATTAAATATTCTGTATTTGAAAATTAAGATGTTTTGGGAGGCTACGATTAAGTAATAATAATAAAAAGACTTATGTTCAATAAATAGTAAATCACAATGGTTGGTACGGTTTGCAATAAAAATTGTTTGCACGTTAAGGGTGGAACATTAGCATAGATTTTGGCATGGTGTTAGTATAATGGAAAAGTACCATTTATTTTATTCAGGTACACAAGATTGGAAAGCTTTAGGCTGGTATGTGATCTTAGCTAAAAAACTGATGTAATTAGGAATTTATCATGCATAATTAAATTTTTATAGGTCTAATTAAATTTACTTAAGGGTATCTATTAGAAAAATGCATTTATTTTTATTGTATCTTACACAGTTGCAACTTATATGGTAAATTCCTAAAGAAAAACAGTTTCTTCCATCTCTTCCACTCGGAAGAAACCTATCTCTTCTGGCCGGTTTTTTCCACTTTGGAAGAAACTTGCCAACCCTGATCTATAGTTAAATTGTAAATTACAAGTTCAACTATGAAAAATGAAAAAAACAGCAGTCTGTGAGACCTCTAAGCGTTAAGATTCTACTTGGATGATTTGATTAAGTTTCACTTGTTCTCGGTTACGTCTGCCACCCCTTTTATGACATCCAAATAGTCTTTTTTCGTTATTAAACAACTGTTACATACTGGAGTACAAAGTACAAACAAGGTATTAAGACTGAACTTGTCTCCTCGTCAAGCGAACCTTGAAACTTTTCAAGAACAATGTGGTTTTATGTCCAAATGCCTTGACTTTTTTTCTTTATCTCTTAGTCTCTCTAATATATTTTCGACTTATAGGAATTGAAAAAAAGGATTTCATTGTAAATAAATTAGTTTTGACAGCATCTCCTTTTGTTTACCAGATTCTCTCAGACATGTTGTGGATTTAATTTTATAAGAAGTGAAATCAATTCGTTCTAAAATGTTCTTACTTATGTTCCTAATAGGCGCTGATTGTTTACAGAGAGTTTTCAAAATTCAGGCTTTAAAAAATATATTAGATAAATGCTCCACTAGCAAGGAATGGACTAAAGAATCCGGTTGTTGCGTTTCTTGAAATATAAAGAACAAACTACCTCTTCTAAGGTTGTCATTAAATAAGAGTTGAATAGAATCCTTCTTAAATGGTTTCTAATTCTATAGAAGGATTCCAGATGAAAAGAAAGGTTAACCTTAATATTGGAAAGGATTTTGTTAAGAACCGGTCAGTTTGCCTTTCTAAGGAAAAATGACTCTGCAAACCTTGTAGAGTGGTTTCGAACCTCATTGAGCAGTCAGTATGCTAACCACTAAACAGAATTGAGGAAGTTCGGGTATTATGGTAATGGAATACTTGGTGGTCTCATATGGTGCTGCAGCCAATCGCTTCCCAGATAACAATTTTTGATTTTTAAAACATTTTTCTGACCTTAACATGTAAATGACTGGATGCTTTTTAAAGGCTTTGTCTGAAAGGTTTGCAAACATTGTAAAAAGGATTATAAACGGTTGCTAGTTGACACAATCTGAGGCACTTTGTAAGTGTTTTAGGAAAGCATACCAAAAGGTAGAAATGTAAGGCTAGTTACAGTATTTCTTATTAACCATTGTTTACAATCAAAGGTAGATAATAATGCTTTTATTATAAGCATCTATAAAGGAAATGAGAAAGGTTTTGATTAATCTGTTAGTTTGAAATCTTAATTGACAGCGGCTTGCATCTTAATAACCTGACTTAGAAATTTTTAATTTGAGCTTCATTCTTATATACTGAAGAAAAAAGGATTTTTATTAGTCCACATTAGATTTAAGAAATCATAGTAAGTTACATATTTTAATTAATATATTTCTTTTTTTATTTGCTAAAATTCCTTTCCTATGTAATTGCTAAAATTTGAATATATTTTATTTTTTATATTTTAATTAATATATTGCTTCTAAAAAAAATATTAATTGTTGATAACATTAAAATTTTTTAAATCTAATATGCATTTTGTTAGAATGGACTGTGAGGATTAATTTTACAGAAGTTTTCTAACTTTTGTTTGAATTTGACAGAACTAACTAAAATAGATAACTTAATTTTTTTTGTATCTGTTACCATTAATCAGTTTTAAAAATAAAGTCTAAAATATACCGGGGATAATATTTTCCTTTTAAAGTGAATTCGGGCAACAAGAAAATTTGTATATTATATTTTTGCTTAAGCCCTACTACATTATCCGGAAAGTTTCACAATAGTTTAAATTTCTGAGTTTGAAATTGTTTATGTCTTGGTTTTTATATTTGGAAAGTGATAATGGTCAGCCCACTATCATGCAATTACTCTCATTTATTAGTTGATTGACAAACTGAAGTAAGTTAAACATTACTGCATAATTTAATTTCATAAAGATTTAAGAACTTCATTTAAGAACTATATAAAACCAAATTTTGGTGTTTATATAATTACTGAGAAAAAAAATAGAAACAAATATGCAATTTCCATTTATAAATTTTTATATCATATGCATATTACCTATTTGTTTATTTTTAGTCTACTTTAAACATGTTTTCATTTTACTTAATACAGAAGAACAATAATTTTTCAGAATGATTTATCTCTGAATTAAATCTATTGATGCTCCGTAATTAAAAATAAATAATAATAATCTGTTAAGATTAATTAGACTTTTTTTTAATTTTCCCTTTTTTCTTTAAAATATAAAAATTCATTTTCAAAATCTTTCATAATTATTAGTATGTATATTGAAACGTCAAAAATTTAAATATTTTGATTTCATTAAAACTCATTTTTTTAAACTTCATGAAAATAAAATGTATTAAACAAAGTAATAAAAATAACAATACTTTAAAATATTGTAGCAACGCATACAATAAAAATTTTATATCTTAAACGTACATATTATAAAAACAATTGTCATTGAATGATATTTTAAAATGAAATTTTATACAACATAAATTACTAAAATATAAGAAAATGAAACGTATGCGTAAAAATAATTAACTTTGACTAAATTACAGTTTAAATACTAGTACAAAATCTATTATTATTATTATTACGCAATATTTCAAACTTTTGACGGTAATTTTTAAGCACATGAACTACAAGATTAATATTTTAAAATTGGGGAGCATCAATAGAT